>CM072862.1:22815000-23512500 GCA_036937835.1 Pampus argenteus
TATGCTGCCTCTATCAGTATGATTGCATCATAAATATAGTATATATCATTCATCATAGTTTTCTCCTCACAGAAATGGTGGCGTTTGTACCGGTCCACAGAAGTAGAGGACAGCTATGACCCTAATGTCCAGGAGGGGGCAGCTGTGTGCCTTCAGACACACTGGCGGGGTTACAGGGAACGTCAAAGGTTCAGGCTGTGGAGGGAGGCTGCTCTGGTGCTTCAGAGGGCATGGAGGTTGTGGCTCTGTCGGCGCAGCACGGCAGCTTTGGTTATTCAGGCAGCCTGGCGCTGCCATCGAGCCAGAGAAGCCTACTTACGTCTGTATGCAGCCGTGGTGCTGCTACAGTCATTAAGCAGAGGCTACCTCGCCAGGCAGAGGTAAAACCATACTGTAAAACACATATTACAGTATCGTTAGCAGTAGCACCAGTTCTGTTGTTTTTTTTCTATTACTTAACAAAAGCAAACATTTTAGCATTTCTATAAAAGCTCAGTAATCTCAAAATAGCTTCTAGAGGCAAATGACTGCATGATTTTTCAAGCTGCTGAAAAACCAGATTAATCTTTGCACACTGCTCCTGCAGTGTATTTGCTCATTGTTCAGTGTGCTAACAGACCAGTCTTGCTAAGAGCATGCCATTACGCAAAAAAACAATCCCGCACAAAGCAGCTCGACAATCTGCTGAGCCGCTGAGAGCAAGAATTTTTATATTCGACTCTTTTAATGTAACACTTGAGGTAGTTACAACTTGTTAAGAAAGACAAAGCTCAAAACTGTTAAACATGTATCTTGTCTGTATGAACTGGTACCCTATGAAGTAGTTTGACGTGTCTTCCTGATTGACAGCTTCAGGAAACTGAGAGAACAGAAGCTGCAGGAGAAGAAGGAGCAACAGGAGAAGCTGCTTCAGCTACAGAATGGCCAGGTGAGCCTCTCGCCAGAGGAAGAGGAGGATCCGCCTGAGAGAATAATGGGTTTGGACCTCAGCACATGGGAGGACCGTTCCTACGAGGAACGGGAAAGGACTCTCCAAATCCTCAGCAACCTTGATGAAGCAAAAGACCATGCCAGGACTAAAGAGAGCTCAACTAAAGCATACTCTGAAACACCTGCCTCAT
This sequence comes from Pampus argenteus, assembly GCA_036937835.1. Taxonomy (NCBI): domain Eukaryota; kingdom Metazoa; phylum Chordata; class Actinopteri; order Scombriformes; family Stromateidae; genus Pampus; species Pampus argenteus. The sequence goes on from CM072862.1 coordinate 22,816,122, forward strand.
TCCCGATATCCACTGTGGTGGTGCGAGAGAAGGTCAGAGCTGTAGATGAGCCCGGCCAGAAAAGCACTCGGTCCAAGAGAGAGAGCCGTCGGATGAGAGAGCTGGAGCAGGCCAAGTTCAGCCTGGAGCTCCTCAAGGTCCGTGCAACCACCGGTGGAGCCTCATCGCCCTCAGAGGAAAGGCGCTGGTCTGTTGAGCTGGTTCCCCCCAACACGCCACCTCTGCGTTCGCCCCAGGGCACGCCTGACAGCCAGAGCTCCAAAGGCAGCTTTGAGCTTCTCAGTATGGATGACGAGCCTCCCAAGGCTACAGAAGAGGTGACAGACGGTGAGGATCCCTGCTCCCCTGTTGTCTCAGTATCTCCAGCACCAAGTGTGGAGGTTGTTGTCTCAACAAGCTCAAAGCCAGATGAACTGAACAGGACGCAGGCTTCCAGCCAGGAACAGACGAAAATTGATCTGGCAGCCCCCTCTGCAACACATCCGCCCAAAATCGAGAACTACCTCCCTACCTTTTACGTCCCCGCTAGTGAGAGCATCACGGCCATCTCCTGTCGTCCTGCTGAAGAACCTCAACAAAACACAGAGGCAGCCGTCTCTACAACCACCACATCCACCACCACCGTTGTCACACCGCTCAAAGAAAGGCGAGAGTCAACACGGCGACCAGTCGTGGTGGTCATAAGTATGCAGAAAGAAACACCGCTAAGCGAGGAGCTGAGCGGTATGGTCCGTCCCCCTATAGAGGTTCGAGATTCAGCAGCTCAGACAGGTGAGTTGACACCATCACCACAGAAACCGGGCGCAGCTCCTGCACCTCAAGCTCCTGTCCTTGTTTCACCGGCTGACCAAGCTGTCATAGAGAAGCTGGTTCGACTGAACGAGGAGAAAGAGGAGAGGCAGCGTAATCAGCAACAGCAGAACGAGAAGGAGATGATGGAGCAGATAAGGCAACAGAAAGAGGTGCTGGAGCGCCAGCGGCTTTTCTTCGCTCAGCATGAGAGAGACATGTTTGAGAAACAAAGAGGAGAAGCTCTGCAGAGGATACAACAGAGCCGACAGGGTGGGCAAGATGCCGGTCGAACCGCCACCTCCAGCAAGCCTCTCAGACCTAGCTCTCTGCTGATTGAGAGGACAGCAGGGCTAGCTCCTCATGGCAGAACTCGGTCAGACTCCGCTGCCCCATCAGTGCACTCTCCTGCTGGGGTGGACATCCAGGGCAGTGCCCCTCCTCCCCAGCTGCCTCCTCCGCCTGCTTCTGCTCACAAAGAAAGACGCAAGGATCGCAGGCCTGTTGCTGAGGGCTGGGCACCCAAACTCACCCTGGAGTCCAAAGATGGAGGAGGGACAAGAGTGAGAACAGCCACCAAGAAGCCTCAAAGTAATCAGGGTACCGCGGTTAGCATGACGGACAAGCCAGGCAACATCTTCTTCTCTCCAAAGGACAAAGTGACATTTACAACGTTAGTATGGAATAACAAGATATTTTTAATTCACTTTATTTTGATCTTGTTGAAGGTCATAAAGTGTTGAATTTGAAAATTTCTCACTACTAATTTTTCAGATCTGACATAATTAAATTGCTACTTCAGTGATTTAGCATTTTTTACTTTCATAACGCTGGAGGGGGACATATAAAATATAATACAATATAATATCCCTGGTGCCTAGTATCTCTAGTATGGGACAAACTCCAAAAACACATTTGATCCTAAAACAGTCAGGGTTGTTTTCTCAGACCTCACAAAGCTCCCTCCAGAGCAACAGAAGACGAAAAAACAACAACAGTTTCCACACGTCTCTCCATGACAATTAAACTGACCTTAATGCATTTTTTCTTTCCTTTTTTAAAAGCATCTTTTCTTCTTCTTCTTCTTGCATTTCAGGTTTGACGGTGATGCTGTCGCTAAAGAGACACCAGAAGCCATTTCCAGAGAGGGGCCCACACCGGTTTCTAAGTCTTCTAAAGGAACAAAAGCACGGGATGTAAGTAATCTTTCCTTTTTAAATAAAAAATAGACGTAGCATGTGTTTGCAAGTTTGTGTTGTGTATTAATGAATGAATCCCGGCAGGATATCTTTCAATCTCTGCACTAAAATTTTGCTGACCTACGACCTACAGAACAAAAATGCACTGAAGGCTTTTTTTAAAAGGCAACTACGGTCTTTCCATTTAAACATGCTGTTATCACTTCTGGTAAACTCCAGGTTGGCAGAGCGGGCCAAAAAAAGAAAGCCAGAATGGCACGGACCCGCTCCGACTTCCTCACCCGCGCCCCCGTCCTTTCAGTCGGGGGCGATTCAGACGAGGATGACTATGACAGCAACAGCCCCGTCAGCCCCCGACATTACACTCTACCCCTCTCCAAACAGAGCTCCACGGAGGCAGGCTTAGGACAGTCCTGTTTCAGTGACTCAGACATGGTAACAGGCGCCATCCCAGCCAACACTGGCCCCTCTCTACGTTCTTAAAAGCGTGGCTTCTTTTGTCTAACCCCCCCCTTTCAGCAGAGAGAGCGTAGATCTGCATCACACCTCTGATTCAAACTGAGCTTCAACACACTTCTGTTTTTCTGGAAAATGACTCTTGAGTAGTTTTTAAGTGGAAGACACATTTTTGAAATGCCTGCTGCTAAAAACAGTGTTTGGGTTTAAAGTTATCTGTCCGATAGAAGATTAAAATATTACAGTTTTACATATGATGCAAACATTTATTTACATTTTATTTTTTTTAAAGACATTAAAACCAAGGCTGTCAATCTTAACTTAACTGGTTTGACAAGCCCTTCAGTAATCATGATCAGCATGTAATGTTAACTCGGCTTTACTCATCACGATGGATGCAGAGCACTTCCTGAAATGTGTTTCCCATTTAAGCACATTCAGCCTTTTTAATTTAGTTGCTTTTCTAACACGCTTTTCTTTTTCTGTCACTCACAGATGTAACAGTGATTTTTCTTCAGTTTTTCACTTTGATGTTTTTTTTTTCTCTGTCTGATTAACTAACAACAACAGTGCATGTAACTTTTTTCCTCATTTTTCCTCTTTTAGCCTTAGCTGTAGTCGTGATTCAGACGTTGGGGGATTCTTAAAAAACAGTCATCAGTGTCCTTTCACCTTCTTTATCACTTAACAAACTCCTTTTTCCCTTTAGCAGTTAATATTTTCTTCCTGAGAATAAAACATGTCACATGTTGTTATGAACAATTTGATTTTATTAATGTATTCTTATTTTTTGTTGTACAATTGTTTTGTTGTATCATGATTATTATCAGCATTTACACTTTTTTTTAATGATATTTTGGAAGTTAAAGCTTTGGTAAATGTATGTTTTGCAACATGCATATTGCTACAGTGATGTGACGCTGCCACCTACTGGATGGTCATAATGTAGATCACATGGAAAAGCTTAATAAATAGACTTGTCTTTAGTTTTGCCATAACTTTAAAAATGAATCTGTCCCGGTGTTGTTTCAGCCTACAAGCTCTCAAGAGGAAAAGAAGATGCACAAAGCTATGTCGTCAGGAGATTTAGGAAAAGTGGACACGCTGCGCAAGAACTCGCAGGATGGAAGGTTTGTTCCTCTAAACATATATAATTAGAAATTTAATTATATTATTATAAATCATGAAATTATTTTTGTTCAATTTTGTTTTAATTCTGAACAGGGTTCGTGGTAAGATGCGCTTCTGGGGCAAAACCAAGTACGGGGATAAGAAGACATCCAGAGAAAAGCTGATTTGTGGTGCTGATTCCTTAGATGGAGACTATGGAGACACCGGGCCATTAATAGAAGAAGGTGAGTTATCCAAAAGCAAATACATCCCGTTTCAAGGTCAAAGTTTACACAATAAAAGACATCTTGGGTGCTAAAATACGGCCTCTTTTCAATATTTGAATGCACTTGAAATATAACGTTCCAACTGGAGTGTCACTGATGGGTTTTCCTCCAACACAAACCAGGTCAGGAAAACATGTCGCCTCCCTGCAGTCCTGATCCGACGTTGGATCGCGGCTTCAGGGACTTGAAAGACAACAAGGACCCTTCTCCCAAGGTGAAGCGGAGGCGCAGTGTTAAGATCAGCAGCGTCGCTCTGGAATCCGCTCAGTGGCAGAACGACGCCCTGCAGATCCTCACCTGCACCAATGACTACAGGAGCATGAACGACTTCCTCATGAAGAAGGTGCGATTAATACACGCGGGTGAAGATGTTAATATTATAGCTCACAGGCTCGCTCATAAGTTTCACTAAAAGATTAGAATTTCCACACATGAAGCACAAAGGGATTTACGTTGACTTAAAGGATTCGGTGCGGATTTCAACGTGACCGTTGAGCTTTTATTACTTATTTTGCAGGGATTTTTGTCTTAATGCTTTTTCCTAAGAGAACAAAATTCTTGCAAAGTTTGATTGTGGTCTCATTATTTAGATCAATGACTTGGACACGGAGGACAGTAAGAAGGACACCATGGTGGACGTCGTATTTAAAAAGGCTCTGAAGGAGTTTCGTCTAAACATTTTCAACTCCTACTCCACGGCGCTGGCGGTATGCGATGTTTACACGATCCGATTCATATTTGCTTGTGATACTCTTCCTACCATAGTAAGACTAGATCTTTTCTACTCGATCATTAACATCAAATTCTTTGTCTCCTTGCCCCAGATGGACGATGGGAAGAGCATCCGCTACAAAGACCTCTATGCTCTGTTCGAGCACATCCTGGAGAAGACCATGCGACAGGAGCAGAGGGACTGGAGCGAGTCTCCCGTCAAAGTTTGGGTCAACACCTTTAAAGTCTTCCTGGATGAGTTCATGACTGAGTACAAACCTCTGGATGGCACAATCAGCAAGGTAAATGCCACACCTGCCTCCTGACAGCGATGGGATTGTGGATGGTTGTCTGAACTGTTGAGTTTGGGGGGGAATACGTGTATCTTATTTGTTGTGGATCAGATGTGAAAGAAAGGCGTTTGAGACTTTAGAGGTTGTTATGATTGTAACGGTATACATGTTCTGTTTTGTCTTTTTTGTCTACAGCAAGTACCTAAACCTGAACGCAAAAAACGAAGGAAAAAAGACACAGACATTGTGAGTCTCAAGTACATGATCATGCTCACGACAGAAGAAAGACAACACTTTACCTTAATAGCCAGTGTGTGTGTGATTAAATGTGATTGGAAAAATGGAAGTGAACTTTAAATGAACCTGTGCTCTGCTGCTCTCTGCAGGTGGAGGAGCACAACGGCCACATCTTCAAATCCACCCAGTACAGCATCCCCACCTACTGTGAATACTGCTCGTCGCTCATCTGGATGATGGACCGTGCCTGTGTGTGCAAACGTGAGTGTACTTACAAAATATCACAGCAAATATGCAGCTGACCTCACTGAAATTCATGGGAAGTGTTTAACACACACACACACAAAGCACCAGACACACACCAAATCCAGACTACCACCAGACTATGATTAATTAATTTACCTTCAGACAATGTGTTTGTGTAATTTTTCAGGTCAAATCTTTGTGAACACACACACACACACACACACACACACACACACAAAGACACACAGCTCTCTGTTCTTCACAAAGCCTCTTCTCATGAACTAGTACATATACGCAGTCACACACTCACTCCATGTCTGTGGTCGAGCTGCACTCAGTCTGGCCTCTGAGAGCACGCCCCGCCCTCTCTCTCCTCCTCAGCCCCTAATCAGATTGTTTTCAACTGGACTCATGGGGTCTGCGGCTCCCGTCTCCACAGAGATTTCTCCACACAAGATGTTTTCTTCTTGCGATCCAATGCTGCTTTGGTCTCTGAAGCGATAACTTTTTTTATTTTTCCTTTGTCCGGTCTTTCACTGAATAATGAGGAGGCACTGTCTTTCTGTGGATAATGGCAATGACCTGTTTGATTTCTCTGGCTGTGTTTATCCAGTGTGCCGGTACGCCTGCCACAGAAAGTGTTGCCAGAAGATGACCTCAAAATGCAGTAAGAAGGTGAGTCGGCCATATTGTGCAGACGGACAATAATGTCCCATGACATTAATTGTGTTACTCTGGGTTTATATACAGCAGCTAGTGTGCCACCTAATATGCTTAAAAGACAAAAAAAAACAACTTTGTGAGTCGAGGATATTTTTGTATGGAATGACTGCATGTTAAAATACTGGTTTTTTTTTAAATTACTGCATCTGTATATAAATGCTCAACATGTCCAAGAGTTTATGAGAAGTTATTACATTTGTGTCTGTGAACAGTTCGACCCAGAGCTTTCCTCCAGACAGTTCGGAGTGGAAGTTTCTCGTCTGACAAACGACGAGCGGACAGTGCCTCTGGTTGTAGAGAAGCTTATCAACTACATTGAGATGCACGGCCTCTACACTGAAGGGATCTACCGGAAATCTGGCTCCACCAATAAAATCAAAGAACTCAAGCTGGGACTTGACACGGGTAACTTTGTGAAAACGTTGCTATAAACTCTAGTTAATGAATAAGTGATGCCAGCTGGTAAATTAGAAATAAGAAACATCTGTGGGAAAGAGTTAAAAGCGAATACTAAGTGTTGGTTTGGTCTTTCTTCATTCTCCTGGTGGCCATACAGATGTGGACAGCATGAATCTGGATGACTACAACATCCATGTCATCGCCAGTGTTTTCAAGCAGTGGCTGAGAGACCTGCCAAATCCTCTGATGACATTTGAGCTGTATGAGGAGTTTATACGTGCCATGGGTAAGAGCTCCACATGTTAGATGTCATAAGCCTCACATCTGTCCACAATAGGAAATTGCGAATAGATACTATCGATACGACAACAATAAACGGTGATATATCTTGTGGAAATGCTTCTCTAGGATTGCAGGATAAAAAGGAAATGCTCAGAGGGGTGTATTCAGTTATCGACCAGCTAAGCAGAACTCACCTGAACACCCTGGAACGACTCATATTTCACCTCGTCAGGTAATGAAAAAAATCTGCTCTTATGAAATGCATGAACTTTAAATCTTTTCCGGTACAGTAAACTATACTCATACTGAAATCATGCTTTCAGGATCGCTTTGCAAGAGGACACAAACCGTATGTCAGCTAACGCCTTGGCTATAGTGTTTGCCCCCTGCATCCTGCGCTGTCCCGACACTATCGATCCACTGCAGAGTGTCCAGGACATTAGCAAAACAACAGCGTAAGAATACACTAATAAACAAATTCTGTGCTTTTGCCTTAATAGAAAATATGAGCCACAAAATGTACAAATACTGTGTAGATAAGGATTTATTTTTTCCCGCTGCGTCCTTTTGAAGCGTTTTTCTTCTTTTGCTGCTTCTCCATAGGTGTGTAGAACTTATCATTTGTGAACAGATGAATAAGTACAAAGTACGACTAAAGGACATCAACACCCTGGAGTTTGCTGAGAACAAAGCCAAGTGCAGACTGACCCTCATCCGACGGTCGATGGTAAAAATCAACTAACCTCACTGTTATCAGATCATTCACACCTAACTCCTTATTTACAGTGACTCATTGTTAAATCTGTCTGACTTGGCTATCATAAAAACTCCTGCTATCAGTATTGTGCCACCCCTGATTTCCTCCTCTGTAAGCTGTTGTTCTCCTCTCCAGATGCTCCCCCCTAACCTGTCCTTTCCTTTACTCAGAAACCCGTACTAATAGCTGTTAGATTTATGAGCATAGCGCGCACTCTGGTATGTATACACACACACACCATAGATTACATAAACCATCATCCAGTGGTGATGTTGTTGTGGTCTTGTCTCTTCAAATATTAATGTCTGTCTTCTCCCATCCTCAAAGCATGAGTCATTACGCCACTAAGTCTTTGCTTCTGTTTTTTTTGTTTTCTCTCCATCCATGTCTTTACTTTCACTGTATCCTGTAGATGTGTCTCATTACCTCTTAGGGGAATCTCATTGTACATTTCCCTAGCATGTATCTACCGGTTGTTACTATTAGCATCACTTTTAAGAACAGACTAAGTATTCCTACTTAAACATGTGCATCATATGCCAGCTAGAAGAAACTATACTGATGCAGCAAACCAGTTGCTAAAATTGACAAACCGTGATGCTGCACTATTAAAACTCCTCGTTTGACCTTTAGGAATCCGACAATACTGATTCTTATTCTTTTTGCTTCCCAATTTTGCACTATGAAGCCAAATGCAGCTAAAAAGGTAATTGCACTTAATTTGTATGTGACTGTATGAGTCTTTCAGTGTACTGTTTTTAAACTTGGCTGGTTAATATTATGTGGTTCAGACCACATGCATGCATGTCTGAGTAAGTAGCTGCTTGCTAAAAGTGGTGAAATGTATACAGCATATTCACATTAATGAGAAGACATCTACCCTCGATATGTTTCACAGGGGAAAGGTCATATACAGCGCCTAAGCTACCACACGCCCTCGCCTCCGGTGAGTCCGCGGCTGCCCTCTGTGTCGGACGCTGTGATAGAAGAGAGTGGAGGTGAAGAGGAAGCAGACTCTTTTTCCGAAATCTCAGAGCATCAACAAGCAGCCATGCAGCAGGAAGAGCGAGTGTTGACAGAGCAAATTGAAAGCCTGCAGAAAGAGAAGTAAACAACAGTCACTACACTTGTTTTGCAAACGTTCAGGGTTCGTAAAAAGTCATGTAAGTTTGGATATTACACACCTTGAGAAATGCTTCATGCATTTTTAACATGATCAGGTGTTTTTTCGACACAGTAACTTCATTTTAATATTTGGAATTAAACAATCCTGTATTATGGAAATTTGCAAGCTTTAAAACTATATATGAGTTAATATGAACAGTTGGTTAAAAAAAACTGACAATATACATTGATTGTTGTGGGTATAAATTTGCAAATTGCATTTATAATAACAATTTAGATGATATGATAAAGGTGGTCAAGAAGTTTTGGTTTAGCTACCTTGAAAGTCCTTTAAAAAGGCTTGAATTTTACTCTCAGCAGGCTCTACGAACCCTGAATGTTACTTCCACCGTAAATGACTCACCTTTACAGAGTTGTATTTATTCTCACTGATCTGGATAATGTTTGCTTCTGCAGAGAGGAGTTGACTTTCGAGATGTTGACTCTAGAGCCACGAGCGTCAGATGATGAGACTCTGGAGTCAGAAGCCTCTATCGGTACAGCTGACAGCTCTGAAAATCTCAATGTGGACTCTGAGGGAACCATATCTGACTTGTCTGGTATGTCACAATATATAGACACACATATACTTGTACTCATGTTGTTTTCCAATGCAGACCCTATTTATAATAATATTCCAGGTCAATAAACTAAAAGAAATGGGAAAAAAAAGACATTAAACGTTAACTTATGTCTTTGCATCACCACGCAGAAAGAGGTCCAGCACTGACTTCCCCGTGGCCTCGAAGGTCTGACGGGAAAAGCCCCCGACGCCGCGCTCTCAGACGTCAGCCTGACTCCCTGGACTCTGTGGACTCCTGCTCCAGTGTTTCCTCTTACTCCTCCTCATCACACTTTCACGCATCACCGTCGTCCTCCTCCTCTGCCACCACCCGGCGCTTTCGTTTCCACTCCAAATCTCCGTCTTTAGGCTCAGGACCGGCCCAGGCTGTGAATGCCTCTCAGGCCTCTCGCTCTGACAGCGTAGACAGTAGCCCCACAGCAGAGCCGGAAGGTGCGTATGACGACAGGCCCCTGTTTACCAGCCGAGGCACCTTCAATCCAGATAAAGGCAAACAGAAACTTAAAGGGGCCAAGCATTCAACCCTGAGGCACACCAGAGAAGGCAGTGGACACGGCAGGGACCCACCAGACATACCGCAGCAGCTGGTATTGTACGGCAGTAATGAATTCATGGTATGAAGGACACTAGGACACCAAAGCACTCCCTATTCAACTCCCTGGCAGGCAGATATGTTCTCAATGGGAGGTACCACGATGGCCACTCCTCAAAGCACTCTTGCTTAGCCTTTCTTTGTTGAAATCTGCAGAGAATTGTCCCCCAAGTGCCGCGTACAGTGTTTTCACCTCCAGAGGGGGGGAAGATGTTTTGGCAGAGGGACAGGAAGTTTGTGGAAAGGCTCTTCTTCTGTGGACTAAACTGCCACCCAAGCTCTTACAGTGCCTCGGCAGCTCTTTACTCAGCGCCAAGAAGAGACGCAGTAAGCAGGAGGACAGAGTAAAGGGAACGTCGGAATACGCGAATGACCACTCAGCATCAGGGAATGTCCTGGAGCTGGAAAGCTGAAGCAGTGTACCACAGTAAATAAGAAGAAACCAGACAACATCAGGAATCACTGATGTTCCAATGAATCTATAGCTCACAATTATTAGCTGCTTAATGAGTTTACAGTTCATAACAATCAGTGTAAACAGTGGTTGCTCTGTTATTACAAATGTATTTTTTTCCCTTACATTTATTTAATAAATTTTAATGTCACAGAAATTCTTTATAGCATATAATATACAAGTATAAATACTGTACAAAGCCGGAACACCAGCTTGTGCTGGGTAGTTGAAGTATATTTATCTTTTTTCTTTTTTTTTTTAAGTATCTTGGACAGAGATGTACGGATTTGGGCAGTGGATGATTTATGTGTGTGTGCGTGTGCCAAGCGCTCATGTATGACTGTACGTATGTGTGAGAAAGAGAAAAAAAAAAACCACTTCATGTGTTTTTTAAAGTTTGTGCTGCTTTTTCCCTCCACAAGGGAAATTTCGCCATCAAAGGGACCAAGTTAGCTGGTGTGTATTCCAGCCAAGGGGATCCCAGCTCTGTAAAGATTGTCGGATGTGTATAAAATCCCTGCATTCACTGCTTAACAGCCATACAACAGTTGTAATGTACAGTACAGTTCATATGTACAGTGTAGTAAATGAAAAATGCCATTCTATTCTTAAAATCTTATTGTTGCCCCAAATCCTTCCTCACCTCTTGTCTCTGAAGTGTTTGCTCAATAGCAACCAAGCAAGAACATAAAACCATCATGGCTTCTGTCTTTATTGTTGATAACGTTTTTTTGTCATTTGAATGTGTTCTTCCATGCTTTCAATTATTTAGGTTATATCAAAGTCGTTTCTAATTTTATGAACGCATTTCTTGCATATTCAGTTGTTCAGATGTTTCTTTACCGGTGTTGTACATTTTGCAAAGTAAGATGAAGTATTTGGTAAATGGAGACCACTCGCACACATTCATACAAAGATGGTAGAAGCTGCCATGCAAGGCGCCTGATGTGCATCAGTATGAGCTAATCATTCACATACACACCAATAAATAATCTTCCAATTAACAGATGACCGGCTCTACCTCTGAGCCACAGCCACCCGGAAGTTTGAAAGTTAAGCACCGACATTAAAGTATCACCTGATCCAAGAGAGGAGGCCGGTTATAATGATCCGTGGCTAATAATTAATCATACATCACTGTAAAACCAAAAGAGTTTTACATTTAATTTTATTACTTACATTTTGTTGCAAATATTTTCCAGTCAGTGGCTCTGTGTTGTAGTGTCTTGATCTCTTTCACAATCTTTGATAATTATGAGTTTCATGTTACAGTGTTTGCACCTGAAAGCATTATTATTGCTTCAGAGATATGGTTTCTCCTTCAAGGAAGTGAAATAAGACCCAAGTTCACTCTTCTTCCTTTTGAAAGGAAACAGGTAATGTACTGTATACCTTTTAGGCCTATTGTACATGTGTCCATCTTTCAGGTGCTGTCTCTGTCCTGTAAGTAATTTAATTGATGAGTATCTCGATTTCTAGTTTCCAGCTTTGTGTGATTCAATCCTTCATCTACTGCATAACTAAAACTAAAAAAAAAAAAAAAAACCTTTTAAAAATCCAGGTAGGTGCTATGAATCTTACATTCAGGTGTCTTTGTTTATCAGCATGTGTGTAACATGCAGTGATAGAAGAAGCATTCAGATCCTTTACTTAACCAAAAGTACCAGTACAGCAATGTTGTACATTGCAGTATTAAAAGTCATGCATAAAAAAAATCCTACTTAAATATATGTATTAGTAGTTAAAATATTAAGGGAATATTAGGGACCATGATATAAATGTAGTACAGTAGAAAGTACAATATAATCAAATGGAAATACTCAAGTACTTTTAATGTACTTGTAATTATTTTCCACCACTGGTAACATGTAACCTAATTCACGCGCCGTAAACGTGTCCCAAACTTCCAACAGCTCCTGAAGGCAACTTATTAAGCGCACGTTCTACGTTTACCGCATTGGACTCGCTCATATTTAAAACAAACGTCATTTGAACGTCACAAACGTCAGTTGACTGACTTGAGAACCGAGACATCAGGCTGAAATCATTTCTATTAAAAAAATAGAAACGGATTAATTGATAAGAAATGACTCGCGACAACCTCCGGTGACGCTGTCCACCTATCGGTGTGACGCATGCGCAGAACCCCGCAGCGCCATCAGGAGTCGCAGCCGCAGCCTGGGAGACAGGAGCTGTTGTTTTGTTTATTTAACATTTCCTCTGCCATGTCTGGATTTGACAGTAACCCCTTCGCTGACCCGGTGGACGTGAATCCCTTTCAGGTGAATCTCTTCTGTGTGTGAAGCGAGTTTTTTAACGAGCTTTTATCGTCTTAAGAAAAATATGCTGCAACCAAAACCTGTTTGGTTGGTCGCTGGGTTTGGCCTCAGCATTTCCTGACTAAGAATTGAAACTTGGGAAAATAAAAAATAAAAAAAGTCACATTATAATCCAAGTATAGGGTATTTCTTTTTAAATTATAATCTTAAAAAGGAAGGCGTTGAAGGTGTACGGGAGCTATAACTCACCTGCACAGGTAAGCGGATCCAGGAACAGGTGCCTGCTGATATTCAGCCAACTACAGTGACTCTTCCTCAACACGCCATTGAAAGAAAGCAAAAGACTTAAATTTGTAAGACTTAAGAGGAAATAGGGGAGTTTGAAGCCTTTATTTTTTTTTTTACAAGGGGTTGTGGTTTTTTTTGTTTTTCATATTTTAATATTTTTTGTTGACATGCATGTGCGCTCTTTTCAATATATTTACTTAATGACACATCAACTTGTGTTTGTTTAAACCCAAGAAATAGTGGTTTAACTGAGGCAAATGTGCTCCAGGGCCAAGAGTTTATGAATGTTTAATGTGGTGTGAGACAAGTGAGCGATTAAATCTTCTTCCTGGACTGGTTGTTATTCTCTCACTTCACATGACTCCAAATAAAGTTTGATGTCTTTTTTTTTTTTTCCTAGGATGCCTCAGTCACACAAGTCACCAACAGCGGAGCCACTGAAATCATAGGGGACTTCAACCCATTCTCTGCAACTGAAACGGTACAGTACAGGTTCTTCATGTGTAGTTTGAAGGTCATTTAGTGGTTTATAAAGCTGTATTTGTTATTGATCTGTTTCACAGGGAAAAAAACACTCTGGCGCCACCATCCCCATCTCCGCTGCCTCATCTCAACCCGCCATACTGCAGACATCTGTGGAGCCTAGTGCACAAGTGAATCAGACAAAGACACACACACACACACAAATGAAGAAAATTACATTTAAAGGATAGATTCACAATTTTTCAAGTCTGTCTTTAAAAACAACAGTTTTTCATGTGTTGTCAGTGTAAGTTTAAAAGTTGATGTATTCTTTTTTAAGCATCTTTGTGTCTCCCCGTTGAGCTTTACTACCAAAGTCCCTCTTTTTTTAACAAAAATAAATACTTGAAATATAAACTTGGTCCTAGATTAAAAAAACCTAAGACAGCAGATCTAAATGGGAAACGCTGGAAACACACTTGTGGTGTAGTCCATCAAATTTCACATGCTACAGGGTGTTACAGTGATGCTGTGGCTATATTTAAGACGGTGTTTAAAGTGCAGCTCTTCCATCACCTGCCAGGCGACTGCAGCTCATGGCCAGGCTAACCTGATCAAACAGCAGGAAGAGCTGGAGCGGAAAGCAGCTGAGCTGGACAGGAAGGAGCAGGAACTCCGGAGCCAGGCCACAGGCAGAGCATCCAACGTAGACGGTAAGTAGCTGCAGATGTTTATAAGCAACTACTACATGTAGGATCATGTTGTTTCGTCTTAACAAAAAAAAAAAAGTCTCACTGAGTCGAGAAATCTTTCTGTCTGTCAGCCAAAGAGAACAACTGGCCGCCTCTTCCCAAGTTCTTCCCCGTGAAGCCGTGCTTTTATCAGGACTTTGAGGAGGAAATTCCGGAGCAATACCGCAGGATCTGCAAGAGGATGTACTACCTCTGGATGTGTAAGTACCCCCACCTGCATGCAGGCGTTCCTCAATCCTGGCCTTCCTCAAACATGTAAACCAGACGGCCTCCTTTTTTCTTTTTTTCTTTTTAAACTCTGGATCAAAGTGTCATGGTAATTTTAGATGATCGTATCAACATTTTCTTTTGCTTTATTATTGCTTTTGAGCTGGAGAATGGGCCACTATCACTACACAGTGCATGGACATGTCTGCTTTTTCACATCATGACCTTAAGTTAACAAAATAATCTGCAATATAACATTATCTGTAATTGGCTGATATATATTAATTTATTAACAGGCCATCTGTGCTTTACACATTTGATATTACATTGTTACATATTGTTTTTGTTTTTTTTCTATTAGAAGATATTGAACATCTGTTAAGTTTTAAGGATTAGGATTTCTCTGAACCACTTACCACTTTTCTCTGTGTCTTCAGTCCACAGTGCTACTCTGTTCCTCAACGTGTTTGCCTGCCTGGCTTACTTCACTGCAGACACTGCGCACGGTGTAGACTTTGGTCTGTCTATCCTCTGGTTCATCCTCTTCACACCTGTGTCCTTCATCTGCTGGTACAGGCCTGTTTACAAGGCCTTCAGGTACAGCATGCTGATTAACTCGCCTATAGCCTATATAGTTGAGTAATATGAGCAAAATATAATGTTTAGTTAATTATTAATTATTTTGTTTTTTGTTTCTTTGACTTTCTCCACATTATTTACATACACACGCACCTTCGTGTCAATTTTATTTTATTACGAACCTCTTAAATGCTAAATAACATGAATAACTCGCCCTTTGTGTGTCTCCGCAGGTCTGACAGCTCCTTCAGCTTCTTCTTCTTCTTCTTCGTCTTTTTTTTCCAAGTGGCGGTGTACATCATCCAGACAGTGGGGATCCCCAACTGGGGAAACAGGTAATTTTTTGTTTTTTTTATTATTATTTTTTAAATTGTCATCGTCTGCATGTTGAGTGAAAGCCTGAATATGTAGGTTCAGTTTGCCATTGCTAACATGGGTATCTATTCTCATGAGTAAGACTGAAACGTGTACATTCAGCTTTGGGTAGCTTCATAGTAAATGTTGGTATGCACGGGTCTGTGTGTTTCCTCATTCACACCTGTGTATGTGTGTTTGTGTGTGTGTGTGTGTGTGTGTATTCTGGCCTGTATCTCCTCTCTTGCGTCTCTTTGACAGATTCCTGCTGCCCTAACTTGTCAGGGGTGCTGCTTTGTAAGTGTGTGGAACTTTTCTCTTTGGGTTTCTCTTCTGTTTCATATAATATTTATTAGACTTTACCTTAAACTTCGGTTTCCATCATTCAGTTTCATGCTTTTCCATTGATCACTGGGGCAGGAAATGATGTTGGCTCTTTTATTTTTTTTTAGTTAAATAAGTCACAGTCCTTTTCTTTAATGATGACTACATAGCTGCTGTATTTTGTACAGTACTCACTCACTGTAGAGATAAATGTAATATGACACATGGTCATTTGTGTTTGTATGACAGTGGGTGGATTGTGTCCATCAGCGTGATCCGCAAAAACTTGGCTGTGGCCGTGGTGATGATGGTAGTGGCCGGTTTCTTCACCGTTAACGCTGTCTTGGCCACCATCCTACTGAAAATGGTAATGCTAATATAACAGTTTTATATCTTCTCTTCACAAAAGAGAATACTGCAAATGACAAAAAGTGTTATTTATTTATTATAAACCCTGTCACCTGACCTAACCTGTGTCCCTTTTCCCCATTCGCCAAGGTCCACTCAAAGTACAGAAATACAGGTGCCAGTTTCACTAAAGCCCAGCAGGAGTTCTCCCAGGAGGTCCTGACCAACCGAAACGTCCAGTCTGCTGCAGCCAGCGCTGCCACCTCCGCTGCTCAGGGAGCCTTTGGCAGGACCCAGAGAGATTAGGCCCCTACATCCTCGGTGCCTCAGACTAGTCTTTTCTCTGACCAATGTACCTGACGAATCTGAGCTCTCCTTCTTCATGTTTTCTGGGGGTTGGGGGTTGTGATTATTTATTAAAAACGGGCCAAAAATCAAGTAACCTATAACCAGGAACACTGTTGTTGCAACATGTTTGTAGATCATGTTCAACAGATCAGCCCAGTGAGGTGTCAGCCCCCCCCCTTTCTCTCTCTCTCTCTTTTTCTCTCTCTTTCTCTTTCTCTCTCTCTCTCTCTTTCTCTCTCTTTCTCTTTCTCTCTCTCTCTTTCTCTCTCCTCTCTTTCTCTCCTCTCCTCTCTTTCTCTTTCTCTCTCCTCTCCTCTCACTCTCTTTTCTCTCTCTCTCTCCACATATACACTTTTAAGGAGACAAGCTCAAAGTCTTATACAAGCATGTAATGACTTGCACATTGTCTCGGTGGTATTTGCTTGGTCAAAAATCATCATGCTATCAAAAGTTATTGTGGGAAATTACCAAGTGAAGCTGAATTAGACAAGTCAAACAAGGAGAAAAAGATATGCAACACCTCACGCCACAAAATAACCCTGGGATGCATTTAAACGTTAGACAGATGTGAAAGTATCTGACGTGCACCGGCCTAGTAAAGGTACATTTATTTAAACCCTGTCACTGTTAAAGTATTAGGACTGTTTTACTGTTAATGTAGAGACAACACTGTGCATATAGTTCAGATTATTAAAAAGCATGCTTGACGTGCAAATGTTTTTCTGTCAGTGACTGCTGGATCCCTATAATGTATGTCTACGTGTTTTTGTCATTACAACACTATGTAAGGATTTACAGGGTAACCAGTCTTTCATTCTTCCTTTTAACAAATAGTCTTTATGCTACTAAACTCTGATTGGTTCATAGCTCCTGTCTTCTCAGGTAATCCCTATAAATAGGATTGAATGGAAATCAGAAGTGAAAGTTGTACATTTAACATGTCACACTTTGGATAATTAGAATTGCTGATTGAATGTTTTATTTCCCATGTGCATAATACTGTATAGGATAAGCTGATGGTTAGTGAAGGGATGATGGGTTTTTATTTTACTGTTTTTAAATCAGCTTTCTGGTTTAGATGAAGGGACACAAAAAGCTCTTCAGATGGTCGAATGAAGACATGATGTAACTGGACAGCACATTTTAATTCACGTCGAGATGTTTTTCTGGCATCGTATGAAAGCCTTGCTGTGGTGAAAATGAAAGACGAGGTGGTGCAGGTTTATTTATGTGATGTTACTGACATAAAGAATTTAGGCGTATTTACCAAGAAAATAATGAGCGGAAAGAACACAATATTTATCTGTTGATCATCCATTTTGTTTGACTTGCATCAATATGAATTGTAGTGCAGACAAAAGTCATGTTAATGAATAGTCGCAGATAGTTTTACTAGCAGCATCTACTTATGTATTAGCTTATTCATATTTTTCTTTTGTTTGTTTGTGTGTGTGTGTATGTGTATATATATATATATATATATATATATATATATGTGTGTGTATATATATATATATGTATGTGCGTGTATGTATGTATGTACACAGTCACACTGAAATTTAAAATCTGTTTAGTTATAACCTCAGTGCCTTAAGATGTAACCTACCAATGTTTTTGCACAAGGCTTAGTTATTAGTATTTTGTCTTATTTTGTGTGTCTTTCCATAAGAATGTGTTTTATGAAGTTTCCCCTTGAATCAGAATATGTATTAGGGTGTGTTGTATGTATTGGTGATCTATTTAAAATGTATTTACAGGAGGGGCATTGTTGGAAAATCGGTTTTCAGTCTATAACAGTCCAATAAATTGTTCATTCTCTTTTAAAAATCTTTGGACTATGTTTAATACTGTTTAATGCTAAGTTTTAATATTAATAAAGATTTTTCATCTATCCTAAGTGTTTTGGCTACATGTAACAACACATTTGGATAAGGTCCATAATGTAGATATAATAGATGTTCCCTGTGAGTCAGGGTTTTTCTTTATTGGTTGAAGGTTCTTATGCAAACTGTGTTCTGAGACACGGTTATAAAAATAAAGGCATTCACTTCTAATCATTTTTCACTCCCATCACGCAGTTGGTAAACTGTATTATCAGTCATGGCTTTGGCACATGTTTTTATCCAAGGTCTCTGACCAGGAATAGACCATGATGGCTTTTTTTAAATTTTTTATTTTTTTTTGCAGTCTTAATTATTATTTTTGTATTTTAGTTCTTCTTCTTCTTGTTCTTCTTCTTCTTCTTCTTATTATTATTATTATTATTATCATTTTTATTCCAATACTGAGATACTGTTAAAACATGAACCAACGTGATAAATATGGTGAATTTTAATGTTCACTATGACACCTGACTATTGTTTAAAGACTGTGAACCTGTCCTTGAATGCATCCATGGTTCTATCGTTGTATAACTTATTATGTCTCTGATTGGTGGATTGAGTTGAGGGCGGGTCACGGGCACTCCTCCGCGTTCCACAGACGTATCCATGGCAACAGCTTCTACTGCTTATCCCAAGATGGCGGACGAGGAGAAAGCTACGGCGGTGAGTGCAAAGCCAAAGCTAAGTTGTCATTTGCTTGAGTAGACATTAATGTATCGCAATATGAAGTGACAGGTTTGACGCTTCTTGAATACACGTAACGTCAGGTGTGAGTATAGCGGTCGTAACTTTCCTCATTTTAACGTTTACCTGTCTGTCTTAACGAGCCTAAGTCGCAGCTAAGTTGATTAACATGCAGCTAATAGTAACTTGCTTCGTCTCACTATGTCTCTAATCTCACTTGTCCAAGGACAGACTTAAACAAAACCCTTTAGAGCTAACAGCTATAGCTACAGTAAGTTAGCAACAGATAAAATACGTAACTAACGTTGACTGTCTGATTTTTAGGTGCAGTGAAAATGTGTATTATTGACTCCAGTTAGCTCAAGCTTGTAACGTTATTGGCTCCTGATGCGTGTTGTCTGTAATATGTACCGTTAAATACAGTATACGGTATGCTGTAACGTCAGTGACTGCACTCGAAAGCAACCCACAACTGAGTCAAATATGAAAAAAATGTGGAGCAAAACACAGGGATTGCGCATGCGTGTCTGTGATGTACCTGCATACCATTTTAATTCACCAAGATAACTGCAAAATGCTTCCTTTTAATTGTGTGTGGACTTATATACATAAGATACAGCATCAAATACTGTACTTTACTCTTGGAAGTAATATAAAGTAACCCTTCCTTTGTCAAAACGACCATAAAATTCCTGTTTTTAACATTAAGAGCCAAATGAATGGAAAAAAATGCAACTACTGCTAATACATATATTTCTACTTATACCCCTAAATACAGTATGTGGACATATATACTTAAAGCCACTTGTGTGTGTGTGTGTGTGTGTGTGTGTGTGTGTGTGTGTGTGTGTGTGTGTGTGTGCGTGTGTGTGTACATTTAAACCTTTCCCTTCTGCACACTTTATTATTATTTTAAATGAAATCTCTCCAAATTGTTATATTTTTTTATGTAGAATTTTTTAACAAAACTGATAAATAAAGTATTATTTATTACATTATAGATAAATGTGTATCATAAATGTGTTTTCATTATTATTTTGTTCAGTATTATTATTGTTTAGTCAACGGTTTAGTCAAATGTAGTCTATGTCTGTTAAGGACTGTGCAGAATTAAAATCAGCCACCTCACAGTTTACTGTCTTGTGTCTGCAGACCCTGCACAGGATGTACTATACAACTTACATAATATACATATACAATAGCAGTACATTCACAGGCTTTTATTGACTGATCTTTTTTTTTTACTCTGTACATTTGCGCATTAATACACCGTTACAGTAACCACATCAGTCAGTCTGAACTTTGACCTGTTTTCCACACATCCTTTTAACAGGAAGAAACAACACAAAAACAGTTTTAGGTGGGAGGGGAAATCTATTTAGGCCGTGTCACCCAAATACAGTACAGCGTGTTTATGTTGTGTTTTATATATTTCAGCTCCCACTTGCTTCTGAAGCCAAGAAACGTCGAGCACCTAAAGGTACAGTAAGACAGTTGGCACTGATGTGTCTACTTAGAGAATGATTTTCCAAAAAAATTGATTCATCCATTATTTTCTCATTAATTTTCTAACCTTATCAAGCATTGCACACCAGTTACAATGATGTAAATCCCACATTTGTACTAGGGTACTGAAAGAATGTGCTTGGAGCTACTTGTCCTGCAGAGGTCACCCTTATCCTTCTCTTTAATATGCTCCATAGGACAAAACTGTGCATATGCTGCCGAGCCATGTTCCAGATATTTCTGACTACTGTATTGTAGTCTCTTTAGAATAATGGGAGTAGAGAAATAAAATCAAAACCATAAGGGTATTAGCATACGGTAAGATGTCTTTGTAATCAAATAATAAAAACAGGAAGTAAAGATTAGATTTTAATAGGTTAATGTAATGGAAGTGGACAGTATAAGTGAACTACAAGAAGCTCCATAACTATATCAAATAACATAATAGAAATTTTGCTCAAGACTCTAATATGATTTTATGAGAAAAAACAACCAGAAGGGGTAAAATATTGGAATAAGAATAGAATAAAAAGTAAGTAAATAAGTATTAAATCTAAATGTAAAACTGTAGAGACACGCTACACATACACATGGGTAGACGTCAGAGAAAAAAAAAACTGGAACATAATGTAAAAAATATGAAGTGTACCAAAACAATGTTTTAAAGCAGGAGTTAATAATAGATTTGTAGGAGGGTGCATTGGATTCATACATATTTACATCTATGTAAAGCATCTACTCTAAGTATAGAGTAAGCTATGAAGAACTGTATAAAATAAGGTTACAGCTCCTGCAGAGGGGTTGAATCAGTCTTACAGTTAAATTAAGTTTAGAATTTAAACTTAAATTATGGTTGGATGATGAATTTTAGTCTAAAAATCACATAAAAACGAGTAAGCATAAGTGTACACAGATGAATGTGAGACTAAATGATTTGTCAAGATCAAGTTTTTTGAAGTTTTTTTTTTTTTTGTGGTAAAACTTCTAAAATAATTTTCATCATATTCTTCATTACATTCTCTCCATGTGTCTTTTGATCTCAGCATGCCGCTCGTCTGCTCTTATCCCCTTCTAACAGATGGTTGAAGCACACGGAGGGCAAATCTGTCTTAGCATTAGCCAGATCAAATATAACAATGAGAGAATTCCACCATGTTTGGGAGGAAGTTTTTCATCATGGCTATATTTAGGAGATCTCATGCTGTGCTCTTTTTCCTTGCTTTCCTTTCTACCCTTCTTTCATACAGTAGTTTCAGGAATGCATGTTACATGTGTCCCATCTCTGCTCTCCAGATCTACCCAGCTTTGTGTATGTGGACACTGGAGCACCACAGGGCCACAGCTGAAACCCAGAGACAAGAATATTATATATTATTGCCGTCTCAGCAGGAAGAAAGCGGATTAGGTCGCTACAAATAGGGCCATCCAGAATCTTGACGAGGCAAACGTGTGAAACCCATGCAGTTTTGTACTGAACGATGGAGAGGATTTCTATGGAGTAGTTGGAAGAGGCTGCGGTTTCTTGCGGCAAATCAACACAGCTCTGCTTGAAGCACTGACAGATAAAAACAGAAGAGAGCTTTAGTGTAATTCACACTGTGTTTTGCATGCAGACAGTTCATTAATGATCTTCTCCAATGCCAGTGGCAGACTCAAAGCCTGGCACTTCATTTCACATTGTCTTGAATCCTATTTTTAGCCTTGGAGGAAGGTAGTAGGTGCAAGATAACAGGATTACCGGAATGAAAGTCACTCGAATTGGAATTATGTTTGCTTCCTTGTAAAATGAAATGTTGTACTCCACTGGGAAGAAGACTTGGATCAGTATGGTTTGTTGAGGTTACCTTACTCGTTGTAAAGCTGGCTTTGTATTGTACTGCTCATTCCTCCAGCCTCCCTCTTTCAGTCTGTCTCCACACCCTCTCTGTTCTGTCACAAGCACCTGTCTTGCTAGAGACATTGTTGCCCTGGCAACGGGGAGGATATCTCAACCTGCCGAGACAATAAAAGAGAGACAGGGAGGGGAAAAAAACTGTGTTGGTAACAAAAAAAAAATAAAAAAATCTTGTGACATTTACAGCCTGGCTGGTGAATTGATTAGTTTAGCCTGGGGTTTTTGGTTGAAGTGTTAACATCTATGTTAACCGTCAGATCAAAGACTTACTACTGACTGCAAAGGAAGGGAGCTTTCAGGATTATTTATTTAGATGTCAAATTCAGACTGTATGAAGTAAAAAACATGTTTAAATAGACATAACTCTTCATTGTCTGAGCTGTCTGTCTGTAAGTAAAATGAATTTTACAGTTTGCCTCGTGAATTGATTTAAATACAGCCTGTATTTAGGTTGCGTTAACCATCAGATCAGACTTGGTAATGACTGCAAAACGAGGGCACTTTCAGGACTAATCATTCAGCTATCAACTAAATAAAACCATCATCTGAACTGTAAAAGGGAAATTAGTGTAAAAGTTACCCAGATTTTTAAATGAATTATAGTCTTTTAATGTTATTATATTCTTCTTCTCAGCTCCAGACCTTCCCATTGTGGAGAGGAGAAACTGGCTGATCCACCAGCATTATATCCGCAAAGATTATGATACCTGTAAGGTAAAGAACTCGCATCCCTTCATCCTATGGTTTAGTCTGTCATGTACATCTGTCTGTGCTCAGTGTTGATCTGATTGACCTTTTAAACATAACACTACTTTATTACGGCCTAATCCACTATATTGACGCAATAATATCTCTTATGCATGTATTTATAAGATGTATTATAATATTAATTTATGTAAGAGGATGTGATACATCCTCATTTTCAGTCTATGATGCAAATGTAGTGAAAATGTGGGTATCATCAGGGCATGAAATTTTTGTATTTTCAGGTATAGTGGCCTTTTATTTTTTATTTTTTTTCTATTCACACGTTGAAAATAATTTTCCATTCTGTGACGATGTAGGCGATCATCAAAGAACAGCTGCAGGAGACTAATGGGATGTGTGAATATGCCATATATGTTCAAGGTGAGCTGTAGTTTTAAAGTCACCCTCCCCTCTTACACATGTAACATGTATGATTTTAATTAACAGCTACATCAAATGATACCGCTGTGGAACTCGACCCAGGCTCCCCAATACATCATTTAGATCCCTCAAAATCTGCTTTTTTTGGACCCCTTGCTGTGCTTTAGATTTTTAATGTGTTTTTTTATACTTCCTCATGCAGATGAAGTCTTTCTTTTTTTTCTTGCCACAGCACTAATCTTGCGTCTTGAGGGCAAGATCCAACAGTCCCTGGAGCTGTTTCAGAGCTGTGCCATCCTTAATCCCCGCAGCGCTGACAATTTGAAGCAAGTGGCCAGATCATTGTGAGTCCACTGCTCTGAAGCCTGCAGTGCATCGACCCGTTAACATTAGCTAACAAGACAGACATAGACATAGGAAAGTGCAGTGATAACAGCCAAACTGTAGGCCAATGATGGCCCAAACTTTGTTGATACGGTACTTAAGGGACAGATTAAACTTCCTCCAGTGATTATTTATTTATTTATTTAAATTTTGCAGTATTGTAAGAATATCAGGATTATTGTTGTTTATTCTTTCCATAGATTTCTCCTGGGAAAGCACAAAGCCGCTATTGAATTCTACCATGAAGCTGCGAGGGTCAATGAGAAAGACTGGGTAAAAGAAAATAACGATTCAAATACTGAGATTCTACTTTGCCTAAATGTCAGTAAAGGAATGATTAACGGTATCCTGCAGTCTACATGTAAAACACGAAGTAGATTTACTATCAGTAACTGTTTTTAACTTTCCAGACAGGACCATTAAAAAATTTAAACTGGACCTTTTTAATAATTACTGTCAGTCAGTTGTATATTTTTCACTCCACAGAGCTGTAAAATAACTAGTATTCATGGAAATCAAATTTAGCTCAGCCTTTATCCAGCTCAATGCAATTTAACATGTACCAACGCCCCATGTATAATTGGACTTTTTCTCACCACAGGAGATCAGTCATAATCTGGGGATGTGCTATTTCTTCATCAAAAACTTCAAAAATGTGAGTATGCTGATTTCTACCAACAGTATGCAGTACAAATTATACTCATCCCCCACTAATTTGATGATTTTGATCTTCTGTCTCTGACAGGCTGAAGAGCATCTAAACATGGCTCTCCAGTTAAACAAACACGACAAGACTTTCATGATGCTCGGGAAGGTTCATTTGTTGGCGGGAGAAACTGACAAGGCCATCGAAGTGTACAAGAGGGCAGTGGAGTAAGTAAAAGGAAAAACTGAAAAAATATTCAAAAAGCACAGTGAAGACATTTAAAGAGGAGTGTGTGGAAATATACAGGACACACACTCATTAAAATGATTGTAGGTATATTCTAGACTTGCATATTATTACCACTCCATTATAATAATGATATCCCAAGTTCAGAAACTGTCCACCACAACATATTTTTCATATAACCCAAATAATAAGTTCATCTTTTATTAATAACTGCTAATAATTTCACAGCCTCAGCATGACAGTTTCCTTCATGGTGGCATTCATTCAAGAGAATAAATGAGACTGCCATAAAACATGCTGTTTCAGACGACACTGGCTACTTCCAAGGGTTCTCCTTTGATTTATCGGATGATTTTCAATCTTTGGAGCTCATTTCAATAAGCGGTTCTCCTTGGAGTTCGAGCTTGGCCACTTTTCACCCGGGGCCCTTTTTCAGTTCAGTATAAATTATATTCATTTCCCCCTTCTATTCACATGTTGAATATTTAAACATTAGGCAATGGTGTAAATAAGGAAATGACATCAGTGTCTATAATAGAGCTCATTATAACTACCTCCTGTTGGGGGTAAATGAATTAATCAAATGCTCCAATATGAGTGCTGCTTTTAATGAGACGTACCACTGTGAGTCTTATTTTAAGGCCGATTTTCCTCTTCTCTACCATTTTTTACTTTGAGACACATCATCCCCCACAGGTTATAATTAATACTCCACAATTATGCTGAATCAAACCCTGATTGAACAATCAGCAGATTTCCTGAATATAAACTATGTTTGCTCAAGAATAAGTGCAGGCATTAAATGTAATTACAGCCATAGATAAAATTACATTTTTCATTCAAAACGTCTCATTCTCAATTCAGATTCTCTCCAGAGAACACCGAACTCTTAACTACTCTTGGCCTGCTGTTTCTACAGGTAGGTAGATTTTTTTCTATAACCTTCTCAGTGAAATAATGTGTACTCTAGTGACGAGAACTACAAGATGTTAACATTTGTCATGGGATTTCTTAAGAGGAAGAATGACATTTAAGAGACATCTACTGTTAAAAGGAGTAGATGTATAATTTTCTGTGTTCTTTTTTTTTTTTTGCCAGCTTGGGAAATACCAAAAAGCTTTTGAGCACCTTGGAAATGCTCTCACGTTTGACCCCAACAATTATAAGGTATGTGGGCACAAACATTACGCTGTGGTACAGTCTTAGTTGGCTATTAAGCTACCTGAAGGAAACACATTTAACTTCTTTTAAAGCAGTTCAGTGGAAATATAATTCATCTAAAATCTGTCTTATCATTGTTTTTATTCCCAGGCCATCCTGGCTGCAGGCAGCATGATGCAGACCCATGGTGACTTTGACGTGGCCATGAACAAGTACCGAGTGGCAGCATGTGCTGTGCCCGAGAGCCCCCCTCTCTGGAACAACATTGGCATGTGCTTCTTTGGCAAAAAGAAATACGTAGCCGTGAGTAATCATGTTTACAGTTTTATTTGTCTTGGCAATTTAGCATTTAACAAAAGTAGTACTCCAAACAAAGTAATAATACTAATTATTTTAAATATTTCAAATGGTGCATTATGATCCTCCAGAGAGAGATTTGATTATATTTTGATGAATTTATTGCTGCTTTATTTTGTCCATATATGCCTGAAGTGCTGTAATTCCAACATTGTGCAGGATCTGTTGTCTCAAGAGTTCATATATTATTAAGATACTTGCCTAACGGTCCTCTCTCCAAACTTCACATCCCCCACAGGCCATCAGCTGCCTAAAGCGAGCCCACTACTTGTCTCCTTTTGACTGGAAAGTGTTGTACAACCTAGGTCTGGTACACCTGACAATGCAGCAGTACGCTTCTGCCTTCCACTTTCTCAGCGCAGCCATCAACCTGAACCCCCGGATGGGGGATCTGTACATGTTGCTGGCAGGTACTGAGTCAGGATTGAAGCATGTATTTTAAGATGCCTTAAAGGTGACTGTATGGGTTGTGGCAGAAATAGTGGTAGCTGTTCAATGTTTTGTTTTTTTGTCTTATTTTATTGTTGTACATTCAGTTTAGACTTTACAAAAGGAAAACAAAATGCATAACAATTACATAACAAAACAGTGCTGCTTTGTGGCCTTTTTACTTTAACTGAAACACCCATTGCATTCACATTCAAAATACTATATTGAAAATTCACCGGTTTTTGTATTTGACAGTATTCCAGTTAAAGTTGTTACTGTCTTGTCCCCTTTTGTAACAGTGGCTCTGACCAACTTGGAGGATGTAGAGAATGCCACCAGAGCGTATGAACAAGCTGTGACCCTGGACGAGTGAGACTGTCTTCCACCTTTAACATACTTAAATATCTGTGTTCATCTATCTGTCTTGAAGAACCAAATATTTTCTTTTCTTACAGATCCAACCCTCTAGTCAACCTGAACTTTGCAATTTTCCTCTACAATCACGGTGACAAGAAGGGAGCTCTAGATCAGTATCAGGAGATGGAGACGAAAGTCAATGTGCTAAGAGACGGCAGTAGCAACTTTGAGTTTGACCCTGAGGTACCCTAGATCCACTTGTTGTTGATGTCTTAAAGCCGGTTGTTAAAGCCATTGCTTATTTTCAAGTCTTTGCCTGTCTGTCACAGCTAATAGACATGGCTCAGAAGATGGGAGCTGCCCTTCAGGTGACAGAGAGTCTGGTGTGGACTAAACCATCTAAAGACTCCAAGTTAAAAACAAACTCAGCAGCAGCAACCAAAACCCCTGGTGCTCCACTTGGTACTAACCAAGCCCTGGGTCAGGCCATGTCTTCTGCTGCCAGCTACAACAGAAACATCCAGCTACCAACAGGTACATGCTATTTGTTAATAATCTGTCACCTTGGTGTAGCTTGTGCTTTATCGTTTCAATATATGACTGAGGTCCAGCTCTGTGTCAGGTTCTGATGGGACCAGGCCAGGCTGAATATTTCTGAGCACAAAGTCAAAAGGAGGTGAGCACATAAAAACAATTTTTCATCCGAACAGTCCAGTTTTACACAAGCAGTGCAAGCGATGACAAATTTCACAGCCTTCCACCTCCAGACCAATTTTTTATTTGAAGTGGGACGTAAACGTATCTTTTCCCTGTTTTCACAGCCTCTTGTCTGTGCTAGGGTAGCAGATTGAATATATAGGCTAAAGCAAAAATGGGATATAAGAAAAAAGGAAGCTAACCTCTAGCCAGTATACAGAATATTTCTTGGTAACAAATAAAATAAAAAGATGTGTGTGAAAACAACACACAGGTAGGCTAATAAATTCCAGGATACTTTAAAATGATGATAGCAGCTTATAGCTCTCGAAGGTAAGTGGACAGGAGTGTTTTTCTCCCCAAGAGCATGTGAGCAGTGTTTTCTACCAGCTGTGTGTCACTATTAACAAATAACACCAGAACTTAAGAACAATTCACCCATGTTCACTGATGGCTCTTTTACATAATTACACAGCTGTGCTAATCTGTTTGCTTTCTAACACTCCACAACTGACTTTAAGGATGCAGATTTAGTTGTGAGTATACACATTCAGTCTGTAAATGTATTATGCAGACATTCAGTGTTAATATACTATGTACCAATACATCACTGCCACAGTAGGTTCTATTGTAAAAGTTTGTTTGTAAATTTCTTTTTCTGGAGGTCATGACTCATCCTTAACTTATAAATATAAATCTTTGAAAAGATATGCTCTGTCTGTACTGGCTGTAATTTAATTTAAAGGCATTAAGAAGCCTTTCACATCCAATCTGTGTAACAAGACAAAACCTGTTGAGTCATGGGGTTGATTTTGTGGTTAGAGAACTTATTTTTGTGCTGGTAAAGTATGAAGCTGGTACTCATTTATGGTTCACCAGCTTTTTTTTTATGATGAAATGGCACTATATAAACAATTGTATGGGCTGAATGTGAGCCAGAGTGAATATTTGCAGGGCAGAAGTATAATGCGTCTGCACCTTAATTCAGTTAGAATTAGGTTCTACGTAGCCAAGTTAGGAGTGTCAGCTCAGCAGTAAAAGTTCCTTAATAGTGCTACAGTTCTCAGTGTTAATGAAAACCACACAAATAACTGTAACGCTTTTTTTTTATTATTACTATTTTCAGGAGTTTCTAAAGGCCCCTCTATGCCCCTTGAGCCAGAACCTGATGTGGAGAAAGCCCCGAGCCCGCCCTCTGATCCTCCAGGCTCCCCAGAACCTGCAGAGTCAGACAACCCCAAACCCAAAACCTCTAAGAGAAAGTCAAAGGTGGAAGAATGAACTAGCTCGGTAGCTACACTCACGTGACAGCTTTGTCGTAGATCTCCGCCATGTTATGGAGGCAAATTAAGATTATGGAACACAAAACAGGCTATTTGTGGTTTTCTAGCTCATTGTAGTTTGATATGAAGCTTGAGGTATTGTTTTATAGTTTAGATACATGGTGCAGGTTACTTCTACACAGAAGTTTTAAACTTACCTGTGCATTTTTGTCAAACCATGTATTTCAGGTGTCATCACAACAGTTATCACTGTTTCTCATAAATGTATACAGATGTGAGAGGTTTGGTGCATATGCCATATTATTTCCAGAAGACGTTGCAGCTTAAGGGTGTCAGTCCTTCAGCTGTCGGGCTTTTCTGCAGCTAAATAAATGTAAAGGCAATTCTGCGACAATCAGACAGAGATGGATGTTTTTGAATAACTGTTTGTATGATAGGGCTAATTTTTTTTTTTGAGGAATGAGTGTAAATAGTGATACATGCTTTTATATGTGGATAAATGTTATGTTTATATAGAATAATGTATTTAATAATAAATAAGATACCTAAAAGTCAAATTCATGTGTTTTGTACTGTGCTCTCTTAACCTAAGGTCCTTCAAATTAGCAGATACCACCAACAGGGGACAGTATTGGTTAAGAGCTTTTAAAGTCAGTCTATTATCTTACACTCAGTCTACACTAGTTTATCTTTGCAGGCTGATAATTGTCATAATAGTGAGTGGTTCATCATGTATATCCATTTGTTGTGTGATTAATTCACTCATCGAGTTGAACAGGCATAGGGGAAGGTCACATAAAAACTTTAATTATTTATGTGTATGAATTATGATGGGGGCCATTTGTAGATATTAATCCAAAAATATTCATGAAATTTGCCTTGAGAAAGGCTATATGCACAGAAATATGTTCATGCTGTGTTTTAACATTTGGGGCATTTAAATATTAAACAGTTTTTTTTGGCTCAGTAGTTTAGGGAGCGCTGAACTACTAAAAAAAAAAAACCCAATAAAGACGAGGAAGTCTGTCTTCAAAGAGATCAGACTTCTATCTGCATTTTAGAAAGCACAGATCCATGTCTGAACATTGTCAGCAGTTCCTTTTAAAATACCCTTGTAATGTCTTAAAACTCTACTGTTAACTGTACTCGGATCATTGAATGCAACAACCAAATATATTTTACTATTATTTTTGAATGTATGTTTAAAGATGATTGTTTTTTTTAGTTACTTGCTATGGTATTTACAACCATACCGGTAAAAAGAAGGTTCATGAACATAACATAAGACACTATCATTGTAATTTAAACTGACTGAGGATCAACTGAAGATATTAATGGATTAAAAACAATTAATGTTGTTCTGTGATTAATGATACTGTAAGAAATGTTGTCAAAGAAGTTTAAATATCTGGTTTTCCCGTCATGAGAACGGCCTCTCCTCACTGCTAGATGTCATCTAACATTATTTAACCCAGACGTCGTCAATTCATCCGCGTTACCTTCTCTATTTTTTCTTTTTATATATATTTTCTTTTTCCTTTTATGATGAAGAGCAACATCTATATGTGCTGATATTATCGCCAAGACCGTAGTTTTTTCATTAGGGCCCTTGTTAAACTGTGTATGCCTGAATTGCCTGTGGTCATAACTTTTACAAGCCAGCTGATGGCCTGTAACTTACTGTTCCTGCTGCAGTCATTTTTGCAGTGCAGCTGTGGAAGATTGCTTTTCCATTTTTCATCTTCTCATACAATTCAAATTGCCCGTAGAAGCGTCTTTGTACCTTGTATAAATTTCATTTAAAGTTGTCTTGACTCCAGGAAATGGTAAGTAAGTTGTGCTTTTTTTTTTTTTTTTCATCATTGCATCGCTTTTAGATTGTATAGTGTTAAGGATGGAAAGATATAGAAATGTGCTAAACAAATGCAGCATTTACATTACAGCAACTAATACTTTATTTTCTATTGTTATATTTCCCTCTAAAGTGTCTTTTTATAATATTTTGCAATGTGCTCGTTTTAATATGTTCTTTTTTTTATGGCGTTGCAGCACAGAGCAAAGAAGAAGAAATGTTTTATTTCCTTCGTCCATCTCGTCTCTTATCTTTTATTTGAAGTATTTGTGTAGTGCTTTCATATATTATACATTCAGTTTTCTGTCTGATTCCTGACAAGCTGTTAACCCACTTCTTAATTTTTTTGTTCAGTTCTCCAGTCGTAGCTTTTAACTTGAACTGTAGCCTGTGTAAAACTACTGTCTGCAGCAGCTCGTTATGTATTCTCTGCCCTTTGTCTGGCTCTCTTAAATAGTTCCCCAGATAATCATAAGGTCTAAGGTATCACGATCACTACTGGCTACTTGGTGAGATTGAAATTAGTCCTCCGCACACTTTCTCATTCCTCTTTCCTTCTGTTTTTCTCTTCAGGCATATCATTTGTGTCCAGTCTTTCCTGCCACAGACACACGTGCAGATCCTGGAAAATGGAAGTCATGATGATCATAAAGGGGCCCGTGCATTGAAACAAAGAGGTTGGCTATAGAGATGTAGAGGACGCTGAGAAGAATACAAGGTGGAGGTCACATGATCCCTCGTGCTTTAACAAAGTAAGCACCTTATAATCATGATGTAGTGTTTCTATCCGCCTGTTATCGAAAACATAAGACGAGTTTATCGAGTGTTCGCAAAGCTGATATGATGCAGAAATTATCCAGGCCCTCATTTATAAAATTTGGATGCTCAAATGAGGCTTTAATGGGATCTTAAGATAATTTTTCAGTTTATTCTTTGATTTATGACTTTATCTAAATGACGCTGAGTCTGCCCGTTTACAAAATGTTTTTGCACCTGCCTAATATATAAAGCACCTTTGGGGTTTGTAATAAATCTTGCACTCCATATAGATCAATTTATAAATTTCTGCTCTCAATCATTGGTATCTTAATGTAGCTTTATGGAAACGGAGAATTCAATCATGTGCCTTTTTAATATTCTTTAAAGATTAAACTTGTTTTGAAAAGTATTCCCATCAAAATATTTATGTGGCGTGCGTGCAGCTCACCGTTGGGGGTTCACATGCTGTTCTCATGCCTGGAGAAACCTCAGCACAGCAAGCAAGTGATGTACGATGTCAGATATAAACTTAGTTTCAAACTGATACATCAAGTTGTTGTTTTGGAGATTAAAAATCAACTCCGAGCTGAAAATGATTTATAATTTATTAGGATGAATAGTTAAAAGTCTGCCTGACGTCTGATGATACTCGTTTTCTTATTATTGTCAACAAATCCTATGAACATTTTTGAAAATAGTCCCCAACAAATACACAATTTCTTCCTCTTTGAGTGACGTTCACTATATATGTCAATCATGTTATCTTCAGATACACGTTTAAATGAGGACTATGGGTTTTTGTAGTGAACAGAAGGAATCATTATAGAAAGCAAAACCAGTGTTTCATTGTCCTTATGGAAACACCTCACTATTGTTAAAAGATAGTGAACCTATCCTTAAATATCATTATTGCCCATATTATGACCACATACTGAAAAAAGCAAAATCATAAAAATCTTGTTGGCTTTTATTTTGGAATTTGTCTCTGCGTCCCCTGTGTTTTCCAAGCATGACCATGTGACACCAGCATGTACTATATTATCATTATATTGCTGTTTATTGTAATTTTACTACACTCATAACCTCCCTTTTTTTCTTTTTCTAGACCTCTGATCGATATAGAGCCTTGACCAGAAGGTAAAAAAAAAACATTTTTCATTTTTTCACAGATTAATAAATCATGGAAATTTAAACATGTGGCATTCCAGATGTCATTACTTATCATGGATCAAATAGCACAAAAGGACTGCTTCAGCTCTGTAGAAATATGTTTTATATCTAAGTCTGTGAATATTCTCATTCATCCAGGTCATAGTTATCTCAAGTAGATTAAATCGATCGCAACTGGACTTGGTTATTTGTCTTGAAGACGTTTCACCTCTCATCCAAGAGGCTTCATCAGTTCCTGCTCGCTTGACTAGGCTGGGACTAGTCCAACTAGCTGGTGTAGAAACCCAGGTATTTAACCTCTGTGGAGGCAGTCACATGGCCAGTGAAACTGCCCTAATCAATGTTTTTATATTAATAAAGGGTCATACTACTGAATGTGGAGTGTTTGGACGTCTGAAACAGTGAAATCTGTTGAATTTCAAACACTTTAAGGATTAGGATTAGTAAAATCATTAAATCAGCTGCTCCCACATTAACTGGATGAGTAAACATGTTATATTAAGCCACGTTAACTTTAGAGTATAACATAATATAACATGTAGTATCATTAACTCTGTTGTTGAAGTTGGATTTCTGCTTCCAAGTAGCCAAAAGGTAAAAGATTAATGTAGCTTTAAATTTCCTGAAGGTAACCATAAGATTTCATATAGCAGCAAAATATTTCGACTTAGAAAAATTACCGTCTGTACACCAACTTTCCAACTTTCTTCTTTCTAGCCTGTGCTTGACACGTCACTTTTTCCTTATCTCTGAGGCCTTTTTTTATTAATTCAGGACTGCTCAATGTAACCTTCAGTCCTGTTTCACAGTAACTTTTAGGTTTTTTTTGGAGACTTCAAAGCAGCAGGATGCATAGATCTGTTTTACCAAGCAGAAAGTCAGGAAATCACACATATAAAAGGTTATAATGAAAAGCTATTAGCATTGCAAAGCGAATCAAGATCGTATTTGTTACACCCTAGTTCTTAAATTTGCGATCGGTAGATTAAACTCACTGAATCAATCCTGTTCAGGTTTAAAGGCTCAATTTCTCTTTTCAATTTCACGAAAAAAGCACTTCCTCATTTACGTCCAGATTTAGGTGGTTGTTATTCCTTCCAATAAGACATGTTTATGGTGCGGGTCGAATTGGTTTGCCTTGTCTGGATGTTTGCATTATGTCTGTGATCAGGGACAACAGATCCCAGTGAAAGTGCTTCTTCTTCTTTCCTCAGCAGGTTGTAAAACACCAGCGATATTCTTGATTTTAGACATTGTTTACAGTCGTGCAGTCGTATAGCTGATGTAGCAGCATATTTCTATCTCAGTGAAACGCTGTGTTGTACTTTAACTTGAGGGGAGCTTGGAGATCTGACCTGATTTTACTGTTATAGCAGCTTCAAAGGAAAAAAAAAACCCATAAAACAGCTTAAACAGTAAATAGGTCTATAATACTGCATGCATCACCATTCATTGTTTAACTGTAAACTCTTCTAGTGTCTGAACAAACTGTACATAAATCTGCAGTGAAGCTCAAACATACAACAAACACACTTTTGACTTTAAGTTAGCAGTTAAATGAATAGTTTGATATTTTGTCCTTATTCATTTTAATGAGAGTTAAAGTAAAATATCTTGTCTTGGTTGTGTTGGTTACCCTAAATGTGAAGTTACAACAACCAGCAGCCAGTTAGCTTCGTTTAGCATTAAACAGCTAGCCTAGCTGTTCTCTGTCCAAAGCTAACAGCAGCTCAATAATACGTTATATATCTTGTTTGTTTTAATTGTACAAAAACTAGAAAAGTGTAAAAATGATATGTTTTTATGGGTAGTTATGACTATTTTGTGACTTCCTGCTGTCTTGTCGTCACGTAAACGAGCAACAGGTTAAGAGCTGTCCCCCCCGTAAGCTAAGCTAAGCTAAGCTAGCTGGCTGCTAGCTGTACCAATCTTCATCTGTATGCATATTTTCCCACAAATGCAGTAAATACAATGTTAAAGGCTAATTTTATCCCTGAAATCTTTAATTAAGGGATAAAGTGTGCTGAAATCTTTAAGACTGAAAAAAACCCCAACAACTTGACATTGTCTCGCCACTTCTCCTTCAAATGGTTGCCCTTTTTATGAGGCTTAACACAAACCAGTGTTTTGGATTTAGGGCAGCAATAGATGGATTAGAAACATACAGGCAGAATACTAACAGAGAGACAGAGAGAGAGACGAGCCTCACATCAAGTGTGTCTTTGACATGCTGTTTCACGTAATTAATCTGCCTAGCCTCGCTACGCTCACGCCATATTTCACAATGACACTAATAATGTCTAATTATAGGATGTTGTAAAATCTTAGTTGGTGTTTAAACATGTAATTTCCGCAGTGCAATGGTGCAATAATGCATTTTACTTTTAATCACTCTGGGTTTTTTTTTTTCTTTTTTCTTTTTCCGAGAGGAACTGAAGGAGCGAGGCTTTGCATTTCAATAAAGCCACTTGATTAGGGAGTGTGTGTTGCTGTTGTTGTTGTTGTTGTTGTTTTTTCCGGGAGATACTGTTTACTCTGAGCTCTGCTTCCCAAAAATTCTCCCCTCCGCCCCCTTTTCCTGGAGACAACTCAAAGACCCCCTGCTGGCAGCTCAGCGGAGCAGCTTTATCTGGGTTCTCCGCTCTCTCTCCCTGTCTTTCCACAAGCCTCGTCTCATTGTGTCACCCCAATATGTCAGCCACAAGCTGCAAGTCACAGTCGCAAACTGCAAGAGCCATTCATTAGTTAGCATCACCACCAACTCTGACAACAAAGCTTCAACTGTTTCATTTCCCATCACTCCGTATGCATGTAAATTAATAGGAATAAAGAGGCAGGGATCTGGATGCTCTGCTGACAACTGTTAAGGGAATGTGTGTGCAGTGCAACAGAGATATCTTTTAAAGTTTTCTCTTCAAAGAGGTACTTTAGGAGTAGCATACAAATCCCCCTTAGCTATGTGAAATATGTACAATATTGCAGTGTCACCTCAGCTTTAAATTACCATATTTAATGACTGTTTAGATCTTTGTTTCCATCATGAATACAAGACCCGACCCAAGTTTGTCCCTTTTGGTTATTTTCTCAGGAAATAAATTGATTGCTGTTAGCTGTTAATTAAACTTTAGGCATGATGTCAAACCTGGTTGTCAAGAGAATATTTAGTGCCGTGACAAGTCGTGATGAAATTCATAAAGAAAAAAAAAGGTGTTTGCATTAATCTGTGAGTCCACTGATAATAAAAAAAAAAACCTGCAACAGGAACGTCTTCAGGTTTTATACAGTAATGACTAATGTGCATGCAGCTTACTTTGTACAACATTGAAATGGTGGGTTTTTTCTTTCCAACTATTACAAACTACAATTAAAAACTTATCTTGTTTTACTTGGAGGAAACTTTTGTTGCATATCTCTACATCTCCAGATCCGAAGAATTACGTGTCTAAAACAAACTGACACTGCATTTGACTTAAAGTGGGATTTTAAAGTATTTCTGATACTCTGGAGGCAGCAAATTTTGTTACTGCTGAGCCAAAGCAAACCAATATAAAAAAAGAAAAAAAAAGAGAGAAAGGGAGCTTTTTTTTTAAATCGGGGAAAGAATCATTGGGGACAGTTATCATATTTCAGTAATTTATTTATGGTGTGTTGCCTTAATAAATATGTGAAACGTGAGTACAGTCCCTGGTTAGTTTTTCCAAACTATAATTAGACTCTAATGTGATTTTTCCACTTGAACAACATGAACTATTGTCCCACTGTAAAAGTACAAGCATTACCTCAAAACCCTCTGAATTATGTTTACTACAAAAAAAGACAACTTTCTCTCATAAGCTGGTTACTAGAATAAAATACCGTCCAATACTGAGTCATATGAAAGGAGTTGAACATATATCACCAGCCCTCCCTTCTCTCCACATATTTCCCCAGTTTTTTATGAGATGTGATATCACCCTACAGGAGTCCGCTCACGCTCTTCCCCTTTATTGTTTTCACAGATCTCTCTCCTCGGCAGCTCGGTGGGAATTCACTCATGTAAGCAAAATACTGTCACTGCAGTAATCTGGTAAGAAAAACTATTTATTTCATTCCCCCTCTGCTGGTATTCATCTGCGGCGGGATTTGAGCCCTGTGGTGAGATTATATTCCACACAGAGTCCACGCAGGCAGGTAGGCAAGGACGTAAAGAAGCATGTCAGTCATCCCAGCATCCAGTAAACAACAGTAAACCCTTCTCCTCCTCTGTGAGCACATTTAAAATAGATCTGAATGCTTCCCCGTTATCAATGTTTCACTTATTTGATGACTGGGTTAAAGATTTAATAAGAGAAAAACTGAATTCTTGTTTTCTCCCCATGCTGGATGAATGCAGTGTGTTATAAAATAAAAATGAAGCCACATGGGCATTTCAGCAAGTAAACAACTCCACAAGTGGTGCAAGTAATACATCTCTTTACATCAAAGGTCTGTCCTGAGCGGGGGATGTCTGGACTCTTTTTAGTGCGGGGTTTTGTGTTATTGCAATAAAAAAAGGAGAATTCAGGTTATCTTAGACTATGATGGCACTAGATAAAAAGTGTTATTAAAGAGATTCAAATTCTAAAGGGGGATAAGAACTGCATCCAATAGTCGTTAAGATGTTTCAGTTTGGATCTGACCGACAGATAATACCTAAAAATCATGTCTCCATATGTATAAAATGTTATTAGCTGACTTGGCAGGAGATTATCCCCCATATGAAAGAAGAGTGAGAGTTAGAGCTGAATGTAATTACCGAGGACAAGATGTGGTGATGATGTATGCCGGTTGCCACAAAGGTATGAGGAGTATTCACGGAGAAGAATATGATTGGAAGTTGGAAATGAGAGGGTTTTAAGGACCCCACTGAAAGCATCAACGTTTGATAAAGGCGGATGATGATTAAGTATCGTTCACTTATTTTCTTTTTTTTTTTATATGATTGCCCAGTACTACAAGAGATTTGGCAGAGCATAAAAGAGAAAGGTTAACAAAGATAATGACTATTGATATCCTACTTGATCCAGTGTGTATTGTGTCCTCAGGGAAATACCCAGGGATAGAAATGACAGAGACCAAAGACAGACTGTATCTTACGCATACTTTTAACAGTTGCCGGGAAGATGATGACTATAAATTGGATGAAAGTACTTCTTGTGATAAACCATAAACGTGTTGAACTCAAAGGCTAAAAAACGGGGTCTACACAATGGAAGTACAAATTACAGAGCAGGCTTTTCTACTGGATGCCAGTAACGTTGTACCTGAGGCTATGAATTCTTCAATAAAAGGACATAATTATACTCGTTAAGTCTGTGCCCAATGTCAAGAATTGTTTGAAACAATTGACTTTGTATTTGAAAAATAATATATATATATAAAGCCAACATATTCCATGTGATAATAAGTCCTACAGGTATATTTTTTATTATGGATGGAGAGCAGGATGTTCACATGCAAATATGCAGTATTCTCTGTAAAGTTATTTGGAGTGATACATCAAAGTGGCGGCTGTTCAAAGGCTGACCACTTGTCATCTCGAAAATGTCAGAAATGTGAATCAGTGATCAGAAGACAAAAAACGTCCTCTACAGAAAGAGCAGCGAGGCTTGAATTTAGAGTGAAAATTAAATCAAAGGTTTTAGACTATTAGTGATTGTTATGTCTGTGAGGGTTAAAATGACCTGTGATCACAGCTGTGTTGCAGCTTAACACAACACTGAGATAACGTTTCAAAGAGCAAACCAGCATTTGGTGTGAGAAAAAAGGCGGATGGTGTTCCCGTAACTTATAGATTACATAGATAATTTTAACTCGGGGCACATCAAAGTTAGAAAATCCACTGCTGGCGGCGGTAAGCAACATTAAAAATGTTTTTTGAACACAAGAGCGAGGCCTCCTATGTGGCCACCAGACTTGGGGGAAAGCTGATAAATAGAGCTTGTAATCCAGAGACTCGGTTGGTTGTGTTCACCGCTCCAGAGCCTCATTTCATTTCAACTGTGAAAAAAGAGAGCATTAAGTTGTATAGACAGAAACCTTTGAAACAGCAGGATTTGGAGCATCTTGGGAAAACATGGTTTCCCTGGTGATATCATGCATGCAGCAGAACAATACCTGCACAGTCAAATGATGATGTTACAGTTTGAAAGGCAATTAAACTGAAAAATGAATCATGGTGAGAAACAGTAAACAAGTATGTGGACA
This sequence comes from Pampus argenteus, assembly GCA_036937835.1. Taxonomy (NCBI): domain Eukaryota; kingdom Metazoa; phylum Chordata; class Actinopteri; order Scombriformes; family Stromateidae; genus Pampus; species Pampus argenteus. The sequence goes on from CM072862.1 coordinate 22,855,005, forward strand.
AGCTAAAAACACTGGCATCTATCTATCTATCTATCTATCTATCTATCTATCTATCTATCTATCTATCTATCTATCTATCTATCTATCTATCTATCTATCTATCTATCTATCTATCTATCTATCTATCTATCTATCTATCTATCTATCTATCTATCTATCTATCTATCTATCTATCTATCTATCTATCTATCTATCTATCTATCTATCTATCTATCCATCTATCCATCCATCCATCCAGTAATGATGAAGTGTGTCGGACCCAATTAAAGATGCATTACCTGTTTTTTTTATTTGCCTCTTGGTGGCAGCTCAACCAGCTGTAAACACAATACTGACATATAATCACCATATAATATTGTTATGGGGGGAAAAAAAACAACAGTTGCCTAGTTACACATCTAGCAGACACGGAGCAACATTAGCATTCATTTGGAGTCGGGTTTCTGTCCACCTGAATATGAGTCCGTTATCAGGAAGCTGCAGAGTCGAGGGATAAATCTCTGGGAGTTTGTCATTAGATCCATTGTTGGTATGAAAATACAGATTAAAGCAGCTTTAACAAAGTCTAGTCTAGTGAAGGTCACTTATCGCCTTAAAACTGTCGTCACAACTAATTCCACAGTAATGCGGCTGTCGAGGGCTTTTCAGGATTTAAAGGAGCTATCTGTAGAGTTTTTGTATGATTATAACGTCCTTAAAATGATTCTACATACACCATTGTGAATGTGTGTCGCTGTCTGCCACAATGTCTAGATATTAGATATATTTCTAAAGTTAGAAATATTCAAATTCTACACAAAGAGGATATAACAGCGGAAAGGGAATCTTTTTTTATATATATATAGTATCATCAAATCCTAACCATTCTGTAAAATATGATCCGAATTTTTTCTGAAACCCTCCACCTTGATCAGGACTCAGAGCGAGAGGCTCCTGACGCCTGCTGCTCAGGAGACCGGGGAAGTTTTTACACTTCGTGAACAGAATTCTGATAACTGCAGGTGGATCACACGGAGCCTTCCTCCATGTTTTTTTTATTCATGAATACAGCAAGTGATGCGATATATATATATATATATATATATATATATAGAGAGAGAGAGAGAGAGAGAGAGAGAGCAACAGTAAAATAGTTGAACAGCCTGGAGCCAAGGGTGAGGGCCGGTGAATAATTGAAAAGTCCTGCCAGGCTGACGCTGACTGTTTCCTCCGCTTGGATCAATGACTGGGGGTGGGTGGGTGGGGGGTCTCAGTTGGGATGCAGAGGGTGACAGGTGTTAACTTTCACCATGGAGGTTTACAGTAAACGCCTCCTGCAGCCGATGTTCATGTGCAGCTTTCCTTATAGGATTAAATGGCCTTGGTAAACACAATATAAGTGTGAGAAATTCAATGGCAATCTTTGTATTGGTGCGTGAATACGTGCAGACGTACACATGTGCACAAACAACTGAGTTTATCATGTCATTCAAATGGGTCATAAATCAGCCCTGACCTGGGTTTAATTGCCCCCTGAGCAGCCGTTTCATAGTTTTAAATGCCTCTCCACCACAGCATGGCAGCACAATAACTTGCGGTGAGGTTTTTTAAGACAACCCAAGTAACAAATGCCGCCGGTGGTGCTGGAATTGCTTTCTTGAGACAAGCTGAACAACCAAGCATAGCATTATACGTCTTCATGAAATCGATCCCTCACAAAAGGATGTTACTGGAATTAGGTCTCATTGCTCCGAGACTCTTTTTCTAAATTCTAAAACGCTCTAATGTTTATTCATCGGCGCGGCCTGTTTATCTGGGGGATAGGAATCAATGGATGAAAAAGAATGGGTCCATTTGAAAGAATACTCTTGATTTACTTAATTTGCTTATCTAGTTTGAGCAAATTCAAAAGAAATCAAAAATCCTTTAAGCTATTATTTCATCCCCACACATCATTTACTCTTTAATAGAGCTCAGTAAATGTTGGCTCAGGAACTCCCACCCCGGTTTCTAAACATGAATCACCATAATTAAACTGGACCTGCAGGATAAAATGGTTTGGTTTTTTTAAAATTGCATTTTATTTACTTCAATCTCAGCATGCGGAGCTGCTTACGTCAATCATGACAAACATCTAGTGCGAAAGAACAGATCATACAAACATAACAAGGGAAAAGATGTACTCGATAAATAAATAAAATACATAGATGTACACAAAGACGGAGAGCGGAGAGACATTGCACATGTGCCTGGTAAATCAAATAGGAAGGAATACAATGAATAGTATAAAAACACAAAATTTAAATAATCGTATCTATGTCATATTTATATATAGTATAGTAATGCATGGTCAGCGTTGTTTCCAGCAGCAGCAGACAGCCTCTAAAAGCCCAGCGTATAAAATTAGCAATTAGCTGGTGACCAAAGTGGAACATTTAGAGTCAGATATTTTGCTCGGGAGAACAGAGAGCTAGATGGAGAGTGAATAGAGGACTTAACTTTGTCAGACGGACACAAACATGTGTTTTTTTTTAACCTAATATTCCTGTTTTGGCCCTTGATGAAGGTGCAAACTGAAGCATTAGGCTTTGATTCAACACGATGCTGTTTGAATAAAGAAGACGGTGTGTGTTCTGTCCTCAAAGGCTTCCAGCACAAGTATAAATTTGATAAGGTGTTGAGGTTCATTTGCCTCAAAGTGGCCAAAAGTATACTGCAGGTTTAAAGATGTTAATTTCCATCGCTTCATACTTCACTGCGACCATCTAAATTATGCTTGACACCATCAGGGTTTTAAAAAAAATTCAGAATTTACTGGCGGAGAACAAGCGACTGTGAGCAGCCCGAGTGTGTGAACTCAGAGCTGAGGTCAGATATTTCTGTGGAAGTGCTGCAGCAACTTTCTAAAGCCAGACCCCCCGGTGTGTATTTTCTCTCTGCCAGCCTCCAGCAGCTAGCAAGAGATGAGCTGTCTGGGAAGAGAGGCCAATGCGGCGGCGGCTCTCGTCTCATCTCCTCCTAATCCGGCAGCCCCCCCACCGACAACCACCAGCTACCCTACTCCACCCCGCTCAGTGACACTTAGCACTGGACAGTCTTTCCAATATTATCCACATCCCATTTCAGCTCATACTAATTGGAAACCTGGAGTCTCTCTGTCTTTTTTTACATTTCCTTTGTTCTTCCTCTTCTCCCCTGAGTGGCCGTCTTTTTTCTCTTATCATCTCGATATGAGAGACTGACAGTGAACTAACCCCACAGTTGTCTGTGTACTGGAGTAGCAGAGAAATGAGAGAGCGTAACCTGTGAAACCAAGCGCGCCCTTTATATTGGTTCATCTGCATGCAGGAGGAGGGCCGAGACACTGGAGGGCTTTATTGAAACAGATGACCTCAGGTTTATGTTTCATACATCATTATCACAAAGCCGATCTCTCTCTCTCTCTCTCTCTCTCTGCCTTTTAAATGTATGGGCGTGCAAATACATGCACACAAACACACTTTATTTCCATCTTCATTTCTCTCTCACACACACGCACACACAAAGGAGAATGTGCCATAAGGGTTTTAGTCTGGGGACTGGTGGTAGTGCACTTAGACTAACAGCAATTACCTGATGTGCTGTATAGACCATGTGGAGAGTCCCGGGGAAATCCATCAAAATGCAGTACACTCCCAGTGGGCCTGTAATGAACTGGTGCTTTCCCAGCTCCTGTACTGCACATCACATCAGTGTTTGGAAGCTTGCATTAGTCATGGCCAATGAAGGCCTAAGATGGGCTTGTGTCTACGTTCAAGAAGATGTTGTGCAAAAAGTCCATTTAGATCTGGTATAATGGTTTCTCTTTTTGCTTTGAGTTTAGTCATGGTCTGGTGCTTTTAAATATCTGAATTTCTGGTAACAACCTGCTTACGGATCGTAAAGAGTCTCTTCCACTGTCGTTTGTCACTGACACTAATCTTAAAGATGTATTAGGTTCACTGAATCTAAAACATTGTCCAAGTTGTAGTTGTTTCAACTATAACAAAGAGTAGAAATAACCTAAATATGCTGCACAAGTTATTCATCAATAACCTTGAATTGTCTTGTATCTGCAAAATAAAAATCTGCTTAGTTACTACTTCTCTTTGGAAAGATGTCGGAGTCTCAGCAGCCGCGATGATCGCCGCGTTTTGTGTGACCAGAGCCAGAGAGCGCAAAAAATTAGCATGACACATATTTCAAATAAACCCGAATTTTCCCTTTAACACCAAATGGATTGCTGAGTCGTCAGTGCTGCTTGTGATTTTTAGGGAACCGACTGCTCGATTAGATTAGGGAAAAGTTGTGGTGTATGGTTTGTTTCTCAGGAAAATGTAAAATGTGAGAGGATGACATGAGAGGAGCTCATGCTATAAGAGAATCTTAATGTTTTTTTCTTAGTATCGTGCTTTGTGTTGCAGGTCACCTCTACATCACAATCACCCTTTTGACAGTCAGTATTGGTTCAGCAGGAAGTTTCGTGGATTCATTTTCTCTTCATGACATCTCATTTTCGGATTACCTGAGGGGTGGTGGGGTGGGGTGGTGGGCGGGTGTGGGTGGGTGGGGTATTGTGTTGCCACGGACAACTAATCTGTCACCAGGCTTTAATGGATTTCTATTTGGGATATAATTATATGGTTAAGCTGTCAGTCAAAATGTTTGCCAGACATCATGATGCCCTTAAGGTAAGAAAACTCAATATTCTCTTAGAGAAACAGTGAAAGAATCCCGAATGAGATGAAAACCTGTAGGAAGCTCGTTGATGTGATATTTCAGGCGCCGTTAAAAAAATAAAAAATAAAAAAATGCTTGTTTTCAAAAACTAAAATCGACAAATGATTGATTTGTTTTACATTTTCATACAATTGAAGCCAGATGTTGCAAAGGCATGCAAAAAAATGATAATAATAATAATAATAGAAAGGATTATGCATAAAAAAGAAACCTCTATCTTCACACTAATTCCACTGTTTCCTTATGTGTTACTTGAATTTTTTAAATCCTTGTAATGTCTGTTTTGCTGTTTATTGTTTTATATAGTTTCTTTTATTATCAGTCATCTAATATGGCTGAACATGTACCCATTTCAAGCAGGAATAACAGCAACACATACACATGGACTGAATAACAACCCGCTGACTCATCACCCCTCATAGATTTATTTTACTGTGTTCTCTTCCTTGTGGCACATATTGGGCCTAATTGGCATCTTCTGGGTACCTATTGACAGAGGTTAGGTAAGTGTAGAAAGTACATGCATATTTTCCTTGTTAGTGTACTGTGTTTTTCAAATTTTCCTCTGTTCTAGGGAATTTGTTACTGCTTTTCTTTTTTTTTTTGCAGGCACTCGGAGTAAAGAAAACCTCCTTGTTTGCAGCTTATCACAAAGACGTTCTCTGTTTACAGCAGTGCCATATGTTTGAGGATATGCGTGTGCGTGAAACAAGAATTAATCACGGAGATGTGACCGAAACACTGACCCAGAAGGAAAAGAAAAACCCTTCATTTACTGAAAAAAGCCTAACGTCGGTCAAATAATGTCTCCTATTACATGAGAATATGACAGGAATTTAGATAATAAACTTAATCCTACATTTCTGTGACAGGCAAAGAAAATGAAAAAAAAAAAAAGCCCTGATGAAAGTCAAGCATATCAAATGTAACAGTGTTCCTTTAATTTCATAATTTCTCCATCCGAGTGATTTTTAATTCACAGTCGATTTTTTTTTAGAAATATAATTTAAATGCCGGACATAATGTCCATATATGAGGGCTGGGATTGCTGCTGGCCGAGGCGATGGAGCGTGATGATTCTTTGTCAAATGGACACATGGCCAAAACCACATGTGTCCAGGATCCTCGGGTACCTGCAGGGTATTAGTGCTGAACAGAGGGGAGGAGGGCTGTGGGATGCTGGATAGAGAGGTGCTGACACTTGGCTGCAGTAAGCAGGGATACGACGGCTGCTGCACACACACACACACACATACACATACATAAATATACAGACACACACACACACACACTATTGCGCCAGGCTTTTAGGGGCTTGGTGGGACATGGGGGGAAGGCAGATGGGGAAGGACATGACCGGTGTCTACAGGGACAGCTGCGGACGTCTCCCCTCCTCACCGCCTCACACCTGTTACACATCATGTCCGCTACAGCACTCACAGCATCTTGGGTAAACCCCAGCACGATGCCACACACTACAAGGATTAACAAACAATAACCCGACACACACACACACACACATATAAATATAAATAACAAACAATATTCTCTAATGAGTCTGATATACAATAACTTCGGGAAGGTAAAAGTGAATTGTTTCAGCTCTTTTTTTCTATCATTTTATTGGCACTGAGTGTGAATAATGATTGGACGTTATCATGAAATTAATTACGAGAATGACTATGAATCCCCTGAATTGAGTAATTCAGCTCATTGGTCGTGCTTCTCATCCACAAAGCCTTTATCCCTGTGTGAATTCACCACTGAATAATTCAATTTTTTTATGTCCTACTATTTCTGTTCCAGTAGCATTAACAACTCTCTGTCCAATGTGCCATATCTCCCAGTAATGTGAAATTCATTCATGAAGGAGACATGTAAATGGCAGTTTTTGGTCCTACAGATCCCCCACGTTTATATTAGTATTTTATGCAACAAAGAAATCGCGGTGGATGATGAATAAAAGATAAATCAGCTGTGTATCAATGCTATTCCCTTAAAGGAATAGTTCAACATTTAGGGAAATATGATTATTAATTGAACACAACAGTGACATATCATCACCTTTTAAGTTGATGCGGTCAACTTGTTAGCAAACAATTGCTTATTATTACACATCCGGCAGTCACGCAGCGACATTATCATTCAGTCTGAGTCGTGTTTCTGTCCACCTGATGATTATAAGTTTAATATTCGCTCTCTTTTAGCTCTGTTTTTGGCTCTCTATCGACCCCCAAGGGAAATATCTGCTAAAAATGCGCCACTATGTTAATAGAGAATTAACATTTGCACATCCTTTAATATTCAAATCTGTTATTTATTTATTAGTTTTCCAACAAATTACATATATATATATATATATATATATATATATATATTCATGCTGGCAACCCATTACCCAGTTAGACATTCGTAAACTTCATATCTGACTTTTTTACCTGTCGAGGGGATCATAGCTCTCAAATGTTCTCTGTGAGAATATGACTTTGCCCTATAGTGATATAGAGAAAAAGAAAGCTGCCTTTCATTAAGGTCTGGAAGGTCGGTGTAAACATTAGTCAGGAAGCTAAACTAAAAGGCAGAGAGCAGCGAGAGGTCAGGTCAGAGAGAAGCGAGAGGTCAAGTGAGAGAAAGAGTCGCGGCTTCCTTCAAAGTCTTTTGTTCCATCTTAGATATAGAGCACACCATTAAAGCATTTCCTGAGGTAAAGAAGCATGAAAGGATTAAACAGTATACCACCTAACAGAGAACAAAAAAACAAAAAAAAAGCCATAAAACTGATACACAGGAACAAAATCAATAATCTGACTCACTCTCCAAGATCACTTTAAACGGGTGTGGTCACTAACAAGGGATTTCTCATCCACAGTCCCGTGACTTGAAGCTACAGGCACAAACAGTTTTCTCTAATGATATCAGTAGTTATAACAATGTTTCCATTACCTTACATAGGCAGAGTTATATATTTGTCCAGGGCAAAGCTGCAGCACAGGTAAGTCCAAAAAGAGCCCACGGAGAGTTATAATAAATTATGGAGAGGTTCGCGCAGTCCTTTTCATAAAACATAAAGCCTATGGCAACTAATTTGGAGTTTGGTTCTGAGCCCTTGAAATATTTACAGGCTGTGTGAACCGAGGTGGATCAGTTTCTTTTAAAAAAGTATAGTGAAGAGAGTGTCTCTATATATATATATATATACATAAAATAATGATTATATATATATTAAAAATGTAAAAGCAGTGTGATTATTTCTTATCGATCTTCTTTTAAAATATATGAAGACTTTTTGTAACTTGCTGTTAGGCAAGCGAGGTACAGACAGCAGTTTATTATACAGACATTCAGTGTTCCCAGAGGATGAATCCTGCTCCTCACATGTTCCCTCGTCCTCCACCTGCAGATTGATATTTTGTTTGTTTTTTATTGTAATATCTTGACAACTATTGGATGGATTAGCATGACATTTAGTGCAGATACACACAGTGCTTATGACTTATGACTTTGTTTTAATCCCCCTCTGACTTTTTCCCCTTAACGCAACCATTGACATTTGTGGTTTTAAGTAAAAATGTCTCGACCGTATGGGTTGCCATGAAACCTCCGTTCATATCCCCCTTCTGGATCAAACGCGGTAACTTTGCACTTCCATCTTCTCATTTCTAATTGTGCAGCGCTTTTTGGTTTATGATGAAAGCGTGGTATTATGTGTAGGGAGTAGCGAGTGAGTGAAGAAGGGAAGTGATTTCAGACACGGCCTTGGTCTTTTCAAGGGATTTGGTGAATAACAAAAAAATACAACATTGTTAACCTTTAAATCCTTAATAATAATGGCACTCGAGCCTCAATGGGTGCAATTATTTTTTATTTATTTATTTTTTGCTCTTGTAATCATGTAGCAATTATTTCATTATCAGGTAATAATTATGTTGTGATCACCAATGGCCTTGAAATAATAATAATAATAATATAATAATAATGATTAGCATGACTCATTTGGCCAACTCAATATCACTCAAACAGTTTCCAGTCATAATCAAACTATGCAACTACCATCAGTTCCCACATCATTACAGGAGTCATAATAATAATACGCCCATGTCTCCTAAAGTACAACCTTGTCCTTTCTGGGAATGTGAAAGAACAATAAATGTAAATGTGTTTTTTTTACATATAAATGTGATATATTTCTAACACTGTGTTTTCTTTTATATCTTTTCCTTCGCCTCAGTGTCAAACTGATTCCCCAGCAGACTCCAGCAGAAGCTGAAGCTCCTCCAGTTAACGTTGCCAGCTGCCCTGAGGCGAGTTTAACCTGAGAGGAGAGATGCACCTGTACAACATTAAGCGGGGGATTGCGGCGCTCAAGCTCACTAAATCTCTGTCCACTCAACAGGTATTAAACTCCAAGCAGTGAAGCGCCACACAGGGGGGCTACACACACACACACATCTCCTCCTCCCTGCTGATGAGCCTTTGCTTCCCTGTCTTGCCTGCCAGTGTTGTCAGTAGTCATGCAAAGAAAACCGGCCGCATAGTCAGTCAGCCTGCAAATTATTGCAGGGTGGAGATTGTCAGGGGAGCAGGTTGTCAACTCTGCTTGTCTCTCAACATTTCTTCAGCATACATGAGTTGAACATGTTTTTTTTTTTTTAAATTCTCTTTCCTCCTCACTCGTAAACATTTCTTTGTCTGTGTGAACTGGGCATGGCATGATTGTGAGTGACCTTACTAAATCTATCCGCCGGAGAATACGGTTTACCCCCCCACCCCCCCACCCCGCCGGCACGCTGAGTGATTTTGATTATGAAACAATCTGTTATTCACATTTCACAGTTCAGGGCAAAAACCCTGCAAACATCCTGCCATATATCAAACAACCTTCAGAATCTGCTTCGCCACTCACAGATGTCCAAATCACTCTTTCATCCTGTTTATCTGGAAATGCATCTCTGATTTACTCTGGTGGCTAAATTAGAGGCACACATGTTTATATCCACAAGCTGTACTTGATTATTTTGTTAAGCTTTTTTTTTTTTTCTCTCTCTCTGAGGCAGTTTAGGAGTATACCAATGTTGTTCTGCAGCACAATGAAATTCATTTATCTTACAGTATGTCCTTATTCTGAAACCTTTAAATGTGGCTGGCAATTTTCTTATATTTTTCTTACTGTCAACAAATCTCCTGTGCAGATCCAAACTAACAATGAACTTACAAAGTACTTGTGTGTGTCCAAAGCCTGATATATTGTATTCTTTGTGCCGTAGACCTGTTTCATTGCCCAGAAACTATTATAAACGTGTCAATGAGTCACACCGCTGAACTTGGTGACATGTTACTTCTTCCCCCCCTCGAAGAAATGGCTCCAAAGAGTAATAACAGCAATCACATTTTCAATCTCAGGAGAGTAGTTCATTGTACGGCAGACGCCACTGGACATGCACCGGCTTGTTGTGCTACTTATTACAACATCTTGACGGTGTGCTGAAGGTCTTTGAGAAAAATACGATACGAAATAAGGAACCGCGTTACTGTGAATGCGCAGTGGCGTCTGCCGTACAAGGAACTTCTCTCCTGGGAGCGAAAATAAAGCTGATATTAGACTTTGGGGATCAGGATCAGTTTATTGATTATTTGGCTCTGCACATGTGATTTAAAAACAATAAGAAAAATGTTAGAAAATCACATTTAACTTGAAGTACAACGATGTCTTAGCATAAGCTTGTTCCCGGATGAAAACAGGAAAACAAGCAGCTGGTTAGTAGATAGTGATTGATGGTATGTGGTGGTCATGATGAAAGCAGGTCAAAGCCGCGAGGGTCACATTCTTCTCCTTCTGTCTGTGGCTCTTTATCTCTAACCACCTTTCATCCTCACAAAACAAGAAATGGGAGTAATGTCTGTTTAGGTTTTTAGCAGGTTTAGGTCATATATTGACAGTAAATGCAGTCTGTGGACAGTAGTACCACAACATAACGTTCCCAGATTAAAGAGTAGAAAGCGACATTTCATGATTTGTTGGTTGAGGATTTTCATAGACTAAACAAAAAAGGAAAAAAAAAACAAAAAACAAAACTTCATTTGAAGACAGATATATTGTGTGTTAGAAATTCATGCAAACTAGAAGCCAGCTTTGTTTTATTTAAAAACTCCAGAAATTTCAACACATATTTGAACACATAAAACCCACACACTAGATGAAATGGGAAAAGAGCAAAATGCCTGTTCCCATGTGCTTCAAATTTTTATTAACTATTGCTGCTCTCACTGCAGCTCATTACAGCCCCTATAGTGGAGTGAAAAGGTCTGGAGAGCCCTACCTCACTACCTCCCATACAGCCTCCCTCAGGGGCATTACCCTTACAATGGCATAGGCTTTGTAATCTGAGCCCAGCAGGTATGTTGATGGAGCTGACATGTATTGTGTGTGTGTGTGTGTGTGTGTGTGTGTGTTTTCAGGACTGTTCAGGCATCAAAGATCTCACCATTAAAGGAGCGGACTTCTTTATCAGATTTCGATAGACAACCGAAGAAGAAGCACGTATGTGTGTGTGTGTGTGTGTGTGTGCTGCATAGCAACACTATTAAAAAGGAATGGGAGGTCAAAACAGAGAAAGAGGGAGGACAAAGCTTTGTGGATTTTACTAACGCCAGTGCAGACAGTACTGTATGCATTCATGCAAGTAGTCGAAGTTTAAGATTTTCATGATGCAAATATTCTCATACATAGTGAAAACACAAAACAGCTCTCTAAAGATAAGATAAAAACAAGACAAAACACATATTTATACGAAGTACGTAAATGCTTAATTAACAGTAGATGTATGTAAATGAATGGTGTATAATGTAGCTTTAATTAGACTTATAACAATATATGGTTGCACACAAAACAGAAGAACAAATCCTTAGAGTGTGTTACAAAACATGTTTTCATTTTTTTATTCACGTGTACATATCCTTCACACGTGGCCTTAAACCTGTTTGTAAATGTAAAGAGCTTGAGGATTCATTCTTGCATTCAAGGGTCACTCTCAGTCATATCTAATGGCCTTCATCAGTGGATGGAGTCAAAGAGAAAGAGGAAGTCTTAATACATAAAATACTTCAAAATGTGTAGGTTTATCCTATTTGATTACAACTGTGTGGCAAAAACATTAAAAAATAACTTTATATCTGCTTACAATTACCTGATAGTGTGATATAGTTACAAACTGTGTAATTGAATTAATTATTATAATTTAATTAATTGCCTTAAAATGCTAAATAGAAAAAAATATATGCAGATAATATGCAGAAATATATTTATAAAATTGCCTTATACAGTATTATTACCCTGTGAAATCAATGTATCTGCATAATCCAATTGTGCAGTCTAATAAAGTGAAGCTACAGTATATTTGGTCATAAAGATTCATACAGATATTAAATAATTTCTTATCCTGACTCTGAAACACTGACACCATCATCAGTACGTTGATCTTCTACAAAAAAACAGATGGCAGAGATATTCGTATGACTAAAAACAGTGTGGATGTATATAGCTGAGGTAATTACCTGATGAGCGATGACAGAGGTAGTAGAGTCACAGAGGGGAGTTGATACAGCATAGAGCTCACTGCTGTTAACATGAGAGGGCCAAATGTCTGATATCTTACATTAGTGTTTAGTGAGACATCCATCTAATGGAAGCAGCCACCTGTTTACTGTCAACCTTAAAGAGACGTCGCTGCTGCAACCAGCGGTGGGCAGTGGTGGAAAGTACTGGGCAAATTTGTAGGTATTTGTTCTTGTGTATTTCCATTGTGTTTAATACGACTCAATACATGACACATCTTAGCCCAAAATAAATAAAACTCTAAAGTCACATTGGAAAACTACTAACAGATTATAAAGTAATTAAACAACCTATAACAGTAAAATGTAAAATAATACAGAGACATTAATGCTTCAGGATAATATATAATAATATATCAGTCACAAAAGCCACATTTATATAGACGTTGTTTTAACCTGTGAGATACATTTAGATATTAATACTTCAATACTTTAACTCAAGTAGGATTTAAAATGTAGGATTTTTACTGGTACTGCTGGTATTTTTACTTAAGTAACTGATATGAGTACTTGAGGAGTCCCTCAGGGCTCTGTTCCTGGACCTCATCTGTTGAAAGTGGAAAAAAAGTGGACATTTTCGGAGACTTTTATGTGCTGCATTTAGACTGCTCATTAATCATTTTCTGCCTATCACACAGAATACGCCGCCAATGCCAGCAAGGAACTCGTCGGAAACGTATCAGCAGCTTGCATGGCTCCACAGGCTGCTGTCATTATGGCAGCAGGGAGGCGTAAGGGCAGAAGAAAAAAAAGGAGATAGAAGGAAGAGGAGCCAAAAAAGGAACCTGCCAGAAATTAGACGATATAAAGCTGGATGATGGATGGTGTTATAATGTACTCTTAATGACCAGCTTTTATGAGCCAGGTAAAGTTTTGTGCTCTCAAATTCAAATAGCTTGAATTGAATGAAAAAAAAAATCAGTTCCATTCAGAACGGAGCAAATTTTACATTTTATCGGTGACTCTTTCATATAAAAAAAAAGCAAAAGAAAGCCACTCTTAAATGTGCTTGACTGAAACTCTTTTATCAGTTTAAAGCAGACGCCTGCACCGCTTATAGGAACCGTATTTCTGATGTGGATGTGTCAATCGTATCATTGATTAAGAGCCAGGTAATCCATCTGACGTTGGAGATTATTGGATCAGTGTAGCACCTGCTCCAGGCTGATTCCCATGAATAAAATGGCTGTGTTAATCCATATAGGAGGCAGTCCTTCAGGCTGAAGCAAGGACAGGGAGCGCTGCAGCCAGGAGAAAGGCTACCTGGCTGTGTTTGAAAGCCTAGGATATTGAGAGGTTGTCTGAGCTGGAGCTGCGCCCCTTCAGCCTCCCTCTCTTCACTAATATTGCTGGGGTTTTTTTGAGAAATTGGTGGTTTTGAAGCCAAGGAAATAGGGGGGTTGTGTGGGTAATTTAAGCCACATTTAGGTGAGCTGTCTTCAAGGTCATGGTAAATAGAGGTTCAGGAAGAAGTACAGGTCAGCAGTGTTGACCTGGGAAAGGAAGTCATTGTGATAAATTCACCATAGGTGCTGCGGTGACTCTTGAAACATAACAGCTCTCCCAGCCTTTCAGTATGTTGCTTTTACCATATTGAACCACAAAAAGAAAATTGCACATAGCTCTGACAAGTTGTTCAAGATATAAAGTAACCACGAGGGACAGTGGTTAGGGGTCTGTTTCACTATTTTAAACAACTAAAATAAACACCAGCGTTCATTAGTGCACATGCAGCCATTACTTCCAACTATGTCATTCATGAAATCCACAGTCAAATCTATCAGGTTACTCTGCTACTGTCAAATGTCATGTTTTACAACCCTTGGGTTTTTATTATGGGCCCTGTGGCTTCTATACAATGGGCCTCACTGTGGAATGCTCCACAACAGCCTCCCAGCTCCACGTATGTGTGCACTCACATACAGCCGCTGTGACACGCCGTGTAATGGAGACACTTATATCAGGGGCAATGCTCTTTGGCAGCACGGACATGCCACTAAAAGTGTATGTTGTTATTGGAAAAAGCAGAGAGCTGAGCGGGGTCAGGGCTGCTGCGTAGCACCTCATCAGTCAGCCCCGCAGCCCAGAGGAGGGATTGTTTAAATTTGGCTCTGTTCCTCGTCTTGAGTTACGTCCAGATGGTCGATGAGAAGTTGAGAGACTGGGGTTTTTTTTTTGCACGGTCAAGCATTTGGCCAGTTGCGGCTACAATTTGGAAAAGCTCAGTCATTTCTCATGACATCCTATAAGCTTCCCCTTTAAAACAAGTAGAAGAAAAAAAATACTCATAAATTCACTGTAATATTTGAGTTCACTGCACAAGGTCAGGGAAATGTGCTCTGGCTTATTTCATCAGAAATGTGTCATATCTCACTCCAGATGGCCTTCCAGCCCACATGCGAAGTGGTTTCACCTGCAAGGCAATCAGACATCGGGGCCATAGTCACTGAAAACAAGCTGACATGTTGGTCATGTGTTATATCACTGAACATGCAATGAATGTTTCCATATGCGTTTTGTTTAGAGTTCCACTATTTTTTTATTTTTTTTCTGTTTAATGCTCATGAAGGATGCGATCATTTATCGAGTTTATCCTAACATTTTCGTTTGCAGAAGTGGAATTATGTGATTTTCATTGTTTGTCGCTTACACATCGTAAAGCGTAAGGCCTTTTCTGTTTAGGGTGCGTGTATGGAAACTGATTACTCCCTAAGAAGCATCTCTGCCTCTGTCATAGTTACGCTCTCAAACATTTACTGTTTTATGCACTTTGAGTTTCTTTGAGCTGTTATATTAGTCATATAGAGGAAAGATATTGCAAATATCTCAATATAATAAGAAGAATCTTTTAAAAGTCAATCTTGTGATTTTGAAAACAACTATGTTAAATTTAAGACGTAAAATCACTCCTAATTGCCGAACTGTTTTCTCTAGCTTTCTCTTACACCAGGCAGCTGTTTTCAGCAAACTCTGATTGTAATCTGCATAGCACCGACGGGCAGGGAGATAAAGTCAGCGACTAGCTTGGGAATAAAAGTCGAGCAAAGACCCAGATATTTTTCCCAGGAATTGGAAACCAAAAAAAAAAAAAAAAAAAGCTACAAGAAGAGTGATTATTAGACTTACAGTATATTTATAGGCTGGACATAAACATGACATCCAAATGAATGATAAAATCACTCCATGTGTAAACATGCAATCGTTTGCTAACAGATTCTCCATAAATACTGTGATAAACCAGGGAATTAAAACATGTGTTGATTTTTTTTTCTTTTCTTTTTCTTTTTTATGTTTTATTTCTTTTCACTCTCACTTTCTTTCCACTGGCAGTGATTGGTTGGTACCTGCTGTAACTGCAGAGGCAGGCAGACAAAGAGCCACTGGGGGTGGACAGAGTGACCTGTGTGGCCCACAAGACACCAGAAAGCTGTGGACACAGATAAGAGGTCACAAGATGCCTCCAGGATGCAGCAGGTGGGAAGTGTGTCTGGGAAGCCAGATGACGATGATGATAACGTCAATGATGATTATGGTGTTGATGATGATGGGGCAGGAGTGTGACCTAGAGGAGGAGGAGGAAGAGGAGGAGGAGGAAGCAGGAGAGTCCTCTTACAAACAAAAGATGTATCCCAACTTTAGTCAAACAACCAGGACCACAAAGGAAACCATTGCAGCGATTTAAAAGAAAGCCACAGGAGATTGTTAGTCTGTGAGAGAAGAGAAACCAGATGACAGTGAAAAGGGAGACAGAGTCAGACTAGATAGACAAGGGAGACAGAAGAAAGACACTGACGGATGAGGAGAAATGGAGCAGTGTGAAGACAGAATCTGGTAATACTAGAAAAGTAATGTTGTGTTCGAGTCTGTGGGAGATGTCAACATCTGAGTCATAAGTTTCAACATATCTGACTCGGCTCTAGATGATGTAAGTGCATTAACAGGCAAACGCTAACATAATAAACTCTGCACTTATTCAACCGCCTTGCAGTCGTCACATGACAAAAATGCATGCATCATTATTATTTATCATTATTATTATTATAACTAGTCATTTATCACAAATTTCATTTTATAGATATAATGATTAATAGTTGTTAGTTGCAACCCTGATGGACAATGTTGTCCCACAATTCAACTGCAGTGGCATATAGTATAAACTGTATGTAGCCTACAGATGGAGAAACGGCATTGAAAAGGCTCCGCGTGATGTGACCCTGAGTTCTTCCAAACAATGACTAAACAACGCTGTAATACTGTAACACCGTATCATTCATAAACCCTGATCGCTAATCATTAACTCATCGGAAGACTACTATCATATGAAAATAACACGGTGTCTGTACAGCCAGATAGGGACAGTACACATCCTCCCATTCACACACAATGACAAGATATTTAATTGGTTTCACAGAGACCCATTCATCATTGTGGCTGTCTTTTAGTGGAGAGGAGCACATTTCCCTTTCCACTTCTGTCTGTAAGATGAACAGCTCCACTGGCTCAGCTCCAGCTCTCATATTATCTCTCTCTCTCTGTAACTCTCTGTAAGTCTTAGCATCTCTATACTGTTGGAAGACGCCACCGATGGCTGTAGGCCCAAGCTGTCGGGTTTTAGCTCGAAGCATCTGTATTGTTGCAGTGGGATTAATGCTGATGGCCAGTACATTGTTGCTATGTAGATTAAAGAAGCACCGAAACGCCTCTATTTTAAAAAAAAAGTAACCCTTTTAATCCACTAAAGTGAAACGCATTCTTTGAAATTCTTCAATGTGAATCGTGTCAACTTCGCTCTACCCGTATCGTCATCACACCCCATATTTCATGCTAATGAAGACAGCGTGCAGTCATCCAAAAGGCTCCTTTTTTCCCCTCCTAAAGAGCGTGCATCTCAAAAGCTTTTCTAGTAAATCCATATGTTAATTGCTTCTCCACAATATATTCTGGCCACGGTGGAAGAAAAACAGTTTGTTTGTCGTAAGCTATTGTTTGTAAATGCTGATAAAAAAATATATATATATATATTATTGTGTGTCGTTTGATAGAAAATCGCCTTCGTTGTCATGGCAGAAACGGGATAAAAGCGTTCAAGGTTGAATATTTATAGAAGAATCGATTTGAATCGTGTGTGTGTTTTCAAGTTTAGCCTGTAATATACTGAATGCATATGAACATATTACCATTTTATGTACATGTGTATCTTTATTTATAATATAGGAAAAAAACATATAGTATAATCTTGTATGAAATTTGTCATTGTGCCACTTCTGAGTGATGTAGCGAAGGGTAAAAAATAATTTTCAATGAAATAAATCAGATAATGTGTCAACAGGGGGCACCATATCACTACCTTCGACTTTTGACAGTACCCTTAATTAGCATATGATTGTATCAGTGGGTATGAATCCCTCTTAAATAAACCAATTTCCAGTCGCGTTTAGGAAAAAACGATTGAGGTCGACACGGGCGACAGATTTGTGATCACAAAATGGCTCGAGCTCTTGATTGATGGCCGCTGAGGTGTCGGAGCAGG
The DNA here is from genome assembly GCA_036937835.1 of Pampus argenteus. Classification (NCBI taxonomy): domain Eukaryota; kingdom Metazoa; phylum Chordata; class Actinopteri; order Scombriformes; family Stromateidae; genus Pampus; species Pampus argenteus. The sequence continues at coordinate 22,872,883 of CM072862.1, forward strand.
GCGAGGCCTCTGCGACTTTCGCCCTGCTCTGTTTGACCTTTCTTCCTTTTCCCCCCCCTCTCAATACTCATAATGAATCATCATCTGGAAGCACGCTGATGAGTGCTGAGGCCGCAGTAACGATGACTGATTGATGCTTGTCTGTGTCGTATAATATTTTGAGCTGCTAAGTGCGTCTTTAACTTAGGAGGTCGTTAATTATGATGACTGACTGTTTATTTTACACAAAATTGACCAGAGGAAAAAAAGACGATGATATTATGTTGCTATGGCCATGTTTTTCATGGGAACCAGCTGTCTGTACTGTGAGCTCCATTTTCACGGAGGGCTTCGTTCCAGTGATCACTGCTGAGTTGTGTGTTCGGGCTGCCTGTACGTCTGTTGTGTGATTGTTTTTTTAGACAATTGTGTCCTGTAATAGGACAGATACACACCGCTACGTCTCTGAGGGCCCTTTCCCTTTTTCCCCTACACCTTCCCCCCTTTATCCCACCCCTGGCATAGCTGTCAGAGGCATGGCTCTGTGCCTTGGCATGCAACATGCCATCTCCCTGGCACATCCTCCGGCTGTGGGACTGCGAGATGGGACGGTGCCAACTGGGGCTCCTCCTCCGATCATCGTGGTTGTCCACTCTTTGGATGCCTGGAGGTGGGGGGGGCTTTCCCACCTGTTCAATGGGAACCTGAAGTGCACCTCCGGTGGCCTCCATATGTCACCCAGATTCACACCTTCCACCCACTGTGCCGCGATAGGTGAGTCTTTATTACCAGCATCTTAAAAAAAAAGTACACAGAATATCTTAATATTACACTAATTTGTACACCAAAACAGTAACTGTATTTGTATTGATGTACACAATAATGTCCTTATAGTGTGATATTGATTTCATATCATTATATCATAGAAAACTGTTGACTGTTGACTAAAGAAAAGCAATTTGAAGACGTTACCTTGGATATTGTCTTCACTATCTTCTCTATTTTCAAGGATTTGGACCAAACAATTAATCATCCAACTGAGAAAATAGTCCACAGAATAATCAATAATGAAACTAGTCGTTAGTTGCAGCCCTCGCAGCAAACTTTATGATGCATCCACATCTTAATTTGTTTGTTTAACGTTGCTGCTGCTGCCATTGATCGACAAGGTAACATAGACTCATATACTAAAAGGATGAAGTTAGTCAGTATTGGCGTTATCAATGGTTTCAATTTGATAATCCTGGGTTTTATATATTTAATTTGTATAGCAGTAAGGATAATGTTCCCCTACCACAACAACACACCACTTTTATTTTGCTGCAATTATTATACAGATAGTTTCAAAAGTAAATGGAAGATTTCAGCCTTGGGGAAGATAAATTCAATGTAGCCAGTAATAATAATAATAATAACCTTTCTGCTCTGACTCATCAATAAACAAGATAAAGTCAAAATAATACAACATTAAATATAAAAAAAAAAAAAAAACATGAACATTTTACCAAGAAACAAAAAAGTGACCATTCACCACAGCTGTCACATGACATACAAGATTAAGATGCTACAATCATGTAGCTACATGAATGTCAACTGTATGATGTTTGTATGTATGATCCAAGCAATGTAAAAGAAACAGTTATTATTATTATTCACTATCATTCAAAAGTCAGTCCAGTATGTTTTATAACACTGAATTACAGTGATAGAAATGGCTCTACTCACAACTATAGTGCATGTGAGTTTTTGATTCTCCAACATAGTGCACTTCCTCTTATTACTTAGCAAGGTAACAAAATGTGTAAAACTATGATGTCTTTAATTGGCTTCAGACTGTCATACAGTCATATAACCATATATATATATATATGTATATACTGTGTATTAAAAAATGATGGCAAAAATGTAACTTCAAATACAAGAACTAAGTTGTCACTTTACCTCCATCATTCACAACATTAACGATAGCGTATGGCGAGGCTTGTCAGTACTTTACAACACTGACAGATTCAACAGCGTCATACATTTTGGAACAGAAGTCCCTTTAAAAGACCGGCATGCTGAAATATTCTCTTTGTGGTTCGCATTAATGTCTGAACTAAACAACTATCCTCTCTCTCTCTCTCTCTCTCTCTCTCTCTCTCTCTCTCTCTGCCTCTGTGTCATGGTGACTTGTGTTTATAACTCTCACTGAAGTCACTTCAATAATTGAACATTTCCAGGGACATAAATTAGCAAAACTGATCTTAAAAAATACATATGCTTGTGATAACTGTGCTCCTTTAGCTGGTGTAGTGATTTTTTTTATTTTTTATTTTTTTGTTATGATCACACAGAAGGCAAAGTAATGTTCCTAATAAAAACCCAAAAACATTGCATCTCCCAACAAGTGACTACAGCATTCATCTCTTACAAACACACTGTCTTTGGGTTATAAATGGCTTAATTGACAGTAAGCGCCACAAGTGTCACACAAAATGTCAGCGGTGAAAGAGACGCTGGTGGAACAAGCTCCCCAGTGTAGTGAAAAAGTGTCAAGAGAGAGTTTCCTTTAAGGCTCTGTGAGTTCAGTCCGGGTTGATTTGCTGTCATTGGAAGACACATAATTACTTCCAACTCCTGTCATTGTGGAAAAAAAAAGAACATAGAAATAGCTCAATAGTAGAAGAAGGATTCAGGTCTTAAGTTAAAGCGCCAATGGGAAAAATACTATAGTAGTAAAGTATAATTGGATTATGATTGCTTATGCATTAATGTACCATAATGTATCATACGGTGCAATACACATACACCTCAACATTAACTCTTAAAAAAGTAGCAAACTCTTTTTTCCTCGTTGCACAGCATGTTTTTTTAAGGATTCAAAACTGAATTTACAAAGCTGCGATATGTGATTTCATATAATATTCCTGTAGCATCCAAATTCGACTTGAATTGACTTGATATTCTCTGAACACAACCCTTAAGTGTGAATACATATCTGCTATATTTCACCTTCAAAGATAGCAACCGCTCAATCTCTCCGGGGAGCGTTTGTCACACCAGCGCTGCACAAACGCCTCGATTTATACAGCAGCTGGTGCAGTAAATGTGCTGTAATTGCATAGTAACACATGGATCCGGGTGTGTTCGTAGTATCACACCAAAGCTATTCATCTGCAGCCCATGTGATAATGATGCTTGCTTTAGCACCACATCGCCACCAGTGTTATTTAAGCGTATTGTTATTATGTATGTTCACTGCATTGTGTATAAGTAAATCTATATGTCCCTCGGCCATTGTAAAGTAAAAAAATGCTTTTGTCTTATGTGATCTGATTGGCTGACGGCAGTGATGTCTGTAGTAATGACCCGTGCTGGGAGGTGTTACAGGAGCAGATTTGGAGGCGTTATCCTGTTAACAAGGAGCCTGCTGAGACAAGCTGCGAGCAACACCGCTTGCAGATGTGTGACTTCAAGCAAAGTCTGTCTCCCCATCTAATGACAGTTAGTGATCTGTGTATCACTTTCTGTTTTTTTTATATAGATATTGAAGATGACACTAAAGGAAAGATGTTCGTGTTTTTGTATCAGTGGGTTGAATCTGTAAAGAGATTTGGATCTTTTTATTTATTTATACAACATGACTTATGTACTATTTTCTATCTCACTTTTGCCATATCAGTATGATTTGACCCTTTCATCCTCATCATCTATTACACATACTCATAATCTACAAAGCACAGTAACAACAATAACTGTTCTGTTATTTAGAGGCCCCATGATTGTATTTGCAGATGTACCATCACCCCAGGATACACTTATCCTCAGTAATCCTGCACCATGTTTTGCTTTGCAACACAGATTCCTCCATTTAAAATGAGGGCGAAACTCTTCCAGAGGCTGTCGAGTCAAATGATGCGAGCTGGAGGAGCGATTCAGGAGAGTAAAATAAAGTGTGAATATCATAACAAACTGTGTGACATTTTGTGAAAACAGACTGGTGATCTGATTTTTCCCTTCGTGCATTAACCAGCTTCACTTTGACAGTTGTTAGTTAAAATGACAACTATTTGATCCAGACATGAGGAAGATTTATAATCTCTTTGCTGATCCCTCAACTTTTCATCCAGAACCATCATCAGGTGAAAATTTGACTCCAATACTTTTGTCAGAAATACATGTAAAACTAATGACATCCCCATACATGTCATTACATGTAAAATGATATGGTCGGCGACTTTCTATCCACTATTTGGACGAGACCAACCACATTTTTATATATATATATTAAACTTACATATATCTGCTAACTACCCCATACCACTTAAAGATGATTACATAGTTATTTGAATGGAAGAAGTCAGATTTATTATATTATTTCAGACTCATCATAGAGGGTTGCAACGTGTTTCTCTATGAGCATTGTTTTCTGAAAAAAGACAAACAATAACAGCTTAATATTTGCTAATGCATCATTATAATAATAAGTTTCTGTTCATGCACCATGTCAAGGCACCAGAAAGAAAAAAAATTTGACTGTGATTTGCAAAGTCCGAAAGCAAATGACATGTATTAAACTTAACCATTGTGTACAGTGTTCTCATAAAGGTAATACACCTGCAATACGTGCAAATGGCCATGACCTTATTGCATGACTATATAAAAAAAACCCCAAACAATTATTTGCTTAGGAGAACAAAGGAAGAACTATTCATCACTGCTGAAAACAACCGCGGTGCTCCGTAGGCTAGCCTACATGCAAACTAATCCTCTGGGGGATGTATTTCAGACATAATGAGAAAGAAACATCGGGGTAAATAAATTGACTTTTTTTTTTTTTTTGCAGGCACACAGGCAGGCAGGCCTAATTACAGGGCAGAAATAAATAACTATCGGAAAGGAGACAGGCATGCCAGTGTAATGCATTGTAATGGGCCATGGGGAGTTAATGCGTCATTTTTCTGCCTGACATGTTGCTGTGGCATGTTTGGTTCACAGTGAGGTCCTCGGATCACACAGATGTTTAGCTTTTGCTGTGACACGGACAGCTTACAGACAGAACACGCTGTATATCCTGTATGTGCCAAAGATTTACTGCAGGGTCATTTAGGCCATTTAATTCAAATACGTACTCCTTCTGTAAGAGAGTAGAGAGAGAGAGAGAGAGACGGTCTCAGTGCCGTCTTGGTATGAAGTATATGACTGAACGATGGGCGGGATAATCAGAATCTTAAGGGAAATGTGCCCTTAGATCACCCAGAGATGCATCTGCTTCGGATATACCACGGCGGAGCAAAACAGCTCAGTGTCGGGGGAAAAGCAGAGAAAGCACATCATAAGCGATGGGTGCATCCCAGGCACATCGTATCATCATCAGTTTTTTCAGGTCCAGTGTATTTCAGGAGTTACTTTTTTTTTTTTTTTTTTAAGTATAAACCTCAAACCATCTCTTCAACTTCTACATTTGATTCCCATGATGCCTTTCTACCGCCAAGGAGGGAGAGCAGACTGAATGTAGGAACACACTTATATTATGGTTTCATATCAATGTGGTTGTACTCCATATTTTAACACCCCTATCTTTTACAATAACTCATAATAAGAACATTTCATAGGGTATATAAGTCAAAAAGAAATATATAAAACAAGAAAGATCCTTTATATATATATATATATATATATATATATAATGAACACGGGATAACCTTTTATAGATATAGAAGGTGGTTTAATGTCTTTTCAACAAAGCATGATACACACATATTGGATGCCGTTATCTCTATTCTTAGAAAAGGTTTGATATTAACGGTACGCTTTGGTTGGTTTCAAGTCACCTAAAAATTGAACTTTCAGGTAAATAACAGGTGATCACATCTTATCATTTTTTTTCTAACAGCACAAAAAAACAAAAAATCCAACAATACAAGAATAATAATAATACACGGCTTATCTCTAATAGCTGTTTTCTATTTCCATTTCTGTTTTGAGCTTGTTTTTTTTGTTTTGTTTCTCAGCGCTCATCTTTTCAACAGTCATTGCTCTCTTCACACGTGTGCTGTAATTCATTAAACTGTGAACGATGCAAGATGCTGCAAACAGCAAGGCGGGATTTGGCAGCAGGTTTTGTCTCTTCTCTTTCTCACTCTGGTCAGAACATTCATACTCTCCATGACAGATGAGGTGGAAAAAAAAAACCCTCCTCAAAACTGAATATTCCTCTCGCTGTAATCGTTTCAATCTGTTCTGCCAGAACAGATTGCAGTATTTTGCTTCCCTGTTGGAGTGCTCTGTATTTCTCCTCCCTCCCTTCTTGTATTTTCTCTCTTTCTCTCCCTTCTTTCCCATTATTGCAATATGGCACTCTCCATTTCATTGTCAGTCTGGGCAGCGCTGCTGTACCATAGACTTGTTACATTGTGTGCCTAGCCCACTGGCCACCTCCCTGGTGAAGGCGTATGATCATCCATCATGGATAAAACATTACACTACACCCATGCGGCCACAAGTTCCTGCTTAGGCTGGAAATGGGTGGATAAGCACAGAAAATATGCTAGCAAAATTGGCCACCTACTATCCAAATGAAACACTTAGGAAAGCCTCTACCCTGTTTGTCAAAGTCAAATTGAAGACGCATTTTTCTGGCCCGAGCGAGAACGGATGCATGCGAGATTAGATGCTGCTTCTTGTTTTGTATTTTCTGGTGATCCCCGAGTCCCATTTAAGGAGTTGCAGTCCCTGTTGATTGAGAGAGAGCCACCCTTTAAGTGGCCACGGCAATTCCAACAACAACAGTCGACCTCCTCTGGCAGGAAGAAGGCCCTTAACCACAAGAGCTAGGGCTGGAGGCGCGGGGGACGGGGGGACGGGGGGAGAGAAGCGGGAGGTGAGCCAGGGGGGAAGGCAGCTTGCGGTTGTACATCTTGGGAAGGCTGCATGTGTTGCCCAGACAGCCCCTTAAGTGACTTCACCCCATCTCAATGGTGCTCATTACGAGCGATAGAAAGCCATCCATTCAGTGCAGCAGTATAAAACAAACCAACCCCCGTCTGGATAGAGGACAAGAAGGTGTCAACATGTGCTCGCAGAAATTGATTGGGTTCTGTACAATACTGTGACTGGCAGCAGGTTTGTACGACTCGTCGTTGTTGTTGTTGTTGTTGTTGTTGTTTTTTTTTGGCCTCTAATTTTAACGCACTTCACTCCTGTTGCTGTTACAATTACAGCAGTATATTTTGAATTTTAATTGATCAGCAGGGTTCCCCCCAAAAAAAGCTCTAAATATTTACTCATAAGAGGAATCAAAGGCCTCCACAGTTGTCCTCTTTAAACATGTTTCAGTGGCTTCAGCTCAAAAGGAAAACACACCACGGCAAAATCCACACAGCATATTTTTTAAAGCCCAAATTTATGCCACTCGGTTTGTCAGGCCGGCGTCTCCGAGCAGCAGGCTCCTGCTGGGATGGTAAGGAAGCCTCTGCCTTCATAAGATGTAGTCTAACAGACAGGAGCAGGAGAAGATGGGCAGAGGACTCTTATGCATTATCTTCTACTGTCAAATGTGTTAAAAAAAAAAAAAAAAAGAGCCAGTTTTGACAAATTACACCTTCCTTCAATCCAATATCCCCCCCTTTCTTGTAAATGCCTCTTGCTCTTGGATGGATGTATGTGAATAGCTTTCGAGTGCGACTTTCCATATTCAGCAAATGAACCGGAGATAGAAGCACTCACGCCTTGCCTGTGAAATAAGCATGATCACGAGGAATTATGCCGAGTGTAACTGTTTCTGGGTGAACAGATTTAGCCAAACCGAGAGCTGTTGGAGCTTAATGGCTTTTCATTTGAAAAGTCTATTCCTATCATTAGAGACCATTGACATTTCAAGCACACCTGTACGCCGTTGTCGATGACTAACCTTTAAAAAAGAAGCGTGATGTGTCTTTCCTGAAGAGACAAAAGCCCGTAAAATATATTGTCTCTCTCTCTCTTCAACTTTGATGTAACTAAATCAACGCGGGTTATATGTGTTTATCTGCAGCCTATATACTGTATTATTTTTTATATATTTGTCTGCTCCTCCTCAGTTTTTCTGCATACGTTGTCGTGATTTTCGCCCATATTGTCCCCCTTGAAAAAAAAGAAATCTAATGTACACACTTCATCTCCACGTTTGTGGTCGAAGCTCGTGGTAAAAATAGATTCATCCGAGCTGCTGACATAAGAAATCATTTTCAGTTTTCGACAGATGATTTTTTGTCTCTTTGAAGCTCGTGTTGCTTAAGAAACGTGCACTTCAAAGTGATGATTGTCAGACCTCCTACGTAGTCGCAGTAAGTTACTTTATGTCGTTTTCTCTTATTTCTCTACTTCCTGTTTGGTAAACACATTATAAACCAAACTTTTTTTTTAACATGTACCTATACATGATACCTACAGTATCTGATAAAAACGTGTCATCTATCAATCATTACGGTTAATTTTTATTCTAGCAGAAAGGTTAAACTGCCTGCACACAGATCTCTAAACCAACAATGTTTTGACTCTGAATTACATTTTGCTGTTTTGTTGTGAATGTGGACAGAATCTTAAGGTTTTGGGGGCTTTTAATTTGTCCATATTAAAATTCATCATCTCTCATTTATCAATATTTCATATCCCATGTTCCTTATTCACTTTTTAGTTTAGCTCACTTATATTCTCATACTTACTGCATTGTGCGTACTTTTGGTCTTTGTTTCTTTTTTTTATCTATATTTTATTTTTGGAGAATTTTCCTATTTATAAAAATATGGGTTTTTGATCAAGAGAAGATGTTTGACTCAAAAATATAAATATTATTATCTTTCAATTCATACAGAGGGTGTCACTGTGTTCTAGGGTCCAATACTTTTCTGTGTTATTAATTTTTTTAATGGAAATTGGATTACCGTAGACTACTTTCAGAGCAAACCTCTAGACAATAATGTGGATTTTTAGCTAATCTGACAAAATCCACATCATAACCTGTAGTAATAAAAAACTCAGACTATCATAGATCCCAGTTTATCTGGTCACAGTGAGTGCAGATCTGGTCCTCTACTCTTCTCTTCATCCTTCATCCTCGTCCTCTCTATGACTTTTGAAGTCAATCAAGCCACTAACTGTACGCTGTGATCTTTCAGCCTCACACTGAGTGGTAATTATAACAATGATTACCAACATCCAGGAAAAGAGTGAAGACAGGACAAGAAAGTGCTGACATGTGTGACGGGAGCCGTGCCAGCCTCTGAAAATGTGCCCAGGCAAGCACATGTATGACGCTGGTGTTGAGCAAGTTATGTGTTGAGCAGCGGCAGGTGAGAGTGCTCCGTGAAGCCACGTGCTGCTGCCGTCTTTAGCCTGGGGTTTGGGCCAGGTACACAGCAGCTGTGTCTCTGTGGGTAAATAACACACAGACACACAAATACACACCCGTGCATGTTGCTAATGTGTGTCAAAACTTCACTGGTGGTTCAGGATTTGAATTTTTCAACCTTTTTCTTGGGGCTAATAAGATTTATACCCTGTTTAAAATCTACACAACCACAATAGACGGGTTTAGACATAGAAAATGAACCACACACACACACACACACACAGACACACACAGAAACATTAAGGCACCACAGCCACCATCACTGTGTTGACCATAACTGTCCTATCTATTCATTTAACGGTCAGTTAACTGAACACACATTGTAATTTAGCATTCGAGCTGCTCTATGTTCAGTGGTCAGTACATGATGGTGATATACAGTATATTTCGTTCAGAGTGTAAAATAATCCTCACGATCTTAATCTGGTTCTAAATAAGGAACCAATCAACTGTACAGAATTGATTGAGTGATGTTATTAGAAGAGGAGTAATTTATTGGTGATGGTAATTTATTATAAAGCAGAAGGTATAGTAACAGTATAGATGACATGCAAACTAATGGTAATACCAGCTCTGTGCATTTAAAAAAATGCACACACACATCCGTGCAACTTAATGACGCCCGGATATGTTACGTACTCTACATATGGATGCTGCTTTTAACGAATTTCAGAATATATTTAGAAAGGTTTGAAATATTAGGCTCAACAGCTGCTTCAAGTGCGAGTTAATCCACCGCCGCAGTAATCTAATGGCCATTTCCCCCGACCACACGATTGCCATTACTTGATTCATGACGTGGATGTCTCTCTTTAATGTTAAGAGATTTGAGATTTGGTATGACCTTGTTCTTTAATCTGGAAGAAATATGTTCCCAGGATGCAGAGCAACACTGTTAAAGAATTAACGGAGGCAAGTAGGCTATGAGCCCAGCTGTGTTGCATGTACATAATATAATTGGCCTGTGGATGTGAATTGACTTTAACAGGCAGGTCTGCTGTGGAATATATTGCTTCATTATAAAGAACAGAACATACTGCAAAAAAAAAAAAAAAAAAAAAAAAAGCTGCGGTGTGGTTTCATGCATTGTTGGAAGGAGTGTTTTTGGTTTCTTATCATCAGAGGAGTGAAATGTCCTGTAGAGGAACAAATGTTGGCTATTAAATTATAATGGCCGGTCATATAAACCCTGTTACAAAGTAAAACCACGATTATCAGTCTGTCTGTGCTGTATGCTATCTATAGATGAATATCTTACATGTACTATATATATATATATACGACATACTAGAGGTACATGTTATTGCTTAGTGTCAACCTACAAATGATCAATATTTTTTAAAGATAAAATCAGCTGCGTTTCAAATGTGTTTTTGGCAAAAATGAATTTCAGGACTTTTTTTTTTTTTTTTTTTCTCCACAAAGAGCCTAATTGATTTTTGGAATGAAAACCTTTAATATGTAAATGCATGCATTCATATGTAAAACATGTCTTGTTATCTTAGCCTTGTGTTATTTGTACCCTGCTTGGCAATCCACTCCTGCTCCACCACAAGTGGTGGAGTGTGAGATGTGTCTCGGGTGCAGAGGTATGGATTAAAATCCATCCATTTTCCGAGGTGTTGATGTGATATGATATACAGTATGAGACGTGTTAAATGAAATGAAATAAACCTTCTGTTGCGATGTCTCTGAGACGATCCACCCTTATGAAGACATCCAATCAGTAAATGTTTGTAATGTGTAGATGTAAAGCACCTGGTGAAGCTAAATTCTAAATACTAAGTTGTTGTACTGAATCATTTATACCTTTTCGTCTGCAGGGGCTCATAAAGTGTGTTGTGTCCTTACGTCCTGTCCAGTGATACGTCCAGTGATAAGCACATAGTTATGAATTGGATCAGGATTTCGGAGTCATAACACTCACAATTTACTGGGATACTTTAGTTTACTCAAGGGATATGACTGATTATATTTATATTACAAACTGTAACGGAATGAAAAAAAACCTGACAAATAATTTGATGAATGCATATATGAAAACATTGCTGGCCCCAAAGGTGAGCCTTGAGGCACACCACGCAATCAGTGAAGCGCAAAGAAAAGTATCATTAATTGAGAGCGTAAATGTCATGTTTGACAGTTAAAATGAGAGCGAATACATGATATGCCAAACAAAAAGAGGTTCTGTCATGCCCATAGGGGGGAAATGGTCATGATTAATATGTCATGGGGTACTCAGACCAGTGGAGGGAGCTGTTCCATGTTTCTATGTTTCTGTGTGAATGGTTTTTATTTTTACTGGATAACACAGCAGTGTAGAGATGTCACTTGTGTCCAAACACGCCGCCCTTCCCCTTTTTCTTTCTCCCTAAAGCTTAGTCACAAGCTGACGGAGAAAACAGGACTTGTTTTCTTTGCTTTCTTGGTCTATTTAACTACAAACAAGCAGCTTGCAGTCACTTGTTATACCAGCACATAAAAAGCTTCTTCTTCTTCTTCTTTTGCAAAAGGAAATTGATGCAAATATTAGATTTTTCCACCTTGTGATTAATAGCCTCTCAATCCCTCTTTAACCACACTTCATCACATCATCTCTTACCTTATAACAAATACACCTGGGATTATTTTAGGCTCTGAAATTTAAAGGATTTAATCCTATTTTCTGATTTCCAGCCACCGTGAGACATCATCTGTTTGGGTTTCTTTCTTTTCTAAACAGGAAGATTTGTCCCCACTAGTTTGGTCCCAATGTATAAACAGTTTATGGGGACAGCTATGGTTGTCCCACTGTAACTCGCTGTAGGTTGACTATATGAAATCTGTTTAATCTCAGGATTATATATATATAATGTACATTGCTTAATTTGATTGCATCCTATAGAAAGGAGTGACTTGTGTGTATGAAGTCATACTGATAGACCCTGAGGTGCTGTGTTTGGATTGCAGTCCCACACCATATTTTAGTTTTTGCCTGAGCAGCACACACAGACACGCAGCCTCGATCCAAACCTCCGCGTGACTCCACACCCTGTTTTCCGGGGAGCCGGTGGAGATCCAGCCCTTCAAACACGCTGCTGCTGCTGCTGCTTCTCTTACGTCCCGTCCGTGAGCAGTGAGCTGGCCGCGGCGGAGATTTCTCCTTCTGCTCGGATCTTATCTTTCCTCTAAACTGAGCTCTTTTTTTTTTTTTTTTTTTTTTTAAAGTCTCTCTCTCTGTCGGCTTTTACGCGCTTGACAGACATCGGAGTAGAAAAGTCTGCGCGTCGGTGCCAAGTCTTTCCGCAGATCTTTGTGTCCTTGCGCTGCGCTTCCGTAGCAATGGATTGATTTCACTGTGTGTGTGTGTGCGTGTGTATGTGTGTGTGTGTTTTTTTTTCTTCTTCTTCTTCTCCGACCTCTGCCTCGACCAAGTTGAGAAAACAGTGTGTGTAACCTGCGGCTTTCTCTTTCCAGCTCCATGTTTCATCCGGACACTTTTAAAACTACCTGGTTCCGGATGTTTCAGCACATTTTGGGACTTTGAACTTTTTTCTATTTTTTTTTCTATTTTTTTTTTTTTTGGAGGTAGACCCGGGAGGGGGGGAGAGGATATATATATATTTTTTAAAGGATTTCTTTGTTTAAAAACCAAATCATCTCCGGGGTTCCTGAAGCTTGCAAAGATTTATTCGTGAAAAGTGATGGCCGAGCGGGGAGCTCTGTGGCTCCTCTCTCTCCTCTGTCTCACCTTCCTCTACGCAGAGACCATCGCAGCAAAGCATGTCGACAAAGGTAAAAACACACACACACACACACACTGCTACACTGTGTTTTTGCTCCTCCATTGAAGAAACTTACCTACATTGTATCACGAGTTAGAGGAGAGGAAAAAAAAAACAAGGAATGCAAGCTTGGCTCTGAAAATCAGACACGCAGCTCATTCTCACTTCAGATCAGCCTCTTGTATTAAAAGTAGAATAAGGCACAATTATTTGTTTCTGTTTGTTTCTCATTAGAATCACAGACAATGTGTTGCATTGAAATCAAAACATGTGTTTGAGTGGATCTGTGGTCATGGAAATGTAAAAAAAAAGAAAAAAGGATGGCAGGAAGTTGAATCTGGGAAGAAAAAGAGAAGAAAAAGGGGCATTATGCAGAGTCAGTCATTAGCACTTAGTGTCAGGTAATAAGCTGGCATCATCAGTCCAGCAGACATCTCATTACCTGGCCGTCAATACATGTTTAGCTGATGGATAAACGGCTCATGGTAATTGTTTTGAAATGAGGACACTGCAGTGTGCAGTTAGGTGTGTTGTGTTGTGTAGTGAAACGTTTCAGTGTGTTTCGATGTGTGTTTTCAGCAATCTACAGTAAACACGTAGAGACGTGGAGCGCCTGAGATAAATTAGGAGGGAAAAAACAAAAAAAACAAATGTATTTCTGGCATTTCTGTGAGTGTAAATCTCCAACCGTTATCACACACTTCATCCTGACAGAGTCTCTATCATTTAAGCAGCATGTGGTCTGGATATATATATATATATATATATATTGAATGTAACTGACTCCATGATATGCAAAAAGAGTTATTGTGCATTTAAAAAAATAAAAAAAATGAATGAATGTGATATAAAGGATCTTTGGAGCGACAGGCCTCTGCAAACTGTTGGGCTCTGTTTGCGTGTGGAGCCTGATGAAAGACCCTCTCCTGCATGAAAAGCGCTCTGCAGCAGCGGTGGAAGGGTTGAAGGGGAGAGGAGGAGGAGGAGGAGGAGAAAAAGAAAAAAAGAAAAAGAAAAAGCCCCTCCTTGGCTTTGCTGGAGATCAGTACAAAAGAGGGAGATGGGGGTAGGGTGAAACAGGCTGACTGTCTGGAAAGTAATAAAACCAGGAGATTAAGGGGACCAGGGAGTTCCTTTGGGAGCTTTGATTGATTCCAGAGAATTGGACAGGGACCCACACGCAGAGAGAGTCTCAAATTACTAATTGTGGACCCCCCCCCTCCTCACCTCCCCTTTCTTTGAAAATATCTGTTTATTGAAAACACATTTAAGGTCCAGAACTTATCTGTCTCGGTGTTGGCAGAGTTGTGGCTCCTAACTTAAAGTTTTTCAGTCTGTCTCATTTGGATGTAATGGATCCGTCTCTCGCATATATTTCTTTTAAAAGTATTCGGGGGGAAAAAAAAAAAGTTTGGCTCTTTTGTAAACAAGTTGTTGTTAGAGGGAGTGTAAAATCCATTTAGGCTTTATCTTATCTCTGTAATCCTGCTGGGAGGGAATTGTGTGTGTCTGTGTGTGTGTCTGTGTCTGTGTGTGTGCTGATTGTCTCCCAGCGGACAATGCAAATAACTCGCTGAAATGTGTAAACATTTGGCAACCCGCTCTGCTCTTACACACCACTCTCCAGGGTTTTTTTATCCTCACAGACCACCTCAGATGCAACACTGCCCGGGCTCTTCATAGACGACTGTTGTTTTCTCTGCGGTGCGTTTAAGGTCTTCCGTTTCTGTGGACTCTGCCACTAAGAACATAATTTACGTGTATGTAGTAGCATGTTTCCTTCGCTAATTTTCACATTTCCGTTACTTTTCTTTTTTTGCTGTGATTGAATGATGCTCAGGTTTAATGAAGCATACAAAGAAAGAGGCTGAAATGATGTCAATAGGAGTCTAGTTTAGCTGTCTCGGTCATTTTACTGCTGAACTCTGGTTTGTCATTAACTCAACGACACCGACGTCGTTTGTTCGTCGTTATTTTTGGGAGTTGTGAAGTGCGGCCGCTGACTGTGTTGAACGTCATTTCTTTAAAAGGGCTGATACAGTGACTACAAAAGGCACCAACATGATACTCTTCAAGGTATCTGATAAGACGAGGAGCTCCTTTCAGTTCCTGATCCTGTTACCTTTTGATCAAAGGCTGCACACAGATCTGAAACTTGTGATCATCAGTCCTTTTTTTTTGTCTTTGTGCATGTTCAAATTTCTGACACACAAACACGTTGTTGACTTTTGATAAGAGTTCAGAAAATAGCCAAGAAGACTTCCAAGTCAAGGTTGTGTGGATGATAACTAGTAGTCTTACAGCTTGACGCTTCCTATAATATTTATGTTCTGTTCTGTTCACTCACTTTTTCATTGATTGCATACTAAAAAAAAACAAAAAAAATCAAACTTTATGTTTCACTACACGTGTTTTATAGCTGCAGCTTGACGGTAGCAAGTGGCAGCGTGTGTATTAAAGTTTTTTATTTAGTTATTGGCCTTGAAAACCTTGAATAAATGGGTTTTTTTGTGAATCTAAAGCTCAACAGGACACTGAGGACTTTTCTCCCCCCCCTGAACATTTTGATGTAACTTTTGCTATTTTGGTTCTCCTGAACTCCTGTCAGTGGTGTCTCCTGTCAGTGGTGACAGCTGCATGGGATTATGACACATGCAAGCTGTGTTTGTCAGATGAGCCTGGACTAATGAGTGCAACGCTGTTACCCCTTGGGGTATATTACAGACACTTCCTATTAAGATAAGATCTTGCAAGAATTTTTAACTGAAGTCTTGTTTTCTAATTTTTGTGATTAAAAAAACAAAACAAACTTTGGACACAGTCAGCTGGCTTTATTCGTGTTCGTCCATTATTACTGACAAATTTAACGAAAAAAGTCCAAAACCGACAGTGAAACGTTTTTTGTATTCTTGGTTGAAATAGTTGAAATCAGACATGCAGGGTTTTCTGTGGATGGTGTGAAAAGTGATGTGTGGGATCTGTTTCAATATTGACAAAGAGATTTTTCTACTGAGGCGTTGTCTTACAATGGCGTCTCGTACCCGTTACGTAAACCTTTTAGGATGATAAACACAAGTCAACTTGTGGAAAATGATGTTAAATGATGTTAACAAGAGATGAAAATCATCTGATGGTTTAAAGTAAAATAACTTGAAGCAGGAAGCAAATGCGCCAAATAAAAAAAGAGGAAAATGTTCTCCCCTTAGTCTTAAATTGAATTAAGGTAATTTATATTGAATGTAATCGTGAGGTGGCGGGTTTCATTCCTGTCATAATTTAAGGGAGACTAATATTCTTCTCGAAAGACTGATTAACAACCTTGGTTTGATTGCACTGTAGCTGCTGGACTTCCAGCATCCTGCAGCTCTCGGACATGAATTTATTCTCTGCTGTCTTTTTGGAGGACGTCCAGCCTGTGATGAATTAGGTGCAGTTGCAGTTAAGTAGCTTGTGATTCAAAGAGAAGTTGCAGGCAAACAAGAATCGATGCAGCCTTTTGTTCCTCCCAATATAACGATTTTTGTTTTTCATTATTGTTGTTTTCTCACCTCAAACAGTCCTCATCTTCACTGTGGTCGTATTAACGGTGCTACGTTCAACTGCGAACATGCATGCGGGGAGAGATCTTGGATACACGCGCATGAAGTATCAATCACCCAAGTACAAACAGAGCCTCTCAGCCTTCGTTGAGTCAAAGGAACTTTTCATGTGCTGTAAGGGTGTGGGGGCAGTCAGTCACAGAGAGAGGATTGTAAGGGCTGCTCAATCGAGCCGGCTGCCATCATCTTGTGCCCGGCCTGTGGCTCTTGGCAGCTTGAGACATGGTGGGGTGTGTGTGTGTGTATGTTTGTGTGGGTATTTGTATAGGCGTATGCCACCCATCTGGGGTTGAACAGCTGTTTTATCAACAAGGTTCAGAGAGTTTACCGACTTGTACTCACTTTCCAGCAAAGAAGAAGAAAAAAAAGTGTTTGCCTAGTTTTGGTAAGAGGATTACGAGAAATTAGACCCTTTTTTTAATTAAGTCATGAGTATGTTCCATGTAGCATGTAGCATGTAGCAGCCTCGGTGTCGTGGATGCAGTATTATGTACTGAGCACATTTTTTTTCTTCTCAAAAGGGGGAACCATGTGGGAAAATGTCACACTGCTTACGTTTTTAGTGCATTTTTATTGTAAAGGCTTTATTTAGTATAAGAAAATTACAGATTTGCACACAGCTGTGAATTGCAAATGGGTTGTTAGTTGTGTGGTTTGGGTTTGGGAAAGATCTTTGATTCCAAAAATGTGCTTTTTTTTTTAAAAAAAAAAAGGGAAAAAAAAGATTTTATAAGATTCACATGACTTTCTTCCCATTGGAAAATATTGACATGTGCTCTGGCAAGCCATGCTAAGATTTATTTTTTTTCTTCTCCACATTGTGAATTAAGGGTTAAACCCTAATTCAATACCAACTCCGACTGAGACTCAATACTTAAACGAGCTGCTGCAGTTTTTTTGTGAGTATTTCCAGAACAATTCAGTTTTTGAAGTTGTTGTATTTTTCTCCATAATTCTATTGGTCTGTTTTACAAGAGCTGGTTCGTCTGGTTTCTGTTGTGGAAATCCATATAAACCACTTTTAAACAACACATTTTAAGCGTAGTAGGCGTAGCACGTTAAGGCTTCGGCAAGAATAGAAGTGTCTTTTTTCTTTTTTCTTTTTTTTTTTTGGTCCTCCACAGTACTTTTCCATGGCAGTGTCTCGGCATGCAAAGCGCAGCAGTGTTCTGGATCGTTGAGTCTCAGACTTCGAGTTTAAACAATTTAGGGTTTAGAGTTAAGACCAGTGGAGGCTCTGTACCAGTCATGTGTGTGTATATATCATCATCTGCTTCATCAGTAAACCTCCAAGGTTTTATTTTGATTTTCACCTGCTGCTATGGTGACCCTCCCACCCACCCCTCGGAAAAAAATAATTTCTCCTGGTATTAACCAATGTTTCTCCTTCTGAATCCAAGCTGAAACGATTCTTTGAAAAGTGCAGCATTAGCCTGTATAGAGGCGTCTTTGTGCCACCGGGAGCTCCCCTTTGGCATGGGGCTCCACTGACTGCATTGACTTGTTATTGGAATCAGTTCCTCCTCAACTCTGAGCTCATCTAACGCTAACGGAGGTCAGGAAAGGCAGTCGAAATGGTTAAAATTACTGCTGCAAGTCTTTTTTTAATACGCTACCATGATGTAATGGAATTGGCCTGTCTCATTTGATTTCTGCTTTCTTGGCCTTTCACAGTTGAATAAATGCATCCCTCAGCAGCACTTACTTTGAAAGATGATGGTTTTTCTCCTTTATAGAAATGTTACGCAGCTTTAACAGGAGGGGAAAGAAAAAATAAAATCCACGAGCTCGGCAATAGAAAATGCTAATTGCGTCCTGAAATTTGATTTGCAGTACAAATGTTGTGAATAAATGTGACTTTTGATAAAATTGTCAAACCTTAAGTGAAGTATTGGGGCTTATTTATGCATTAGAAAACAGGAGCTTCTGGATGGGTCTTTATTGCCTGTGATTTATGTACCAAGACATACATTCAAGCTCTTAAAGTTTTCTGATTTGTTTGTTGTTGCCAGATAGTCTATATGGGGGAAAAAAAAGGGAACAAATAGCCAAATCTGATCCGGGTACAGTCCGGTATCCTTTTCCTTATGTGAATTCTAGTCTTTAACCTTTTGGGAAGATGAAAAAATCTCCACTACTGTGTGTTTTTTATGGAGTCTGATAAAAGACATTTCTCGGCACTTCTGATATGAAAGTAAAAAGTTGTGAGGAGCGACACAGAGGAAGCTTGCGCAACGTGCACATGACTCAGAGCATTTAGATGACTTGTATGTGCGGTTGTTTTGACGTTCTTGGGATGACTACGGGGTTGAAAATAATTGCACTTGCTTTCTTTTGTGTCAGTGCCAATGTTAGTCCATCCCTACATATACAGTACAGTTGGAGGTTTGATCTCTATTAGATGAAGTCGTATAGATGCTGAGAGCAGCGTTGGGGACGACACACAACCTCTTGACATGATGAGGAGGACATGCAGGTGGAGGCAGAGGTAAGACATTTTTGTCTAGTTTGAACTCAATGGGCAGTGATGGAAAGCAGCTGCATCAATTCCCTCTGATTCTTTAACCATTGTCCCTTGAACCTTGACTTTACTTGCACCCCCACCACCCCCCCTCACCAACCCCCTCTACCCAAACCCTCCGCCCTACACTTCAGCCTGTGACAGGTCACTCAGCCACAGCACCAGCATGGCTGCAGAAATGGATGGCTGCCAGCAGGGAGCACCTGCAGAGAAATAGCAGGCGAGCAGCATTCCATCACAGGACCCCGAGACACAGATGTCATATGAGACACGAGGGACGTGTTGGGGGTGGGGCCGGTGGCAGAGGTTTTTTTGCATGGTAGGGCAGTAATGGGTTGGGATAGAGAGCCAGCTGCTACCAACTGATTCTTAATGAGGTGTCCCATCAAGAACACAGGGAGATGAGCATTAATGGCTCCAGTTGAACCTGTCTGTTCGTTTATTCCCCCTCCTCCTTCTTCTTCTTCTTCTTCTTCTTCTTCTTTTTTTTCTTTCCAATCTCGCTAGGATGAGATGACATGTTTGGACACACAGTAATTGGATCTTTCTGTCAAGCCAGACTTGAAAATAGTTAGACTTGTCTTATCTGTGATAGTGTTGCAGCTATTACTATTTTATTTTTTTCATATTTTAATTTATCTGTCTATTTATTTATTTATTTATTTTTGATTGTTTAATAGTGCCACAGGTGACATCCAAAATGTCAAAGATACTCAATTTACGACGATATGTAAAGCAGAAAGATGCAGCTCTCGAATCAGAGAAGCGGGAACCCGGATTTTATTTTCATTTTCTTGACAAATGACTCATTTTTTTTTTTAATTGCTTATCAAAAACGTAGTTGACTAATTGTTTAATCGACTAACTGTTTCAGCAAGCAGCCAAATGGCTAATGACTTTGACAGGTGGTGCAGTGTAGACGATGCACGTTGACGCTCGGCGTTAGAATATTTGACCTTTTATGTACAAATAAATACATTAAATACAACCTGGGCAACGGCCATATTTAATTTAGGATTCAGCAAAATGATTATTTCACTTTTTTTCATCAGGAATAAGCACAGGAGCCATGTCGTAACCATTAGTTACAGCCATTATCTCTGCAGTGAAGGGCACTGAGTTCCTGTATTAGCTTTTCTTTTCTTTTTTCTTTTTTTTATAAAACCAACAAGTGCTTGAATTTGATTGGAGGGAAAAAGAAAACTGCTTTTTCTGCTTTCATACTTCATTTACCTGGAGTGGTCTAAATTAGTTCTGAGTGCATAAGCATGTCATTCAAGCTTTCAGGACACCTGCTGAACAAATTCACTCAAAAACACACACACACACACACACACACACTCACACTCACACAGAGCAAGATCCTAAAATATGTCCCGCAGTCTGTTTATGCCATATGTCGTATAGTATTGTAGTGAAGTGTAGCAAGTCTAAATGAAAATTCTCCCAACATTATCTAATTAAGTAGGTGTGAAAGCAGCTTAATCAAAGTCGGTTTTTTTTTTTGGCTCTTATCTCTTCTTCAAGCAACAGTTCGTTCGGCTCAAGGATGTGAATACTTTCATTAAGCCTGGGACACACACACACACACACACACACACACACGTTCATTCCTCCTCAAAAGAAGATGTCAGAAGTGGTCTTGAGTTATAAAGGCTTGTGGTTTTTATTAGCCACTGTTAGCCTGTGGGGTGCTTTTTGTTGCAGACTGACAGGGGGACTTAATAATGGAGCTCTGTAACCCAATGAGCTTTGAATCTTTGGAGCCCCTCTTCCCCCTTCTTTGTCCCTCACCCACTCCCCCCGCAGTGCCACTGCATTCCCAGCCTGGCGGGGCAGTGTCTCAGGGCCAGGGCTGTGTCACGCACCTCTATTGGCCCCAAACCACCGTGGTGGTGGTGGTGGTGGTGGGGGACGGGGTCAAGGGTTCAAGTGCTCCCCGTGGGACGATGCATGGGGTGCCTATCGACGCCGTGGCTCGACCCTCGCACTGGCTGCATCTGTAATTAATTTCTAATGAGAAAGAAATCACCTGACCTTGCATCAGCTAGCCTCTTGGCTCTAGCTCACTATCACTACCCCTTTCTCCCACTTCAAAGGCGAGGCGAGGATAGCCCCTCCTGGCTCGACGCTGATACTGAAGTGCACCGAAAACATTCCTCGCGTGCTAGACAGAGGCTGGGTGTAGATTTTATGGGCTGTGTTCCTGCTAGTCCCACACATACCTGTGGTTCATGTGTAAGCTGTAGAAGCCGAACTGAGTTAACCCCTTCTCATATGTAACCTCAGAAATGCAAGTGGCGGGATTTGAAGATGTGGAGGCCTTTTTGACTTGCTTAAGATATTTTATCACCATGTGCTACAAAAAGCGGTTGGGTTTTGTTTCATTATGTGTTCACAGCACATCGTCTAAATTATGGAGTCATTCAAATCCTTTTGGAAAATGGCTTGTATGTTGATGATAATAATGTCTTATCAATTAAATTACCGAGCTTTAAGTGATAAAAAGGCACCTTAGCTTGCCACAGAAGCCTGAAGTAGTGGAAAAGGACTAGCTGTCTGTCAAAATTTAGTTGAATTGTACCTTTTTGACGGAGCTTGGCTTGCTGTTCTTACTGTTGAGACAGGTTAAACGCATCTAGGTGCTGCCTCTTGAAGATGAAATTGATATCAACCATCTGACCCTTTTGTAAGACAACAAATAAGTGAATTTATCAAACTGTTAAAGTGCTTTTATAAAAGAGATTTTCTTTATGTAAAAAAAGCTACGAAAGAAGTCATCTTCCCGTTTAAACATACTTAATTAAAGCACAGTATCCGTGTGTTGTGGGTTTTGTTTTTTTTGGTCAATGCGACAGTAGTCTGTATTGATAAGATTTCCTGAGGGGAAACAATTGTGTGAAATGCAGGAAGCCATTAGGAAGCCGGGGACTCATGTCTCTCCCTGCTGAGTAAATAGTGTCTGGGCCTCCCCTCATTTCATCCACTTCTGAATGAGCCCAGCACTTGTAACAATAAAGGCAGGAAATGAACTGTACTCTCACAGGAGCGTGCAGGATGCTCATTGTGTTCCTAATTGACCAAACTAGGTTGGGTGATTTTAAAAAAAAAAAAAAAAAAAAAAAAAAGCAAAGTTTTCTCTTGCTTAGTCAAAAATAGCAAGCAGCTAATGATGCAGGATTGCGTTGCATAATTGTAGATTTTGCGTTGTTTTTTTTTTAGTCATGTCCCAAAATGACCGTTTTTTATGAAATTGGAGCTCACAGTTTGACTCCAAGACGGCCTCATGCAG
The DNA here is from genome assembly GCA_036937835.1 of Pampus argenteus. Classification (NCBI taxonomy): domain Eukaryota; kingdom Metazoa; phylum Chordata; class Actinopteri; order Scombriformes; family Stromateidae; genus Pampus; species Pampus argenteus. Next base: position 22,895,411 of record CM072862.1, read on the forward strand.
GCTTGCTTGCATGCAGGATCCTATGCGACATTAGGTAACCTCAACCGGTGGCAACATCCTTATTTTTGTCTGTGGTATGCAGGTGTGACTCACAGCCACACAGTTGTTACTTAAGTTGTCACCTGAGGACTCCTCCAGGGGAAATTTGTTTTCTACTACTTATTAGACATAATTCAATATGTCATTTGAGAGCCATTACCATTGTTTGTTTTGTTTTTTTTCCTTTATTTCTTTAAGGTATTATATGCCAATTATGCACCAAGAACTAAATGAACCAGTTTCCAAATTGTCATTCTGGTTTCACCGTTGGACAAAGGGTTTCACTTGCTTATCTGTCCCACATTTTGTGCTCAGTGTAATTGATATTTAGCTTACCCCTAGATTAAGCAACAACTAAGAAGGTTAGCATTGAGGATTTTCCCAGATTAATTCCAGGAGTCCAATCTTGAGTGGGCCGTACCATCCCAAACATCTGCCTTACCTGGGATTTACTAGCATATGAAAAAGGAAATGAGATTAGAGGTGGTGATAAATCCTCCAGCAAAGCCTCCATCAGAGAAAATGAGATGGCCTCATCAGTCACCAGCCGTTCATGTCCTCGTTTCCGATAAATTGATTTTCGGTGCTCCGGTGTTGAGAGGTGGGGTAGTCCTTTGGAATTGAGCTTTGTCGACTAATGCCACTGTTAGTTTGGTCGTGCATTTCCCATGTTGGCTTTCTTGTCTCTAATGACTATTTGATTGGAGCCTTGCAGTGACTTGTTTGCATTGTGGGATGTGAAGGAATATATGTTATATGTATACTTCATGTATACTTCATAACAAGAGTCTACAGATTTACCCTGTGTCTGTTAGGATCCCTGTGTCCCAGCAGATTCGCAGGCAACTAATTTAGTAGTTGTTAAGTGATTTAGCATCTGTTTTTTATAGAGCCCCAGTGAGCTACAACAGCAGCCGCCCCCTGTCATTGCCTGTGGCGTCAAAGCTCCCCTTTTGAATTTCAATCAGCGCTGGATGCATTGTTGTGTTTTTATTTGAAGGGGGGATGGGACCAAGAGGGTGTTAGTAGTCGTAGCTGGTTGTGCGTGTCAATCAAATATTCAGTGTGACCAATGGGTAGCTCATCGGAGGCTAGTTGGTGTGTTCTCAGGGGGGCACAAGACTTTAAGTGCTTGCCCGCGGGGCGAACCCTGCCCTTCATTCCTCACGCGCTGGCCTCCCTCCGCTCCTCACAACGAGAACACAGGCAGTACAATCAATAACCGACTCACTCCTCCTTCTCTTTCCACCGCCCTCCCCCTTCCAACTCCTCCTCTGGTCAGCCGCTCCCTGCTTTCCATTTATCAACACTGCGTTTGATGTTGGCTTCATCATTCTCTGTCAACCCCCCTCAACACCTCGGTGTGTGTAATTGTATTAGATTCGTCACGGTGGTGCAGTTATTTGGCCTGTCTCAGCTGGGATTGGTCCAAAGAGCTTCTTCTCTCTATGTACCTGCAACCATAGATGTTAGTTTGAAGTATCTTTTGTTTCCATACGACTGTTTTTCTTTAGCTGATTGTTACCAACATCTTTCTCTTCTTACCGGTGAGGTGTTGAACCTCCATTAAACTCAGATCCCACAGCAGGCATGTTTTAATGGAAAAAAACCAACCTCACACATCAACATTCGCTCAGACATTGAAAATGTCTGCATCATAGTCACCTTGTGAGATATTCCTTGAAGAAATTACATACACACATTTGTACCACTTGTGCTCATTAGCGGCTTGTTTCTAAGAATGTGCTCAGTGAGGAAGTATTTGACAATACGTTTTTATTGCCCCCACAAAGAAAACTGACATCAGGGACAAAATATCCATTTTTTTTAAGTGTGTGTGTGTGTGTATGTGTGTGAATCTGGACAAGCTGAAATGCTGTCTGCTGTATTTCACTTTGTTGTTTAAACCCAGGAATCTGCGTAGAAACATCACCAATAAAACTCCAATTCCATTTAATTGTATTTACCTTTGTCTCATCTAATCCCTCCATTAACTAATGAGCACTAATTTCTTTATAGTTATGAGGCTTTTTTGTGCAACCTGTTGTAATATCTCGCCAATACATTTCTTGCTACTGACAAACAGTAGGAGGACGTACTATGAGAGAAGAACGAGAGCAGGACGGGGGGAAATGGAGAGACTTAAGAGGCGCAGTGAGAGAATCCGTCCTTGTCGATTACACACGCGCTACAACCTTGACGGCCACATTAGATCTCTTTCTCCATACACCAAACTACCATTAATAATGGATACAGCTCTCTAGCTCTTTTGCTCCATATCTTCCCCTCCCCCCCAAGCATTGCCCCTGGAGGCGTCTACCCCTTTCTCCCTGTGTCCCCCCCCCACCTCTTCCCTACTTCCATCCTGTTGTACCCTACCCTGCTCCCACCCCCCAACTGTTTCAGCTGTGAGACTGCTAGCCAGGAGCCATGGCAGGTGTGCATACATCATTGTGGTACTGGCCACACAGCCTGCAGCACCCAGTCATCATCAGACAGACAGAACAGAGAAAAAAACGTTGTTGAATAGTTGAGTGTTCCTTGTTTTAGATGGAGACATAAGCTTGTTTTGCCTACAGACAATATCAAATGAATGACAAACAAATTCTTCTTATAGAGGAGGAAAAAAATAGAGTGCGTACAAGCTATTGTTGACACGTTTGTGCATGCACAGCGGGGGAAAAAGGCTTGTTTTATTAATGTTACTCCTTGTTTGACTGTCACGTCAGCATTGCATCTCTTATTTGATCTGAGATAATGGTCCCTAAAGAGCAGCTTCTCAAGCTGAACCCTTAATGCCCTTAATGTTTGGGGTTCAGACTGCATCGTAAAGAAAGGAAAATTAAGCTACAGAAAAGATCGTAGAGCTGAGCTGCATCGACATCTGCTGCATAGTCAGTCCATTAAAAATTGCGAGGATGTCTCAGCCAGCTAAATTATTTGTTATAACTTTGCAATGAAACAACGCAGAAACCTTTACAATCAGTCTACCACGTTATTACGTTGTAGTTTGATAGAGACTATAGGATCAGAGGGATATATGAGCCAGGAAAGCAAAGGAGAGACTGGAAGGGAAAGGAGACTCATAAAAAAATAAAAAGGTGAAGCGAAACATAAACAAAGTAATCTGATCTGTACGACGGGAACATGAGAGTCTAAGTCATGGGGTTAATGCATTACGTAGCACAATAGTTGCCACGTTGTGTAGCCATTTTCTAAAGTGCACATGTGACACTGCTAATCACGTGTGTGTGTGTGTGTGTGTGTGTGTGGGCTGATCATGGATCATATCAACATAAACACACAGTGCATTTTGCATTTGAAAGGCACTAATGCCGTACTAATCCTCTCACCATAGATAGACGACGAAACGTATACGGAAGAAAATGGGACCACAGACTCTTGACGGGAGCATTGGGATATTTGATGGCTGCAGAGTACAATAGAAACAAATCAAATAAATAATAATCAAAAATCAATGAAGAGGGAGGTGCAGGGGGGGGGGCGGAGGCTGCTATGACTCCCAGTCGACAGATTAAGGACAGGTTCACAACACTTATAGAGGAGAAATCATATTTCCCGTCCACTTCTGTAGGATTATCCTTATCTTCGCCAACTCTCTTAATGTATTTGTGAGGTCGTTAATGTAGTTTAAAGCACTTCATGCGGTAATGCTACTGAGTAGGACTCCATTTTCACTGATGACTTGCATTGAGGAAAAATAATATAATTGCATCCTTAACGGGTCAGTCAGAGTTCTCGCGCTCTTCCAACCATCTGATCAAACCTCGCTGTGTCTATTTGGAGCACCGCGAGACGAGCGTGCTATGAACAAACAACTCCTCAATAGCTATTGAATAATCGGTGACCTTTTCTTAACTGAGGTGCACAATGATGCAGCGGGAGACTGAACCTTTGTGCATCTATTAGATTAACAGATGTGTGTTTGTGCCTGTGAAGAAGGCTAAAGTGAGTTAACGCCACACACACAAAAGACGCTGCGAGGAAACAACACGGCAGTCGAGGGTTTCGAGCTTTAGAATTTGGGAGCGGTGCCCGTCGGAATTTGTTTTCCTTTTCCTCATGGGAGCGTCCTCCCCTCCCCACCCGACCCCGAGGCTATCTGTCTTCCTGTCATCCTATTGATCCTCTCCAATGCTCATTAATATGGGGAAAAGGCCATTGAGCCCGAGACGGGAGGCTAGTGGCTACTGTTTGACATTGAGAAGGTGTGTAAATAGAATGAGGGCAATGATTCATCTGGCCCAGAATTATAGTCTCAGTGCTGGGATATCTTCCATCCCCACTTAGAAAATGTCTGGCTCTAAAGGGAAGCGCAGGCTTTCATGAAAGCCCTACACTCAGGAAACCATTGCAGTATGAGGGTGTAAATAAAACTGCAGTATCATCTCTGCACAGCCAGCCGCTGAGGTGTGTTGGAGATGTTTGACCTTTTGTCCAAGTGGATGACAAAATCCCTTTCAAGGAAAGAGTTCATAGAAAGAAGGGATTTGAAATCCCTTAGCATCAAGTAGCCTTGCTGAGCTGAAGACAGCTTGGACCCACTGTAGTGAATGTCAGCTTGCTATCTAGCCACAGACACTCTCCTTCTGCAGTTTACTTGCATTTTGATTTGTCGAGTCAGCTGAAAAATAAAACGCATCTCAAATACACTCAAGAAACTGCATGCGTTTTTATTTATTTATTTATTTTCATCTGATGTATTTTAAGTTGAGCTTCATTTACATTCATATTGAATTTGTTGTGTGCCATATGCTCCCCGATGTTGTCATGGGATACAGGCCAGACTCATCATTTCCTTTTTTCAGGAGGCAGCTGAGCACATTCATTTGTATTTGTTTTAAGTGATGAGATAAGGAGAGGAGAAGTCCCTCCTCAGGCTCTGGGTAAATGTTAGATGTTAACATTGTCCACTGTCCTATTTCATTTTGACATGTGCAAACGACCAACAGGTTTTACCTTCAGTGTCACGCTGCCTCAGTACATGTGTCCTTTATTCACATAGATCGTGGTCTTTCAGAAGATAACAGCCAGCTTGTGCAAATCCCATGCAAAATGAGCAGCTGAAGCTACTGCATTGCCTTTTTTTTTGGCGAGATCCAATCTTGTCTGTAAATGCAAAGTGAAAAATGTCACTGTTTTGATGGACAATATAATGTCCTTGGAGAGTCAGTCCAAGGTACTTGCCAGGCAGTAATTTACAGCAAAGTGTACCCGACATGCCCCAAAACACACTCAAGCTTGTCTCTAACCTTGGATGGCCTGGCAGGATCTCTGCATCCAGCCCCCTCTGAACTTGTTAGTAAATTAAGGCCATTGTGAGGTGCCAGAGAAATTGTCCGTTAATAAGCACTATGCTTAGTCAAGTGGCACAGGAAGCACAGGGGTCAGGCCCGCCTTCCAATCATTTATACCTCATCCTCATTTTTGTAAAAGGCCCCTTGCCACTCAGCTACAGGTCACCATGGAGACCCAGGACTATGGGGTGGGGGTTGGAGAGCGGTGCAGACAACCATTAGCAGCCCATTCCATTGTAATTAATGATCATCCCACTGGCTGGAAATCAGGAACCAGAGAAAAACAGACACAGAGCTCGCTCTATGAAAGCAAATGTCACAGTGGCAAGAAATATATCGAAGATATAGCGAAGATGGGTTTTTTTTGTTATGGTTGGAAAATGGCGACAGGATATCTTGAAAAGTTATAATGTTGCACAAAGGGGGGAAGGTGATGGATGTGAATGAGATTTATGGTCGGGGTTGATGGGAAGGATGGTGCACAAAGATATAATAGTATCGTATTTGCATAATCATCCCTCTACGCGTAAGTCTATCTCCTGTTATTCAAGGACAGGAAAAACATACAGCTTGCTGCGTTCACTCATTCGACACCTTTGACAGGTGTCTGTCTGGCTTCGCTGAGATAATCACTTGTCTAATTGAGTTATGAGCGCCGTTCACGTTGCAAACATATGAAGCTCACATTATCGGGTTTGTAATCTTCCCTTCTCCAGCAGATAGCAGATGCACTCGGACGCGGAAGCAATTCTGCGGACGAATTTAAAAAAAAAAAAATGCAAACAAAGGCCGCGTGAGATGCCCGTGTTTGAGCATCCCGATGGGCATAGACAATAACAATCTGTGGTGCTTCCTGACAAACATGCTACGCGTGTTCGCTCTGTCTGGGCTCCTCATACACACCGCCGACACCATGACTTTATCACACCGACACACCAGACAGATTAAGAGGAACTTTGCCAGTTTGAGAAGCAGATGAAGGCAGGGATTTGACTGCAACCGTCTTTGAAGTACACTGATTTTTATGAGACTTGGTATTAAACATTTGAAGGTAACAAATATCCCTGAAAGCTGCATTTCATTTGCTTTTTTTTTTTTTTTTTTTTAAATGAATTTATTTTAATTTTTTTTTTTAGATATTTCAGGCTTTCATTTTGAGCACATTGCAGTTATCCACGACTTGGCTCGACATGATGGAAAACTGTTGACGGATATGTTGGTTGTTGCAGCTATGACCTGCAGGTTTTCACCATGGTAACGATGTTTGTAACCTGGTATACAGAAAGATACATAAAATTACTGCATATACTATATTATATATATATATTGATATCTTAAGGATTGCACAGTATTTTCTGCATATTAATTATCACAGAAGGTTGGAATATTGGAAAAAAGTCTTGACATCTGGTGGAGTTAAATATGTAATCCAATTGCAAATGAATGATGGTTTTTTAGTTTTTTTTAAATATAATGTTTTGTTAATATGTTGTGATGTTGATTCGTTGATTGAACCGCGGTTAAACTAACAAGCTGGTTTTACGAAACAGACCAGACCTGCAGTTTCGAATGAATTAAATAATCGAGAGCTCTAAATGTATTTATGGATCAACCTGAAAGCCTTTTTATAATATGTGAGACATATTAAACTAAACTAAACGGGATCTAGGCTCTCGCTCTTCTGCCGCCGTTACCTTTCAGACTCTGCCGCCAGTTCGTTGCCTACAGAAGGTCCAGTTAGTGATACAGTCGGTGGTTGTTGTTGTTATTCTAGACATTCCTGCTGAGGGATGCATTATTCTCTGTGGCATGGCGGCAAATTCTAGCATGTCTGTCACCCACCGACTCATCCCACAGGCGCTATCAGTGCTCAGCCTCTCACAGGCATGCATGTACACTCTGTGTCCCACTCTCTTAATCTGTCTTTCTCTCTCTCTCTCTCTCTCTGCTGCACCTCCTATTTATCTCTCTTGCTCTTTCCTTTCCTGCCCTCCTTCCTCTCTCTTCTCTGCCTTCCATGCTATCAAAGGCAGTGGAGAGTATTATCACCCAGGAACCATCCTCTCCTTGGCTAGACTAACGCAGCCCGACCGCACACACGCAAAAAAACACATTAAAGCGGTATATACACACACACAGAGCAGCCTTATCAGCGCCCGCTGGCGTCACTCCCTCAATTAATTTTGTCATTAAGTGAATCCCATTACTCCCACTGCTGTTCCAGTACCATGATGTCTCACCCTCACGGATGGGAAACACTCTTTCTCTCTTTCTCTCTCTCTCACACACACACACACACACACACACACATGCAGCATAACACAGACAGATGCCAATTCTGACATCCATTTACATCCTAATGATGGAGGTAAAGCCCCATTGCGGTCATGTGACCTTTCACCCCTCCTCCAAGTCACCGTGAGTGTGTTCAGGTCTGTGCAGCCTATCTGCCACCAGGAAGGAGGGATGAGCAGGGTGGGGGGCGGTGATGGATGGGGGGATGCAGACAGGCATGATGAGGAAGTACAGGGGAGGAATACGAAAGGAGAGGCGGCAGGGTTATTAAGTGATAAGAAAGCGCATGCCACAGAGTCGAGGTGAAAGAAATGGAGCTGGAAGACTCACACATCATCTTCTTCTTCTTTTTTTTTTTTGGACTTTAACACCTTGTGTGTCGCCGCCGTGGCCCCTGGGCTACACAGGGACCAGTGGTGAAGCAGTTTTTTCTAGACTTACCAGCTCATTTCCTTTCAAGGAGCCTGCTTACGGCCCAGCTCCCTTCATGTCTGATACCGATTTTCCTCCTGCTGCTCACCCTTGTCTGTCGCTGTAGCTCTTTTTTCCCCCCCTCTCGCCACAATAATCTCTGCCACAGCAGGCTGCGGTGCGGTGACACCTGACTCCATTTTGAAACCCAAGCGGTCTTGTTATGACTCTCTGACTCATGGAGAAAGTGATCTTGGCCCGGAGGGGTAGAAAGGGACAAACTCCCCTTCGTAGGGAATTAAACTTAAAATAGTGCTGATTTTGTTATTGTTTTGCCAGTTGTAACTAACGATTCTGCTTATCTTCTTTTTTCCTGCAGCTGAAGTCAGTTGCTTCTCTTGCATAACATTTCTCTGTCCTTTTGTATATAAAATTCGCTCGTGGCGTATTCTGTGGTTTTTGAATGAGCTGTGTGGGTTGGGTACTGTATGCTCATGTCTTATGGGTTCGAGTCTGGTTCACAGCTTACAATGCTGTTTTAGATTATCCCCAAATCATACTAGAAACAGTACAATGGTGGGGGTGGCCCTGCTGGCGCGTTTGGCTCAGGATTATACATATTCCCAGAGACCCCCGGTGTTTGAATCAGACTCAGGACGTCTGTCGCACGTCTTCCCACTCAGCCACTCGTCTACGTGTTAATGAAATGCTCCAATGTGCGATTTTTTAATATTAAGATGAAAGCAAAGTTACTTCCAAAAGAAAGACGGTGGAGTTAACAGTTAAGATAAATAACTTGGTGCACTAGTAGACAAAGTGGGCACTACACCCACATCCTAATTCATCCTAACTCACAGAGGGTCATTCTTGTGCTTTGATACGTCCCTAGCAGGCCTTTGCCTTATCTCTACTGCTTCTTTCTATTCTCTCATCCCATCAACCATTCTCTTTCACAATCAGCCACCAGTCACCTTTCATGTGCTACATATATATACAGTATATATACACATGTGTGTATATTCTTCTCCCATCCCCGCCCCTAATTCTGTATCTCCCTCTGTCCTCCCCACCCTTGCCCAGGGGGCTCCATAAATATCATTTCATCCCGCGGAGCCGCTGACACGCTGCAAAGGGCCTACGATAAATAATTCACTCCCCTGGTGCAGGGCAAGCAGACTCCCCCTGCTTAGGAATTCAACATGAGTGTGTGTGTATGTTAGGGTGGAGGCGCTTGTGGTGGTAGTCTGGGGGTTGCCTGGTTGGTGGTTAATACATATAGAGTCAACAGATACAACACGCTAGCACACAGATGATTCACTTTATGTAAAGAATTGAAATGGCGCAGCAGCGGGTGTAGACACCATCAGTCATACACAGCAAAATATCTTTTCTTACTCACCGGTGGATCTTGTCTTCTCCTCGTATACTTACAGTAGCTCAGTCTTGACAATTGACAACCCTACATCTCACCAGTCCAACCCACCTCAGCCCCAGAGACGTGCTCTTTCTCTTCCCCCCCATCATCTTCCCTGCATCTTTCCATCGGACCATCACCTGCCCTCTTAAAGCACCAGCTCTCTGATTTATTGATGATGTTCAGGATTATTAATGCCCATTGCCTCCCTTTGGTTTACTGAGTTGGCATGAAAGCCAAACCTCGCAGCTAAATGAGGGGCTGAGAGACAGTAAGTGGGCTTTTTGTGGATGCTTTGAGTCAAGAGTGGGAAATCAACACCAGTCGGGCGTCAGACAAATTCTGGTGTAAGTTGGCAAACCCTGATAGACGCTCTTCATTTATGTAGTTAGATTTTGTTACTTCAGGGAGAAGCGGGGCAGCGTAAGGCGAGACGAGAGGCAGATGGAGGAGGGTTAAAGAAGAGCTGAAAATATCAGTCGATTCACAGAAAATGTATCTGCAACTATTTTAATCTCAGATTAATCATTTCCATAAAAGGAAAAATAGCGTCTTCTAGCTTCTCAAACGTAAGGATTTGATACTTTTCTATGTCATATATTATTGTAAACTGAATATCTATGGGTTATAGCAGACGGGAGCGTAAATTAAATAAAAAGTAAAGTAATGGAGACAGTACAAGCAATGTATCTGAATACCTGTTGAACAAGCACAACATAAACCTGCAGAAATGTGACATCTCTGACTACTGAGTCAGCGCCGTATAGCCTGTATGTTTTATACGACCATACAGGCCCTGTTACACTAATAGTGAATTGTATGAACAAACTAAAAAGCGCTAATTGTCTGTAACACCTAAACCTAATTAGCCATGTACTGTATCTCGAAAATGAGTTGAATTGTTTAGAGGCTGAGGCCAATTAGTCACTTCTCTTCAGCGGCAGTACCTGCAAGGAGTCTTTTCCTCATCAGCGACAGAAGAAAGCAGGAACGACGCCACAGAGCTGTTGGGCACTTTCACTGCAGAAGTATCAACAGTGATATTAAACGCCAGCGTTTCTTGCATCCTATAAATGCTTGTCAAGAAGAAAGAGACGAGATCTGGTAGGAATTAGACGACATATAGAAATGAACTAAGGTTATTACAAACAGGTTTCCACAATAATAAATAAATATAAAATGCATTTTTGATTATAGGGATGACGAACATTGGTGTTGGAAAAATAAACTTTCAAGCCTTTATTGCCATCCTCACATTTATATGTATTGATTATCCTATTGGTATCGGCTACTGCTAGCAATATTGCTTTCTTGTTGGTCTGAAGGCATGCATGCACACTGCAGGCCCACTCGCACCACAGATCCGCTGTAAACAAATGTGGCAATAGGAAGAACCAACTAGTATTGTGGCTGCAGGAAGGCAGAGGCCACTAATGTTTAGCGTCTCATCTTCACCCGCCGCCCTCCACCCGTTCTAATGGATGCCAAGAAAGAAGAGAGAGAGTCTTGGATTTGATTAGCCTCAAGCTGCAGCGTCTAATTGCCCCTTCCACCAAAGCCATATTGAAATGATTTATTCATCATCAAGCTCCAAACAGTCCCCTTGTAATAGGCTGCCAGAAAAGAAAAGGATGCTCGATCCCTGCTCCCCTCCTGTGCACCATTGTCTCAGTCATAGGAGAGGGTAATGGGTGTGATGTTTCCATTGCTAGCAGGATGTAGGTTGATGTTTACAGCTCTAATAATGGTGGACATTACTGTTGTTAAGCATTCAGTGTGTGTAAGAGGGAAGACTACTGCTGCGCCTGCTGCTTTTGTTGCATCTGCGGTGAATGCGAGCGGCCTCAGACCACGTTAGACATATCTTTTCACACCTGATTACTTCGTGAACAACTATTATGTGTGTGTTCGGTCTCCATATTTAATGTGCATGGGAACGGCGGCCATCCCTGTCAACCCTCAAGGGTTGATTTAAAGGCAAATTACACACAAATTCTATATGTGTATGTGTATGTGTATATATATATTCTGAAAACTTTTAAATCTCTTAGTTCTCAGCATCAGTTCAATCCCAAGCAGTTATAACATAGTTCAACGTGCCTTTTTAAAGGCAGAATGAAAAACAATGTATAGACTCATACAATAATAACCTCCCTGTATCTGCCCTCTGCGAGTATTTTCTTATTTTGCTGTGTTTCGGACATTTCTGGCTGTGAGGGCGGGACTCTATGAAAATCGAGAGCTTCTGGCGTCGTTGAGCCCGTGAGGAAGGATCAGGACTTTGAATGTTTACGAACCGCAACCGACAAATCCTGCCTTTTTTTTTTTTTTTTTTTAAGAAGCCTTTCAGCGCAGCTTTTGATATTTAAGCACCAACACCAGAGAATGTTGATTATAGGTCAGACGTGGTGGGCAGTGGGAACGTATAGCCCGGCCCGCCCGGAGTTTCTTGTAGAGCAAAGCTTTTATTTTCCACTATTTCCCTCTTCTTTGTCTAACCTCTTGGGCGACAGTAAGTCACCTTGATGTCACACGAAAAACCTGCAGAGGATCACTTTAACACCTAAGCAAATCGGCTTTCAACAGAGTTATATTAATATGTTATTGGCCACCGGCTAGCAGCAGGTTAAATATAGGATGCTGGTGGTGTGGGTCTATCGAGGTGACCCTGTTACTATTCAAAGGGAAACAAGAACCCGAGCACGATGGCTCAGTTGACTTGCTTAGATCTGGCTTGCAACTAGGCCAGTTGTGTGTCCTGTTGTGCACAAAGACCGGCCACATGTAGTGTCGCACGGTTGGCTGGCAGGGCGGCTTTTCTCATCCTGATGGCAGCACAACCTAGGCAGTCTGCCTCAGCCCGCAGGGCAGCTTGGAACGGAGTTCAGAGAAATGGCACGGGTTTTGTCCCTCTCTCATTATCATTGCTGCTGTTTCTCCCTGACCCCCCCTCCGTCCGTCTGCAGTGTGGAGCTCAGATCCCGTAGGCCAGATTAATGCTATTCCACAGGCCTTGACTTAATCCTCAAAAAGGATTGTTCTAAGCCTTGACAAGGTAATATGACCTAAACAGATTGCACTGGTGCACAGAGTTACTGTAATGTGACGCTACAAATCTGGGTGTTACTGCATTAGCGCATTATCCTGTAACCTTCACAGGTTTGGTTTTGTTTTGTGCTGCGAGAATTATTTTTTTTTCCGTATTCTTTTGTTATTCTGTATTGCATCTAATAGATTTTGTTAAGATAATTGTAGCCACGCGCAGTATCTCATTCAGTGAATCCAGTGAATGTGTGCTGCAAGAGGAGCCGAGGATACCGGCGATGATAAATGCTTATCAAAGTGGAAGTGTCTCCCACCATCACATTACTGCCTGGAGAGGGTCTGTCATCACAGTCAAAGCTGCCAAGTTTAAAAATGCTTACAGAGGACGGAGTGAAGGCTAGAGGGTGGCGGTAGGAGATGGAGCGCCCTTTACCACGTTTAAGGCGTAAAATATTATCATACGTCCATGCATTGCTTTTTCAAAGTACATATTGTTAGCAATCAATCTTCATGTGTCCTTTCTTAAACATTAGGAATGACGTGTCGTAACATTTTGGTGCTCTAAATTTTATCATTTTTATCAATATCAGAAAAACAAAACTGGGGTTTGATTGATTTTCACACCCCAAGTCATTGCGTACAATATCATGACATATTGTAGGGTCACCTGAGGTAACCTCTCAAGTTTTATGGTTTCAAAAAGTGTCGTACTCGAATCTAAAATATAATAACGTGCCAAATGCAAAGATGGAAAATGTATCGTCACTAAAACGGTACGACAACGAGACTTTACGTACACTCTCTTCAGGTGTGATTTTTATGTTTTTTTTTTTATTTCCCTTCAATGCTTCTTTTGTAATAAAAATGTACTTTCTTTTGCCAACCACTGGCAAACGCAGCTTCTTCCATTGGATTTGGCTAGCAGAGCAGGCTGAAAACAGGAGCTGATAACTGCTAGGGGAAATGAGAAAATGAATGGTTTGACATAGACCATGAAATGTCCACCTAATGCATGCCATTTATTTATCTGTGATTAGTGTCAGTTTTTTTTTTTTTTACGTGCTGGTTTTATTTGGCTTGAAACAGGCACGGAGAGATGAGGGCCAAATTGATTGTGAACGAGACATATCGGCTGGCTAATGAATCTGGTTAATTGACTGTGTAAGGAGCTGCCATAACAGTCAGATAGTAAAGAGCAGCAGCAGCCTGCAGTATCCAACCGGCTCATCCGTGATTACGTCACTCTGCTCTTATTGATTTCTGGTCTTCTCTTGATGCCGTGACACCATCAAAACGATGGTAAGTGTAAAAGGATTATGACCATGATCGTGGTCAGTCATTACTGCTCTATCATGGGCATTTGGATGTCTTGACACTCGTGTAAAGTGATTAGTTTCTTCACTGACAGTGGAGAAAGGTCCCACTGGGGTTTGCACGCCCTTCAGGGAGTTGCACTGACAGCTGTGCTGGTTGTGTGATAAATGGAGACAAAGAAACTTCACCAATAGGTAGTCCAGACTGCTCTGCCATGGATGCTTCTCCATCCCTTGTTCCCCCTCCTTTCAGGTGAGGGGTGGAAAAGTATTTGAAGAGATTTGTGGTTTACACATCACCGGAAATGAAACGTAAAGCTCCCCCACAGTGCAGTAAACAAAGAAATCCACAGCCCCTGTTCTTAACCGTATATACGCCCACTTGCGCACAGACGGCTTGTACAGACGGGGTCTGAGGCATCTTCCTGGGTATTGGCAGAGCTCCTCGGGTGCTGCCGCCGCCGCCTCCTCACAGCCCCTCTTCAAATCATCACCACCTCACTCGCTGTGCAGATTTTATTACCCCCTTGATGCTGTGGATCTCACACTACCCCGCCCCACACTCTCCCTAATCCTCCGTGTTCTTTGTTTTGTTTGTTTTTGTTTGTCAGCTACTAGATTTATTCCGTCTGTGCATGTTACTCCCAGTTAGTACCCCATTTTTATCTCACTAAACTTCCCCATCAGTTCCTCCTCTCGTTCCTTTTTCTCTCCCTCCCACCTTGCATGCGCCAGCTCGGTAAGCAAACAAACCCACTTCCTCTTGACACTCAGCTTCGTCGCGGTGATTTGCTTTGCTTGTCAGGTCGAATATTGAGTGACACTGTGGCCCCTGTCAACAAAAGGAAGGCCCCCGGAAGCTGGGGGGCGGCGTTATTTGTGCGTAGGGCGGATTATCTCCCCCACACGCCATTCTGCCTCTTATTGTCTGCCGTGTAACTGCCGTGCTGCATGCCGATGCCAGGATGGCTCCCCAGTGCCACGCACAAGACACAATGCCTGCCATGCTTTACCCTACTTACTTAGGTAAAACTGCATATTACACACATGTCATTCTTATACAAACATGATTTCCTGGTATTCTTGTCACACTGACCATCTGCACAAACACCTTTTTTTTTTTTTTTTTTTGATTGAACATCGGCAGGGAGAAAGGCAAGAGGGAATGTCTGAATGTCTCAAAAGGTGACCTTGTTGGGAGAGCTTTCAAGGATGTGAAGCCATTCAACATATGTTCCTCCGTTTCAGAGCCCACGTCTCTCTCTTTTTTTTCTTTCTTTTATGATTGCATGGTTGGTACATGGGACATGGCTACATCTGTGTGCCGGCTTGTATTCTGAATTCAGCACACATAGTTTTTATGTCTGAATGCCGGCACGTCTGTGTTTGTATGCGTAATGCTGCCTCTCAGCTGGACTGACAGTTTTCAAAGAGAGCAGTCAAGCTGAGGAAAGACAAAGAACACACCTAGGTAAAAGGCAGATTTTGAAAATGGAGATGGGGTCTATACTGAGGCAGAATATACCACCAAGTGCACCCATCCTCCATCGTCTTGATTACACCCCGCTGAGCTGCAGTTGGACATTGTAATCAGTGGCGCAGCAGGTGCCTTAACCCCCATTGACACAGGTAGAGACACCTGCACACACTGCTATATGCAATTTGCTCTCAGACTTGATGCTTTTTTTGGACACAGAAATTAGACGTGTACACCATACACACTGTTTGTTTTTTTCACCGGATAATGAGATGCAAATGATCATGCATGGGGAATTGGGGACCTGAAGCCACAGGAAAAAAGATGTAGAGGGGGGAGGGGGGAAGGGAAGTGACACATGTGTTTGCACGGTGGGACATTCTTGGCCAGTAAATGCGGCAGACAAACAGATTTCACGGCAGGGAGCAACACGGCGTGTCAAAGGTGTCATGCCAAAACAGGATATCACACCAGTCTATGGGTGGAATAATAGAGGAAGCATGGTGGCGTTGGGTTCTTTCTACACCTTATAACATTAGACTGGGATTGTGGGGCCCCCCTACTTCCCTGGTGGGGTTGAAGGATGTAGCTGAGGGTAACAAAGAACCAGTGAAAGCTTTGAAAGCCTTGGCAGTCAATGGATTGAGCAAGTAGGAGCCTTTTGAGCTTCTTTACTTCTAACTCAATAGCTGCAGGCTAATGTGTTGTTCCAAGTAGGATATTGGCCGTTTCTGTGCTGGTTTCCCCACATGATATAAGCACCGTGGATTCACAAAATATCTTGTGCGAATATAAAATGTTCAGTTCAGTTTGAATACAGGCACCTCGAACGGTTGGCGTGTTGCATGCAAATCCATGTAACAGCCCAGCCCAGGTCTGATTTGAATGAGGCCAAACCGTCACGAACGCCATCCATGTTCATGCTTTTTGTTGTTTTATTGTTTTGCGTAGTGTTATTATTCAAAGACTTGGGTATACTTTTTCATTTCAGTTTTTTCTTTAATAAAATGTTCGCTGAAACCTGCATGGAAAATTCTGCATTCACAGTGAATCAGGCCTAAATGCTGACATGTTGAAAAGCCCCTTTGTTTGCCAGAGTGTATATATATATATATATATATATATAATACACACACACACACAGACTGACTTTCAAGTGTCGGTCGTGTGGGCTCACAAGTTAACTTCGTCTAATCTCCCAGACAATGGCTGTAATGGTGCGACAGGGCCTTTGGCTTTCAGTGTCACCCGTCATCATGCATGCGTAGAAACAGGCTGGCAGCTTGGTGTTTTGGGACCTACTGCAGTGGCAGACGGTGCATTCAGATGATGGACTGTGGCACACTGTTTCAACCGCAATCTCATCATTCACTTCAAAAAATAAATAAATAAATAAAAATGTGCCCAGAAGATCTCATTTAAAGTGTTGCTGATTTTGCTCTCCGTCACCAACAATCGCCACAGCTTACTTTTGATCGCTGTGGAAAGGTTTTGTGCACCTTTTTTTTTTTTTTTTAATGTATGTGCAGTTCTCGCCTATAGTTACAAAATCACATAAATATCAAACAGCTCCACCCAAGAAAAAATGGATCAGATATGTTCTCCGACGCTTCTTTTTCACTCATTGCTTACATGAGATTTATCGTCTTCTTTCCCGTTGAAGCTGCCTCTCCGTATTGACCTTGAAATCAGTCACATGTATGCACAAAAGATGTCAGTGAAGCAACGTGTAATGAAAGAAATTGCGAACCCACACTGGGATGTCAAGTGTAATTGAAAATTCAACACACTCAATGTCACTCTATTGTGCAGCTATAAATCCTCATAAAAATACAATTTACGGCTATTTGTTATTCATTTTGCAGCTTTATCTGCAGCGGAGAGACGAGCACAGAAGGTCCCGTGGGCCAAGTGTTGCACTGGTGCCTGGACATTTGTCTTGATCTGAGCCATGTCACAGTCAACGTCTACAGTGTTTGTTTGGATCCATTGGGACAATCTAAATGAGATGTGTGTATATATATATACAGCTGCTTTATGCTTATTTACTATCACACATCCAGTTGCGTGGATGAATACGTTGCTTTTGTTCACTGAGCTAGTTGCTGAAACGACATCAACCCTTTATGAATCCTAGTAGTCATAGTAGCTGGTTCCTCCCTCCCATATATTTATGTCACATCTGTTATGTTACTTCTGTCCTGTGCATGCAGGTTTCGAGCCATAGTGTTGTTTTTTTACTTGTTGCATGTTTGCGAGGTGAAAAGTGAAAGAGACTCGGAGACTGGAAAAGAATTGCTCAGTTGCTATTCCAACCGCCTACCTCTAGTTTATAGCTGCAGGAGAAAAATCTGTCTGACAACAGGCCTGTAATTAAAGTTGAGAGAAGAAAAAAAAAACTCTAAATGCCTTTCCTTTCCTCCTTTTTTTTTTTTTTTGGAAGAGTCGAGGGAAGAAAAAAATCTTTTCCATCTCCATGTTGCACTCCTCCCCCATCCAACATCACCGCTATAACTCCTACTAACTTCAAACTTTTCCTCCAGGGACCGTCGTCACTGCATAATGAATGTAATGCGGTATTTGCTTTTTTAGTGGGATGTTGTTTATACAAAAAAAAAAAATCACTTTTTTTTTCTGTCACTATTCGACTGCATCATCTTAACACTCATGTAGCCGTTTGTATCATCATCATCATGTTGGCCACATGTTACAGACTGACATTGAGCCCTGTTGATTGATCATAAATTATGCCTTGACTGCCTTTTACGTTTAAATTTGACAGCTAATCAATAACCTCCTGTACAAAAACCCCCCCGCGGCTCCTGAGCTACAGCTCTCAGGTCTTTGGGTTCAGCAATAAATCAATGGATAAGGTCTATTGATTTTCCCGAATTTGTTTATTTATCCCCACATATTTGAGCATTTTTATAATAAAAAAAACCCAACTTTCTTAAAGTAGAAATACAATCATTTATCCAGCAGAAACTATTTAATAATTGATAGATTTGTATAATTTATGGACTGATGTGAGTATCCAGTATTTGTGGCAGACAGAAGCTTTTTCCTTTCATGTGCTTGTTAGCATAGACACGCATTTTATCTGCGTTTCCTCGCTGACACTCATTTGAAGGTCTACATCGTTGCACGCTGCACCTCCTGACATGTTAATTTCATTAGCTCGTAGAAGCTCATTGTGTATTTTTTTATTTAATTTTTATTATCAAAAACACAATCCTCCCACATGTGCAGCTTTACTCATCTTTGCACGTTGTTTGAAAATACATTTCTAGAGAAAATGAGTTATACAAATAATGTGCTCATGCATACAGCAATTTGTAGTGTTTACACTTGCTTTGTTTTCACTTAGTAGAAAAACCGGGGTCCTCTAACGGGTTATTCAGTGCTCCGTTTTCGTCTAGCCTTTTTTTGTCTCACCATCCCTACGTCTCCTTTTTTTTTTTTTTTTTTTGACCTGACATCTTCACAAAGGAACAAAAGGCCATTGAAGATGCTTTTCACAGATATATAAAGTTCTTTTTAGCGGTCTCTGGAATCAAAGGATCCAGTGGGAATCCATTGGGGTGCACAAAGGTCTGCCAAGGTAACCAGTCTGAGCGGGAGTCTCGAAGGAAAAGGCTTATAAATCTACAGCGGGACTTCCACCACGGGGCCATCATCAAAATATAAGTCTTTTCAGAAAAGCGCCTCCTGTTTCAGACCTGAGCACAAATGTTCAGCGATCTGACTCCGACGGATAGGAAACGGTTAAAGAGCTGCTTAACGGAGTGAGCGTTTACTCTGCCATGGTGGACTTGCGTCGCCAGCCGACTGAAGCGGGACCAGCCCAGCAGTGACTGAGCCGAGCTGGCGGGCTGCCAGGAGCGCCCCACGCTGCAGACAATACCCACCTGTGTTAGGCAAAGGAGGGGGTTGCTGCGCGCGTGTGTGTGTGTGTGTGTGTGTGTGTGTATGCACACTCCCTCCCTCACACACACACACACGTAGCTAGTTATTTTGCGCTCAAACAGGCAGAGTGTGCCCCCCCACCCTCCCCTGCTCCACCATCTATCCTCTAGCTCTCCAAATGTCCATCAACAGGCTCCAGCTCTTGTTTTGGCTCATTGTTTTGGACGCCGATGTTTGAAAGCAAATTCGGAGATGAAAATTGAAACTCGTTTTTGAGATGACAAGGGCTTATAAATGGACAGAGGGTGTATCGGTTGCTTGTGTATGTCTGTTCAAAGGGCGACCCCCTTCACCAATGCCAGACACCCACTGTTGAATCCCCCCCTGACCCCTCCGCAAACGTGCCGGAGGCTAGAGGGGTGAGGGGTATGGAGGTGAGGGGGGATGGGGGGTCCCTAGGGGTCTTCACTCTCTGGTTACTGCAAAGAGGCTGCCACTGCCAGAGGGTCGCCATGGCAACGCTATTTGATTCCTACAACAATGCCAGAGCGCCACTCCCCCATCCTCCTCTTCCTACTCTACTGAGCTACACACACACACATTTGCACACGAGTCTTGTGTGATTGGCTGATTGCATTGGGAATCACGACAAAGCGGTCGCCTTAGTTGATTTTAAAAAAACGAGACCGACGATGCTCGTGCGAATTCAAAGCTAATTTATGTGCAATTAAAAAATGCTGCATGCAAATTAATTTTAATCTCATAATTAATACCATTATAATATGAAACCCTGATTATCATAATACATTTAATCTAATAAACTTGTAAGGAAATAAAGAGCTCTTGGTTTTGCTCCAGCCAGAAGTTCGGTTGCCACAACATCTTTCTCTATTATTGAATAAACTATTTAAGATACCGTGGTAACCAGAAAAAAAAGAAGAAAAAAGCCGATCATCATGTCTCACCTCAGCCGAAAGGGGGACGCTGTGATTGGAAGGCGACTCTGGTTTTACAGCGTGCGTTGTAAATAAATCTGACATCAGACATAAGTCGAGTGTGTCGGATACTTTACAACCTCTTGTACTTGTCAGATAAACAACTTTAGGGAAAATATATTGTACAGCAGTGTCGCTGCTACTCTGGTTGAATTAGAGCCATGCAGTGAACAATGCGGCGTATTCACGGGCATCTTTTAACATAATGAATAATCAGATGTTGGCTGTTAAATCCTGAAGAATCTACACTGGATGTCTGTTTTATCCCCTTCAAATAAAGCAAAAGGAGGAGTATGTTTTTGTCGAGATACTGATTGTGATGCCAGATGCTCAGTCACACATCAACCCTTTAAACAGTAATGACACACTGGGACTAACATGTTACAGTTCGTGTGATCAGAGGAGAGCGAGAGAGAACACATCTTTGTGGCTGTAACAGCACGATAACAGACACAGTCGTTCCACTGACAGTGTTTGTGTTTTTATAGTTGGATGATGCTGCTGGAAGAAAAAGATGTTGTATTTTACAGAGTGTCAGAACACAGAGGAAAAGTAGATTTTGCTGTCTGGTTGTCTGAGACAGCATCTGTGGTCAAGAGCAATCATTTCTCATCATAAGAACGTGTTGTCCACTTGTGTCTGTCTGTGTGTGTGTGTCTGCATGTGATTTGCATGCCGTAATGTTAGGGGACATGCTAGGACTGCTGGGGGATTAACAGTCTTTTACAGTAGTGTCTCTATTAGATACAGCCACTTTTTTTTTCTTTTTTTCCCTCCAAACAGCTGATAAAGCAGTGTTTGTCTGAATCCCTACCAGGTGTCCAAATTAATTTACACGACATGTCTACTAACTGCTCGTATCAAGCCGGTTCTCCCCCTCGTGAGCTGATGAAACATAATTGTGAGCGGTAATTTGCACTCCGAAAAAAGCCGGTAAGAACAGCTCTATTTGAAAAGGTTTGCTGCTGTGAAAATCAAAAGGAAAATCCTGAGCATGCTGTACGGTAAACACTGCAGCCATATGCCCATAACACATCCTATGGTGCGCCCAGTGCCTCGCTGCAGGGTGCATGCAGGAAATGGCCATATCGGCCTCCCAGGACAGTGAGATCATTGCCTGGACGCCCCGGGGTGTGGACACATGGTCCCAGACTGCCTCATTGTCACGTCTCCGTGTTTTATCCTGAACTGACACGGCACGCTGTAGACTTCTGAGGACTCTTTTTGAACCTTTTTCACCTTTTAGGATTGATGTCCTTTCTTTTGATTGGCTTTTTCTTGCCAGAATTAAAAGACAGGCACTGAAAAGATGATGTCAGGCATGCATATAATGCACCTGTGGAGGGTAAATTTCTGTAATCACAGCCAGTTCACATGCCAGCTTGTTGCTTCTTACTACACGTTCAGATTGAAGCCAGCGAGTATTACCTATATCTTGGCTATAGCTGGACGGCCCTTGCTGGCCAAGCAGGGTCCCCTTAATATGATTAAGACGGATTATGGCGTTGTCTGCACATCAAAAGAGCCAAGACCAATTATCACCCCAGCCTTTCAACACGACAGCCGCGCCTCTTCCCTCCCTCCCTCCCTCCCTCCTTTCGCTGCAAACGTAGAAAGAAGAGGAGAAAACAGAACCCGGGCGTCTCGTAGCACTCCAGAAGCCCCCGCGCTAATGGACGGATTCATCATTCATTCAAGCCTTTCATGTACAGTATTAAGCAGCGATGGTGCACAGTTACCAGCGCTTTGGCTAGTCCCGAAATAGATTGAACATCAGCACTAATTATCCCAATCCCAGAGGCACGTACAAACAGGTTCACATGACAGAAAAATGCGGCGCGTTGTAAGGCAGTCGAAAAGAGAGGGAAAAGCGTTCCCCTCCTCCAGGTGATGTTTGGGAATATTTTTCCTTTTTTTAAATTTTTTTTTTTTTTTTTCCCCTCAGGTTTTAAATTTGTGTTGTTGGTTAGCGATGCTCCGTTTTTTGCTTAGGTGCTTATTACCATAATCCCCTGTCAGAGCGGGTCTTCCATTACCCCTTTGTGCTGTCTGTGCTCATGACAGGAAACCAAATGGATGTGGATAAAAGTAGACCCCATGCCCTCACCCTCCCTATCTTGCAAGACTTACACACACACACACACACATTGCTTTCCCAAATTACTCTTTAGTTTCACTTTTCTCTAAAGTGCCAAAGCCTAAGCGCTTGAACAAAGGTGCCCCCCCGTGAATCTCTGCCACCCATCAAAGACAGTTGGAGTCAACCCAGAATCCTGTCGGGAGTCAAATGAAGCCATTAAAATCCCCTTTTGCCCTCACGTTCACTTCTTTCTTTGTGTGCCGCACGGAGAAGGCGAATTTTTGTCCCAACTCGATGAACTGTTACCGAGCATCAGTTTTCCCCGTTTCTCTTTGTGTTGATTGTGTAGTCTGTTTCATAGCCGTAGCATACGCAACACAACCCACATAAACATGTCCAAGTGTTTCATTAGTTTCTTCCCACTGAAACCTTTAGTTTGAGCTAAGAGGAGGTCTAATTCATTCATCTCCCCGCCCTCCTCCTGATCTAACAACAGGTGAAGCGCGCGCGTGTGTGTGCGTGTGTGTGTGTGTGTGTGTGTGTGTGTGTGTGTGTGTGTGTGTGTGTGTGTGTGTGGAGGCAACAGTATTCTGCAGCACTGAACTTAATTTTTAAATCCCTTTTGTAACCGTACACCGCTCCAAACGTCCGTTTCACTGTGACCTGGGTTCAACCGAGCGGAGACACCCAATCCTCGATGGTAATAGAGCTTCACTGGGATGCATCGCTGGACAGCTCCTCACTGTCACTTAACTTCCTCCTGAAGCACAGCTCTGTACATTAGCCTTTTATTTTAATTTTAATTTTGTCTGAGTATCCCAATCCCAGAAGCACAGACTGGAGCTGTAACCTGCCCATGAAGATAATTACGCTCTATGTTCTGAGCTAATTCCAGTGAGCAGACGGCCTCTCGTATCGCTGCACCACAGCTGGTCTCAGCGTGCGCACCTCCAGCTTTCCTGCAGTGCTCGGTATAATTCGCCGAACCTCTGCAAGTCGGAGCCCTCGAATTTTCCAATCCACTCGGATGAACGCCACATGTGGATTTTTTCCTTGGTGTATTGTGTTTATATACAGGACCAAATCCATGGTAACCGTGTCAGCGAAACTGACATCGCTGTGGGGACGATTAGCAGGTGAGCACTCAATCACAATCCCCACAAGCATGTAAACAAGCACTGAAGTGGCCTCTGCGCACTACATACATACCACCCCGCCTTTTGACTAATCTGCAGCCTGCAAGGGCAACATTAATAATTGAATCAAACACTCAGATGTGATGGAGCGGACAAGGGAACCCAGCAAGAAGCACTCTAGTCGAGAGAGGCTATTAAATATGGAAAGTATTTGTGGTGACCAGTAGTGTTTTTTGTTTTCCTAGAAGTCTCACTTTCTGCTGTATCGCTTCTCCCAGACGGTGAAGGAGGTAAATAGTTTAGATCTGGAGATATTAGGCTGGACGTGACTGCAGTCTGGATGTTAACGGACTCTCGCTTTGCTGTTGCTGCGTTAGCCGACACGCTTCCATCAGCTGCACGTAAATTTAACGGCGTTATAGTTCAGATAGTAAGGTTTATTTGTGCTGGTCGTTGTTGCCTAATAAATAATCTGCATGAGTGAAATAACAGCCATATATACTCACACACACACACATACAGCGAGTAGACTGGGGACAGGAGCTACTTGTATATTTATACATTCATTGGGTGCTGTTGCATGCTTCATGAAGAGCACACATATACACACACACACACACACACACACAGGAGACGCTTACAGGGTCCTTATTCTTGTGTTGGGGATTAGATGGGTTCAGGGCCAGAGTGCCCCCTCTGGATGCAGCTCTCGCCTTGGTGCGGTGCGTTTAGGGTGTGTAGGAAACCCTCAGGGGGGGGAAAGGCTGCACTGCACACAAATCATTACTGCTCATCAGTTGCTGCCACTCAGCCACTTATTTACTCAGCAGCTTGTCTCGGTTCAGACGTGGAGACGCACACACACACACACACACTTACAGAAACGTACCTCATTATACATCAGGATTGCAGGGAGGAAATACTTGAGGAGATGCTGTTGTTTTGGGGAGAGATATGTTGTAGTCTCTGAGCCCCGAGTGGGTCAACACCTCCAGCTGAATACACACAATTCATCAATACTTCAAAAGTCTATTCTCGACAAAGCATTCGACGACTAATATCAACGGCCGGTTTCCAATTTGGTGAAGTGAGCCTCAGCATGACAGAAAAGTGTTGCTTCATTGGCAACACAGGCCTCTAATGTCTAATACCTCTCCAGTGAATTATTGATGGCTGCTATACCACATAAGCTATATGTAGCATATTAAATACATAATCCCCTCATCTTTTATTGACGCTCCTTTTTGATGCGAGCCTCACTGATACGATTGATAAGAGAGCTTAACACGAAAGGCCAGTAAGCAGATCTGACTGGCACGTTTGAGCCAATAGTGATGAAACTTCACCCAAGTCTTCTTCTGTGGTAATGCTGTTTGCTTTGTGAAGCAAGCACTCGTGTAACTCGGACCAGAGACACTAACTCGATGACTCTTCAGGTGCACCAGCAATCGCACACATAGTAATGTCTTGTCAGTTGAGCCTTGCCGACGGTGTGACTGCTGCAGCCAAATCTGTTGTTTTCGTCCAGGAGTCTTCAAGCTGCAAGCTCGCATCTCGAAAGCTATAAATAAATACATCTGAAGCTGTTACAGTCGGTTAGCGACGACGAGTTCCTTTGGAATAACGGTGACAAATGAACAAACAAACTCGTGCATATTTACACAAATTACTCTTTGATTTTTGACCTCAAGAACTCTATTAAGACGCACAGTCGGTATCCGTTGGCTCAAATGTTGAGTTGACATATTCGGCTGAATTCAATTACAGATTCACCTTTTTTATTTTTATTTTTTTTCTTAAATATCGTGTCATCAAAATGTAAATACAGATGAATGAACACACACCGTATATTATATAGAGTGATATTATTGCCAGAAAAAGATTGGACATTGAGAAATGAAACTCATTGTGATTGTTTGTGGCTCTTTTCTTTCATTCAGCTCTTATCTCAGTCAGACTGATTGAGGCCACATAACCATCATTTTCTTTTCTCTGCAATCTGCACACAAACACATCCTGAGTGACATGAGTCACCTTGTTGTGTCCTGCTTTTTTATTTTTTTTTTCTCTCCTGATGTCTTGACTGCATATCAATAAAAAAACACCATTGCTCTGTCTTGTTGCCACATCACTGCGCCTCTTCCTCACCTGCAATATGATCAACATTAGCGTCCACAACAGTCTGGGCAGCTCCGGACTGACAGGACTGAAAGCAGAGATAAGCTCAGCCCGTAATGAGTGTTCAGCCTCTGTTGGGCAGGAAAAAGAAAGACATAAAGACTCTTTCTTGTAGTTCTGTCAAGACTTTGTAACCAACTGCAGTTTTTGTAATGATGTGTGGTGATATTTATACCGTACATCCTCCAGGCTCCTTTTTTTGTTGTTGTTGTTGTAGTTACACCGTCAGAGACTGGCACGGTGTCTCACGTTCACTGGTGGAGCGCGAAGGAAGAGAAAAACTGGTTGCAGTAGAACAAAGGTGCAAACAAAGAAGTGTAATTGTTGGAACAGAAGTGAGGCGAGTTGTATGAAGAAAATAAGATAAAATAAAGCCAAATCTACTGAATGAAACAGCAGGCGGTCCCATAGGAATGAGAGAGAAAGACGGAAAACGACAGATACCATCAGCACTGATGACTCGGATATTAAGCTCGACCCGATCGTACGCTTTTCCTCTGCCGCAGGTCACAGCGTCGCAGGTCTCGGCGTCGCAGGTCTCGGCGTCGCAGGTCACAGCGTCGCAGGTCTCAGCGTCGCAGGTCTCAGCGTCGCAGGCTGTTTGTAAACATATTGTACATGGTCAGTTTTGTGGTTGGACTAAGGCCAGGCGATGTTGCTCCTCTTTACCTAAACTCATTTGTAGTCGACTTCTGTCTTTGTTATGCCGCGGAGATTTGAGGCAAACGTGATCTGAAAGAATCAAAGAAATTTGGGTGCACATGGTAAATACAGCTTGTAACTACGGTAACTCTGAGCCTACCGTAGTCTGCTGAGGGGAAGATGATGATGATGAAAGGACGCTCTCGCTATAAATAAAGTGGTTCTCTTCGGGAGAAAAGAAGGCCGTTTGACAGTCTCGTACACTGGAGTAATAATATCTAAGAGACCTCCCGTTATGCTGCACACAGCCTCTTCATTTTGTAATCTAACTATGCCCCTGGTGCAAACACTTAACCCCTGTAACCACACTTAACTCCACCATTATTACTGTACTGTCTTTCAGATAGATTTCCCTGCTGAGCCCCATCATGCTTCTGCAAGCTGCCCTGGATATTTTTGTCCAGTTTTTTAAGCATCCGGTTTCAAGTAAAATAGTAATTGTGTCTCCCTCCCAGTGTTGGCTCGAAGGCTTTGATCTCTCCTGTGCTCCAGTGTTAAATGGTTTCCTCCAAATTGCTGTGAACACACAGCGACTGGCTGCTCTTTTATCAGCAGCAGCCCGCCAACAGCACCTCCTCACCAACCACTTTGAAGCCCCAAACAACTCACCCTGAAAAGGAGAGAAAAAAGAGAGAAAAGGATGAGAAGTCACATGTGTGTGTATATATATATATATATATATATATATATATATGAGAAACTCATTTACTTGACAATATATTTGGCCAGCATAATGTACATGTTCATTGGGTAATTGAACGAGGACGGTGGGATTGTAACTTAGCTTTCCTGTTGTAATTAGCCGAATTTGCATGCAGATGCTTATCTTAACGAGGGGAGAAATTGCGACAGTTTGAAATGTTTTTTTTGTGTCTGGAGCCGGTAGCATTAAGCTTATCAGAGGCAGATTGGCCACACTTGACCTCTCAAAGGAAGCAGAGACTGAACCGAACGGCTGTAAAATGATGGAAATGCTGCACTTTACTGTCGATACTTTGTGTGTGTTATTGTAGTGAACACAACACAAACAACACAAATGACAGTGACAGCAGTCAAGGACAAAATAAGGAAAAAGGCCCAGACTTTGAAATCCAAAGCTGATAAATTGCTGGGTGTTTGACTTTGCAAGGCATACTGGATTATATTGATTTTCTATCCTCTGTGTGTGTGTGTGTGTGTGTGTGTGTGTGTGTGTGTGTGTGTGTGTGTGTGAGTTGAAAGCGATAGCAAACGAAAAAAAGAAAAAAAAAACTCAGAGGGCAAGAGAATGTAATATTGTGTTTCATTAAAAAATCTATAGGATATCTTATTACAGCCACATGATTTTCTTTAGTATCAGGGGTTGGCGTGGGGCTGGTGGAG
Organism: Pampus argenteus; assembly: GCA_036937835.1. Classification (NCBI taxonomy): domain Eukaryota; kingdom Metazoa; phylum Chordata; class Actinopteri; order Scombriformes; family Stromateidae; genus Pampus; species Pampus argenteus. The sequence goes on from CM072862.1 coordinate 22,923,082, forward strand.
TTGGCGTGGGGCTGGTGGGGTGGAGCTGGTGGGGTTGGTGGGGTTGGGGTGGAGATGGTGGGGTTTCAGGTGGAGCTGGTGGGGTTGGGGTGGGGTTGGCGGGGTTGGTGGGGTTGGGGTGGAGCTGGTGGGTGGCGAGATGAATGTGCTTTCCTGCCTCAGATCTCATCAGTTGTTGTTCATGGAGAAAGGCAGGAACTCTGCTCAATCTGACCAGTATGTCAACTACTTCCTGGACATTTTTGTCAACTGCTCGCTGATTTTTTTATTTATTTCTTTACGGCCGTATCTGATATCTCGTCCCTACACGACTGAACAAACTAAACACTTGTAAAATCACAAAATCTATAGTCTCTCGTATATAAGTTCTCTCTGCTCACAAATTCTGGTTTATTTGAGTGATGTCAAAAGGACTTGTTTATTTCCGCTCTTCTTCTGCAGTCACGTCCAGGCAATCTTTTCTTTTTTTTAGTGCATAATTTGTCTCGGTTTACAAGTTTCATTTTGAAGAAAAAAGATTTTTTTTTAATAGTTTTTTTTTTTTAACCAGAAAAGGTTATCCCAATTCTCAAACTGTGACATTAAGTGATGGTTTTAACCTTTCGTCTGACTGATCTGTAGATACTCATTTAATGTAAGCAACATGCTGTTTCTTGCTATTTTGCTGTCCGATTAATTACCACGAGGCGGTATTTTTGACGTCCCCCCCCCTTACACACACACACACACACACACCACATCTCTAAACCAGCTCTCACAGTGTGCCCGTCTGTGCCGCTGTCGTCTCAGCGGGCCAATCCTTCATCGCGGGCCCATGGGGAGGCTGATAAGAGGGGGAATTCAAGCCTCAATCAGTGCTGGTTAATTATCACGACCGGGGGAGGTGAGAGAGGTTTCCCCGTCTTCCCGTTCCCTCTTGGATCTCCGTCTCCTTCTCAAACTCGCTCCTCTGTCGGAAACTTGCACTCAACATTTTTCCACTGTTGTTGTGTTTTTTTTTCTGTTTTGTTGCGCTGAAATTATTAAACTATATGGTGTCATTTTTTCCTCCCACTGTGACACTTTTTTTTAAAAATGTATTTATCTCTAATTTGTGGGTTTGTTGGATCCGTCCTGTGACCAGTGGGCAGCTTTTGCAACATGGATGGGATTTTTTACTTTCACACACAGTGTCCCAACTACTCATTACATAGCTGGTTTTCTGCAGTGATGTATATTTATGTTTCATGATTGACAGCGTTTGCAGAATCCATTTTATTTTGTTTTCCGTTTTAATTTATGTTAATTACAGATGTTACAATGCAACATGCTTTTAGGGATTTTATTTATTTTTTAATTTTTTAACCGTTTTCTCACCATTTGACCATTTTTACCGTCTCCTCGTGTCGGCTGTGTGAAGTTTGATGTGTGCACATTGAAAAAGTGACGCTTGTCTAGCTAAGTTCGATTATCGGGTGTCTGTGAGATAAACTGGCAGCTTCTCTCAAAAGTTGAAACTTAGGAATTAAGATAAATACATCTGTAAAAATGCAAATATGCATTTTTCAGAAACATTGGTTCCAAAATATTTGTCGTAAACTGATGAAAGATTTTGACCTTTGACCTTTTTTAAAAACACATTAGTTTTGGCCAGATTTTATAGGGTTTTTTAAGTTAAAAGTTGCCTCAACTAAAGCCTTTTACACCTTTCATTAAAATAAAAACATCTTTACTGATCTTAACTGAACATCACAACTACTGTCTCCAAGGTGGTCTTGAAGTGAGCTCGAACCCTTCACAGCAAAACAGGAAATGAGGTTTTTCGGAAAGTAAGATTAGCTACTGATTAGATGTTAAACTATTGCATGTCACCATTACCATAACCCCTCAGTCACGAGTTTGCACATCGGTCAATAGCAGCGAGCAGACAGGATGACAGAGAACTGTGAGCTGGAAAAAAAAAAAAAAAAAAAAAGAAATTGGATCCTTTTCCTCCTTTTTAATCTGCCAGTTGAGCGAATGCCAGCACAGGACAGCCAGCGTGCGCCAGGCGGCCCAATCATTTTGTCCGTCCCTTTATGGCTTGGCCTCAACCCCTCGTTTCATCCGCTGTTGTGGGGAAACGCCACAACGATACCAGAATCAGAGGTTTGTGGCGTCCCTGATCATAGCTACCTCCCTCAGGCATGTCAGCCTTTGTTCCTGACATCAACTCTTAAAAAGAAGACTTGAGCAACCGCAAAAGAAGAAAAAAAGAAATGCATTCATTTGAACTTCTGCTTTTCTTCTGTTTTTTTTCCCCCTTTTGCCTTCTTTGACAGCGGACACCAGATTTATATGATAAATGTCTTTCATAGAATTGAAAACACTCATCTGTCTCTTTCTTTTCTAATACCTGCTGGTTAAATGGGTTATTAAGTCAAATCTTTACCGCTTTGATTCAATTAAAGTCAAGTGCGTTTCCTTTTTTTATTTTTTTTTTATTTTAACAAAATGAAAGGAAGCAGCTTTAACTTGCAAACGCTCTCTAATAGAATCCTTGAAGTGACCTCTGAGCTTTTCCTTTCTTATTAGGAAAAAAACGGACAGCCTTTCCATTTTATTATTATTATAATTTTTTTTTCGCCCTTCATTTTGGTCTTAAGTTCATTATTTCCCTGTGGTGGTTTGAGAGATGGAAAGATAAACGATTCTGCAGAGAAACACAGAAACAGAATGGAGGTATAAAGATAAAAGAAGAAAGACAGGGAAAGCGTGGGATGCATGCAGAGAGTGTTTCCATTAGTGTCATTTAAAGCAACCCTGACGCTGAGGGTGGAGGGACAAACAGTGAAGAGATGGAGGTGGGTGGGGGTGAGGGTGGGGGCGGTCATTACCTGAGTGGAAGGTTTTCATTCATCCTTCATGTGTCGTTAATGATTTTGCACTCTTTAGTTTGTCGTTTTTTCTTTTTCTTAAAGCTCAACGATTCAGTGACACATTATAACAGCACATAATTCCCACATAACAACAAACATATTTATCTTCGCTATATCGCTCTTGAGCCTCTTACATTGTAACTCTCAGCTTCCTAGTGGTTGTAAATATCTTTCGAGTGTGTTTACTTTCAAGAACGTCCAGGATTTCCCTTTGTCCCCCAAATCCAAATCCAAAGCCACAAAAGGGTCTCTGTAGTTGAAAACAGGGCTGGTTTTATTTTTTTATTTTTTCCAGAGTGGTCTGCTCTGTCTCAAGAGCGGCTCAATAAGGAGGCCAGTCAATATGGCTGCTCTCAGGCGGGCGGGTCGATGAGGGGAGGAGGCTTCCTGCTGAGCCAAGGGTAGAATGGAAGAAAACAGGGGTCTTTGTGTGAATGAGGGGACCCTCAGCCTCACTCTTTACTACCTTTTTCCTAACCGTTGAGAGACTCTGTGTGTGTGTGTGTGTGTGTGTGTGTGTGTGTGTGTGTGTGTGTGTGTGTGTGTGTGTGTCCTGCAGGAGTTTTGTAGTAATTGATACTTACAAGTCACACAAGTGAGTTATCAACAGTTTGATTTTTCTTTTTTTTAACGGGTTACTCAGGACATGGCAGAGAGGAGATTTTGAACATGTGTGAATAAAGTGCACACACACACACACACATACACACACACACACACACCTCTCACCTTGACAGTAAGCTCTGTTACGTCTGAAAACATGCTTTCAACACGGCTCGAGTTGGGTAAAAACCAGCTTCTAGCTGCAGCATATCAGGGCGCCGCTTTCGGCTGCGCTCCCCAAACCTTTTATGACTGCTGAGCAAAGTGGATTTGGGACAGAGGTAACAGCCCGTACTTATCAAGCAGACAACCTCATTTTCTAGCCTCTTGCTCTCCGCTCCCTGTGTGGTGGTTCCTATTTTTCAAAGACAAATGTGGAGGGGTGGAGGGGGTGGAGGCTCCAGCACTGCTGGGCGTGAATAGATATTACAGTTCCCCCCTCAGTGTAATGCGGTTTCTGACAGCACCTTCCTTCTTGAACTCTGCTGCTGTGTTGTTGAAAGCCTGCAGTGTTTTAACACGACAACAGAAACCATCAAACCTAATTTACTGCTTCTTACTTTGATGACGTACGACTGTCGATGAGCAGAATACATCAAGAGGATGCAGCTCGATCTGTAGGTGTTCATTAGCATTTTATTTTATTTTTTTTTATTTTATTTTATTTTTCCAGGCTGGTAGCTCACAACATTGTTAGCTGCCAAAAGTAAAACTTTTCCTTGACCTAAAATCTGAAGCTTGTCAGTAGTCGGTGACAGTGATGTTTTTGCATTTTTATTTTTTTTTATTTTTTTTTGTAGATTTGCTTTGAATGAAATGCTGCATGATGCGATCCATGCTAACGTTATCCTGCTCATTTAGCTTCACTGCATTACAAGAAAAGACAGTTTGGGTTAGTTAATCTTTTCAATATTAACTACACACGAGGTTTTTCCTGCTTCTAGACCTTGAAACTAAGATTTGGTTCTGAATCTAGTCTGTGAATCTTATAATTTCTCTCTGCACATGCCACAAAAACATGCAAATACAAACATTTAGTTTACAGTTTTTTGGTTGGCATGTATTTAGTCTGCATGTAGTGGGTCCAGCATTGATTAAACTGTCCCACCTTCCTGTGCTAATGGACCCTGGACTTTAGCCACCACCACGACCGCTATTGTTTTGCTTCTTGTTGGTTCGTGTTTTCATCTTTCTGCAGCTTGACTAATGGCCTTGATAGAGTTATGAGGGAAATGATTTTAGGTGGAGGCGAGCGTAGATCAGTATAAACCAGCCTGTAATCAACACCCAACACGCACACACACACACACACACACACACACTTCTTTCCCCTCGCCCTGCTCTCTGGATGTTGTGTCCGCAACTGAAAGCAGATGGTTCGCCATTTTGTTCAACAGTCGAGCCGAAGCTAAGCCCTCCCCTACTGCTCCTACGACGGGGATAAAAAGCTGCTAAAGGCGGCTGTTCTGACTCTGATAGGATGCTGCAGGACCTTCAAGCCCATTCAGTTTCCTCCTTTTAGATAGAGAGCGACTGAAGATGGTCTTTTTCGCTGGAAAATAGCCAGGATTGGGTCTGAAAGCTCTGCCCAACCCACACACACACACACACACACACACACACGCTGTTCCAGCAGCTTAAAGCAGAGATGATTAAGCATGCCATGGTGCCTCTGGTCTGCAGGAGTGACGAATTCCCCCCACAGCTACTCCTCTCTGGTCTCTGTCCATCTGTCATTTGCACCATCAGTAAAATACATTTTCTGGTTTTGTCACATTCTTGCCCGATATGATATATGTACACAAGGCCGCTCTGAATCTGCAATTTCCTCGCAATCAGCTGCTCACTTCAGTCTAATTTAAAAGCCACTCGCTCGCTGCTAAGAGTTACAGTTGAAAACATGTTGCGCCGGCAGACAACGGCGTATATTTTATTCCTTACTGCTGTTTTTATCTAATTAAAACCTTCATCCAGCTCTGCTTGAATAAAATAATGTCTGTCCGTTGCTAGTTTTGATAAAATGCTGCTCTAGTAAGTCGTAAGAAGTTTGTAAATGTTCCTCTTCGGCGAATGAACCTCTGCTAATCAATCTCACCTCTTCCTCTATTCCGATCGTCTCCATTTCTGAACCGGTGCACAGCTCGGTGCGAACGCTGCGTCGTCTTATTTTCATCGCCTATAATTGTTTGTGCTTTCAGGAGAACTAAGTGCACTGAGGACAAACGGTCATATTGCCGCTGTAATGGACCCACACATTACGTCGCTTCCCCTTTTTTTTTATTTTTTTTTTAATCTCACACGAGGGACTCGGCGCCGCAAGGTAGAGAAATTACCTCCCGGTAGTTAAATAGCTGAACCATTGACAGAGCATCTCTCTCTTTCTCTCTCTCTCTCTTCGTCTCTTTCTGCTCTGGCTTTCCCCCCCTGGAGACGTGCCATTTCCTTGGAAGAGTGCAGGCATATTTTAAACTGCATTTAACATTCACCCACTCATTTCGCCCCCCCTCCCCTTATTCATTGCGTTATTAAAATATTTTCATGGCCCCCTTAATTATTTTTTCTATCTCTCCTCCATCCCTGCAGAACTGATAATTTGTGTTATTTATCTAAACAATACCACTTTTGTGACTCTTAAGGGTGGGAGTGCTTGAATAATGGATGAGGACAAATGCAAAGCAATTGCACTTACTCCGACTTTGACACTATCCATGTCAGAGCGACGTTACCATTCAAGCTTGAGGGAAGGAAATGGCAAAGTGTTTACTCCTTTCGCTGCACTCTCTACTTATAATAAAGCAAGACGTGATATTAACTTTGCCAGGGAGGCTAGACTGAGTTAAATTTGTCAGTTCCTCTCGTCCAATTCCAGCGGGGCTCGTGGTTTCATAATGAAAAGCCTCTTGGAGTCTCTGGGATAGACTCGGGCACATTGGCTGAAAAGACAGAATGAACAGAAAGACGTTTTTTGCCTCGGGAACATTTCGGGTACCCGGAGTCCTGTAGTGTCCTTTTCATTTCAGCCGTCAGCACATTTTGTGTAACTTTTTGTAAATTTGCCATTGAAGTCAATGACGTCTTAGAAGATTTGATTTCGTAGTCGTTTGTTGTCATGTGGTTGACCTCAGAAAGCAGCTGGTAATCTGCGTGTTCTCCAGAGAGTATCTGCTGCAGAGTAAATGCAAAAAAAATGTTCAGTTTGACTGCTTGGGCACAGTGTTGTGTTAAGTAATACATCACAGGAGCTCTTTAGTGTTTGCAGCAAGCATCAGATTTACTCTTTACAGGTGGTGATATATGCCGATAACCAAGCAAAACACTTTCTAAAGAATTGTTTGTGTAAAGAATCTAAGATTCTTCTTCTTCTTTTTTCTTTTTTTTTGGTCCCTCCAGCTTCAGCAGCGCAGCCCTTCAGCCCCTTCTGGTTCACGGCGGAGCCCCAGGACACACTGGCCATCCGGGGCAACTCGGCGTTGCTCAACTGCTCGGCCCACAGCGATGCAGCCACGCGCATCGAGTGGAAGAAAGACGGCACCTTTATGAGCCTGGTGTCGGACGAGAGACGACGCATACTCCCCGACGGCTCGCTGTTCTTCACCCACGTGGTGCACTCCAAGCACAACAAGCCGGACGAAGGCACCTACCAGTGCGTCGCCACCATCGACAACCTGGGGTCCATTTCCAGCCGCACGGCGCGCCTCTCTGTAGCAGGTAAGGCCTTCAAGCTTTATCAACCTGGTGACAAAGTAAAATGGTCCGTTTTGTCGTCGTTTTTTTTTTCTTTCCGAGTCCTACAATGTGACCTTCAGGAACAGCGAGTGACGTGGGATTATTAGGTGTTTTTGAGTCAAGTCGTGCTCCAAAAATTCAATTTACAGCTGGAGGAGCCCCCAGAATGCATTTACTGTGTGCTTGCTCTCCTCAGCGCTGCTCGAACAGATTTAAAGACGCTCTGGAGAGGCCTCTTGTTGACAATAGGATAGCACAGCGTAAGCCTTTCTGAAACCGAGTACCAGTGTGAAGTTGCTGTCTGACTCGGTTGTGATTCGGTTTCTTATCAAAAGCTTTTTTGAATTATAAATTAATGAAGCGGCATATTACCAGCGGAGAGATTTAGAAGATTCTTTTCTCACTCGAAAGAATTTAGTTGTCGAACTGCGCGTGCAACAAATAATAATAATAAATGTGTTTTAACACATGCTTTAGTCATTTTCAGCCTGTCCACAAATGATCCTTAATGTTGATGTTGATCTTTCCTGTTGTCATTTTCCCTGATGTTAATTAAAAAAACAGATTGATTGTTGGTGAAAACAGAAACCTACAACAGGAGTTTGAAATGAGTAAATGCTAGTGTTGTGTACTTGCATATATGAGCATCGTCAGGTCTTTTCAACCACGGCTGGACAGTCGGCAATCCGTCTCGGCGCTTCATCGGTTCAAATCACTACGTTTGCAGTGATGCGCAATGCAGATTTGTTTAGTTCCTGTTCCAATGTGAGCTCTGCTATCAGGCAGCATCACAGCCAGCGGGATCTACCTGGGTCAACCGTGATGGGACGTTAGATACAATCAATTTCTACTTGAAGAGGGGAGCAGTTGAGCATCTGTCAGCCCAGTATAGGCACATGCACACTTTTCACATGGAAATTCATAGACGTAAAAGCTTCAACCATTGTGCACATGCATACACGCACAAGTGCAGAACACATTACGCTGTTGCTTTTATGGTTTTACTCGCACACACACACACACATGCACAACCAGTGATGTATCTCCAGCTGGCTGGCAGGTGGCCAATAAAAAGGTTAATTGCAGTGTAGAGAGAGCAGGCCATTAGGCCGCCATCAGACCCAAAAACGATGGTGCAGGCGGAGGGGGGGCGGAGTGGGCGTGACCTCTCAGATGTAATGACGGAATGAGTCACGGGTGGCTAGAATGGCAGGGAGCATATCTGACAAATACCGGGGTAATATCTGGGATTGATTGCCAGGAAGACGTGCTGCTCATTCTTCTCAAGGAAACCCACTTCCACGCATCGCCGGCGTCATCTTCAACCGGCACGCCGCGCTGCTCTTTAGCTTCACCTCTCTGCTGCTATAAGCTCCGGCAGATGCATCAGCCTAGAGACTATTCAACTGAAGCATTAGTGCTAAATGTTGCTAAATGCTAATTTGATTAGTCGTCAATAACTATAGTTGGAATATCAGTTTTTAAACATTGAATTGTGACATAACATAATTACTACTATATATATATATATATATATATATATATATGCATCTATCCATCTATCTATATATATACTGTATGTCATTATTAAAAGAAGGTTTTCTGGTTGTTAGGATATTTTGCATATTCCCCAGCCTTGAAGCCACATGGTGTGCATGTTAACTACTCTCCGCCTTGTGTTTTCTCTTTGCTCTTGCTTTGTCATCCAGTCTGCCTCTGTGTGTTTTTAGCCTGTGTGTGCACAGTCAGATACTCTGGAAACACACACAGACAAGGGGTGGGGATGGCGGTGGTGGTGGTGGTCTAGTGGGGGTACAATCTTATGTATTCAGTTTGAGTCTTTGTGAGAGAAAAGGAGGGGGAGAAAAATTATAGGGCAGAGAGTGAACAAGCGGTACAGAGCGGTGATAGCCAGGACACAGAGCGAGACGCGGGTAATGAGAAATCCCATCCTAACTGTCTACTGTTCTCCCACACAGCCGTCCCTCCTCCCACCGGCACGCTTTGAACTCAGCCCTCTGTAAGAATTGCTTGAAATGAGCCCCGCCTCAGCGCTGCTTTAAAAGGGGAAACCACCATATGAGAAAATAAGAGAATTAATTTTGTCCTCTATCTTGCTCTGACTCTTTTGTTTTGTTTCCTTCCTGTCCGCCTCTATTCACACCAGACAGTTCTCTACCCGGATATATATCGGCTTTCTGTTTCTTCGTGTCTGTTTCTCCTCTGTAATTCTCTCTTTCTCTCTCAACTATAGTGTGTATATACTGTGGCACATAAAGATAAGCAAAACCACTTTTTTATTTATTTATTTATTTTTATTTGCTTTGATTTCATGTTTCACTGAAATCAAATTTCTCCCTCCCCTCACAGAAGTAGAAATTATAAGATGAACGCTCCTCATGTGTCATGTGTGTCGCCTCATATTTAAACATGCTCATCCTTTGATAGTCGAGCGCCCTTTGAAGGATTTAGGGGTGTCGGCATATTCTTTAATCCCTTTTTTGATGTATTTTAATCTGTTTTTTTTGGGGGGGGGGGCATGACAGCTTCAAAATGTGCAGAAAGGGATGTTTGCGTCACTATTGCACAGATAGCCCTTTGTGTTATTGTTGTAGACGCTGTAGGACACAACTGTTGGCATCTTTACATATTGTGATTACATTAAAACGTCAGCTGTGTTTTAGCGTAACACCAAAAAGACGTCAACCAAACGTGAGTAAAGACGTTCGCATGGGATGAAATGTCCTAATGATCCACATGCACAAAAAGGTTGCTAAGCGATAGTCGGACTAGTCCTGGCGCCTAGGGGGGGGGGAAGCAGCATGTGAGCCAGCTGTCAATCACAGCTGTCAATCAACGTCCCACACGGCAAACATTAAAACCTGATATATGTCTCCAAATCTTATTAACTTCCAAGCGCACTTATCAGAGCTCCTAAATTTAGCGATTGACATCATAATGACCCAATGAAAAAAAAAAATTAAAATTATATTAATAATTAATATTACCAAAGAGAACTTGAGGCTTTTTGAATGGGAGTCAGTTGGGGTGTTTATGTTTTTGGAGCCAGCATCTAGTGGCTGCTGGTGATATTGCACGTGAAGATACTGCATTCCTGTAGTATTTGTTGCTTGGTTCAAAAACACACTAATAAAATACATCATTTATTGACTCAGATGACCATAATTTACCACTTTGTGCTAACTTGTTGATCATATTTTCACTTTAACCTCCTGCTCTCCTGTTATCTCAGGTAGTTTCTCTGCCATCTAAACAACATTGTTATTGTCAGCTTTTTTTTTTTTTTTTTTGCAATTACCTGGTGTCTGAAACATCATGTAAACAACAAACCTGATTGTCCTTATCGTGTTAGAGAATTGAGAGCAATTATGAGCAACACAGCTGCAGAAACCTGATTTCTCTCACATGCACACAGTACCATAACAAAGATACGTGACATTTACTCATCGGAAACTATTGTTGTGGCAGCAGTGCAGCGAGAAAAAAAAAAAAAAAAGATCTTCAACTCATCCTCAATAATTCAATCTAAAGTGCAACATAAAGTGGAGTGAAAACAATTTGGATAAATAAAGTGTCTTTCACCAGCCGAACAGTAAAAAGAAAACAGTGCGACAAACTAAACAGTTTAAATAAATCTTGTTTAATTGTGCTGCTCCAACCGAAAAACGGCTCCAACATATAAATCTGTGTTTTCGTTTCAGCCTCATTTTCGCTGCAACGGTGTCTCACAGTATGCCACATTAACTTTTATTAAACATCAAATCAGCCAAATCTCGGTTAGTTAAAGGTGTCGGGGAGGAGGTGAGCTAATTGCATGTAAATATTGATTTTTAGAGTCATCAGGTTATTTGGCGTGTAAGTTTTCTGCCTCCTCTCACATTCACACACACGCATTTATATATAATACACACACAAACTGTTATCGCAAAGGCTGATCTGATTCTACTGACACAGAGATGCAGGATGTCCAACTGCATTCATCCTACTTAGTGTTTTTTTTTTTACCCAAACACTTCTACTGCTACTCTTTCATTTTTCCCTCATTCTTCTTTTGTTTTGGTCTCTTTATCTTCACTTTTCAGTGAATCAACCCCCCGTCCGTGCTTCTTACCTTGTTTACTAGCTCTCTCAGCCCTCTATTTCTTTCTCTTTATTATCCTCTCAGCCCTACACCTCTTTTTACTGCTCCAACACACCCACTGGCATACAGACAGACACACACACACACACACACACACACACACACACGCTCACACCTCAGTGGCTGCACCCAAGTCATAAAGCGCAAAAATGGCAAACAAACAGTAATAAATCTCTAAAACAACAAAAGGAAAAAGAAAAAGAAGAAGAAAACACATCTCCCTCAGTCTCACAGGAACCTCCAGAAGGAAATGCATCAACCGTGTCATAGTTTTCCTCTTTAAAATATAATCTTTTGTTTGTAGGTGCATGTAAGCCTTGACTATGTCCACAGCGAGTTGGCTACATTTAAATTAAACGTGCCTATAAGAAAAGACCTAACATGCCAACGCCATTTGTCCAAGAATAAACACCACCTTTGTGAACACATTGCCAAGCCCACGTCAGTATGCCAGTCCCGTCCAGATGCAGGTGCTTCCCCCTTAATGACCAATTATGTGCTGAATTCCGGGGTCGTTGCCATGACGAATCACGCTGACCCGGATACGGGTGGTCAGGGTCACAGTAGAGTTCCATTAGTCTGATTTCCATCTGTCTCTGGCACACACACACGTGAGGAGGGATGGGAAGGCCGGAGATGGAGTCGAGGGGAGAGAGAGAGAGAGAGAGACTGTTGCAACCCTGCACTACTGAAGTGTGTTAATCATACGTTGAGCTGAGAAAATGAAAACATTCAGCTGCCCTTAAACCTTAAAGAAAAGAGAGAGGAAAAAAACTGTGTGTTTGAGCTGTCACAACCATCTGCAGAGGAGACACAGAAACAGGACTCGGCACACACAGCGGCTGAGAAATTATAATGTGGGAAATGTTGGTTTGAGGATGGAGATGTAAGGAAAGAGCCAATTTAAAAAAAAAAAAAAAATTCTCTCTATGGAGGACGGCGGTGGGAGAACAGTGTCTGCTGGGCTGGAGGTAGATGACAGCCTCCGTTTTACGTGTATTCACTGACTGATTAGGTCCTCTGGGTAGGTGGAGAGGCTGATGGAGACAGCCCTATCTCTACTCTCCAGACACCTCAGTGCCTGGTGCATGGCTGTGTGTGCATTGTGTGTGGGTGTGTGTGGGAATGTACACCCAGGCGTTTAATTGTCTTTGTATGTTTCTGGAGTTCTTCTACTATGTGTGAGACATGACTTCCAACATCAACCTTTTTTTTAAAAAAAAATTATTTATTTTTTATTCCGATTTATAAATTAAACGTTTCGAACCAATACACAGCTGTTCGCGTGCAGATTATCTGCTTCAACACAAGATTTCTGCCTGTCTTGCTTCTTTTTACCCATAAACCCTGTGTTTTACACTGGATATGAAATAAGGTTATTGTGTTTCAATATCCCTGAAAATGGGCGATGTAATGGAGACAGTTTGGATGATTTGATACGATTTCAGGCAAACCGTGTTGACCCACTGACACTTGATGTGCAGTGGACTTATGTCTGCGAATGGCTTCTTCAACACTGTGCTGCATATAACTAATATCTTCCATGTGTTACTGTGCAACTGATCAGAGAGTTTGAAAATCATCCAAATACCGGGGGACATTTTCACTACAATGAAGCTGCATTTAGAATTAAAGTGCACTGTGCAACTCGGAGCATTTTTTTTTTCTCTGTTTCTGCTCTGTACTTCGTCTGGTGCAATTACTATGTTCTAATGAGAGTGATAATTGACTGCCGCAGTCAGCAGATGAAGATAAACTCTTTGTGCATAATGACTTCCCCTACTCCTGCTACTCCTGTGTTTTATAAGCTCGCTGCGATCCGTCCTGTACCTCGACTCCCCCACTACCTGCACACGGTGCGTATCCAGGTACATGTGTGGCATCAGCACATCAGTGATGATTCTTCACCGCTCAAGGCTTTCAACACGCAACCGTAGAGATTTCCCTTAAATGCTCTCATTTTCACTTCGGACCCGTAGGACAGAATCACGGCGTCGGGGAGAATTTGGCTGCTAGCGCGACATGTTAATTAGCTTGAGTGTTTTGTCTTTTTATAAATGCCTCGCTACCATCTGCTCTAAAATATCTACTTGTACGTGAGTAGCATAATTTTGAAATACATTTTTGAATTGCCCCCTCAACAGCTACAGATGTATGAGGATATACTTCAAATGTATGTCAAAAGCCTCTTGGGGTTGAACTTGTCAGATTCCCCAGATTTCACTTTTTTTAATTTATTTATTTTTTAATGTGGTGTAATCTTGTTAAATAGCACATCAAGAGATATACCCCTTCTATACCCGCCAAGTGGAATAAACAAGCAGGACGTAATATATTAACATTAAGCATGCACGGTATTGAACAGATTTTTATTTTAATCGATCTAACAACTTCAAAATTAGAACCCATGAATGCATTAAAATTAAGCCATTAATCAGCCAAACTTGAATTCTAACCACAAGCTGTTTATCTACACGGCCGGGACTCATTTTTATTCAGGCCTTATCACAACCACATGGTAATGATGCTGTGTTCTTGTTGCTTTTGGCAGGGAACTAGAAAGTTATGTTCACTGAATGAGTAGCTCTGCATGCATTAAGAACATAAAGCTACAACAGATGACTGACTTAATTCTTTTTAATAATTTAGTGTTGGGTTGTCGTGTATGCAGTGTTTAGCTCTGGAATGAAATATCATATATTTATTTATTTATTTATTTATTTTAATATCAGCATATACATAAGTGGGGCGCTGCCAAAATGTTCCTGGTAGAACAAAAGTGCTAGAATTATTGTTCCACACGTCGGAGTAAGTGGATTACCGTAATTACTGGAAATGCAGTGACAAAAATTTAATAGAGCAAACATAAGCAGATCAGAAAACAATGATGCTTTGTACCAAAATATGAGCCAAATAGAGGGAATTAGAAATAAAGTCCTGATCCTAATATAAGCCTGTTTCTAATAAAGGAACCTGGTACTCTATGCGGTTGAGATATAATTCATTTAGCTGCAGGTTGGTTTTACTATCAGTTTCTATATACGTATGGTGAGAAATCATCGAGGTTCCTTGGAAGAATGAGGAAAATGTTCAACCGTTCAAATTACAAAAAAAAGAGCCCCGTTTCATTTCTCCAAGTCAGGTTTTATTACTCGGTCTTACCCTGAGGATAGGAGGAGTATGTTCTTCTTATGTAGACCTCTCAGGGTGGATAAGTGCATGGAAAAGTTCACAGTTGAGTCAAAAAATAGCTTTCTTTGTGCAGAGTTTTTACTACCTGGGGAGAATCTAATTCAAAGCTCTGAAAAAGTTTTTTTTATAGCAGACCATCCATCACGTCTCTAAATTTACATAGAAAAAGAGGCCAGACTGCACTTGAGCATTTTGTTTATCCTCCTCTCCCTCATTGACATTCACTGTCTCCGTCTCCTTCCTTATGGTTGTACAGATAGAGACACCTACGCTGTTACGGACCAGTGTGCTCATCCGCACCGCTCTTTCATCTCCCGATTGCCGGTCCGAGTGAGCATGCACGAGGCAGTTTTTGGTTTTTTCATATTAAAACGTCCCCGTGTTTCAAAGCTAAATTGCACTTCATAGAGCTTTTTGAACCCTGAAAGAGAGTTGACTCCCCCCGTTTTTCTTTTCTTTTTTTTTTTGATGGCTCCTTATGCCGCTGGGAAATTTTTTTCAATCCCACCTCTGTATTCATCAGACACACGGAGTGGGCAGAAAAAGTGAAACTGAGTGAGGCAAAGTTTTTTTTATTCCAGATTGATACGGTCCAGCTTGCCTTAAGGTTTGATATTCAAGGCCACTTGTCGTGACATCTGTTCTCTGAAAGAATTTTAACAGCAAAAATCAATCAGATATCTCACAAGTTGTCCTCAATAACTTCTGTTTTTTGGCTGCTTTCTGTCACTAGACGCTGATAAGGATGTCATCATATTTTTTTATGGGATTATTTCGTGAGTGAAATGTGTGATTCCAAGGTGACAGAAAAGGGATTTGATTTTAGCTATTCTAGATATAAATAAAATATGTTTTTAAATGCATATTTTACTCTACTTGGCTTACGCTGAGGATGCAGAAATATGGTGCAACCCCGAGTGTTTCGTTGCATATTATGCACTGAAAGAACGCTCCCGTCTTTGGGCACAGATGGAGTGTGCTGAAGAAAAACCAAAGTGCGAAGTGCTCAGCATCTTGGTTTGCTATGCTTCAGAGACCAACATAATTTATGTACTGACATTTTTTTGCACTCATCTGAGTGGGTTTTCCATGCGCATTAATGGTATGATGGCAGTGGAAAGGTGGGGCTTCCTCAACAAAGAGCTACGCTCAAGGTGTAAGTGGTGACACCTTTAGAAAGCATTTCCCTACACTTTCACTGAATTCATATCCCACGTTCTCTCTTCCAGATGGCTGAATTTAAGTTCCCCAAAAAAGGCCGGTAAATTTCTTTCGTTTCGTTTTCTTCTGCTTATCCGTGGTCGGGTCGCGGGGGCAGCATCTTCAGCAGGGAAGCCCAGACTTCCCTCTCCCTAGCCACTTCTGCCAGAGCCAGCTTCTGCAACCGGGGGTCGGACCACCAGGGTCCCCGTCTCCGACTGCCGTCCATCTCTCATCGCACCTTTCTAAGGGGTTCCCCCCCTGAGACCCCTTCCCATGGACCCCCTTCCCATGGGCCCACCACCCATGGGAAGGGGGTACAGCACCTGGTATTCCCAGGCGGTCTCCCATCCAAGTACTAACCAGGCCCGACCCTGCTTAGCTTCCGAGATTCAGGGTGGTATGGCTGCCCCGGTAAATTTCTTGTTTCCCTTAATGACGATGGATTCATTGATATATTTTTCTTTAGTGACAAGTAAAAGCAGTTTTAGCCCGGCAAATGTCCACATTTTGCTTGGCATTCCTTAATAAAAAAAAAAGTAGATTTGCATTTTTTTAGTGTCTTTTAAGCAAAGACGAGACAAGTCAACATTTCTCACTAAAAAAAAAAAGTGTGCAGGATGGAGGGGTGGATGCTTGCCAAAATATTCCTGTGCATTCTGCAGAGCAACAGGGATAAAAATAAAAGCCTGTGAATGAATGGGCCACCGTATACACACACACACACACACACACACACACACACACCATACATCTGGAATAAAGACTGTTTGGGGAGCTGTTGGAGCCTGTTCAGGCCTGCTTGAACACAGACGCCGTGTTATTGTGCAGGAGCATGACATGTGTGATGCAGGCGAGACTTGTGTGAGAAAGAGAGGTGGTGTGATGAACAAAGGAGAGGGAACGCAAGAGAGATATGTGTTGTTCCAAAGAGCAATTCAACGATGCAGGGAACGTAGAGAGGTTATGAAGGTGTTTATGTGTGCGAATGCGGATCCTCCTTCTGACTGAGCTGCCCTGAACTCTGTGTGTAATGGCCCTGGGGAGGGTGTTCAGTCTTCTCCTCTCCACACCATGCGGCGCCCTTCACAGTGTTTTTGATTGGTGGAGGCAAGCTGTGGAGGTGTCAAATTCAGGGTTGTGTGTGCATATGAGCGCACACACACACACACATGATTTCAGGGCAAGGCGTTTGAGTCAGTGAGTTGAGTCTGATGAGGCTTGATTGATGATTAAAAATATAAAGGCTTGCCGTGTTGGAATAGAGGCTCCCTGCTGTTAGTGTGGATGTGTGGTATTATGGAATTGCCTTTTGTACAGCTGACTGCCTCCTGATATATCTGAATGTGATGCTGTGTCTGTGCTGTAGAATAACTTGTGCTCCAAGGTCAGTGATGAATATCTCCCCTATTGTTTATTCACACACCAATACACACACACACACACACAAATACACACACACAGACACACACACCAACACAAAAAGACGAGGCCAAACAACAGCATGTCTTTTATTCTACACAATGCCAACGCTTTTGTTTTTATCCCTTCCACCTCACCTTTTATTTAACACAATTGTATATTATAAGTGTTAAAATTAAGAGATGAGAAAGTATCATGAATTGACAACTGTTATATATATATTTTGTTTTGCATATATACACTGATCCATTCTTCTAATCTGCCTTTATCAGCCAATAACGATCAGTGGCCGACCAATCAGAGGACTCTGACTCAGGTCTCATTTCTTGTTACATTTGCAGCCAAGGAACATAAAGCTTGATGTGAGGGGTATTCAGGGTTTTTTTCTGGCAAGAAGATGGATTGCTCAGGCAAACTATATGCACGACACAAATGCTCATATATGTGTGTGTGTGTGTATATATATATATACATGTACAGTTAAGATTCATCACAAAGGTTGATTTTGTTTGCCGTAGCATCTGCTCTGTTTACAGGCAACGCACCGCAGATGGATTGGACTAATTACCAAAGCCACACTGTCAGACCATCCAGGTGTTGTAGAGATCTGTTGCATCCTTTTCTATTAGTGTTGAGTGATTGATTGGACCGCCTTCGTTTGTCCTAATCACTATCCCTAACATGATCATTTCAGCACCTCTTTGCTTTGTTTTTGTTTTTGTTTTTTTACTGTTTGTTATTTGAAAAAGAGCCACTAATGCCAATTAACCACGATGAATAAACAATCTACCTACCAGTGCTGCGTAAGACTTTTCCCCCTGAGGGATAAAAACGCTGCACACTGGATGATCCTCATTCAAATGCCAACGTTGCTCTTTCTGCATCCTGTTCAATATGTACAGAATGGCTTCACGATACTTGATGTCTGTGTTTGCTGCCGTCTTTGTTTGTTTATTCTGTATAATGCAGCTGCATCGTAGCAGACGTCGCTAATGAACTTGTTGTTTTATATCTACGTAGAGAGAGAGAGAGAGATTGGTCTTCTCATCATTATCAGATCCCCAGCTGAAATATGAGCAGCTGTGTTCGTCCTGTTATCGAGGCTCACTGGAGCATCCCAGAAAGATGTTTACACCAGGCCGGAAAATTCAAACAGGATTTCTGACACAAACAATCAGCTCTTTCAATGATAATATACATTTTTTTTCCCAGATATAATTGGGCTTATATTTATCCAAATGTAACAATAAGCTATAAATGAATTCGAGCTTTCCAGACACATAAACACATTGCACACTGCGTTTTCATCTCTCCACTCTTTTCTGTAATGGTTTTTCTTAAATTATCTTTCAGCTCTTGATCAAACTCCAACAATGTGTCATTCAGCTGTCCAAGTGTATTTTTCCCATTCTCTTCATTAGACTTGAACCTGTCACCATTATGTTGACGGTAGAGCGTGCACATTTCCTTCACAGGTATTAGATCAAAAAAACTTGTACTGAAAAAAGTTCAGACACACATATATTTTTTTCTTTGTTGTTTTACTTTGGATCCCAAAAACTTTATTATTATTTGCATGCAGACTTTTTTTTTTGTCTGGTTGGAGTGCTAGAGATGTTGTATTTGCATTGGTGGGAAGGAGGGATGGAGGACTGCTAACCGACGTTAATTTCCACGCCATCACATCCTTCAACGAGGTAAACAATGATGAATGCTACAGCAGTGCTTTCAGAAACATCTGCTACTCCCAAGCTGCCAGTCCCATATACTTGTATACATAGTCAACAAACACACGCATGCAAACACAGGAATAGTTTATGTTTGGTCTTATGTTGAGAACAGCGCTTTGCAGCGATTCCCATCTGTCTCACTGTATGCACACCGCCAGCAGCCATTCTGCCTGACTTTGTAGCTCCGCAACTTACGTTTTAAAAGACAATACGCTTTAAATGCTGAAGTAAAGCTGCTGCTTCTGTTTGCATGGTCGACTGCCAGCACATGCTGATTATTCACCAGATTCAGCAGCTGAAGGTATTTAACTGCAGATATGTGTCAGAAAATGTCATCTATCTATATATTTGCTAACATCTCTTTTTAAACACAGCTCACTTGTCGTCTCTTGCTGCAGGGAATATATATATATATATATATACAGTATATATATTTTGGCTCTACCTTTTTTTCATTGGGGTATAATTTGAAGCACACACACACACAGTTTTAAGGATAAGTGCTAAATGATGCTGAAGAATCAACCCTGCTGGATGCTTGCATGTAGTGTTTGACACAGTTTTGCGTTTAGCTCTCATAAATCGGCTCAAAAGAAGACAGTTCTGTGAAAAATATATATTTTTTCTCTTTCATCATCCCCACAATGAATTCCCCGTCACATATTCTGTTGATGAACTACAAGTCAGGCCTTTGAAAAGTAAAGAATATGGTGGTGTGTGTTGTTCTTGTTGAATATTCAGAGTTGCTATCCTCCTAAGGCCCTGATTATTCTTTGAAGATGCTTTTCAGACAGCCTGGATTTGGCCAGATCTTGATTTTACTTTGACTCTCTGTTCTGCCCTCTCTCTCTTTTTACTTCGTCACTTCTGCTGAGAAAGATGCTCCCGTTTTCTTCTTCTGTGTCCATCTCTTTTCGCCACTAGATGCTCGTGCAGGACTGGAGCATGAGCAGAGCAACAGGGCCGCTGATACCATCTACATATGTGCAGCCCAAGATAAGAACCAGCAGCAGCAGCAGCAGCAGCAGCGCCCCTCTCTAGCCGAACAATAGAGCTCCCACTGAAATGTATGGTGGGAAGATGAAGTGGAAATGGGGAGGGTTGATAGGAATGGGTGGAGACTGAGTGAATGCGAGTCAAACAGTGATGCAGGGACTACAGCACAGTGGCAGGGGAGAGGCAGTATAACTGGAAGGAGAGGTTATCCGCTCAGCTTGTATCTATGTGTCCATCAGCACCAGGACAGGGGTGCGTTTGGCTCCTTTATCTGGATGGCCTGTTGAGCTGGTGGAGGAGGGTGGAGGAGGGGCCTTCATTCCAGCGGAGGGGGCCTTGAGGAAACAAGCACTTGACGAAAGATGTGAGGATTGGCCAGCGATAGCCGCTCTTAGTGGCACCTGTGTTGGATTTGATTGACGTCTCCTTTATAATCCCACGGGTGACTCCTCTGACATTGGAGGCTGCTCTGTTGAGCTTCTCTCTGCAGCCTCCTTTACCTCTCACCTCCTCCTCCTCCTCATCCTCCATTCCTTTTTCTGATAAGGGGAGCGAGGGAAAAGGGGGAGGAGGGTGAGATGGAACGAACGAAAGGATGTACGGTCGTAGTGCCAACACATTTATCTGTGCTCGCGTAATGGGAGCAACGGCTGCCACGGTCTCCCATGGCAACGACCTCTGAGGAAGGTTAGCATCAAAATGGGCCAAGAATGAGCTAAACTCCCAGTGATAAAAGAAGACACCTTAACATGATTAGGGGCCCTAATGCAATCAGTATTGTTTCAGCTACAACTCAATTACCTGTAATGAAAAAGGGCTATTTTCCCCCAAGATACTGTGGTGCGTTAGGTTGGCTGGAGGTCTAACTGTGAACAGGTGAAGAGACGTGGGGGTTGCCCTGGAGATTAAACGCTTACAACAGACTGAGGATCATGGTAAACTTCAGAGTCCAACGTTGAAACACAGTCAGATCTCCCAGAAAAGCTAAAACAATTAAGTCACAGCCTCTCAGATGTGGATTTGCTGCTTTTCTTTGTCTCATGTGATAGTAAATTTCTTTGGGTTTTGTATGTTGGTCAGATGAAACTACATGAAGATGCCATTTTTGGCTCTGGGATTTTTTTTATTTTTATTATTATTATTTATTTTTGTCAATTTTGTCACATTTTATGGACCAAATGATTAATGTTAATTGAGAAAATATTTTGATTATTATAATTATTATTTGCAGACCTACATTTTCAGTCCTTTTGTGAGGTTTCACAGCCTCGGAAGTTGACGAATGACCCCTGCTGTGTGGGCGCGGTTTTGGACTGGATGGCTTGTAATGACTATTGACAGTTTTTGTCTGTGTGGAGAAGAGACGGTTGTACATAAATGCATCCATTTTAAAATTCAGGTTGCTTGTTATTATAGCAGGGATTTATGTGTGAGATTATTGTAAATAAAAAAAAAAAAAAAGTGTTGGCCGATATGTACCATGACATCAACTGTGACTGTTTTGTGTTTACTGTTTATATTGGATACTTGATTGTATCATTTATCAAATATTTTGGCTATAATAATAATTATTCCTCCCAGATTTCAATTAATTACACTGAAAATGCTGATATATATTTATATATTTGTGTTCATTTGCCAATGAAGGCACAGTTACAGAAATTAAGACAAACATATTTGAAAAGGAAATCTTGATTCCCTTCCCGTTGACGTTCCCATGGCAACTGACCCAGTCCTGTCATGTGTCCATCTCCATCCATCACGATGCATGAGCCTCCTTGTAGTGTCTCCTCTGTCTCTTCCCGCAACAGGCAATCAGGAGCTGTCAGAGTGCCAACTGTCATTTCCCATCCAGACACAATTGATTGTGTGTGATTTCATTGTGGGCCGATCTGTTTTCTTTTCTTTCTGCTAACATATGCAAGAAAAAAAAAAGAAGACGAGCAACTAACATGCACGATTGAGAGGCAGGTTACTGACATTTGCCCACAGGTGATTGTTGAATATATCTCCCTTAGTGTCATTGTAAAAACAAAACAGAAAATCACTCACTGTAAAGGGGTGATAAATGTTGTCAGACGAAGGTGACTCCTCGCCTTCCACTTCTACTGTAACAGCAGCTGCGCCCCAGGGCCCATCCGCTGATAGTCATAAATGTTTAGAAGAGGGCGTTTCTTGCACAACATCTGGTCTGAACCCAGAGCGGTTTAGCAGTTCAAAAATATCCCTCCTCTGGCTAAGAGCTATCAGAGATGTGAAAGCCCTGCAGAGTTGGCTCAACGTACTTAAAGGTGTCTGTTGGCTGAGGATCGATGCTTTAAGTACACTTACGCTCCAGCAGGCTTTCTGTTTGCATCTGTTTTTAACAATGACGTTTTTTTTTGTTTTTTTTTTGTTCCTGCGGTCCGAGTTTTGAAGTTGGAAATTTAACAGTTTGCTGATGTGTCATTTTTGGGACATCAGCTGTCTTCTAAAAGTTTTACTTGTAGTGGTTACAAGGTCAGGAAATGCTCTTTCTGTCATCTCCTTCACCCTAGAGCCGTGTTTACAGCCCAGTGGATAAAATAAGACCCATCCGTCTCCTGTCTGTCCCCGTGATGTGGGAACACAACAGAAGGATCCTCGTGTTTGGGATGTGTGTATGTTGTTCTGCACACGTACCACTGGGTGCCAAACTACCGATTCAACATCAAGCTTTTCCACTGTTTTCCCAAACTTTAACATTTACACGTTTCGGTATTGTTTCAGTCTGCCAAAAGGTAAACTGGTGACTTGTTGTCTATTTATTGTAACAGACGGCTGTTTGGATTGGATGAAAACAGATGAACGCATTAATTGAATCAAGATTTAGACAATTTCGTCTTGCGGTGAAACGTTGTTGTTGTCGTTGTCGTTGTTACTTACAGATATGTTGTGATGACACAGCCAGGCTGAGTTTCCTCCTTCTGACAGTATGTCAGTCTTGTCAGTCTTCATACGTGATGAAGTGCCTCGGTGACAACTTTTATTAAATGTCAACACACACACACGGTTCTAAATTAATCGTGTTTTCATTCTTTTCCATCTCCCACCTGTCACCCACTGACAGGATAAAGGTTGTTGTTGTTACGTTTTGCAAAATCGGAAGTGAAAATAAGTGAAATCCAACATCGACAGCCGCCGTTTCATAAACTTCTATCTGTGTTGTTTAATATAAAGAAGCAGTTCGCTTTGTATATTTAAACTTGTCTGTATTTTTAGATCAACACCCACATGCTTTCTCATAAATCTGAGGCAGCGCGTCCGTTATATGTTATGTTACCCTATCAAACCATACCAACTTTGTAATTAAAATTTTTTTTCGTTCTTTGTGAAATACTCACATCAGCCCCCATTTCTGACCACATCCCGTATTCATATTAAAGCCAAAAAAAGCAAACTCCCTCTTGGCGAATGATATAAAGAATTCATGCTGTGCTTTTCACGTAGCGTGCACATTTCTCAACGATCTCTGCTGCATCGGAGAGACAGAAGAGTCTTTCTTTTTCTGTACCAAAAACCCTGAAGTGATAACAATGGCCGCAATGAGACCATCTTTTCTTTTTCTTTTTCTTTTTTTTTGTAGTCTGAAGTGGATGTGTTTAAATGAGCCTTGCATGATAATGCAATGAATGTTTGGTAACAGACAGAGCAAAGTAGAGACATAAGCACATCTTCCTGAGCAGATTTCAGTTTTATAAGGCTGCAGATATTATATTCATTACTGATTAATTTATTCTCCCTTAATTTGGTTTGTAGAACATCAAAAAATGGTATTAAAAATGTCCACCCCAGGGTCCTAAAGCCCAAAATATATATTTTAAGACTGCAAATATTCACATTTTGTCATTTTTGTATATTTGCTTAAAAATGATACAATTAAACAACAAAACAAGTTTTTGTTGTTGCATACACACACACACACACACACAGCCTTCATTAATGTATTAGTAGTCGCATGCTACCAGTGCTTTTCCAATGGGATGTTTGTTTATCTTGTGCTAAACCCTCTGAAGAAGGTTCAACAGTGTTTTCTCAAAAACCCAGAAAGAATCAGTCAACCGGCTTTTAAATCCGCTCTTAAAAGTAAAAAAAAAAAAAAAATCATAATAAGTGCATGTTTAGTTTTTAAAAGTTTTAATCTAGCACAAAATATCTCACACAATCCTTACAATTTGAACATAGGTCTAATACAAGGTATTGTTTTTTGAACTATCCCTTTTTTTTTTTAAACATCATACGTCACAAGCTTCCTAAAGTTAAATCGTCTTGCTGTTACGACACTATTGGGTTGCAATAAATTGTACAGGTGCTCCTAATAAATATGTAACTCCCTCGTGTGTATCTGCATAACTTTGAAGAGTTTTCCCCCCTTTTTGTGTTTGACTGAACGGAGCACTGTTTTAATTATACATTTGAAATCCTCTCAAAGAACAAAATATTAATAAGGCATGAATAGTTTTTTTTTTGTTTTTTTTACTGTCTTACTGTAAGAAAGTAACCTTATGTGCCTAGCCTGAATAGTATGATTTGCTGTAATAAAGGAAGCCCTTAGAAATATTCTCCCCTGAAGCTCTGAAACCTTCAATTAGAGAATTAATGATCACGTACGCTGCAGCTGGCCTTGAAGGCAGCATGAAGTGATAGAGGCTCTGAAGCAGAATAAAGCAAACTACATATTGTACAGAGGGATTTTTACAGCGGGGGAAGAAATGCATTCAGACCTTCCCTAGGCACACACACTTCTCAAAGCCAATACATCTAATAGACATTATTGTCTTCTTTTGCACTACTTGATTACACTGCCACTCCTCCATTCACTCTGTGTCTCAGATTTTCACTGCCATTGATTGGATGTCTTCACACTGTCTAATTCACTCTTCCTTTCGGTGTTGGATCTATCACCGCACTGACTGAAATTGGTCTTAGGAAACTTGAATTAGCTTATTCTGGTATTGTAAACGCAGCAACGATAGGATTGTGATTGTTCTGTCTTTGTACATGAGCTGCAAAATTATAATAGATAATTGATTATAATGTAAAAAAGAAAAAAGGGGGTTGGAGGAGGTGGAGGTGGTAAATATCAATTTGTGACAGTCAATTCATTGAGGAGATTTCTCTGACATGAAGGTCTTTTAATTTACTTTTTTGTGTACTTCAATTTCAGGTATTGATTTCCCACATTTCCCAGAATTACTTTGGCCATTCCCCACCGGAGAATCGGTGTGGACTTGTTGAATTCAAAGTGGTGGTAAAGAGAGAAAGAGGAGAAGTAGTGGAAATAATAGCACACGATAAGAAATGAAAGTCCCCGTTGTGACTGTTGTTACATTATGGTCTGCTGATTCTGCAGCTCTGCCTCCTTTTTGTGACGCGTTTCTCCCTTTCTGATTGTTCAAAATGGCGAATCTAGCCGAGGCGCTCTTTGGCTCCCGAGACACAGTTTGTGGTTGTGCTGAAAATATCTCTGCATGACGTCTCATTGGCTGCTGCCGTTTTGTAAATGCATCACTAAGCAGCGAAACTGGCCGAGCAGTGTAAGATAAAACTGCGGTAGCTCTTATTTGCCAATTATACATTTTTCATACTAGATTTCATTTGGGGTTGAACGTAAGTATAATAAATGTGTCTCCCCCACATATTTCCCCCAGTAGGAGGGGTTAGGGGGGCGGGGCACAGCTGGACATGAGCCCAAGAGGCTGGTCAGTCCAGTCTAGTACAAGCGAATGAATAAACTCAGAACTGAGGCATGACTCGGCCAGCCAATAGAGTCTTTTGGCAGCGTTTGCTGGGTATATAATTTAATGTTTTTACAGTTTTTTCCAAGTTTTGACTGTCAGGTTGAAGGTTAAGATAAGACTGTTATGATTTATGATTTGGTCATCAAATAACTCTCATACATTTGTGAGGATTTTGTAGTAATTATAGAATTCATTAAAAAAAAGCTGAGCAGCAGGTCTCCACCATTTAACTTCTGTCCTTCCTCTTTGTTAATATTGTTGCTCGAGGGGGAAATACAATTGATTTGGATTGTTATGCTATATACAGATTTTTATTATAATGCCTTTGAATTATGAACTAGCCACAGTTAGTGGCACAGACACTGGTAATATACGTGGCACAAAATATATACATTGCATTGCATTAATAAATGTATTTATACAGCCTTAATCAGTCATATAGCGTCATTTCTACTACTACTACTACTACTACTACTACTACTCAAGTTAGATGCTGTCTTTCAGTATAAACAGTTACTGTATTACACATTTTCACAGTGGAAAATGGGTTAATTTGTGTTTCCAGTCACTTTGTCAGGCCTTAGCCATATATGGAGATATAGCTCTCTGGACAGCTTTTTTTTTTTCCTTAATTACTTAAACAGACACTGCTTGAAAATATTTAGAGCACAGTTGTATTTTCTGATCCAAGGTGAAAGGCAGCGATTCTGCAGTCGGGTTACTAATTCAGTTGTATCTAGAGGGAGATCCTTAAAGCCTGCTGCATATTCCATTAAGCTGCTCATTGTTATTCTGTACCTGGTTTTGAATTAAGAATAGTAGGAAACCACCAGGGTGATTTCAGTGTATGTCTGTGTATGTACATGCATGGTTACACTCAGTTCTGCTCCGAGGCGATGCAGACGGTCGTTACGTCTGTTCATAGCTCTGCGCAGCCCAATTGTTTTCTGCTAATCTCCATCGAATGATAGACATATTCATTCATTAGCATTCATATGATTATAAGCTCTGCTGGTAAAGACAAGTAGATGATGTCAGGTTTGGTGAATCTTTGTTTTATTTAGGCACATTGAAGTAATCATTGTCACATTTTTTTGTTCTCATTTCATGTGTTTGAAAGAACAAAGAAACTGCTTCGAATTAGCATAAAACTTGCTTTTAACCCATGCTTTTATTTTGAAAATCACGACATTATTGCTCTCTTGCAATCATTTGGCCTCATCACACTCAGATAATAAGAGTCGAGATGGAGGTGCAGCGCTTCTGTTCAATAGATGCTGCTGACCAAGGGTGTGGAAAATGAAGCTCCCACCCAGTCGATTTAAATGAAGAATTGTAATTAATTGGAATCGATAGCGTTGGCATCAACACTCCCCCATTTCCCATCTATACTATGCCCTGACCCACACCTAATGTGTGTGTGTGTGTGTGTATATACACATGAAAACACACACATACACATACATATTAGACGACATAAGGTGAAGCATCTACTTCATTAACACTAGCTGTGAGTTTCATACACACAGACACACACACACACACACACACTCTCAAGACTCAGCAAACTGATGAACTCAGCCTGGAGAAATGTGATGAGGCTGGAGGAACAAAGGATTAGTCGATGTGGAAGAACAGCACAGTCACTGCAGACTGAGTGATGAAGTGCTTGCAACAAGCTGAGCTGAAGTTCTTTCTTCTCTCTACACAAACGTACAATCCTTTTTCTTTTTTTCTTTTTTTTATTTCTCATCATGTCTGCTGATGACTCTCCTGTGTCCTCTTTGGGTCCAAATGGCAAGTCTGTATATCTCCAGACCCTGCAAAATAAAATGAGTTTTTTTATGTTTAACCCTCAAAAAACATTGAAAACATTTTTGCTTTACAGGTGCAAATCATTAAAAAAAAGGAAGTATTTGATTTAATAGAGAGCGTGACTCTCATCTAAATGATACAGCTGAGGCTTTTTCTACTCTGGTATGATTATACAGTAAAAATATCAGTACTGGCATCAGCTAAGCTTATATTAGTTGAACTATTGTGCCGAGGTATACTCGGTGAAGCTGTGCATGTCGGCCCGGGACAGAAGGGGGAGTCTGTTGATGTCGGGGCCTTATCTCAAAGTGTTATTTACCCCGGAGCCGCTCTTGACAGGAGATTTGAAGAGCTGTCGGTAGGTGAGAAGAGGACAGAGATGACAAATCATCGCCGTTACAAAATCCTGTTAGAGAGCGAGCATGCAGAAAAACAAACACACATACTGAAAACGAGCCTCTTTCCTTCTTTTATTCACACACACACACGTTACCAAGGAGATGACCACAACCAGTCCAACAACTCAAGAGGCCCTCCATGGTAATAACACAGCATGATATATATATATATATTTTTTATTGTAGATGGACTGGCCTTCTTACTTCTCTCTCCCTCACTAATAAACCCAAGAACACCATTTGCAGTTCACATATTGTAAGTTCTTTTTAATTGAAGCCACCGCGTGCGATTGTTTGGAGCTCGTCCCCGCGAGTGTTAGTTTCAGATCAATGGCTTCAAACGCAAGGAAATAATTATTTTGCATAGAGATGAAAGTCTTGGGTAGGGGGGGGGCAGCAGCACAAACAGCCGATGGATTCAGCCTTTTTTTTTTAATTAGCGCTGTGTGTCTCCTGCTCTACGTCGCAAATTAACATCCACCATCGAATATAAGTGATTGTTGTGTGTGTGTGTGTGTGTGTGTGTGTGTGTGTGTGTGTGTGTGTGTGTGTGTGTGTGTGTGTGTGTGTGTGTGTGTGTGTGTGTGTGTGTGTGTGTGTGTGTGTGTGTGTGTGTGTGTGTGTGTGTGTGTGTGTGTGTGTGTGTGTGTGTGTGTGTAAGAGGTCGGGGGCGGGGATGCTATTCTATCCTGAATATGGATTGCAAGATGTCACTTCCAATATGCTGTTATGTTTTCCAGCTCTAAAGATTAGGCTAAACATACATCTTGTCCTACTTTATAACAGATTATTTCCAGTTAACTTCCCCTGCTGCTGCTGTTAAAGGTCCAGAGTCTGTTCTGCTTTCCAATCTGACTCTTCAAAAGTCTGATTTTCTTCCGAACGTCTCACAGATGTAAACGTAACAACTGTTTTCTTAAAGCCAGACGGGTCAAGATGCAATCAGAAAAGGGTGGATTTAAAAAAAGAAAAATTAATATACTGCCATTATGTCTTCATTAAAGCACTTTTTAATATTTTTCTATAAAATTAAATATTCAAGCACCAATCAAAGTGGTAAAAAAAAGTGTTTTCCTTGATAATGTTACAGAAAGAATTGTTATTCTTGTTGCTGTTGCATTCAACATCCTCGTCTTGTCCCTTTTTCAGGGATGCCCAGGTTCGTCAGCCAGCCGGCGCCATCCACTGTGCATCTAGGGAACAGCCAGGTGATGGCGTGTGAGGTCAACTCAGACCTCGTGCCCTTTACCCGTTGGGAGAAAGACCGTCAGCCCCTGGAGATGAGCAACAGGCTGGTCCTTCTTCCCAGCGGTGCCCTGGTGGTCAGCAACGCCACCGAGGTGGACGCCGGCCTTTACCGCTGCCTGGTGGAGAACGTGGGCTCGTCGAAATCCAGCGACGAGGCGCAGCTCCAGATACAGCCGGGTAAATCAAACATTTTAATGTTAGAGCTTCCAGGCTCTTGAAGGGTTCTTGTGCAGTATATTGAAATTAATATATATATATATAGTGCATCATTTAAAGGGGTAGATGGTGTTCTCTCTGGGTTGTTCATCACCCTTTAGTAAGGAGAAATCTGCCCAGCTGTAGAGACAGATGAAGGCTGGATGCTGGGGCTCCCTGTGGGGTTATCAGTGATGCTGCACTAACTCATGTGTAGCTCAAAAGGAGGGCTGAATTCCACCGTGGCAGAGTGTCTTGTCTCGTCCCTATAGAAATTTTTATTTACTGAGTTGTTAAGCACCAGGCTCCTGCCAGCACAGAGAAGATATTAGCAGTCGTAAATCAAGCTTCAACAAGACCCCCCGGTGGGAGTCTTTATCTCTGTATGTGTCCTCCAAGGATGTGTGGTGGTGGAGTGGCAAAAGTCTGGATGCATACAGAAGGAAAAACTCATAAAGCTGTGTGTTTTTCTTTTTTTGGTTTGCATGCTACCAAATCTGTCTTGTTTTATTAAATCTCTCTGTATGTTCTGGGGTCACAGAAAGCTCGGCCAAGCGTGACCGTCTGGTTATTGGCCGGATGCTACCGATGCTGTTAGTTGCAGCTGGAACTATCGGAGATGACTTTGAACTCCTAAAGAGCCGAGACTTGAGCTGTCTCAGCGATCAACATGGACATTACTCATCCGACCAGTCGAGAACATTCCTTCAGATATGAGTTTTTTTTTTTTTTTTTTAAGTTTTTTAAGACGGATGACGCCCGTTAAGACGCTCTGCCTCACTTAACTCACCTCAACCTCAGCCCTTAACTCTGACCTTTTTTCTTTCTCCCATTTCAAGAAACTGGAGAAGAGAGGAAGCTGGAGTTCCTGTTGCAGCCTGCGTCTGTGACGAAGATGGTGGGCGCCAGCGTGCTGCTGCCCTGCGTGGTCTCCGGTTACCCTGCGCCGCATGTCCGTTGGATGTTTGACGAAAAGCTGCTAGAAGAAAGGTATGAACATAAACTCCAACTGACCGGCAGTTTCACATTTTTCACCAATTTCATTTGCTGCTAAAATATATAATATAAAATAAAAACACCTAAATTGCTTTAAATTGGAGCATGTTGCAAAGATGCCAGTAGTCATTCTGAAGCTGTACACTGGCTCTCACACCTTTTCTCGCTTTTAAAAAAACCCTCTGGTCTCCAGGAGCAAGCCGGTTAGTCCTGGCGGCTGCTCCTCAAGGTGTTAATGCTATTCTGCTACTGCTACCCCGACAGCTCCCCCCCCGGGGGATGGGGAGACCTGGACGTGTCAACAGAGCCACTTCAGCCGGGAGACGAGGCTGACGAGGTTGCGAAGCCGAGGGGAAGTTCACAAATTAAGAGCCGAGAGAGGGAGTCACAGCACCTGTGCTCGCACTCCTCTGGCACTCATTAGCTCAGGCAGAGCAGCTCCAATCCCTCAGAGAGAATTGCATTGGACACGGGAAGTTTGATTCCCACCAATTAGGAATAGCACTTTGTTTACCTAAAGCCCTGTATAGCAGTCCTGTAGAATAACAACACAGCTTGTGGGGGTCAAACAGAAAGTTGCTGAAATAGGGCTCATTCATCTTAATCTAGCCCAGAATGGGTTTTCTACCTTCAGTGAAAATTAAATGTAAGGTCATCACACTGGTAACCACAAAGCTCCAGTGTGTTATGTGAGCTGGAATATCATTAGACTCCCCAATCTGTAGACACACACACACACACACCTCAAGTTAAATGTCTTCAACACCTATGGAATTGTCCATGAAGTACCTCTGAACTCCGATGGGAGCTGGTACTTATTAATCTAGCTTGTATTAATTACAAAACACCATCCGGTGTGCATACCCGCCGCCGCCGCCGCCCTCTAGAGTGTCTCCGTTGGTAATTAGCAAGCTGAACAACCGGGGGAAGTCTTTTTGATACTGAAGTGGACCACCGTGCTCCTGCCTTCAGAGCAGAAATGAGTTGTGTGGCGAATGCTGTCTTTTATGATTTCAGCACGACATTGACAATTAAAAACGAACAGTAGTGGAGCTTACTTTCTCTCCTTGACAGTCTCCTGTCCCTCTCAGGCATTACGTTGGAGATAGAAGGTAAAATTGTCAGTTTAAAAATCAGCAGGGCGTGCAGTATAAAGGGAGCGAGAAAAAGGGGGGAATCTGCAAAAAAAAAAAAAGTCTCTAATTGGTCTTGGCACACGGCACAAATAGGGCCTTGAAAGTGGGGACGCCGAAGCCGCAGATACGAGATGAAAGTTTATGAAGATGTGTCAGAGCTACCGGTTGAAGGCAGGGTGACTGGGCTGACAGCGGGGATTATCACATTGAGCTTCTGTCACCGATGCTTCAACGTCCTCGTACGTCTTGTTTTCATTTCTGTCTCTCTCTTCCAGTCTGTGTTCACAATAGCAGAAAGCCAGTTTTCACCCCGAGGCGCTGAGATAATGTAGGTAATTCAGAACGAGTGCAACATGAAACCATGTGTAGTCGTCTTAGACAACACTGATTCCTGGTTGTCTAATTCTCCCACGTTATGAGTTTGTATTTGCTGACATCTTCATGATTTTTTTTATCACCTGTCCATATTGTCAGTTTTTTTTTTACTGTATCCGTCTCTTAAAAGCCAATAATGACGAGATTTAAATGGTCACCATGTCAGATTATGACATTTCAGTCACTCGGCTGAGAGACCTGGCAGTCCATTTGTTGGATGACCAACTATAACATCCCGAATTTTTTTAGACAGGTAATCAGGAAGAAGGTTCCTTTTTTAGATTAAAAGTGAACCCAGAACAAGGTGGTAACAGGTTCACTTGAATAAAAAATGAAAAATCATTTCTCCATTTACTATGTACCCCTATGGGTCAACATCTTATGACATGTTGTGTGTTTGTTGGGATTTTTGAGGCATTCTGTAAATACAAGACTGCGATAACCCAGCTCAGTTAAATTATTGAGGATAAAAACACAATAAACATCCATTGTGCTCTTTGAGTCTACTACGACACCACTACACAGGGAGAAATGAGCAAATGTTGCACCCGATGCTCATTTTTATCCCCCAAATCCGTCGCTTTAGGCTTATATTGTGTAGTATGGATCCTAATATTACACCTGTACATGAATAGAGTATTATAGTAGGGGGTTTGTACCCACTGAGAATATCTATCATACTCTGTTGTGGGACTGTCTGTATTTAACAGAAGTATCTGCACACAGTATCTTGAATGAAAGATTGAAACGGTGATATCTGCAACACTATGGCTTAATCTCACATGCTGTTTACGTATTCACCAGTGTCTCGGATCCAAAGCTCTTTCAATTCATTCAGGCTCAGGACGAGTCTCATTGCCAAGGACACAGAGCTCACTATTTATTCAGATTAGCAACAACCACGACAGAATATGTATATAACACTTAAATCTGTCCGGTTCAACATGTTGCCAACAGATTCTTAATAAAACTGTGTGATCATCGATAGCGTCCCTGCATGCACAGGCGGAAGAGGCCTTTTTAAAATGTCTCATTCGTGCTGGTCCTGATGACGCTCTTGGAAAAAAAGGACAGTCATCTTTTGTTCTCGGGAGTATCACTCTATCACCTAACAGAATTCCCCAGCAGTCAATAAAATGGATGAATTATGCATGTCGGGCCAATAACGGGGAAGTGACGGAGCATGTAAATCAGCCTCCTCCTCCCAAAGCCTCCGAGCCATCCCGTCTCCTCGCCTTCATTTAAATATGATTGTGTGTATATTGCGTTTACTTTTGTATGAAGAGAGATGCATGGTGTGGGGGAATTTGTTTGAAATTGGACTAGCGTAGCACCTCTCGAGCACGCGGTTTTTTTACACGCAAACGCGCACGCACGTCAGCTTATTCGCTTGGCTGTTTTCTGAGCGAGAGAGGATAATGAATAGAAACAGACACACACACACAGATGTATAGACACACTTGTGTACATGGGAAGCCTTTATTTTACTGATTTAGCAAGGGAGCATGAAGCTCAATGAAGGAAATGAAAAATGGCTTTTCTACCTTGTTCTCCGTGCCGTAGTATCTGGTAAATAGACTGCATTTATATGGTGCTTTTATCCAAAGAACTTCACTTTATATACAGGATGAACAGTATATGAAACCAAATAAATAAAACCTCAAAACAACAGAGCTGTCAGAGAAATTAAACATCTTTTCTCTCCTCTATGTGACATTTCTTTAGATTAAACCCTTGAAATGTTCCCTCTTGGCAGTATCATAAGAAAAAAAAAAGAAACGACACAATTAAAGAAGCGAGATTGTCTTGATGTCGTTTTCTGCTAATTTAGAGTCGGTGTAAAGATTTTAGTTCCAGCCGATGACTTCCAACACCTGCTGGTGTTTTTTTTCCACGCAGCGTGAACGAATGCAGCTGCATACAATCCTTCAGACGTCCTTCATCTGTAATCGTCGTGCATTTTGAGTGAAGTCTCTTAAGTGACACTCACAACTTTGACCCGCTTTGTTCTTGACATCCTTTTAAGTGCGGTTACGTCGTTAACACCCACGCAGTCAACTGATGTCATTGATTTTTTTATTTTTAATTCTCAGTTTCTGCTTTTTTTTTTTAAAACGTCGGCCCGCTGCAGTAAAATCTCTGGTATAACAAGTTGAACCTTTCGGCCTCTCGGTGAAGCTTGTCAGAGATTCACCCCGATCAGTGTTAATGGCCTAAGATTTCCCTTTGCTTCGCTTCAGAGTAACTATTAAGTGAGGTTAATGGCAAATGTCCATCTCGTGTTGAACTCATCCGACGACGCTAAACGACGGAGTCCTCGGATGTGTTTTTAGATGTCAGAAAGCATCGATTTACTCCCAGAACACGATGTCTTCTTCCTAGTTTATCGATGAGGAGGATTAATGGAGCTTATTGTCATCTAAAAGTAGACCTGTAGTTACCTCCTTGCAGATACACAGGAGGGACCCGTACGGTTAGAGTTGCGCTTAAGAAGTCACTTCAGCAATGATGGAGGGCAGCATTTATTGTCATATTATTATTATTATTATCTATTATTTGTATTTGGTTGAAAATGTTTTGTTTTTTTACTTTACTTCAGGTAGGTTTCGTGGATAAAAGAAACGACATCAATTTTTTTTTTTTTTTTTTTTATCCGTTCTCGAACACCAAAAAAAGGTCCCACAAATAAAGTCTATAAAGTCATCTGTTATCTGCTTGTTCACATGCTGCAGTTTACTCCTACGAGCTGAAACTGTACAAAAACTGTACATCATTAACTGATATGGGACTTAATTTACTGAAAGCCCGCGTTCTGCACGTTCTCCCACACAGCATGAAACGACTCTCCTTCAGTGCTTCAACTGTGACTTTTCACCAGATGTTTTTTTTGGTCATGTTTAAAGGATTTATAACCTTAGAGTTTTGTAGACGAGACACACCGCGGGGCACGTTGGGTTCATATCCCCCCCCCAGAACACACACCAGAGCCATCTTAAAGTATATTATGCGGGTTATAGGCTCCAGGCTTCATTGTAATACGCACTAATCAAAAGATCAGTTTATTCTTTGGGACCTTGGTTTAAGGGGGGGAGGAAAAAAGCAAATAAAGTCAGGTATGTAGGAGTTGTTTCTGTCTCGAGGGCCCTGCGGCTCTCCATTATGAGCCAGAGGAAAACAAAAAACGTTTTCATGGCTGAGTCACTTGAGAAGCTTCAGCCGGCGCTGTTGGCACCAGGTAGTTTCTCACATTAATTTGTATTTGTTTATTCATTCATGGATTTCCTGAGTCTGACTTGGTAGTTTTGACTAGAGCTCGTATCTTTCGAACCGAAAGAACAGAAAGAACAAAAATGCTTTGTGTTGGAAGCAGGACAAATCATCCACTAATTATGCTCTCTGCCCTCCGCGGCTGTAAAAATGAAATCCCCGCTGCTTTTCTTCACAACTTGAACATGATTGAAATTCATGGAACTGTTATAACTATGTTCTGGTCAAAAAAAGAACAGGGGGGAAGTTCAATATGTGTTCACTTTAAACCAAACGACACACCGAACTGCACAGTAGATGGCATTCATGGTGCAGAGAGAGAGAGAGATGGAGAGATGGAGAGGGCAGGAAAGTGAAGGAGTGAAACAGAAATATAGTCTGGACAAAGGGAAATGAGAGAAAAGAGAGGCCAAGCAAAGCAGGTCTGCAGATTGTCACTCTATCTATTAATAATGAATTCCATTTTTGTTGTGACAGTTGTTATTTCACCTGCCGCCCTCTTTGCACGACAGATAACATGACCCATGCGCAACCACTGTCACAGCAGCACCGATTGCTCCGTGACAGCATATTACGCCCGCTCCATCAACACACACACACACACACACAATCTGCAGCTTCCCTTCGCCCAGGTGTACTGACCTTGCCACCAGTCGGTGTTACAGAAGGTTGAGTCACCGCTCACACATACCAAATTCACCCTCTCACACCCGCAAAAGCCCTTCTCTGAAGTCTCCGCGCCTGCCGCTGCCTTCAAAGCTGAACGGCAGAACGGGGGGTATGTTGGAGACCTCTACGTGTTCTCAACACCACCTCCAGACCATTAGAGAGGAGCAGAAGGAGGAGGAAGATGGTGCTGGTGGTGGTGCTGTTGTTGTTTCTTAGTCGTTTTACTGGTAAAGTGTTACTTTGGGGAAAGTCGAGACATTTTTTTCATGAGTGAGGCCAGTAAGTGAGGCCAATTAGCATCATTGCATCCACTTTGTCTCAGTTTGTGTGTGTGTGTGTGTGTGTGTGTGTGTGTGTGTGTGTGTGTGTGTGTGTTTAGGCAATGCGTGTCTGCTGTTTTGTAACCCGATAGAAAAAAAAAAAATGACAGAGCAAATAGCGAGCTAATTTACAGCTCTTTGACGGAGAATATGTATAATGCGGTTTTTAATTAGAGCCTCACTTTACCAGCATCAACCACCAAGGACTTCCAGCTGATGTCACAGCCTTACAACAGGCACCTTGTCTCATTTCTAATGGCCACGATTAGAGAGAGAGAGAGAGAGAGAGAGCTGCCTCACAGCCCCATTCAACTCAACCTCCCTCCCTCATGGTATTATAAAGAGCAACACACGGCTCTCTTTAGCCGATGCAGGTTGCAGCCAACCATCGACTTGCTCCAAACAGAATGAGGAATTGCCTGGTTTGGTTTGATATGTATTGTATGTTCCTTTATCCAAATACAAGAGGAAGCTGTCAGCGGCCTTTTATGGCGCATGCGGCACTAAAGGCTCAGAGTCTTGAATCGTTGTCCCGGTGAGACTAACTGCAGGAATGCTTGGCACAGTAAACTCAAGGACATCTATCAGAGCTTTCAGAGCATGCAGAGCCCTAACAGCACCATCAGCTGTACTCCGTCTCTCTCTCTCCGTCTCGTGTGCACGGGGATGTAAATCAATGTACAGCTAGACTTTTGGCATTTTTGCTTTCCCCCAATCTTGAAGACCCCGACGTTCTCTGTGAGTGTCGTAGTTTATCGTTTTCTTCCTTAAATAATCTACTGCTGTCAGACTGGACCCATGGTGCCATTTAATATGCCTTTTTCAGGCTGACATAGTGATCTGGGATAAACTTGTGCTTCCCGTCAGTCTAAATGGATCAACGTGGCTCTTGTTGGCCTGACTTTATGACCTTTAGTTAACTCAGGTCTCATACTGCTCGGATACCAAAATGTCTTAGATAGGTCAAATGCAGGTTGAGCATCACGTTGGTCGTCCAGCTTCAACAACCTCTCAGAGCCAACGGAGGACTCTGCTATTTCATAGGTTGGTCCGGCATACATTAGTTGACCCTTAACTTGGTGGTATTTCTTATATTTCTTCTTTTCGGGAGTACTAGAGTACTGAAAATGCTGTGAATGCCCCTAGTGTGTGCGTCTGTGTGATTGGCTGAATGAGGTCATGTTTGCTTTGGGCTAATGTCAGTCTGAACGTAGCCTCGGGCAAAGCACTGCTGACCACTACTGTTGGTGCAGAAGGAGAACCTGCAATAAATGCAGCTAAATCGTTCATTTTGCAATCTCTGTATTTGTCACTAATGACGCTGATGTCTTAATTTTCTAACCTGAAACTGCCGTCTTAGCCGTGGATAATTTTCTCTTTTGTATGATTGTGGCTAGTGCAGAAGTTAATGGTCTATTTTATCCCAACAGCACAACAGCGAAGCAGTGATGTCATTATGGTGACAGCAGGTCGAGTGCCACTCGAATGCTCCACTCGAGCACAGACAGACTGGCAGATGGACTCGAAGGCAAACGCTGCCAAAAAACCCAGGACCGAGGGGGCGGGGGCGGGGGCGGGGGGAGCATGAGTGGAGCCTTAGCTAGTCAGCAGTTTGTTTAAAACTAAATAATCAACCTGCAGCATAGGGTTGCTTTGCTTTCCTCAGTACTTACCTCTGCATGTATCCCCACTCCTCTGTGCCAAAACCATTATGCACCGATGTTGCTCTCCTCAGTTGCATCTTTCTTGCTGTGGCCCCGCTTTGGATTTTTATCTTCTTCAGGTGACCCGCTGCTCCTACTTATCCTCCCTCTCTCTCCTCTCTCCTCTCTCTTTCTGAATGCGGCGTTCTCTCTGTAAGCTATTGATTTCTGTTTTCTTTCCTCTCGGCCTCCTCCTACTACTCCCATGCTCCAGTGGTTGTTGAATCAAGCCGGAGCTTTGCCACAGACGGCTTCGCTCTGAGCCTATTGGGGGGGAAAAATCAAAGTAAAGGCTGTTTAAAATGTAAGGAGGGTCACTCGTTCAAACGGAGGCAAACAGATGCAAAGTTGTATTTTTAGATGAGGCGTAAATAGTTTAGAATAATAAATATTTAATATATAGTCTGCAACGCCTGATATGTCTGATGCTGCTGCATGTATCTCTTCATACATGAAAGGATTCATAATGATTTAACTGAGGGACAAATATTTATTCGAAGCTTGATCACACATAGAGCGCCACATAATCAGAATCGCTTTTCCTCAATGTTGGATCACTTGTATTGTTATTCTGCTGATGCATTTCACCCCAGTTAATCAACAGCTGATGAAAGACAATGAAAGCATTTGTTAAGGCGACGTAACAAACTGCAGGAGTCGAACAAACGACACGCGCCAGCTGTAACCTCAGTAAGACTTGCACTGTGAAAATAAAACATATATATAATCTGTCCCTAGGTTTTAATGCATTTTATTTTTTCATAAAGTTGGTAAGAGGAGACGACCTTTAGGCAGAGGGGGGGAAGATGTAGCTCCAGAGGATGCAACCTCGACCGCTCTTTAACCTGAATGAATGGGACGAGAATATGCTTCATAGAAATATTTTACAAGTCAGTTACATTTACAGATGGGATCTAACTATTTTTTCTCTTTCTGTCTCCAGCGAGGGCCGTGTGGAGGTGCTGGGAGGTGGCAGTCTCCAGATTTCCAATCTCACTGAAGACGATGACGGCATCTACACCTGCATGGCGGAAAATCCCAACGCCACCATTGAAGCCCAGGCTCAACTCACAATACAAGGTACACACTGTCTTCTTTCTGTTGGCACAAAATCATCACGCTACCAGCAGCACAAATTTAAAAAAAATAAAAATAAATATAATCGAAGAGCGTTCTAGTAGGCTTTATTTTTAGGAGTTAATTAGGTACAAAATGACCCTACAGCTAAACTTAAGTCACCGACTGGATGAAAGTGGGGAGCAGTGGCGAGAGAGGATGCATTAGTTACCACGGATATGCTTGGAGGAAGGCCGAGTCACTCAGGTCTGATTGAACTCTCAAACCAGTTTCATTTCATCTGATTATGTTTGGGAATTAGTTTATTGAATTGCTTACGGACTCGTATCCCAGACCTGAAACAAGGCATCTGACAATTTAGTATGAAATAAAGGTGCATTTCTCGCATGCAAACTATTTATAGAGGCGTACAAGCATGCGGCTGTGATAACCAGACCTGTTCAGAGTCGCTGCACACTGTCAAAAAGAGACGTATAGACGGTGTTTAAAGAACAACGTACTCAGCACTAAGCAGGCAGCATATGGAGGGTTTTTATCTGTTCATGCCTGTTTTTTTATTTATTTATTTTTTCATGCATTTCCACACTTACACACAAGAATAATAGAAATAAGCTGAACTGCACATCTTGCTTGACAGGAGAAAGATATAAAGTATAAAAAATTAGAAAAGACTGAAAGTGTATCTGGCAACATTTTTAGTTACCAACGTACTAAACATCATCATTTTACATCTTACATTTGAGAACAGAAGACACACTATATATAATATAATGCAATATACTCTATATATATATATATATATATATATATATATATATATATATATATATATACCAAATATATTCAGACTAATTACACTTTTTTAGATATTTCTATCTGTTGCATTACAGCAACAGTGCACATTTTCTTGCGTATATATTGTGAGGCTTTTCCTGTCTATAACTTTAAACGACAAATGATTGATCGTTTATTGGCTTTAAGGCGGAAATCACGTTTATTATTCATCTAATATGAGTCCATTCTGTGAAGGATCTACACTGCTGATGCTGTATCACTTCGTGTTGATTAGACCGTTTGAATTTTAGATGTGATGGTTTTTAAAAAAAAGTTGTTTAGTTGAATATTCATTATCACGGTTTTCAAAGCAAACACTCACTAATATTCACTGTCAAGGACCTACTTTGTGTGTGGCCTCATTTGCAAAATGCAAAAAAAAGTTTTTTAATCACCATTGTTAGACTTGTGTTGGTGAGACGAGTAACACATGAACACACACAGGCCCGTGTGTGTGTGTGTGTGTTACATTCGTAGATGAAGCAAGTCAATAAGATTGGGTGTGAAATGACTTTAGAAAGGGGGAGGGAAACACCCCGAGGCTTTATTCCTGAGTTCATTGTATTTCACACGCAGACACGTCGTGCTATGACTCCATCCCGTTCTACCCAAATCCCTTCATCACCCCTCCGACACCCTCTCATTATTCCCCGTCGTTTACTGTGATTAAAGGAGACAGTAATGGAAAATTGGATCAGTGTCACAGGAGGACATCTGAGTTCACTCCCTTTTTTTTTTTTGGTTCTTCGACTCTTATCTGCTCTGTTTCCGACCCAGAGCCCTGCTGGCCTCCACCCACAATGTGACGGTACTGTGTGGAGGATTGATCAGCACTACTGAAATATTGCTGAAAGACATCAGTCATTATAATAAGATAAAACTGTTTGATTAGTTCCCATGCTGCGCACACACACACACACACACACACACACACACGCACGCAGGCCTAATTGCGTTTGCTTTATACAGATTCATGAAGGAACCAGATTGTGGCATTGATTTGCTCATTTGACAACAGAAGTGACACTTAAAAGGTCAATTGATTCCTTCAAGAAGTAGTAACGCTTGTAAAAAAGAAAAGAGAGACTCACACAGATCAATGTGGTATGAATCTATACTGACAACAAAACAGTTTTTCCTATGATTGACTTCTTCTAAAACACGTTAGGCCCTCGTTTCTTTTATGGCTGGTAGCTTTTTGTACAGAGCGGGTATTTTTTCTTCATGCTATCCAGCACATTAGTTTGAATTTACTTGAGTCCTACATATGAATTCAACAGCAAATGTGTCTTCAACCGTTATTCTCTGTCTGTTGTAGCGTCTGTCAAAATTTCCAACACAGGTATCCAAGAGAGTAGTTTTGAAGAACAAATAGTGTAAACGTTTAGATCATCCTCCCACTATCATCTATAGGCCCCCCGAACAGGCACACACTTGCATATATATGTGTGTGTGTGTGTGTGTTTTCTTTGCTGTGACATCTCACCCTCTATTAGAGCTGCCAAGAGAATAAATGAGGCCAGAGGAGGCAGCAGCTTTTGATTATGGTCTTGCGTGACTGGGGCACCACCCAGGCCAGGACTGTGTGGTGTGTCTTGTTTTCAGGACAGAAATAGTTTCTCTACAAACGTGTGTGTGTGTGTGTGTTTTCAGTTTTTATGAGGGCTGAGAGTCAGTGGCCCTCATCTATCATGGACTCTCCTGCTATCATGTCATCAACATAATTGTTCTTTCCATGTGCTGCACATGCACATGCAGGAAATCCTTGCCCCTCTGTAAAAAGTTTAATGTCTTTCCTATGAGGGCACTGGATTTATAACCACAGACAGCAGGATTGGTATAACCTTGTTACAGGAAAGGCAAAAATAGACAAGGATTAAAAAACTAGATACTGTATGCTGTATTTTAGCCCACAGTTCAACTTCAACAGCTACGTAAAGGAATAGTCCGCTTTAAATGATGAAATCTGGTGGATATTTTAGTCTTGCTGCCCTCCATCCTGTGTTATATTCAGCAGAAATAATAATAATAAAAAAAAAAACTTTCCATTTAACTATTAAAAGCACACTAATCTGATCAGGAGCCACAGACACACACCTTCTGCCTTATTCATGGGGGTTGTTATCTCTGCCGGTGGGGGTCTGTCTGATTCTCATCCAGGCCTTCTTCTCTTCTGTCTGCATTCATGTGTTTGCAATCAGGTCTGCTATTTATTTCATTTTTAACAAGAATAACAGTAATAATAATAATTAAGTTTACATGAAACATGGCATCTGATGGTTTGCTCGTATCGTAAAACCGACACATTTTAAAACAACATTTTCTACATTTTTTCAGGTCTTTTTCTTTAACTCGAGTGTAGTCACATTTTAAATTGACCATCCTCCCTTTGACTCTGCCTCTTAACACGACATCATTCTCTGCTCAGTGACTAAGAAAGCACGCCCGAGCATCTTCCTCGCTGAAGCTGTTTGTTTTGGCCCCGGATTAAGATTAAAGCTGTTATCTTTGGAAGAGCAGGACGGGGTAATTAGTGCAGACGCAGCGTCACTCACCCGCAGAGTAAACCGCGACTGTCCGATAGCTGTTGTTTGACTTTATGAAGCTCGCTGGACTCCATCCAGGCTAACAGAGTTGTAAAAATATCTTTTCATATTTCAACCCTTTTTGGTTTTTACGGTCTTAGAATAGGCTGTAATAGATAATCGCTGGGGAGTGTATTTCTGAAAATAAATTTTTTTCAATAACCATTTTCTTCAGCTTTTTGACTCACTGTTTTTTTTATCAATACCAGAAGATTTTTTTTTCTCTGTTCACTATATTTCTGGCTTCCAGTGAAGCTTTAAGTAAAGCACGCTGCCCACAATCCCTTTAGGAACCCTATGGATTTTTGTTTTAACAAGCTCACAGCAAGACACTCGCATGACCTTTATGTGGCCCTCTTTTTAGTAGTTCACTGGAGTCAGTGTAAGTCTGCATTAAATCTACTAAGCTACAGGCTAGAGAGAGATAATACCAGCCCTGTTCTTTTATTCTTTTTGTGTCTCTTTTATATATTAGCTTTGAATTCTTCCTCCCTCCTCAGCTTCTCTGCATTGCCTTTGTTGTTTTTCCTCTTTCATTAGAGTGTGGCATTTACGCGCCGCTACAAGTCAGCCTGTTTTTACAGCTATGCCAGCTTGTAGAGTTCAACGTGCACAAAAGACTGTTGAAGAAAAACATGGACACAGCAGCTACGACGCACGACTGTTTATGAAATGACATTTTCAGTCCTGAATTGGGGTTTAGGATCATTTTTGGCACTTGCTGGAACCTTAAAATACCAATTTTTCGATCAATATATGTTCAAAACACACACACACATATATATATATATATATATATATATATATATATATATATATATATATATACAGTGGGATATTTGTGTGATGAAGCTGCTGTCTATGCAGATTATGATTCACAAAACAAAGGAGACAGAGGAGGGAAAAAATAGACTCTAGTGTGGATTAAAACATCTGATAAAATGGAAGCATATCTGTTCAGTGATGGACGTCAAAAATGAACAAAAAAGAACAGCTAAAATCTGCAGCAAAATCAATTAATTTCTCCTTTTGCTTAAATTGTACCTTAGTGAAATAGCAATGGTAATAACAAAAGAAAATGATATTAACACTAGCATGTTTCCAGCATGTTTGCAGCTTGCTCACATGTTAGCCGTCACTCTCCAGATACTGTAGTTCACTTAAAAGTCCTGTGAGTTGTTTCCTACATCACAGAGGCAGTTAAACTGGGCATTTATGGCTATCAAGTCCCCTCTAAAGCCCTCAAGCTCTTTCAGGACAGTTGTTGTTGTGACATCTGCTTGTTTTTTGATTAACTTAACTTGACTTGACTTGACTTGACTTGACTTGACTTGACTTAACTTAACTTAACTTAACTTAACTTAACTTAACTTAACTTAACTTAACTTAACTTAACTTAACTTAACTTAACTTAACTTGACTTGACTTGACTTGACTTGACTTGACTTGACTTGACTTGACTTGACTTGACTTGACTTGACTTGACTTGACTTGACTTGACTTGACTTGACTTGACTTTGAGGTCACATTAGTTACATCCATATTATTACAATGACTGCTTGTACATCCTGCAGATTTAAAAATTGACCAGTTTCTTTACTTCTCTACTATTTATCTGGATCAACATAGAAAGTTAGATTTTTTCTGACATTTTATGGACGATTAAACGGTTGATCAGGTCACCAGATTTTCTCTAAACTGTCTCTAGACACAAAAAAAAAACAAAAAACTGCACATTTTCTCTGAAAGAATTACACTTGATTAAGAATTAATTGAGAACTGAGCGGCGCCGTTCTGTCTGTTCAACCCACTCTGACTCCGACCTGCGTTCAGCATCTCTGTCATCAGCAGCAGCTGCTTGATTTGAAGCATAGAAGTGGAGTCTGATAGGAGTGTCTGGTAAATTATATTGATTATGTCGACCCCCTTATTCATGACATGCATGTTCAACCTAATGCACATGCTTTTAAGTCATAACATACAATGAATACTGGAGCCTGCTAATCAAAACATGGCTCTACAGCACCACTAGTGGATAAAAAAAACACCACAGGTACATTTTCAAAGATAAAGAACATCTTGAATGCATCGGCTTCATAGCACAGCTGTCTGTCAGTGTGCATTCCTGTAACGCTGATGTGCAGGCGTGAGGTCGGCGCAGCATTTAATAAACCAAATTCATTTCAACACCCTTAAGGGTTCATTTTCATCACTCTGTGAATTTATTTCCACATATATTCTCAGGAAAAAAAAAAACCTTTTCTGCATCCTTTCACAAATGTGACAATGTTCACCTTTTGTTTTGAGCTCCAAAAAAGCCAATTAAAGAAGGTCATCAAGCATGTTGTCGCAAAAGAGAGTTACCTGTCAACACGCCCTCTGTTGAGTCCTGAAATCTCTCTCTCTCTCCATCCCTGCAAGCGTTATTGGTATATTTAGGTGTTTCTACGCATTGCTCAGTCCAAATGTCTGGACTCTATTTAGAAATGGTGCATGTCTGCTCTGGTGGAGAGACGGAGCAGGAGGCTGAAGATAGACAGATTGACAGGGAGTTATAGGAAGATTAAGAGTCGGGGGGAAACTGTGAGACTGAGTGGTGAAACGGAGAGAGAG
Organism: Pampus argenteus; assembly: GCA_036937835.1. NCBI lineage: Eukaryota > Metazoa > Chordata > Actinopteri > Scombriformes > Stromateidae > Pampus > Pampus argenteus. The sequence goes on from CM072862.1 coordinate 22,968,000, forward strand.
AGATAAAGAAAGCTGCAGGGTACCAGTCACCATCAAAACCTGTCACCAGCAAGCCTCACTGTGGGGTTACACACACACACACACACACACACACACACATACGAATACAATGAATGTAAGACAGCGAGGATGCAAAGAAACATATGTGCGCACACATAAGCTGTCACTCACACACGCACACACGCACACATGCACATATTGCAGACAAAGAAAGAAGCCAACAGTATTATGTACAACATATAGCAGCAATAACAATGGAAATAAACAAGAGTCCAGACGTTTTAAAATTATTCATGTTCATGTATGGCTCAATCGCCTACATATACACACATACACACACACACACACACACACACACACACACATGCTCTGACTCACTGGTGTGATAATGCCGTGTCTCTGAACACACCAAAGTAAAGCAAGGATTCTGCTGCACAGCTACTAGAGGCAAATATTCAGGGGACACCACACTGTGAAACACATTATTCACAGCTCACACATCCCCTGCAGAGAACACCGACACACACACACACACACACACACACACACACACACGTATACGGAGCAGGGCTGTCTTGACAACCACACGGTGATCCAGTCTACATGTATCACCACCCTCATTTTTTCATCCTTCTCTCAGTCGTCAAACATTCGGCACTGTAGCTCACAGATTTTATTTTTATTTTTATTCTAATCTTGTAGTATCTAACCTGAAGGGAAGCTCCACTCTGGGATACCCGGAAGCAGCAGATACCTTTTTAACAATTCAAGCAAACACCTGTAGCTTTCACTAAAAAAGGTGAGCTCAGGTTCATGTAAATATAGCTAGAAAAAAAAATAATTCACGCATCTTCTATTGAATTGCACATCTCCGCCTACATTTGCACCATATGCAGAGCATGAAAATGTCCCAACAAGCTGACGGCTCATCTGTTAACGAGTAATATTGTGTTAAAGTAAATTAACCACAGCTACATCAAGCAGATGACGGGGGGGGGGCTTGACCTCACAACCCTCTTACTCTGATGAATAAAGCCAGAATAGGACCACATCCACCCACTGCGACTAATATATCCCAATCATCCCATATGAATAGCCACAAACTAGATGCTAATAACTATCTTTCACAGAGAACCAGGAGGCTGACGGCAACGCTTGACACACAGTGACACACTAACAATAACAGTCACTTAAAACTGCGGTCAGCGAGGTCACAGCTTATCGGGGGAATGCACACGCATGCACAGTCTGTCTTACACCGTCTCTCCTCACATACACGTACAGTCCAATTATAGCGAGGGAGGACGAGGCCTGGGCTCTGCTCTGCTCTGCTCTCCCAGTGACCTTGTTCCAGGACAGATTGATGAGGCGCTGTATCACCCCAGCAGATCAAATGACTCCTCTCTGGCCCTCATTACCAGGACTAGAGGATCTGCAAGTGCTGCACTCTAGCTAGTGTAACCTGCTAACACACACTGCACTGGTACCAAAGTAACTGTTATTAGGTTTTTGTTTTGTTTTTTTAATCCATTTTTTAAAATTACAGAACTTAAAATCAAATATGTCAAGTGTTGTCATCTGCTGGAAAGGTCACGGTTGTGTGAAGGTTGCAGAAAATAATTGGATAAGTTGTTATTAGATTAAAAACGGTTTGTTTTTCTTTCTTCCACCCTCCCTTAACTGGTGGTTTGGCAGTTGAAGGGGAAGGCATGGCATCGTTGTGTCTTTGTTCATTTCCTGCCCGACACCGTAAACACTGAGGTTTAATGCGCCTGCTTAGTTTTGACAAAGCGCTTATTGAATTTCATCAGGAAGAGGAGCGTTCATTTCACATCCCTCGTCTCTTATCCGCTCTTTTGCTCAAACTTCAACATGATGCATAATGATTTTTTTGTTTTTTTCCTACTTCTCCACAGTTCCTCCCCAGTTTATCAAGCGGCCAGCCAACATTTATGCCCATGAGTCCATGGACATCGTCTTTGAGTGCGAGGTCTCCGGCTCACCAGCTCCCACCGTCAAATGGGTCAAGAATGGAGACGCTGTCATCCCCAGTGACTACTTTAAAATAGTTGTGAGCTCATTTACTTCATTTATCTGCTCTCTCAGTAAACAGTAAGACGATCAATAAAAATGTCACTGCGGTAGTATTAAGTCTTTATATTTTTCTCCCGTCTTTGCAGAAGGAGCACAACCTGCAGGTTCTGGGTCTGGTCAAGTCAGATGAAGGTTTCTACCAGTGTCTCGCCGAGAACGACGCAGGCAACATCCAGTCCAGCGCACAGCTCATCATTTTGGATCACGGTACGCCACTTACAAAGAAAAGACCACCCACTCCTCCAATTATGCAAAAGCAGATTAGTTAATTAACCAGACAAAATCAGTTCCCACTTGAGAAGATGGCAAACACACACACACACGCACAAAGTGAGAGAAGGCGTCGCTGATTAAAAAAAATGATCAATCTCGGATGTTTAATAATTTTTGCTCAAGACAATCAAGCTACATATTTGGAAACAAAAGAATCTTTTCACAGTGATTATATTTTTTATCTTTCAACTGCCTCCTTATTTAATATATATATATGTATTGCCTGAACTGTTCAACATGACCTAGCCTGTTAGTGTGATGGGTCTTCAGCTCTCTATACAGTTTATGTGTAAACACCTAGATGGTTGCTGGAGGTTGTGCACATCTGTGAAGGTGAGGATGTGTAGTGAAGAGTGAAATGAAACCGCTGGGATCTTGTTAAACCAGAGGTGACTCGAAAGGGAAACCGAAGTATATCTGGAGCAAATGATGCCTGGTTTGCAGTTTACAGTTTATTCCACATCTGGTGTTACAGAAATGTTTGACTGAGGAAAGCTTCTTTACACAAAGCCTGCACGCTTTGATGCTGCATCCTAAGACACGTAAAGGCCGCCTTTTTAAAGCAGGGAGCTTCACCTAAACATGAACTCGTATGCTGGTAAAGTGAGAGCGCTTCCCGGATTGCTGCAACACGATCTTTCTTTTCAGCATAATTTTCCCTTTTTAAAGCCAAATGAGAAGCTTGTATTTTAATTCCCAGAGTGCAACAAAAGCAGACACCAAGGGGGACACAGTAGATGGAAATATCCAAAACTAAGTGCCCAAATATAGAAAGCCGGTGTGGAAAATGTTTTTAACCATGTTTCATTACCTCCGCTCACTGGAGAAAATGTAATACAACTTAAATATGAGATCATTTGGTGCAGTCATTATAATCATAGTTTAACTCATGAGGGCTGGTTTTAAAAACATCCCCGCAAGAAAAACAAGATGATGAGCACAATATAATGAAAATCACTGCAAAGCACAATCTAAATAAAATATAATATAATGACCAGGGGAGTGAAAGTAAAACAATCGTAACACACACAGCAGGAATTGTTGTGTGTGTGTGTGTGTGTGTGTGTGTGTGTGTTGTTTATATTAGAAACCATTGCAGTCGACTCAGACTCTCCCATTTTGTGGAGGAAGATGGCAAAATTTAATCAAACGTGACCCCCCCCCTACTCAAAAGCAGGTGGCTAATGCATCAGCATAGCGGTGTCCAACCGGTGGCTCCCACCCCCCCAACTGTGTCATCCCCTCTGATTGGTGGACATTAAATCAGAAGTAATGATGACCTGCAGCTCATTGTGTATTTGTGTTTAACACCATTGACGAGGGTTTTTTTGCCACTTTTCATTGCCCCGAGTCTTTTCTTTTCTTTTTTTTTTTTCTTCCCTTTGAGTTGAAGATAAATGGGATGAATTACTGAGGCAGCTGGCCTTGTACACAGGGCTGCCCTAAACGGGGCTTTGAAGAAATTAATCTGTTGTTTAATCCATCTTTTTCAGTACTTTTTCTGAGCGTGTACATCTGTCCGGATGCAGTAATATTAATCCAAACATACTTCCCACCCGAACGTTTCCTGTTTATGAATCTATTTATTATTACAGTCATCGTCTTGAGTCTCAGTCCAGAAAACACCCGTCGTCGCAGCGATACATCACCACCTGTAAATCATGAACACTTGTCCACAAATACTTGCTTTGCAGTATCAGTTGTCTAATTTCCTTTCCCGAAGTTGACATCCGTGACTCCAAATGCTTGAAATCAGCTAATTTTCCACACCTATCAGTGCTTTGTGGGCGCGGCTCTGTGACGAGAGGTTGACATGAATCTCTTTTAGGTTTCAGTCCAGTTGTATCCCTCTCCTCGGAGTCTCTGTTGTATTCCTCTCTTTCCTCCTGTGTGTCTGAGTACGGATACGTTCAATCCCACAGCCATCTGCCACCTTTCTCAACACTTCCTCTCACTTTCCTCTCTCCTTGTCTTTCACAGCCACCTGCTCTCTGTGATAATCTAACACACTGGTCATGTGTTAATTGTGCTGCCCTAAATATTCCCTCTTTATTGCTCCTCACCCCTCACCCCCACTCTCCCCCCTTCCCTCACAGCTGGGCATCTTTTTCCACTTACCAACGCACGCTTCACAAATACTGCACCTGCTCTTTGCTGCCCCTGTGCGTTTCCTGTCACTCAGGTATCCTGCACACACCTGCCAGACTTGAGTCATCCTGAAACAGCGCCAGGAAAAGTCAGCCCGCTGCCTCGCAGTCGGGGGAGATAAGCCAGGGACTTGCCACGGGGATAAAGTTGTCTTCAGCCTGCAGGGAAATCAATGGGGGCGAACTGCGGCTGCAAGTTGGCTAATAATCATTAGCGGTCATAATCTTTGCATCTCGACGCTGCCAGCTGCAGTTAAATGTAGCTCCGCTGATGATTCCCACTTGTGGCTGTTTGGGAACAGAAAAAAAGGGGCAGCTGTTATCATGCACAGTATCTTGGCAGTTATTTATAGAGATGTGTGCTCTGTATCAATAATCTTTGGCTTTGAACTTCGGTGGATGACAATGAGTCAGTACATGAACAAACAGGTGACACTTCAGATGCTTTTTTTTTTTTATCTCGCTACAGCAATCTTAAAACCTCAAATAAAAAAAAAATAGGCCCCTCAGATTGCAGTCTGGACATTCCTCAGCCATGTGCAATATGGGTCAGCTAGTTGCAAACAGATGTGGGTAAATATAAGCACAAGTGCCAAAAGTGGACCTTAAGGAGACCTAATTATGCAGTGTAATGCAGGCCAAGTGAGTGCCTCTTAATGTCCCTTGTAAAGCTGCCACATTCAGACTCGTCGTCTTCTGGAAGTGCTCAGACTGTGTTTGGGGTTTGTTTGATTTGTGTGGTTTTTTTTTGTAAATCATTAGTGTTTGTATGACTTTTTTCCCGATGACAAATGGAAAATCATTTCTTGTTACTCACTACTTTTACTTTTGTCTTAAAACAATACAAATTCAAAGCTTTCTTAAGTGTGTTTCATTACACGCAGCCTACATGGACTAATTATAGTTCATTTAAACAGAATGCTTTACTCATATTCCCTGCAGATCGGCCCATCCTTTCCTCACTAAACTATAAATACAACTACTAATAGCCGTCATGATGATTCCCTGCTGGCAGCTTTGATATTCGCTGTCCACGACGTCGATAAGGGAGGTTAGCCAGCTGCACAGGACGTGCTATCTAAGAGATTATCATCGCATGTCATCTATAGACAATGTGCAGCAACAACTTTGCGGCCTTTTCCAGGCACATGATTACGTGAATGCATTATACTCTAGTAGGCAGCAATTACAGCTCGGAGAGGAAATGGGTCACGTTTTTTTTTTATTTGTTTTTTTTTTCCAACTTTGAAGTTTTGCATGCCTAGATAAAGCACTCATTTATATGATTGTCATCTTTCCTTACACAGTACAAAGACTGAGTGTGTGTTTGAAGATTGATAAGGTGGCACACTAAAATATATATATATAAATATATATACTGAACACCGGCAGTATGATGGCTTTTTGTTTAATTCTTTAAGATTTAAAGGAGAGCAGAAACAAATGTTTCAGTTTTTGGATAACTGGTGTTATCACTTTATTGAACAGACAGCTGCATATCCTATTTACATTGGATTACATGACTGACATAAGGAGGAAAAGAAGAGCCATTGCGTGTTTTTCAGCATTATGTATTCTCATTTTATTGCAGTAATCACAGACCCGCGGCTACAAATCAGCCTCTTACAAGATGTCCGCTTGTCACGCAGCAACTTTTTTTTATTTTTATGTTTGCATACATTTCAGAGACATTGCATGTGAATACTTATTTTTGCTCCCTCCATATGCTTTGCTGGCTTCAGTATGTAAATAGTCCTCCGTCTGTCCCTCCATCTCTCTTCTTGTCTTCTCTCATTTCCCCTTATTCTCACATGAATAAGGTTTTTGACATTTTGCCTCCTAGTGCCTGAGCCAAGTATTTTACTAAAGAGCCTGAATGCTTGTTCGGATGTACAAGTTCTGAGCACTCATGCTGTTAGTTAGTTAATTAATACACCGAGATGAATAAAAAGGGAGATCTTTCACTAGCCAGCCGGCTTCAGGTGAGCGATAAGACGATTTGAAGGCATCTGTAGTCGTTTTTGTGCATCTTATGTTTCTATGATGAAACGGAGATGACACGCCCCTTTCTGATGCTTTTATTAAAGCCTAAACTCAAACAGGCAAGCGGTCCTCCTCGATCCCTCCTTCTCTTTCATCTCTTCTACCTTTTCCCTCTGCTTCTCTCTCTTTAATCTTTCTCTTTCGTCCCCCCCCCCCACCCGTATCCAGCCATGCTGCCATTAGTTTTCCCTCCTCCCCCCTCCTCTTTAAACCTGTGGCAGCAAACAGCAGAGTCCTGTCCTCCCTTCCCATCAGAGGTACCAGACCCCCACTGAGAGATGGAGATGCCTCATCACTGGCTGAGTGCTCTCTGCGTCGTTTGGTTTTCCTCTCCCTCCATCACTCTGTGTATTTATGAGCGAAGGCATCGGGGATGTTCTGGCATGATAAAGTGATGACGTGTGTGCTGTTCGCCAAAAGCCGAAGCTTGACACCGTGACGAGCACAAAGAGATACTGGAACGGGATATTTTCCCAGCCCCCGTACATACCGTAACGTTATTAATAAATCAATACATTACAGCCGTCATGATCACCAGACCTCTGTGTGAAGTGACCAAAAAAAGCAGCAGATGACTTGCTGTTAACAACCAGAAGTAAACACAACCTCTGAATCTCCTTCCCCTTGTTGTGAGCGAAGGCTGTTAACACCTAATGAAGATTATGTTTCAGAAACACAAGTTTTATTTATATGTTTATTTATATTTTTTAACACGTGAAACCAAACAATGTCAAGGCAGACCAATTAGAGGTAACGGGGACCCTACTGTGAATGAATCTGTTTACATATTAAGCTTGGTCAAACACTGCAATGCATGGAGAGCAAACACTAAAGAATGAGTCAGCAGCTTGTTTTAGTTCCCATTAAATCAGACCTTTGCAAAATATCATCCAATAAATATATATATATATATATATATATATATATATATATATATTAACAAAAAAAAGCTCTAAATCTCCCCTTGTGTTTAAAATATTGTTCCAAGCTGGAGGAGAGATGATTTTTTTCCCCCCTGAAACAAAACTGCAGCAGATTTGTAACCCAAACATCAAATATTGAAACACACATTTCCACATAGACTACTGTTACACATGAGATATGGAAAAACAGCAGCCTAGATCCATTGTTGTGGCAACGTACAGATATGCAACCAGGAAGGGTTTCATGTACAAAATATACCTCGATGTTGAAGCTTTATTGTTCCCTTCAAATACAAATCAAACAAGATATAATAATTGATATTGAAAGTAAAAGAGAGACTCTATTAAAGTAGGTCCCTGGCTGTCAGTGTGCTACACTGCAGTAGAGTTTCTAGCTCCGGTGTCGAGGAAAAGAAATGTACTTGAGCGCGAATCCATGTAATATAAAAATGTAACTAGATCATGATTAAATAAGAAACACACTGGCTTTGAGTAAACAGGGCTGGATGGGGGGGGGATCCATCCACTGTATCAGAGCACCACCCTTATTCCCTGTTCAAATCAAGAAGTGAGAATAGGCTGCTAAAAGACCCTTCCCTCCAGCTAGACTCGACTAGTACTGAATAAAAGCTCAGGCCCGCTTGAGGGAATACTGTGTGCTCCATCATCTGCTAGCGGGGTCATTGCCAGGCCAGCAGGAGGGAATGTGTAACGTTGTGAGCATGTGAATACGTCAGCACATTGTGAGGCTTGTGCACCCGTGTTTTCTGTTGGCATCCAAAGTGTAACTTCAGCAGCAGCAGCAGCAGCAGCAGCAGGCGCCAGTGTGAATATGTGCCATGTTACTGCTAGGATACGCTTGCATGCACATGCATATGGTCGCAGTTACTCTATGGTGATGGTGCCTTCGTGAGGTCATAAGGGCACACACTCACAGTTGGTCTAACTAGCATTTTTTTCTTGAGTATCTCAAGCATGCGATAGGCCGCTCACGTTATTCTTGATACACATGTTAGAGGTGTTGCAGTGCAATGCATGACGATACACTGCAGGCGCCCTGCAACAATCGCTGCTTTATAATCAGCTTTATAATGTCAGTGGTCCTGTTAGAGTGAGGCAGTAAAAACATTGATAAGAAGCCCACAAAAGAAAAAAAAAGGGAGCCTGTGGATTTATTAGCCGTTTATGGGAGGTTATGGTCTAATATTAAAACAACATGATAATATCGTTGTTGTTTTTATTCAGAGCATTGTGGTTGTATGTGTTGTGAATGCTTGTGATCATGAAACGCCACAGTGTAGGAACAAATCAGGGACATGTGATGGTGAATATTTATAATATGTAAATGTGAGGATATTACATTATATTCTGCCTCGTAGCGAAATATATTAAAATTCTAATTTTGGGGATGAAGCCCCTAAAAATGTGCATATAGTGTCTTAACTGAAATATACACACACACACACACAATCACTTTGGCTTGATTAGTAAAGTCCCCCCCACACACACACACACACACACTGCGGGCTGTAGGAAGCTGATCAGAGGAATTGTATCTTAAATTGATTGTGAGAAGCTGAAATCAGCCTCGACCAAATTGCTGTTTGTACAGACGCTGATGGCAAAGTGTGTGTGTGTTGTGGCTTTGTCTCTCAGGGATGGTGTGTGTGTGTTGTGTGTGTGTGTGTGTGTGTGTGTGTGTGTGAGGTTCTTACAGCACAGGCTGAACCTATAGTGTAGTGTTGGGCAATATATCGATATTATACCGATATCATATTATATGCGACTAGATATCGTCTTAGATTTTGGTGATATCATGATACCGCGTGAACATTGCAGCGTTCAAGCTGCTCTATCATTAGTCTTTATCCACATTACTGATGGTTTTTTTTTAGCAAAAATCTCATTGTGTAACTATTGTGTGAAAGCACCAATAGTCATCGCTACAATGTTGATGCAATATTGAGGTATTTTGTTTGTGAATATTGTGCTGTTTTGTCCTAATGGGTTGCCGTGGTGAAAAGCTTTGCTTCGTTTATAAACGGTCTGTCGACTGAGCGCCGACTGCGAAATGTTACAGGTGCCAATTTTACTCTTGTTTTGCGCAGGAAAAGAGGAAAAAGGATTAAAATAGCTGTTGATACCTGCGTCAGTGCTGTTTTGTTTTTTTTGAAGGTCAGTCTTATTATCAATACCAGTTCAGCGTGAGACCTGCTTTTTTCCTGGCAGTCCGTTTTATACACCTCACCGACACGTGCCTCGATTTTACGATATAACGCTGTCCACCTCCAACACACACTTATCCAGGATGTCAATCTGGTGATTTTGGATGTGGTGAGTCCTCTGGGCGCAGTAATTGAGAAGTACCACTGGCACAAAAACACCACTTTCCCTTCACACCCTTCCTTTAGCTGCAGGCAGCTGACCCCTGTGAGCGGCACCACTGAAGCTGGAGCTTGTATTTTCCCTGTTAGCACCCACACCCGCTCTCTTCCTCGTGCCTCCCAGTTTCCATAAGCTAAAAGTAGAATCGGGAGTAACATCACAGAGAGTTGGAGGCACCCTGCTGCCTGCTAGCGTGGTGCGATAGTCGCTTCTCGGTGGGTCTAACCCAGGCAGGCCCGCTTTATTGGTGGAAGTCTGATTATCTGGACTGTTTGTTAGCGAGTCTCTCGTGACGGATGCAGCTGCTCCCACTTCTCCAAACATCCTATTTGACCTTTTCCAGCTCTTTCCCGGGTTGTTCGCTTCCACTCGCTTTATACATGAAATGTTGCAAGTACATGTATACACACTGTTACACAGAGCCTCTCCCTTTGCTCTGAAATCAATTCCCTCATTCCAGGCTCGCGCTGCTCCCTCTGAAAAGGTTGAACTGTATTCGTAAAAACCTCCAAGGTAATAAGACACAAAGGCAGGCGCAGCAGAAAGAAAGCCAACCACGCTTCCAGTCCGGGGCATCGGTGGTGAAATGCTCTGGAGATGTGCAGCATCGGTGGCTGTTTTGATGTGCTTGAAAGGCGAGACCCAAGAGGCCCAAGCCTTCCTCTCGCAGCCAGCATGCGGAGCACGTGATGCATATGATGCAGGTTTGTCAAAGTGGGAAGAGAGGTGGAGGAGATTGTATATATACCGTAGCTACACGTCTTCATTTGCATACGGAGTCTGGGAAAGCAGCCGTTTGGCATCGTGATGGCGCATGTTTCTGCAAACGTGCGTGTGTGTATGCGTGTGTATGTGTGTGTGTGTTGAAGGGAACAAAGCAATAACACCTAAATTAACTCACCAGTGGCTCACGGATCAAGGGGCTACATGTGTTTTAATGGCGAAGGGACGATGTATGTACACACAGATTAATAATTGATGTACCCGGGCCCCCATTCAATTACAGCCGTTATTTCCAAATGGGGGGCGTTTGTTTGTTTTCCCCTACGTGTTGGGATCTGAGGGTCCTCTGGATTTCAGTAGTATGTATGTAGTACTTTACACAGTAAAAAAACCCCCAACGACACTCAGTGTTTATTCTAAAAACCCAGAGCAGGGATTGTTTCTTTTTACGGGAAACCAAATTACCAGAAAGTAAATTGCTGGAGGGCCAACATTGGTTTCAAACACACACACACACCATCATCATATTCAAAACATATTTCTTACATACTCCTTTTACTTGTTTATGTAGGACTACAGGGAATTTAAGATTTTTGGATGTAAAAAAAAAAAAGCAAGTTATCGTTGTTAAATTGAACAAACGGTGGCGTCTGAGGAGGAGATGACTGCAGGGGCTGCTGGGTAAGAAGTTAAAATTGCATAAGCTTATACAAACATCCCCCTCCTACTTATTATTTACAGCCACATGAATCTATCAGATCGGTCCTCTCACCTCCCACTTTGTCTCCACTGCCGCAGCAGGGATTGTGTGACCTGCTCCAAACACTATAACAGCGTTTTGATCTACTTAGTGAGGCTTTGTAATGCTGTTTTCTATTGACCCATACGTTTTAGCAGCACTACGTTTCGCTGGCGGTGACATCAAAAACTTGCAGTCTTTAAGTTTTTAATATTCCGCACATGACCATACGAGCGCTTTCCCCCCTTAATTTGCCAGACTTTGATGTGTCTGCCCCCCACGTGCCAGTTTTCAAACATTTCTTCGTCGTAGTCAACGCGGCACAGAAAGTGATAGGAAGGAATGTGGAGTTTGACTATTTTTTTTGGGAAAAGTGTGAGACATAACGCTTTTTTTTGGTCTTTTTGGATTATGTCAGTGAGTTGGAACACCTCGTCAGTTTAAGCCTTTGTGAGTATCGAGCCGTACTTTAATCTTGAATGTCTGATTATCACAGCGAGAGGGAATGTGTGCAGTTACCGATATGCTCCATCCTTCAGCAATCTGATCCTGTTTCTCTGTCAGTTTCCCCTCCTCGGCCAGCGATGAGATGCCTGGAGACGGTGCGAGAGAGAGAGAGGTCCCAAGACAAAGCTTATATTCCTAACAAGGAGGTGACCCTGCGGTGAAATGAATAGGCTTTAAGGATTTTCACTTTCTCTTCGTCGTTGATTTATGTCTCACATTTTTTATTGTTTTTATATAATTTTCATTTACTGTTATATCGCTTGGTAAGCACTTTTTTTTGCAGGTGTTAAAAATTGAATTTATTATTGTTGTCGACAAGGTAGCGGAGAGGAACTGAAGAGAATGAAAAACTGTGCTTGGTCAGGCTTTTATTTTTTATTTTTTTTATTTTTTTCCCCCCTACTTTTCTTTCTTCACCTCTCACTTTGTCTTCACTCGAATCATTTGTCTTCTCTTTCTGACTCAGTTTCCTTTGTCGGCACATTAAGGAGCTTCTCAAATGTCATGAGCTGTCAGGCTCGCTCATCTTTCCAATCCTATCTTGAAAGAAAAGCGCGAAGGGAACGAGATCGTAAAAAAAAAAAAAAAAAACAGCCACGGTTGTCAGCAGTTGCTTTCAGCAACCAATAATTTTCCATCACATTTGCTTCAGAGCAGCTAAAGTGTTCTGTTGCTCCTTACATTACCTTTACATCGTATTGAAAAGGATCCACCTTTGCATTTTTTGTCTTATCGAACTTGTGATTTTTTCATGCGATCACTCTCGTGTACTTTAAGCACACAGTCATACGTGTGACATGTTTCATACGATGTTCTGCATGAAACATGAAAAAGACTTTGGTTGACTGACAGCCGGCTTTGTGTTGGTTTTCATGAAAGCTGTGGACCGCGCCTTTTGAGTGCATTGTTCATTCTTGCTGTGCTCATTCTTCTTTTTTCTATAGCAGATTAAAGTAGTGACTCAGTAATGGACCATTAGCATTGTGCTGGATCTGTCTCCTATGCAGCCGTCATTACCGAAAACCACATTAGACGTGGAAACTTCTCCTGAGGAAATCCATTTTTGCAGGAACGTGGCATTGGCCTGCTGAATTCACTCTGAAAAGACTATCTGTAGTTCCAGTGCTCTGTGTGTGTGTGTGTGTGTGTGTGTGTGTGTGCTTCTGACAGATATCTCCATTCAGACGATTTATGCTCTCCTGGTGCAGGTGTGCAGTCTGAGCCAGTGAGGAACTGCAGGGTCTCTTATCTGTGTACCCAGACCAGATGATGAAGGAAAGAAAAAAAAAAAAAAACCTACTTGGCGTAACTTTACACGCTCACTGGAGAACACAGCAGAGGATTATGAAGTTAGCAACACAAGATAAAAGTTCAAGTTATGAGGCTGCGATCTGGACTTTATTGCCGCTCCAATTATTTTTATGTCCAGATACGGCTTTTACTTCCGCTGAATATTAAGATCAATGTTTTTGCCGTGCATGCCTTTTGTTCTCGGTTGTTTTTGTGTATTGGTTACCCCGGGTTTTATTATGCACATCTAGAATAACCTTCCTCGTTAAGCCTTAATGCCAGCCATTCATTACGTCTGGCACAGAGACTAATGATACTATTAATCAGCTATGAATAGAGCTTGGCAGTGGCAGTGGGAGGCTGACACCTCCTTACTGTAACAATCCCAGGCCCCCATGTACAAGACAGATTGTCAGAGGGACACTGAAAAACCGACCAGCATGTCAATTACCTACACATGACGAGGTGTATTAGAGATGGAAACTCCGCGTGAAGCTCGCTCTGCGTCTTTTGTCAGTTTTGTCTTTAAGGAGGCGGGATTAGAAAAGTGTATTTTGCTTCAAAAAGGTGAGACATCCGTTCCTTTTTGTTCTGAGAGCTACGCCGGGCAGGAGTTTTTATTTACTGACCTCTGCTGACTTTTGTGGAAGCTTGTTTCTTGTTATAGCAGCACTCCTGCTTTATCTCTGCACTAAAATGCTCCTTGTACTACAGTAAACAGTGTCTGTAGCAACTCAGTCAAACATACGACCTGGGCGTCCTTTTAAATGTGCTTGGTTCAACTCCTGTCGTGGGTTATTGGTTCAACTCCTGTCGTGGGTTATTGGTTCAACTCCTGCCGTGGGTTATTGGTTCAACTCCTGTCGTGGGTTATTGGTTCGACTCCTGTCGTGGGTTATTGGTTCGACTCCTGTCGTGGGTTATTGGTTCGACTCCTGTCGTGGGTTATTGGTTCAACTCCTGTCGTGGGTTATTGGTTCAACTCCTGTCGTGGGTTATTGGTTCAACTCCTGTCGTGGGTTATTGGTTCAACTCCTGTCGTGGGTTATTGGTTCAACTCCTGTCGTGGGTTATTGGTTCAACTCCTGGCCAATAAGTGATTTCCTGTAGATTTGTATCTTCTTCTGTAACAGCTGATGAGCACGCTGTTCTTGTTTTTTAACTGATCTTCCTAATAAATAGAAAAAAATAGTTAATTTAAATGTGTTAAGATGTTTAATGTAACTCCTGTTAAAGTAGATATCCATCAGTAACAAGCCGAGGTCACTGGTGTCCTTTCCTTTCCTTTCCTTTCCTTTCCTTTCCTTTCCTTTCCTTTCCTTTCCTTTCCTTTCCTTTCCTTTCCTTTCCTTTCCTTTCCTTTCCTTTCCTTTCCTCTCCTTTCCTTTCCTTTCCTTTCCTCTCCTTTCCTTTCCTTTCCTCTCCTCTCCTCTCCTCTCCTCTCCTCTCCTCTCCTCTCCTCTCCTCTCCTCTCCTCTCCTCTCCTCTCCTCTCCTCTCCTCTCCTCTCCTCTCCTCTCCTCTCCTCTCCTCGCCACCACAGACTCTTAGCAGTCGAATGCTTTTGGTTCTAGATGGAACAGTTGGAGTCGTGGTTTCGGTTTGGCTCTACTAAACCTAAAGAAGCTAAAGAAGCAGAATTACTTTGAATACCACAAATATCTCTATTCCTTCTTTATACGTCTGCCTTGTCTTTCTTTCATATGTCTTTCTTATTGCTGTGCTAATTGTGTTACTGTAATGTAGATCTGTATAATATGAATGGATATTTGTTTCTATGGACAAGGTCACTACTAATTTATGACAGTATCTTCTTCTTCTTAGTCCATTATATTCCTTACATTATGTTTCCTTGTCTGTATTCATAACGTGCAAGAAATCCCATCATCTGCTTTGTACGTGTTTCTGCTAAAAAAGAAAGCTAAATGACGATAATGTTTGAGCATCTGGTAATTAGAGATGTTATTAGGACAATTATATGTTTTCATCATTCTGTGGCTCGACTCCAGCATATTAATACGTATAATATTTGAGATGAAGAGTGAATGTGATATTTAAGGTTGTTGACGCATATAAACATAAACATACAAACACTGCAGGAATAATAATAAATAATAATAATAATACGAAGCTGCGGCTGAAGCGCAAGGTCAGTTCTTTCTAAACGGGGTTAGTCGCCGTGTGGGTGATTGAAAGAGTGAAAAAAAAATCCTTCATACAGCTCCAATCATAAAAGGTCACTGCACTCTGGGAATGCGAAATGTAAACAAATATCGGAAGCCAAATTAGCCGGGTTCGTCTTTGTGTCACGACGGACAAATAAGCCGGCGGCGACTTTGCATTTTTCAACACAGTAATAATACACTTTGCCTTCCAGTCGGTTTCTCTGACCTGCAAACAAATGGAAATGTCATACAGACTGACATTCTTTCCGTACGGTTTTTCGCTTTTCGCCCACTCGCCAGGCAAATGGAAAGCAGAGCTCGTTTTTGAGCTCTGACCGCAGATTGTTCTTCCCAAAAAAAAAAAAAAAAAAAAAAAACGCCATGAAATCACAAACATTTTTGTGGCCGAGGATGTGGAATGTGATGGAAATAAAAAAAAAGAAAAAAAAAAAAGACTCATGTGGTGTATTAGTTAAGAGAGGATCAGCTTTCATCTGATATTATTCTGTTTAATTTCCCTCAACACATTGTCTTGTTTTCTTGTGTGCATTCGAGAGGCCAGAGGGTGGCCAGTATTTATGAAAACAAACAAAAACAAAAAAAAAAACAATCATTTTTTAATCACAAATGATTGTCAGCAAGGCTTGTCTGTGTCAATGTGTGACGCGCTGTGTTACATTAGAAAGCTGTGTGTAGATTTGCATGTGTAGTCTCCCCCTTTTGTATTGTGCTTGTATTTGTCAGCTTTGTGAGTGTAGTAGAAGTGTTTTATTTCTGTGTTTTCTTGTCGCACCAAAAAGTCTTTTTTTTTATTTTTTATTTTTATTTTTTTTGTTACGTTGTTGTTATTTTGTTTTTTCTTCTGTTTTTGTTTCCTCCCTTTCTTTCGTTTCACTATCATTTCCATTTCATCTCCTCTCCTAAAACCGCTCCTTTTCGGACGCCTCCCCTCCCCCAACCCCGCCGCTGTCTCCTGCCCTTCCCCGTCTACCTGCACCCATCCCATCATCCCTCCTCCCTCTCTCTCTCCCTCCTTCCTCCTCCTCCCGATCCAAAGATGTAGCCCTGCCCTCTTTCCCTCCCCCCTCACTGACTCCTAACACTACTGACCATGTAACGCCAGGCTCCGGAGGTGTAGCCAGTCCAGCAGGGCCCGCTCCCTCCGCCCCCCGAGATGTTGTGGCTTCTCTGGTTTCCACCCGCTTCATCAAGCTTACCTGGCGCCCACCGGCTGAACCACATGGAGACGAGTTAACCTACTCCGTTTTCTACAGCCAGGAGGGCACTAGCAGGTAGTACACGCACTTAGGGTACTAATAACATGCGAGCAGGAGTCTCGCACCACCCTGAAAATATCTTAATTAAAGCAGTTAGAGCACTTATCATAGTAGTAAACGTTTTATTAAGTACAAACTTCCTTCCTCCAAAGAACATTGAAGTAATCGCACCAAAAAAAATGGCAGTTCAAACGCTGTAATTTCTTTTTGTAGCCTGTGATAAATTCTTCCAAGCTTCTTGCGTGGAGGATTTACAGCATATTATGAAGGATGTTTAAGAAGCAGAGGGGATTTCTCACAGTTCCCATGTAGAGCTTTGGCAGCCTTTTGTGTCTCCCTCCTTGTTGAATAGCTTTAAGCAACAGTGAAAAGTGGCCCAACACGGTTGTATTACACTCTGTGCTTGAGCCAGAGAAGCAAATACATACGTCATCGTATGTGCAAAAGCATTAAGTGTCGAACATGTGAGCGGGAGCAATTTATGTGTTATTATAGTCTCAATTATTTGAAACATGAATCAAAAAGATACATTTATAATTAATCTGAAATGGCTACTAGCAAAATACAGAAAATATGCACACTTACGTCTATTACCAAGATGTTGCAAGTACTGCAAGTACTACTAGTAAGTGTGTGTGTGTGTGTGTGTGTGTGTGTGTGTGTTTGTTGTATCCACATCAGGGAGCGAGTAGTGAATACCAGCCGTCCAGGGGAGATGCAGGTCACCATCCAGAACCTCATGCCAGACACCAAATATCGCTTCAGGGTTGTGGCTCACAACAGCAACGGCCAAGGAGAGAGCTCTGCAGCGCTCAAAGTTGCCACCCAGGCTGAAGGTAAGACACGCACGCACACACACACACACACGCACACACAAACTAACGTTCATTATGTGTGCTCAGTAAACAGCTCATATAAACATAGAGACAAACTCCGGCCAGCTACTTGGAAATGGGCTTGCGCTGGCACACGGAGGCAAACAGGATGCACTCTAAAGGAGCACACAAATGTGCAAATAAACAGTCGCACAAACAAATATTCACTCACATACATACGCTCACTTCAAACAGATAGACCCCCCCCCCTGCCCCGCCCTCCCCTCAGCCAAACACACACACATAGAGGAGGCTGTTTGTTGCTGTGCATTTAATCAGACCACCCAACAGCAGACCAGAGAAATGCAGCATTTTCATCTCATGAGCCACTTCTTGTTTACTCCCCAACATTTCTAAAGACCTCTGTGTGTGTGTGTGTGTGTGTGTGTGCGTGTGTGTGCGCGCGCTAGTGTGCATGTGTGTGTGTGTGTGCGCGTGTGCATGTGTGTTTGTGTGCTCACCTGAATGAGGAATGTTTGAAATGAGTATTCCAGTTTTATTTTATCCTATAAAATATTTGCCTCATCCAGTCTGCATAAATACCCTCATTAGGATGTTTTGACTGAAGGACACATAAGAATCATTGAGGAGAGAAGTGTCATCTTCTTCTTCTTTTTGTTCTTCTTCTTCCTCTTCTTCCTCTTCTTCCTCTTCTTCCTCTTCTTCCTCTTCTTCCTCTTCTTCTTCTTCTTCTTCTTCTTCTTCTTCTCATTTAAAAGTGTGAAGGGGATTTCCCAACACACTGTCAGGGTAGACATCCCTCACCTTCTGGCTCAGCTACAGCTCAGTCACTGTCTCTTTCTAGGTCAGCTGCCGTTTCCGTACCTGTGTCCTTGGTTAGAGGGCGGACGGATACACACACACACACACACACACTACACCTTTATGCCTGACAGCAGGAGCCTTGCCACCCATGAGGATATCAGTGAGGGCGAGCAGTAGCTGTGCAGTATATCTCTGTCGTGTGTGTGGGCACTTTTAGTGTAAGAAAACCGCTACGAATTGGAGCTTAAACTGTTGACCTGCCTCTGAGTGCCAGGCATGTGCACACAACGCTGCCCTGCATCCCCTCTCCTCAGAGACCGGCTTAACACACCTTTAACATCTGTGCACGCTGACAAATGGGAGCCTCTCTTTTCTGTCAGGAACACCTGCAGCTAAAGCTTACAGGACATATACAGTGCAGACATATATCTGTCTGACAGCCAGCGCCTCAAAGTTATTGTTTTAATTTTAAATCCATTCTGACACATTACAGAGACGACAAGAAATGTTTTTGTCTCTATGCTTCCTGGCATAGAGCGGTCACAAATTATTATTAAGACGGCGACGACGTTTTGTTGTTGTTGTCTTCCAGCATCTGAAATGAAATATTTACTGTGAGGTTAAAGTGCTGACTGCCAGCTTCAGTTCGACTGTGTTTATGTATATTTATATCAGATGAACAAGTCATCTACACAATGAACATTGTTCTGAGTTTGCAGGTAGACTTCTTTTTGTTTTTAATGTAAGAAAATAACACCAAGATGGGTATCTCTGCTTCTATTCTGTTTCTGAAGAAAATGAGTTTCCTGATAAGCATCAATATCAAAGCTGTCACAAAGATAAATTATAATAGACTGTCTTTGTTGAATCCCGCCCTCTATCTTCACTAACCATATGCAATAAAATATAGAAAATAAAACTGTCTACCGCGCTGAATATAAGATAGAAGGGGGACGTTGTTGTTTTTTACATCCACACCTTCAGTTTGTTTGTCGTGGGAACATCGACGTGGCGGCCAGCCCGGTCCAGAGCTGCTGCCGCGACTGAGCCAGCTCACAGTTCGAGCTCTTGTTAGCACGGGGAAAGATGGCTTTGAAATAGCCAAGAATGTGTTCATGTTTTTTTTTTTTTTGGCAGAAATCAGTTGACCTTGCTAAATTGAATTTTTTATTTTTTTTTCCCAGTTGAAAGAAAATCCATTTTTTAATTGCTGCTCTTCTTCTCCGTCTGTTTATTTAGTCCAAGTGCCTGGCCCTGCCCCCAACCTGCAGGCGGTGTCCAACACGCCCACCTCCGTCTTTCTGAGCTGGGACACACCCGTCATAGGCAACGGAGAGATCGTCACCTACAAGTTGTACTACACGGACAAAAGCATCGGCACCGAACAGGTACGACTTCCTGGGACACATGCGGCCTTCCTTCCCAACACTGGACTGATCTGTGTAGTGTATCTGATGCATACATTTTGTGCCACAGTCTTGATTATGCGCCTCACCCAGTGTTTTTCTGGAGGTCTAACTCTGTCACAGGGTTGAATCTAGCTGCTTAGATATTGAGTCATCCCCAACAGTAGCAGTTTGCAAACCAGTGGAGGCATTAAAAAAACCTTTTAATATGATAATGGATGAAAGGTCAAGCCAGCGCACTAAAGTAATGATGCCTCGGCTCCTTGGAAATGAGGAGAAAAAAGGGGAGAGATGAGAAGAAGAATAGATATTTGATAGACGCAAAGTGCCCAACTTATGACTCTTATGAGTTTACAAGCCACCAAAAGTACAGTTGTAGTGCTCAAACATTTAGATTCAAGATTATAAAGCTTTAAAAATGTCCCTTGAGGAAGCACAACTCAAGTTTTTCAAAGTCATCCAGCCCAAAGAAATCAACATAAATGGAGGACGTTTATCATTCTCAGTGGCATTAAACCCGCTGGTCTGTAGGAAACATGGGGATTTATGACACAATAAGTTTGTAATTTTTGTTTATACCATATATCAACGTGTTGTTTTTAATACATGAAAAACATTTTACTCCTAATCTCCTATATCACAATATAACCTGTTCTGGAAAATGAATAATGAATTGTTGAAATAAAATAAGGATTTTAACTCATTAGCCCGAGAATGACCAAGCAAATTAAATATAGTTTTTAATGAGTCTCTGATCAGACGTCATAAATAAATCTGCAACAGAAACAGAGATGCATTTATCTCTAGTGTTTCCTCTAGACGTTGTGGGACTAGATAGAAGGACCAGAGCAGAGATGACGTTAGAAAAGACTCGGTTATTAGAGGACATGAAATATTAAAGGAGATCGGGACGCGAGGACACGGTCGCAGACGATCATCTGACCCGAGTTCAGAGGCTGTGATTGGACTGCTCTATCTGAAGCTGACGGTTAGATTTTCACAAAGTCTTCGCTTTTTTTTTTTTTTTTTTAACTCAAAATGTCACAAGCAAGTTGGCTTGGAAGTAATTGAGCGTGTGCCAGCGTTTCCCATTTGTAAAGCAAAACGTCGTAATCACAGAAGGCATAATTTGTGTCTGAGTTTTACACCGAATCACAAACTGTAAATGTTAGCGTTGATGAAGTGATGAAAGCCGGCATCGCATTAGTAGCTTTGCCATATTTGAGAAATCGCTTGGGTTGTTTGTGCCGGCATCAAACTTGTATGATAAAAAATGTACATTACACTGAAACGGGCAGTATTAATGTAATGATTGAAAACAGCTTTCAGAAGGAATATATTGAAATTCATCTATTACAGAGAGACATTAATAAAACATTTACATTTTCCATATGAGTTATACATTATTTACTCTGTTTCCATCCTGAGTTGAGAATTTAAATAATCAGTGAGCGTATTGCACGTTCACTTACAACGCAGCACAGATTCTTTAAAGAAACTGACAAATGTTTGACAATGTTTTTCTCCTTCCTTCCTTCCTTCCTTCCTTCCTTCCTTCCTTCCTTCCTTCCTTCCTTCCTTCCTTCCTTCCTTCCTTCCTTCCTTCCCTTCTTCCCTTCTTCCTTCCTTCCTTCCCTTCTTCCTTCCTTCCCTTCTTCCCTTCTTCCTTCCTTCCTTCCCTTCTTCCCTTCTTCCTTCCTTCCTTCCCTTCTTCCTTCCTTCCTTCCCTTCCTTCCTTCCCTTCTTCCTTCCTTCCTTCCTTCCTTCCCTCCTTCCTTCCTTCCCTCCTTCCTTCCTTCCTTCCCTCCCTTGCTCTCTTTCTCTCTCTCTTTCAGGACGTTGACATTGATAGTCATTCCTACACCATGACTGGACTGAAGAAGAACACCGAGTACAGTTTTCGCGTGGTGGCCAACAACAAACACGGTCCGGGTGTCTCCACCGACGACATCACAGTTCGCACCCTGTCTGACGGTCTGTTGATAGTTACAACCAAATCCCCTGAGACTGCTTTTAATCAGACGATATTTCTGCTGTGATTTTCTTGCACATTGAATGTCTTCTTCTGCCTCACAGTGCCAAGTGGCCCTCCTCAAAACTTCACTCTCGAGGTCCAGAACTCAAAGGTAAGACTTGGTTGCCAGTTTAAAGGATCTCTACTATAACCGGTCTGAACTTCATAGCTTTCACACTTTGTCTCCGATGCAACATGCACATTATAAGAGGGCGATGCATGTAAGCTGCCTACAGCCTATGTAGTTGCTTCACCACAGACAGTGATTAGCTGCCGTCAGAGGCCCCGGCTGGTTAAGAGGGTGTGTGAACCCTCATCGATCCTCTGATCGGCAGGAGACTCGCCTTGTCACAAGGTTTTATCCTCTCCGTCACTCTCTTTATCAGTACGGTATCTACTCGAAGAAACCTGCAGCTCAGATCTACATGCATTCAAAACAAAAACAAAAATGAACCCAGTAAGAATTGATGAGGTGATTTACAGGTTATAATGACGTCAGTGGGTTTCACCTTGTTGGTCAGCATTTATTTTATGTGACAAGAATAAATAGAAAGAAATCAAAATTGAGTGTTTCTTATATCTAAATTGAATTTCTCTGTGGATCAGAGATAGATGGATCAAACGACTCCTGGTGTCTCAATCTCTTTTTTAAGTTTCATTGTCAAATCCGATTTTATTACAGTTAACATACCGTAGTTTTTGATTAGATAAAGCTGC
This sequence comes from Pampus argenteus, assembly GCA_036937835.1. Taxonomy (NCBI): domain Eukaryota; kingdom Metazoa; phylum Chordata; class Actinopteri; order Scombriformes; family Stromateidae; genus Pampus; species Pampus argenteus. The sequence continues at coordinate 22,990,342 of CM072862.1, forward strand.
TGAGGTGGCTACAGGCTCCTGATTAGGACGTGGAAATGGCACTGCTTTCTTTTTGTAGCCGTTTGTTCTTCAAACGGAGAGCTGTAGGCCTGTTTATTGTACATTTCCAGCCGAGTGATGGATTTAATTGTCCAAAAGATGTTTGTCACTCGTGACATGTGAGACGGAAAGATACAAAGAGAAGTAGATGCAGGAAAACCTTAAGGGGACGTGCATTGACTACAAAAAAACAGCAGCTGGCGGGTTTTTTTTTTTGCTGGTCGATGTTGAGCCAGAGTGAGAAAGAACTGTCAAAGCGGACCGGAGGAAAAAAAAAAAAATGGGAGACAATCGTATCAGACACTCCCAGCTTGAGTGAGAACTGGCCACCCATGCTGAGGGATACTCGGCTGAGAGAAAACACTTGAATGCTAATGTTAAGAGTAAAATAAAGAGGAATCATTTGGTGGGAAGGACTGGGAATCGTTTTGGACCGGATCACTGTCCCTCCCCAATTAGACCCAGACAAAGCCAATCTGAAATGTGAAACAAACATCTGGCATCTTTTATTTCCAAACATTATTGAAAATTAGTCGTCATTTGTCTCCCCCCGCCCTCCCATCCCCCATCCCTCCCTTTGTTGTTTAACTTTGAATGTAAGCAGTACAAATATATAGATACAAAGCATTTATGCAATTAGCTGTTTGATATGCCCGGCCGCAGGGAACCGGGGGGAACAAAAATTAATTAACACGCTTCATTCATATTCACTCCTCTTTGAGTCTTGTCAAGCAGAACCTCACATCATTTACCTGCAAGGCAACTTGAATAATCATATTTTTATGATTTTTATTTTGCACTTTTTTTTCACCTCTTTTTGGCATCTCCCTTCTCACCCTTTTTTTTTTTTTTTTTTTAATATATACATTTTTTTCTTCCAAAAGTCAATTAAACAGGTTTTTTCGTGATTAGCGAGAAGAAGGAGGAGGAAATGAAACACGCATCGCGAGTTGGGACTGATAGTGTAATAAGAAAAATGTAAATAATTGAACACACATTAACACAAATTTAAATCTGTGTGATTCCCTTGCCTCGGCCGGTGGAGGAGTGTGTGTGTGTGTGCCCTCAACGTGTACTCAGGCTTTTGTGCATCAGTATGACAGTGTGGAAGCGTTAATTAACTCTTCTCCCACGCTGGGCTACCCCCCCCGACCACCTATCTCTTTAAACACACACATGCATCCGAAAAACTCAGATGCACGAATCCCTCGACGTCGCAGCGTCAGCTCCGCCAGCAACAGTGGCTCAGTGTCTCTACAGAGTTAACCTGACCAATCCTCAATCTATTATTCATGTGTTTATTTCTTCCTAATGCGTCGATCTGCACTGCGTCACCCTAGCTCGGGGGGGTGTTTGTTTTTTTGCAGGGCCTTTTCCATTTGCACCACTGTCAGGAGCAGGTGAGACACTGTTTCAGGCAGACTGAACTATAACCTGCAGTGTTATGTTAACAGAAAAAGCCTCTGCCAGAGTGTGTGTGTGTGTGGGAAGGTGTGACGCTACCTGCTAAACCATGAGGTCACCTTTGCAGCTGAATCTCCTATAAGCAGATTCTCCCACATGTGCTAAATGTGGCCTTTTTTTCCCCTCCCGCAGAGCATCGTGCTTCGATGGCAGCCGCCGCCGCAAAACGTCCAGAACGGAGAGATCACAGGCTACAAGATCCGCTACCGCAAAGGATCACGGAGGAGTGAGGCAGCCGAGACCACCGGAGGCAACCAGCTTTTCAAGCTCATTGATGGTAATGGGCGCTGACTCTGAATCTCTACCTGCTGTATTATCAGTATTAGATGTTTATTTATTTCCACATGTCATTCAGGTTTTTGGACAACCTACTTCCATCGTGTTGCATTTATTGCTGTAGGTGTAGAGACCCTCAGACACACTGTTTTACATCCAGTAGAAATGCACCACAGTTCACGCCTGGTAACAAACTGTCTATTATGTGCTTGAGTCAACACTTTCCCTCTCATATTTGAAGTACATTTTGACTGCTGCTCCGGGAATGTGGTCACTGTTTCCCTGACATGGACAAACATGGATAAAATGCTTCCACGGCCACCTCCAAATGTGGTCTGACAGTGACCCAGTGTGTCCTCAATACGTCTCACACTATGTCCAAAGCTGCCTACTCGGATAACTTAGGGTGCATTTTGATGCAAAGTGTGAACAGGGTCACAGAAATATGTGAGCCACTCATGCCTTTGGCTCAAAACACATTTTGTCTTTGTCTGTTTTTTATTTATTTATTATTTTTGGGCCCGTAAAGCATCTCTTTGGGCTCTACCATTATCGATCAAGCAGCTTTTGATATATTAAAATGTTTTCATGCCACCAGCCTCTATTTTATCTTTGTTGAAACTGTCAGTTACGTTTGACATACTGCAATATTTAAAGTCTTGAGAGTGAAGTCATGTCTGAGTCGCTGTTTGGAGTCAGTGTAGCTGTGGGTCTGTTTAGTTAGTCGACGTCTGAATTGAACGAATCTTAATATTTTGAGATGGAGTTTCATGTCTTACTGTACCCCCGACCATCCCCAGCACAATATTACCAGAGACACATAGCAGCGGTGATTAATATTAGATGTTGTCTCAGCAACTTTAAAGCGACCCGGGCCTCACGCTGTGTGCCGCATCAAAGAGAATATACATTTAAAAGTTGATTTTTTTTTTTTTTGAGAAGAGTCTGGGGGGTGAAACAGGGAGGGGAGGCGTTTGTTGGTTCAAAAGCATTTAGAAGGAGATGTTGTAGCCTTGGAGGCACAGATAGTTAGGCAGTCTTCAGAAGCTACCCCCCCCCAAGGGTGGCCCAGAATAGTGGCTACAGAGAGAAAAGACAACAGGATTAACATGTAAGCGTGCAAATGGGACAATATGACAATGATTAAAAATGCTACAGCAAATTAATACAGCAACATATCGTTTGTCAGCAGGCGGTCCGCTTCTTTCTGAAGGTGACATGGCTTTAAAATATGAATGAATCGAGACTCCAAAGTTTTTTTTAGACCCTTGTTTTTGTACTTTGTGTGCCAGTTTCCATTACATACTTTTAACATGTCTCTCTTATTTATTTTTATCCACAAAACATATAAATCTCTACCACTTCTAGTGAAAAAAGAAAGTCACTTGCACCACAGGGACCTTCACTTGATCTGTCCTCAGGCTGCCTTATAGATTTTCTCCTTAAATTGTGCAGAGAAGTATCTGGCATCTGTTTGAACTGTTTGTGCTTTGAAAAAATATTTGTTGTGTCTGTAAAAAATCGAAAACCCCCAATTGACCGACCAAGTGGAGAGCACCCGTAAAAATCAGCCCTTAGACAGAAAAAGTTTTTATTGCTGCTTGAGATTAAGTTCAGTCAGTTTAAATACTTTGAATCTGACCTGTTTGTGTTTGCTTGTCCAGGTCTGGAGCGCGGGACGGAGTACTCCTTCCGAGTGTCAGCCATGACGGTTAATGGCACGGGACCGGCCACCGAGTGGACCGCAGCAGAGACGTTTGAGAGCGACCTGGATGGTAAACGTCACCTGCTTCACTCAGCTTCTTTCCAGTATTTATACCTCTAAGTCTTGTTCAGTATTTAATCAACTGACGTTTTTACCTCACTAGAATCACATGTACCGGAACAGCCCAGCTCGCTCCACGTCCGGCCGCTGGTCAACAGCATCGTGGTGAGCTGGACGCCGCCAGAGAACCAGGACATCGTGGTGCGCGGTTACACCATCGGCTATGGCATCGGCAGTCCCCACGCTCAGACCATCAAAGTGGATTACAAGCAGCGCTACTACACTATCGAGAACCTCGGTAGGAAAAAAAACCCCACTGTTGTTTAATCTGAACTGAGACACTGAGATACTGATTTATTTGATCCACGTAATTCCCCCGTTATTTGTCAAATACGACTAGTCAGACACTGATGAGTCCTGGGGGACAAATGCATCTAAATATCAACATTTAAAACATAACTTTGATAGGACTATATTAAAAATGGATTTGACACTCTATACGCTTTTAATTAAAACTATTCTACATAACACAGTACACAATTTCAGTGAGTTATGAGCGCAGACACACAGGCACGATGAAGCAGTTAATTTAAGGAGTTCATAAGATCGTCTCCACCGCTGCGCTAATTGCACAGATCATGCAATAATTAAAAGTCAAAATATTTTTTTAAAAAAAGGACAAACTTGTTTTGCTGATTTTAATAATTAGGATCAGGCCAACATTTAAGAAACTCGCTGTATTCTGTTGTTGGCTGTTATTAATGGCAAAATGAATCAGGCATCAATAACACTGCAGTTATCAAAGCCTGAGGAAAGGCTCTAGATGTGGATTATGATTTTAAAAACTATCTTAGAAAATCGAGAGATTTAGAGAAAGTATCTATACATGCATAATTGATGCCTCCATTACAGTCACAGTAAGAGGAATAATTGTATTCAAATACTCATTCACTCGGCTAATATCTCAATCATGAGTTGAGTCTCGAGAGTCTTAGTTTGATTAGATGGCTGCATCAATTTCTCCAGCTCTTCCCGTCTGTTTAATCGTACTCTGCCTTTTACTTTTCTGTCTTTCTCCCTCCCGTCCAGACCCCAGCTCGCACTATGTGATCACACTGAAGGCCTATAACAACGTCGGCGAGGGGGTACCTGTGTATGAGAGCGCCATCACCAGACCACAGTCAGGTACGAACTACAAACGTCTAAATCTGCTTCTTGCTTATCTGGAAAAAACAAACAAAAAAAAAGGTCGATCTCTGCGAAGTAAGAATTCAGTTCGGTTGCGTTTATGCTTTTAACTGTGTCCTCTTATGCACAAATGCAACCAGATATCATGGAATATACTCCTCACACTGTACGGCTGTGTATATATATATTCAACTGACATTTATCTTTGCTCTCTGTAACCTGAGATCATTATCAGACTGAATGTGTCTGGACTCCAAATTACCAGGGAGATGACGGGTCATCGGGGTGTCTCGCTGCTCTCATTAACTCTCTTCTTCTTCATGGCTCCAGGTGTACTCGAGTCTCGTTTTTTTTGGCCAAACTCTCAAAGCGTATCAAAGTATGGCTCAGAATATTATTAGAGAATATTTAGAAGGGGTAGTTGTGTGCACATCTAAACCTATACATCTATATATATGTATCCCAGGTGCAGGATCAGTACAGAAACAATTCATCTACTTTATAAGTCTGAACAGCAACATTTCAAAGAATGTTTTATGTGCTTTGTAGTCGATACAACATCTTATTATCAGACGCATCGTTATGTCTGTGTAAATGAGTTTGTCCAACAGAAAGCGTATTTTTCAATTGTAAAATCTCCCAGTCGATACATATCTGGGTTGCAATTCTTTTCCTATATTTTTTTATTATTGTCAACAAATCTCATGTAAGCAGATACCGTGTATTGTATTCATCTTCCTGTGCCGTAGACCTGCGTTGTTGTTGTCCCGAAAAACAATTAAAAACACATGAGCGAGCGACGCATGCTGCACTGAGTGACATGTTCCCGTCGCCGCGGATGTTACGGTCATGTCAGTTTGTGTAGAAACGACTCAGAGTCGTAGCAGCAGTCACGCTTTCAGTCTGCAGAAAGTAGTTCTGTTAAAGGCAGATGCCACCGTGCATCAGCAGTGGTTGATGTCACAACTTTGACAACTTTTCTAAGGCGCAGAAGGAATAAGATACACATTATACATAATACTTGTATATCAGTTCATTGTTGTTATGACTCTGCACATGAGATTGAGTGACAATAAGTAAAGATATAGAAAATCACCAGCCTTATCCTTCAAGAGATGCTTATCAAAAATATGTGTTGATATTATGTGTTTGTGTTAAATACATATATATCAACTGTAGTAAGGTTATTGGATTTTTTAAAATATCATTATCGGCCCCAAAACGCCATCAATCGGGCTCCACTCTGCAGCCTGTGATGCACTTATCTTTTGCTTATGTGCGTCAGAGTGAAACGGCTCCACTAAAAGAATATCAACAATCCAGTTTGGCTGCCAGCCACACGATCCATAACTCTTTTTAAGCCTCAGATAACAGCGCTGTTAACAATTAGAAGTAAAAGTTCAGTCCTGATCCAGTGTGGCTTGACAAATAATAAATAAAGTGGGAAACACTGCCAGTTAGACTGTGTGTGTTAGCTGAGTTCACACAGTTTATGTGACAGTGTCAGAAGACAACCAGCCCATGCACCCTGGGGTGTCCCAGAATGTGGGGCTGCACCCGCCTCCCACCTCCTCGCTCAGCCTTGATCACTCCAGTTCGTCTCTGCCGCAGCACCATTGCACCACCGAGCTTGAGAGGGGTGGGATGCTGGATGACATGAATCACGTCAACATGCTTCAGTGGTGATGGTGGTGGTGGTGGGTGGGTGGGGGGTGTCAGTCTGAGTGTGCGCACACTGTCATGCTGTACACTTCTTTTCTATGAAGCTCTGTCTTCCTCACATCCTCATGCGCAACACATACACACAACACAAGGCTGCGTACACACGCAGAGACCCCCTGTGGTGGCTTTGGCAACCCTTCGTCAGATCCAAACGTTTCCTCTCAAAGCAGAACCAAAGCCCACCACCATCGTCTGTTGCTGAATCCTCGGGGGCGCGTTCCCTTCCTGCCAGTTTGTTCAAGTCGGGATTAAAAAGACACGATGACCTACATAGTACTTTTACTTTTGGAAAAAAATAAAATAAAATAAAAAAAGGGAAAACTTGGTGAACTTGGGTTGAATAAGTGCAATAAGTTGAATGTGACTATAACTATAATCATATGACGTCTTTGCTCAAATGCAAGAAATGAGGGATTTCGATGTTTATAGAAAAAAAAAAGTTTGGGCAAGTCCGTCTCATCACTGCAGTTTTGTACTTGTGAATACTGTAGACTGTATTCTTCAAAGCTGGGTAAAGAAATGCAACTTGCATATCTACCCCAGAAACAACAGTGCTTCTTCACAACTACATGAATGCTTGAATCTTCGTCATGCACAAACACACACACACACACACACAAACACACACACACACACACACCACTGATTCAGTCTAGGGAATATAATGAGGGCAGCGCTGTACAAAGAGGTGTCAAATGGAGCGAGGCGGAGAGGAGAGAAAAAAACAAGCGGTCGAGTAGGAGTGTCGTCGCGGGTGACTGACCGAAGCTTTCTCTCCCATCGCAACTAAACCGAGGACAGATCCAGGAGCAGTGAATCCAGCAGCCAGGAGGCCATCTTGAAATGTTTATCCTTCAGTCTGCCGGCCAGATGTTGCTTGTTTGAGCAACTTTACCCCTCTGATATATATATAGATATATATATATATATATATATATATACACACACACACACACACACAAGCACGCTTTATGGGATTTGATAGGCAGATACATAATACACAAACACACTCTAGCGTTCCTTGTGTAAGGATGTAAACACACCGTATGTGATCGATGATTAAGCAACGGCAAAAAAAAAAAAAAGAGAAAAATGAAAAATAAACATAAGTCAGTTTTATATGCAGTAAATCCAGGAAACCTTCAGCTTCTCCTGAAGATGAAAAACCGTGTTTTCGTATTATTGGACTGTCACTGTGGGAGTAATAATACATGTCTGTCATTATCTAGTATCGACTGTGGGGGAAGTGGTAAAGACCAAGCAGTACCTTTTCACTGAAAGCCTCAGAACATATACACATCCGACCACATCCAACACGTGTCCGTGACCCTTTTCTCTCATGTCCGTTATTTAGAGCCTCGACGTTCTTTCTCCAGTTTTCAAGGACATAATGCATCGTGTCCAGCATTCAGTTTATCCGCTTTATGCATTAAAAAGAGCGGTTCGATGCGTAAAATGTTTGCAAAGTTTGAAAAAAATTGGATGCGGGATTGTGGATTTGTGCTTTCACTCCAGTTTTCCATTTACTGTAATCTTTTCTTATGAATAGAAGATCTTTTCCTGTCTCTCTCTCTCTCAGTAGTTCTAGCCTTGATAGAGCACAACATACTGTACTGTAGCTTCTGTATAGCAACCAACCTGCAACTGTAGATTCATCTTATTTTAGAGGTCAGTGTCTGTTTATCTAATAGAAACTTCTCTCTCTTTCTCTTCACCCTTCCCAATCCCATTCTTGTTGCACTTGCGTTCCTTTTTTCTTTCACCTCCCTTTTTTTGTCATCGTCCTTCATTTTAACTTATTAACCTTATATTTGGGCTGTTCGTCCCTCCCTGCATCCTTATTTTATTTTTTATTTTTTCTCCCTGTCTGATCCACCACACCACGCATCTCTTTATGTTTTAATTTTGGTCATTTTAATTTGTGTGCTTGCATGCGTTGGGTTTACTGCCTAATGTGCAGACCCCATAGACCCCGATGTTGACCTGTACGAACTCTTCCATGCTCCATACACCCCAGTACCAGATCCCACTCCCATGATGCCACCCGTGGGTGTTCAGGCCTCCGTGCTGAGCCACGACACCATCAAGGTGACCTGGGCTGACAACTCGCTGCCCAAGAACCAAAAGATCACAGATAACCGCTACTATACGGTGCGCTGGAAGACCAACATCCCTGCCAACACTAAAGTGAAGGTAAGAAATTCTTGTGTTTCTTGAATACAGGAGGTGGATTTCTTTAAAATTGGATTTAAGAAGCCATTATAAAAGCAGCGGTATCGATAAAACTCAGCACATCTCATCTCAAGTAACTTGTTTACAACTTGCTGTAATTCACTTAAGTACATCTCACATCATTTCAGTCCGATCAAACTTTTGGTCGTATGTCTTTCATTTAATAGAGTACGATTTCTGTTCCTTTCAGTGCAGGGGGACTTTGTGTGCATCCCTTTAGGCCAACACTTACCAGAGAGACGTATCGATGTGCTGAAAGTACATAAAAAGTAATGTTATATAAACCGCTGCTGTATATAATAACGTATTCCCACAGCAGTACCCGGGCGCAGTGGCGGCATAATGCTGGAACAGAGCAATAATCTATTTTCATCCCACTTTTAATGCACAATAAAGAGAAGGAGTCACTCTGTTTTTAACTGAGACAGGAATTAGTATTAAAGCGTTAGACTTCCTCTAAAAATCAGGCAGGTTTTCTTAAGTGTACGACTCAGACGTTGTTTACAGTGCAGCCAAACAAACTCAACTCTTTTTAATTTAAGAAGTCGGACCATAATTTTTTTTTTCCCACCATTGCCACGGGCAACCACATTATGATTTCACAGTGCGAATACATTGTTCTGTTGCGTTTGAGCTCGTGAAAATCTTAAGGAATACATAATATAATATAATCACAAATATATGTTTTTAATTAATCGATCTAGAAATTTGTGAAAAATACCAATTACAATTTCCCCCCAATTTACAATGATATAGAACTAAAAGCAGCAAATCCTCACATTTCAAACATTTGTGCTTGATAAATGACTAAACTATTAGTAGCTGGTTTATTATTAAATGATAGTCCTAAGCACGCTCCTACAGTTCATAGACTGTGAAATGATCAAGCGCAGTATTGAATATTACATTCATTATCTGAGATCAGTTTCATTTAGATGCAGGTCGAGTGTCAGAGTGTGTGTGTGTGTGTGTGTGTGTGTGTGTGTGTGTGTGTGTGTGTGTGTGTGTGTGTGTGTGTGTGTGTGTGTGTGTGTGTGTGTGTGTGTGTGTGTGTGTGTGTGTGTGTGTGTGAGAAGTCACATGCAGAAATTTAATGTATTGAACGGAGTCAGAATAGGTTTAGTGAGTCCAGCCAGAAACAAGGTGTTTGAGATTCAGCCTCTGATTTTCTGACCCGCAGCTCAATTAAGATCATTACTTATCTCCAAGTAGTGGATCACAGCGCGCATGTGTGTGTGTGTGTGTGTGTGCAAACCTGTGACCGTGCAGAGCTCTGCATATACTGCTAAATTATTCAACAAGGACGAGACAAACTGAGAACTAGAAAAAGAGGGTGCAGATCTGACAGTTCGCTCTCCATACAGCCAAATCCTATTATATACACACACACACACACGAACACACAGGCCCAGCAGTCAAGTACTTAACGCCAAGCTTTTTTGTCAGTAACGTTGGCGTTGACACACAAGCCACTGCTAAATATCTAAAAAGATTTATGATTCATTAATCATTATTCATATGCAACAAATTCGTTAACAAGCAACACAACTGTATCTCGTATACAGCTTCGCCTGCTGCCATGAGTGGATGCTCAAATTGGTTTGATTCGCACACTGTTATAATAATTATAGAGCTCCACGGGCTCATTATGTTTCTGTCCTATTAACAGAATCCAATATATTACCGAGTCTATTAGCGTGGCCTTTTTTTTTTTCATCCTCTATATGCTACACTATCCGTTCTGGAGAGCTGTATAACATCCAGTGATGCCTTCACCGTAACATGTCGTCTCTAGCCAGACAAACTTGTACATTATTGAAAAGACGACTGCACTCAAACTGACTTCATGTCGTGTTTTCTTTTTCCTATCCCACTGCCCTCTGTTTGACAGCCCCCACCGGAGGACTGCACTTTTGTCATAGCGTGCTATATTATAGATAGTACTGTTTGAGAGCAGCTAATCTGACTCACCACTGTTATGACCCCCAGCAAGCTAACAACATGCCTTTTATTCCCCCCTCCTATAGGTTTACATAACTTGACATTTGTTGACTTAAATGTGAAGTTTGTAATGCCATACAAATGTGAAATGCACCAGTGTAGAAAAATCTATGCTAGCTGCTCTGTGAGCCTGTACTCAGCAATACTTTGAGCTAAATGCTAACGTTAGCATGCTAACATGCTCACAGTGGCAACGCTAACCTGCTGGAAAGTATGAAGCTTAACATCTTAGCGTGTTAGCATAATAACATTTTGATAATTATCCTTAAAGTAAAGGATAAAAGGTAAAGTAAAGCTCATTAGTTTTGTAGATATAAGTCAGGTGATCACCAAAGTTATTATAATTTATCCTATAGGTTTACATAACTTGACATTTGTTGAGTTAAATGTGCGGTTTGTAATGCCATACAAATGTGAAATGTACCAGTGTAGAAAAATCTATGCTAGCTGCTCTGTGAGGCCGTACTCAGCAATACTTTGAGCTAAATGCTAACGTTAGCATGCTAACATGCTCACAGTGGCAACGCTAACCTGCTGGAAAGTATGAAGTTTAACATCTTAGCGTGTTAGCATGCTAACATTTTGACAATTATTCTTAAAGTAAAGGATAAAAGGTAAAGTAAAGCTCATTAGTTTTGTAGATATAAGTCAGGTGATCACCAAAGTTATTATAATTTATCCTATAGGTTTACATAACTTGACATTTGTTGACTTAAATGTGCGGTTTGTAATGCCATACAAATGTGAAATGCACCAGTGTAGAAAAATCTATGCTAGCTGCTCTGTGAGCCTGTACTCAGCAATACTTTGAGCTAAATGCTAACGTTAGCATGCTAACATGCTCACAGTGGCAACGCTAACCTGCTGGAAAGTATGAAGTTTAACATCTTAGCGTGTTAGTATGCTAACATTTTGACAATTATCCTTAAAGTAAAGGATAAAAGGTAAAGTAAAGCTCATTAGTTTTGTAGATATAAGTCAGGTGATCACCAAAGTTATTATAATTTATCCTGATGGTGATATATGCAGTAAATGTTATGCTAGATATTTAATTATGGACCATAACTATTGCGCTAATGTGGCTCAACTTTATTCCCATGGCTCAACTCAACCTGGAGACTTCAGTGGTGAACGTGTGTGAATTCTTGTGTGAATATGTGTGTCTGTCACCAGATGGCCAACACCACCAGCCTGAATCACATGGTGACGGGACTGAAACCCAACACGCTGTATGAGTTCTCTGTCATGGTGACCAAAGGCCGCCGCAGCAGCACTTGGAGCATGACAGCCCAGGGCACCACCTTTGAGACCAGTAGGAGCTCTACACACACACAAACACACAAAGAATCGCACAAAAACACACACAATGTACATAAAAGCAAAGATGTGAAACGAGCGCTTGGCTGACGTTTCACTTTTTGCAGCCTAGCTGGATTATATATATATATATAAACTATAGTAATCTACCTTTGTGCTCAGAGTGTGAGTGACATAAACATGCAAGGACCCACGCACAGTTATTTACACACACACAAACTATCTTGTAGCACAAGATACTAATTAGTGCTCCATGCTGTTAAATTTAAGACAACACAAAGCATCTTCCATTGCACTAATACTACCTTAGTAGTCATTGACATTTTTATATGACCTCTTATGACAACACAACTACAACCTCTGTCAATCCCCGCCGCAGTTCCCAGCTCCTCCCCGAAAGATGTGACAGTGGTGAGCAAAGAGAACAAACCTCGCACTATTATTGTCAACTGGCAACCTCCTTCTGAGGCCAATGGAAAGATCACTGGTGAGTGTCAGAGTCTGTCACACCTCATCCCACTTTTTCCCCACGTTTCTGTGTTGCAGATTGTGCCGTTTTACTGGACAAATAAGCCATTGAGTTTTTAAATGATCTGTCTCTGTTACAGGTTATATCATCTACTATAGTACAGATGTAAACGCAGAGGTCCACGACTGGGTTATTGAACCAGTGGTGGGAAACCGTCTGACCCACCAGATCCAGGAGCTGACGCTGGACACAACATACTACTTCAAGATCCAGGCGCGAAACTCAAAGGGCATGGGTCCGATGTCCGAGGCCGTGCAGTTCCGAACTCCGAAGAGTACGTGTCAATAACAGGATAGGATGGGAAGCACTAGTGGTTCAATGAAAATGCAACTGCCCCATTGAGTTAGTTGGAGCTAAAAAATGAGAATGAATAATGTGTTTATGTTTGTCAGGTGGCCAGAAAACACATTGAGACATATTTCATCCAGCAGTTATACGTTTGAAATGAAAAATATTTGCATAATTTGCACAAATTATTATTCCAAGCAGACTATTTTTTATATAAACATGTCTTAATGCACTTTAAGGATAGATTTTTCTCTTTAAAGTTTCAACAAATCATATGATATGAGACTTAAATAGATTTTCTGGTTAACACTTTATCAATTTGCCCTGATCAACTTGCTTTTTGCAGCTGATAGTTTCCAAAGTTTTGCTGCCAAGTCTGCACCTGACTCTAAATATAAAAAAAAAATCCTTTTTAGGTTCAGGTGTCTGAATATTTAAGGAAAGTGTCACTCGTGGAATTAGAAAAAAACTCTAAATCAATATTTAGTTTCTTTGCTCCTAATGTCAGCTCGACTTTTCTGCTATTTTTTCAGCTATAATTTCTCACTCGTTTTTTACACCCTTTCTTCCTCCTCACAGTCCTCATCTCTCGCTCTGTTTCTGTTTCCTTCGCCGCTCTTTTCAGCTAACCTGTTTTTTGCTTTTTATTGTCTCTCCCTCCCTGCTCTCCTTTGGCCTGTTTAAGCCGAGTCCTCTGACAAAATGGCTAATGACCAAGGTAAACTCCCCCTTCCACACTTCATCTCTCACTGCTGACTCTGCACCTCTTTTCGAAGATTTCCATCTCTCTGGGCTGATTTTTTTAAAGTTGGGCTTTGCATGACTTGCAAAATATGTTTGTAGAAAGTTTCGGATTATAATATAGCTTATGAAGGCATAAATGTGACAGTAGAGGAGGTCATAAAAGCACTTGAGGAAAGTTTCAGTGGGACATATTTTTTCCATATTGAATCAAGCTTTTTATCCACTGACAGCCTCAAATATTCCATCAAAGCCTGGGCCTGCGGGAAACCCACTTACATATGAACCCGGATCCACAGTTGGTAAGATTTTACTCTTACCCACCCTCTTGTTTTTTTCTGTATTTTTCCTGTTAGTGACTCGCTTTTAAATACATATTCATCAGTGTTGTCTGATCTAATCCAATCTTTCCCATCTCCAGGTCAATCCGGAGTGGGAAGCGGTGACAATCACATCCTGGTTATTGTTATCATCATCTCAGTGGGAGCGTTCACCATCATCGTGGTGGTGGTGGGCGCCTTCCTGTGTACGCGGCGCACCACGTCCCACCAGAAAAAGTACGTCGCTCAATCACCCTTTGACCTCAGTTCTTTATACTCCTTTCTAAAATACATTTACTTTAAATACTGTCTTTATGGATTTATAGCTCAGATTTTTCCAGTGTCTCTTTTCACCCTCGTGTTCCTTCCTGCAGAAAGCGGGCCGCCTCCAAGTCCTCAAACGGATCCCACAAATACAAGGGAAACTCCAAAGACCTGAAGCCACCTGATCTTTGGATTCACCATGAGAGGCTGGAACTCAAACCCATGGACAAATCGCCAGAGCCAAACCCGGTCATGACTGAAACGCCCATCCCCCGCGCCTCGCAGGACATCACGCCAGCTGACAGTGGACTGGACGGCAACCCTCACCTGCAGCAGAGGCGCAACTCATACCGTGGTCAGTCTTTGCCCACGAGGAAGACTTAGATTTTGATGTGATGGAAAGGGATCAAAGTGAAATGTACCGCCTGAGCTCACATGCATAATAATATTAAGCAAAAATCTTGGCTGGCAGACAGAAAAGTACATTTTAGGATCTGCCTGAGAAAACGGTGTGTTTTTTTTCCTTTTAGCCAGGAGATATGTTCATACCCTCAGGTTTTCTTCCAGGAGCGTGATTGGAGGAGTCTTTGGAGAATTTCGGATGGTGTTTCTTTGTTGTTGTTGTTGTTGTTGTTTTCTCAGTGATTATCATGCAAAACATTTCATGCCTTTCATACATAATGCCCATTACCTGTCACGATTACATTGCTGCGAGTGCACACTGTCACCGCTACAAACAATATAATTAGGAGTTAATCATCAAATTGCGATTTATTTTATTTTTTTTTTAAATGATTGCGCTGCAATTAAATCAAATGAAATATATTCAAGATCCTCAGATGTAGAACGGATCATTCACAAAAAGAACAGTAGAGTAGCAGCTCTTTCTGATTGGCTGGTTTCCACCGTACCTTTTAGGCCACGAATCAGAGGACAGCATGTCTACACTAGCAGGCCGGCGAGGGATGAGGCCTAAAATGATGATGCCTTTTGACGCACAGCCACCTCAGCGTAAGTGTGTGTGTGTGTGTGTGTGTGTGTGTGTGTGTGTGTGTGTGTGTGCGCGCGTGTGCATCTGAATGTGTGTGTCTGTATGTGTTGATAAGTGAACTTGTCATCATCTATAGATGATATAGATTGTGACAAGTGAGCAATTAATAAATTAGAGCACAAAGATTTCTTAACAAATTTACCGACTGTCTGTTCAACTGAACATGTCCATTTCATGCTTTTCAAAAACTGTTCATTCATTATAATTTTTTGTGTTTTTTTTTTTTTATGAAGTGACGGACAGAGAAGATATGAGTGTGTTTAGTACAGAAAACATGCATGTGTGTGTGTGTGTGTGTGTGCGTGCGACCACCAATTTCTTCACATCCTTCATTGTTATTATGGCTGGTTAAACATTTTACCTTGTTTGTGTGTGTGTGTGTGTGTATCCATGTTCATTCACAGCTGTGATTAGTGCTCACCCCATCCATTCCCTTGATAACCATCACCACCATTATCACATGGGCAGCCTGGCGTCACCGACACGCAGCTACCTCTACCACCAAGGCAGCGGGCACCTGCGCCCGCACGCCTGCGCCACCCCCATCTCCCATCTAGAAAGGGTGGACTCTTCAGGTGAGACACTGCCACATGCTGGACAACAAGAGAATTGCAGAGGAGGACGAGGTCATATTACCTTTGACTTTGTTCATTCATTCATTCATTCATCATTTGTTCATTTATTCAAGTGCAAAAGCCATCTTGTCTTACTAACAACTATTCTCTTCCTAACCCAACTCTTTTCTACTCATCTAAAACAACAAAAACTTTACCATCAAGGATGCAAGGATGAAGTATTTCCACTTAATAGCTCTTTTAGGTTGGACATTATGACCGTATATTATGGCCCAAACAATACAGGATTTTTAATGATTATAACTTAGAGATAACATTTCTACATTACTACTTTCTGATGTTCCAAAACATATTTTTGTCATTTCTGTACTTGAATTGCTTGTGCCATGCCAATACTAATATACCTGCGATGAGGTTATATCAAAAGTTTCAGCCTCTACAGTATATGTTGTATAATAGTATATGTTGTATTAATTTGCTGCATCAACCATAAACGTTCCCGTTTGGTTATTTTATTCTTAACCTGTAATATAGGCTTCTTTTTCCCTTATTTCCCCACTCCTAATGAAGCCTACTGACAGTCAACCCCCCTCTGCCTCCTCTCCAGAGTCGGTGAGGAATACACCCAGTTCAGAGCCCCTCCCTCCAGCCGTCGCCTCCTCCCAGGTCTCCTGCCCCTCGGAGATCATGGCCGACCCAGAGGGCAGCTACCACGGCTCCACCACCACAGAGGAGGAGTCCAGCTACACCAGCAACCTGCCCCCCCACCGCTCTGCCCACCCGCACGCCCACGCCCACCCGCTCAAGAGCTTCGCCGTACCGGCCATCCCAGCCACAGGCCATTCAACGTACGAGTCACCTGCCCTGCCCAGTACTCCCCTGCTGGCTCAGACCGGTGTGTGAAAACACACACACACACACACACACACACACAGCTCTGCTCAGGTCAGGTCAGACAACAAGCTGTTCAGGCTGTGACCTGACAGTTTCACATGAAATTGATGTATTACACACCGTCTAATAATTGTAAGTCATAAACCTCATTATTTTTTTTTCTCAGAACAGATGGTACTTAGCATGACATAACAAATTTTTACATACAAAGTCTCCCTGTGTGTATACATTTTAATTTCTATCCGCTTACATTGACCTTAAACTCTTATAAACGAGGGTTTTGGTTAAAAGCAACTTTTCCTTCAGCTTATCCTCATTTTCTTCAAACTTGAGCTGTCATTCGCTCTTTCTTGAGTTTTTATTAAAATAACAAATAAATAAATAAATAAATAAAATAACAATCTATGAGTTCAAGACTGTTTCACACTGCAGATGTTCTTGTCTTCACTGACTGGCTGTTATTTTGTGCGATCTTTTTCGCATTCAGGGGCTCCTACTCACCCCCATGTCGTTAAAACAGCCTCCATTGGAACACTAGGAAGGACGCGAACACCCATGGTAGTCACTGTGCCCAACGCCCCTGATGTGCCAGAGACCAGCAAGATGTTGGAAGATGTAGACAGCGTGAGTATAGCGCCCTTCACTGGCTGCTGGTAGCAATGCAGCCTGTTGTTGGTTAATATATATATGAAGACAATGTGATGATGTGTAAAACTATTATCAATCACACATTCCTTCCAGGTCCATGTCAGGTTTTTTTATAGTCACGTTCAGCTGTACATTGATTTTAACCACAGTTTCTGTTTGTTCTTTCTCTCTTTTTATTCTTTCCAACTTCAATCTCACCATTTTATTGTGGCGTTGTCGGCTTCCTTTTTTTTAATCAATTCTTAACAAAAACCCCATAACTGGAATGATTTTATTTTACCGTTTGGATCTTTTTTTTCTTTTCTTTTTTTTTTACATGTCCTAATCCTTGATTGGCTGTTGACCATCTGTTGACCATCGGCTTCTCTTTGGTTCTGGTTGTTTGCTTTCGTCCGCTGCTTCTTTCTGTTTTTGTCATTTACATCGCTTCAGTCCTATTGACCCCCTCACTCCACCCATACAACTCCCCCCATCCTCTACAAAAGATCCCTGACTGACCTCCTCTCCTCCTCTCCTCTCCTCTTTTCTCCTCCTTCCCTCCCTCCAGGTGCTTGCCTCTCTCCCCCCCTGCCCCTCCCCCGCCCCTCGCAGTAACCCTGTTCCTCTCCCTCAGAGCTACGAGCCCGACGAGCTGACCGAGGAGATGGCCCACCTCGAGGGCCTGATGAAGGACCTGAACGCCATCACCACAGCGCCATGAGCATGCACACACACACCTACACGCACCTATACACACCTACACACTATCTCTGTCATCCACACAGGTAGAACCACACATAACATGCAGAAAGACACACACTCTAAAGTCAAAACACCTACACACCTAAACATAAACCTTGGTATCCAGAGGCTGATGGACACAAAAATGGCTTCTTGTGCCCAAGAAACTCTCACATCACCCTGCAGAGAAAAAAAAAAAAACAAAAACCTCCAGACTGAAACTTAGGAACTTTTTTCGGCGTACCTTGCTCAGTCTCAGGAAGGAGATTGCCATGAGAGGGAAGAAAAGTGAGACGCTTCATCTTTTTATGAAGAACCATTCTCAGAGACAATGAACTTTTAAACATTGGTCGCTTTCAACCGGAAGATTGTGAATTTTTTTTTTTTTTCAACTTTCTCTTCCTCCTCAGCAAAAATACGTACGGTAGGTGTTCGTGGTGTGCGACATAGGACTGCTCACTCAAGATGAGACACGAGTTGAATTCAATGTCAAGTCAAAAAGGAGAAAGTCCAAAAAAAATATCCTGGTATTGATGTTGGTGCTCATGCGGCGCAGTCTACACACAGTGTTTGTTTGATTCGTGTTTCTTTGTGCATTTTGTATATCTATTGGGCCGTTTCAGTGAAGTGAACATTGGATATCAGCCCCCCCTCTCTTTACAAGCCCTACATTATTCATAAACGTGGTCATTTTTTTGTTTTTACCCCCATGTGTCATATATTGTGCCATGACTTTTTATTATTTTATTATGTTATTGTATTATTTTTTTACACACATATCCTTATAAACGTGTACATATGTTGTTTTTGTTGTTGTTTTTTTTTAAAACTGCCTCATTCTTTTGATTTTCCCATTGTTTCATTAATATTATTTGGGATGAAAGTGGGATTATACAAAGGAGTCCTGAAGTTCAGTTCTCAAACAACAGGGGAGATAAGCCTGATGTGTTTCTACGATTTTGAATGGATTCTTCTCTGGCATTGCGTTGCCCCCTTTGTACATTAAAATGTTTTTTGTTTTTTTTCCAGTCTTTTATTTGTTGTGGGAGCTCCGTTTTAAAAGCCTTACCAACGTGTTTGTATGTTGGACGGTCAAGATGACTCCAAGGTTGTCGCTCGGAGTTCTGTCACTCAGTTTCTATATCGTTCTGTGGGACTCGACAGTATCTCCTCACAGGTCAGGGGTACCTAGGACTCAGGGCACTGACCCCCTCCGCTCCCCCCACTCAAAAAAAAAAGAAACCCTCACATAGCAACCAGTCAATCAATCACCTGCAACAGACGAGTTTTATACGATATGTTCAATCGAATGTGTGATGTTTCCAAAACAAAAACCAATATTTGCTTTCAGACGTCTGTACTGCTGAACCACGTGTGCATTTCTCGCAGCAGAGTGTGTTTGCTGTTTTTTTTAATTTTTTTATTTTTCCCTGCTGTTCTTCATCAAATGTGACACTCTGGTTCTTTTACAAAATCTTATAAAGATGCAAAGATGTTGGCCTTTTGAATGGGACTCCCAGATTTTTTTTTTTTTTTTTTTTACATGATAGTTTTTGTATGAAGACAAAAAAAAAGAAGCTACACAAATCTGATGTAAAAAGGAAAAAAAAGGTTCATCTAAGAAACTAGTTTTTCATTACCCTCTTACCCAAAGAAATTTGACATTTGCAATCATTGTCATTTGCTCTACTTTTGTGAATACCATGTTTCTCATAAATGTACATCATCATGAATGTCAATATAACTGTAAGAGATTTTAACTACAGATACAAACGAGGAACAAGTTTTTGTTTTTTTGGGGGAGGGAGGGGTGAAAAAAATGATTGAAAACAAAGGAGGGAGAAAAAGGACCAGACTCCATTTGGGAAATAATCTATTGAGTTGTAAACAGTTGAACCTGTATTGCACTTTTTCACAATTTTTGAAAAGTACATTTCTTACATATCTTGTGTTTTAAATATCAAAAGCTGTTTGTGTAACGTAGTGTCCTAGGTAAGCAGCAGGCAGCTGATCTTGTTTTTTATGTTTTTATGTTTTTTTTGTTTTTGTTTTTGTTTTTTTTGCTTCAGAGATGATATGAAATTTGAGCAGCCGACTGTTTACTTTGCAGCTCAAGACGAGGAATTCTGTTGTTGCTTGTTCATGTACAGAGCTTTCTTTGCTTTCTGTAGAAAAAAACAAACAATCTGTGGCTTTTTAAAAAATGTTGGAAAAAAAAAAACAAGTTTGGAAAAAAAAAAAAGATGTTTTTTTATTGGTGCTCCTATACATTGTGTATACAAACTATTATGAATACTAACAAAGTAAATGTTTGTGCTCGTCTTCTTTTCATCGGACATACTCAGGATGCCAATCGGGTTCTAACTTGGCATTTATTGATTACTGAAGTGTACAAAAACTGACAACTGTGAGTTAATCTACAGACATTTCTCTTGAGTGTAATGATCTCTGAGTCCAGGAAAAGTCAGTAAAGCTGAAACTATTTGATTAATCGATTAGTCAATTGGCAGAAAACACTTTGCTCTACTTTACTAAACTGAATATTTTTTTAGGTTTTTTTTATTGTTGGTTAGACAGTAAAGCTTTCATCTCAAACCAGTTGCACTGCTTTATCTATCCATGAGGAGGAGCAGTGATTATACCCACACAGGGAAGCCCTTGTTATTGTCATAAGGGTTAGATAGAGATATAATATGATAGAGATAAAATATGTCATTAAGGCTATTAAATAATTATCAAATGTTTTATAGTCATTAGTCATAATGGTAAGATGTCTAATTATCTATATTTGATTTGTCACAATTTTCTTTAATACATCATTCATCTCATTATACATGGAAATGATGTATAATAATTGAGTTTATGTCTTCATTAATATACAACTGATAAAAGTCATTGAGCAGGCCGTCTGGACATTTAACTGTTTGATGAGAGAAAGAAAGAAAGAAAGACTTTATTGATCCCAAACTGGGAAATTAAAAAGGAACAAGCAATACAAATTAAGATAGAAGTAATATAAAATAGAATGCAATAGAAAAACGTATAAATAATTAGTACTAAGCGATAACATGGTATAATATAACAACAATATAACAGGATATACAATACAAATGAATAGTTTCACCTCACTGCAGGTATTTACATCAACATTTTTATATCAATGGTTCAGATGAATCATAGAGAATGCTGCATTTTTGGTTCAATAACTGGCACACCTGCATATAACATGTAAGTCTGAATCCATGTACACCAGTGGGTGGCTTATTTTAAGGGTTTCACTAAACCAACAACATGAAATGGTAAATAATCCTGGTGAAACTGTGAGCAAAGCTGTCCAGGTCACTTCAGGTAAGTTGTAGAGAAGTGGACTGAATCTGTCAATGAAGGTTAATCAATGTAAATAATTATATTGAGTTTTGTAATTTATTGCAAAACTAAATAAGTAAGATTAGACTAATAAAAACTCAAAGTCTAATCTTATTCCTCATTCCTATTTATATTAACTGCTCTGTTTTTAGCTAAAAAAAATTTGTTAAATAACATCAGCACAGGGAAAAAAATATATAAGATAATAACGTATATTTAAAATTACTGTTTTTTTTTTAACTGCCCTGTCGTGTTGCTAAGAGACCAGCAGGCGTCGCTCCAGCCGTTGACGCTGACTTCCGTCGCGCTTTCTTTCTACTTCCGTCTACGTCAGTCACTGCCAGGAAAAACCCAAAAAAACAAAAAAATAGTGGATATGGCGGCCAGCTCAGATCGGATTCCTCCTCCTTTCCCTGCTGCAGACGAGCCAGAAACAGGACTGGCTGACATGGCAGACGGAGACAGCGACGAGGGGGAAGACATCTTCGTGAATAACGTATGTTTTCAGCTCATTCTTCTAAAACAGTAACCTGACGCGATGCTTATATCTGAATGAAGTCAAGCCTCTTTATCTGAACTGATCTGATCTGATCTGATCTGCATTCATGGCATCAAAACAACTGATGACCACTGACGGAGAAATGCGAGAAGTTAAGAGTTGTCATTTTTTTAGGCCAGTTTATGATATTTTCACATTTGTATTAACACTGGAAGAGGTTTTCCTCGCTGTAATCACTCCTCCTCTTTATATTGAATACGGGTGCCAAAATCTACAGTGTGTCCATAGTCATTTTGTTCAAAATGCATTTAGATGTTTATCTGAAGCTTATATGAGGCTTCAGTAGTCATATTAAATGAATATCTGCACATTTATAGTCTTTTTTTTAGCATCAAATTACCTCTTTGTGTTTCTCCGTTGAGCTACAGTGGAAAAATATATTAACAAAAAGTTGGATTTTTTTTTTGGCACCAAAAAGACTGAAACGTCGTAAGATATTTACTGGATTTTTGACTAAAGCTTGTGAATTTTCCCCTCATCGCTTACATTATAAGTGTATTATGAAGGGATCCTCTAAAGGCCTGTATGAACAGTAGTGATATTGTTTTGAGACAGATTTTTAAAAAAAAATCATGAACTTGTCCTTTAATGGTTACTTTAAAGATGCATCTTGTTTGTCCGGTTAAAACATCTCATTGTTTTCTTGTCAGCAAATTGCTTTACAAATGTCCAGCTCACATGACCCCACCCAGCCGCCTCCTTATTCCTGCTTATCTGTGTCTTTTTTAAAAAACATTTTAACGGTCAGAAGCAACCAACTACTTTATTATCTTTGCATTTTTTTTCCCCCTGTCTGCCTGCAGAGTAACCCTGTGGCTGTGAGTCGAGGAGTTTCTCAGCCGGGTTGTGTCAGTGAAGACCCTCCAGATCTGTTCAGTGAGGAACAAGCCAGCAGCACCACAACCAATAAGTCCAACGGAGTTCACTCTGATGATGACAACGACCTGTTTGCCGGTTAGGGCACTATTTTAAAAAAAAAATGTTTGTTTACTTCAACTCATTTATTTTTTGCAGTTCTTATAGGTTGAAAAACATTCCAAGATGATTTATTTTGAGCCTTGGTCATGCTAGGCTATTTTAATGCTGATTTTTAAAGGAGCATTCCACTGATTTCACACATCAATTTCAATTTGCTAGTCACGAGGCATACCAAACATACCAGTTGTATAATGTATTCTATAGTTCCAGTGATCACGCCTCAGCTTGGTCTTTGAGTGGGACTGCAACTGGTATCAATTAATCTATCAGTTATTTCTTAATGAACTGTATAGTCTATGAAAGGTCAGTTTATAGTGGAAATTACCTGTCACATTTTCCATTTTTGCTTGATAACTGAGTATAAATTGATTATAAAAGATGCTTCCAGGCAGGAAGGGTTAAAGGGAAGACATTGAAGAGTTGAATTGTGTGATAAAAGATTCAGTGGGGTTTTTATGAGCTTGAGTCATTCTAAGGATGAAAAAAGCTGGGATATCTCAGCCTCCTTTTATTTCATGTAGCTGAGTGGAGAAGTAAACAACTGTTTTCTTTTTCACAGGAATAAAAAACGAGGTGTTGTCAGGGGACATTTGCTTCAAGTTGAGCCTTTTTTTGTTTTTTTGAGTCTTTTGAGATTGGCTGCGAAACTAGGTCTCATTCAAAATGAATAGCAACTGTGGCTCTCCCGGCTTTCGAGTCTGTCTGTGTAAGAGTTTACAAGGCTGAATTTTAAGTTGTTTTTGCAACAGCTGATTAACCAGACAGAAGGAATCCTACAGTTTTACAAAGGAAATGATGTTCAGATAAAGTTTGGTGTATAGATTAGATTAACCCCTGTGTAGTAGCTGAATGAAAAAAAAAAACCAACTTAATATGCAATTTAGTTATAATTATGTCAAAATATACATATGAAACTGTAGCATATATTGCTTGATGGTAGAAGGTAAAGCACTGTTCTGGATGAATCAGGCGTGGTGTTTTTTTGTCTGTTTGATTCTCTCTGATTTGCGCGTTTTAATTAATCAAAAGGCTTTTCTTCCCCCAGAGGCACATGTGGAGCTGAGCACAGACAAACCCGGCAGCTGTGCTCAGAAAGAGCTCTCCGCCTCCTCCGGCTCTCGTCCCGCCTCCTCCTTCGCTCAGAGCCCTGCAGCCATGCAGCCCACCTCCTTAGAGCAGGTACGGGCCACAGCGGAGCATCACGGGAACTTCACAATGCTGAAACTTGAAAAAAGTTGTTTGCACAGTTCTGAATTGTGTTCCTCGTTTATTACAGTTGGAAGAGGACGAGGCCAAGGATAGTTTTGATGTAGATGTTGCTGTCACCAACCCTGAGAAAGTCGGTCAGTTTCTTTTTTATCCTTCATTCCTTCTGTTTTGACTTTGATGAAGCGATCCATAATTTCTAATTTATTCATATTGATATTATATGGAAAAAAAGTGGAATAGTCAGAGATGTTAATTTCTGACTCATTAATTCTCATCTTTGTGTGTCTCCACTGTGTCTGTCCTCCTAGGTGATGGCATGAATGCATATATGGCCTACAAAGTATCCACCAGGGTCTGTAGTCAATCGAGTGTTTATAAGCATAATCCAACAACTTTCACATATATTCTTTTTATCCATGACTCCTAACCTGATAACAGCTATTAATTACTTCTAATTATTAACAATCAGGTGCCCATATGAACACTGAAACACAGGATTTTGTTTCATTCCCCCTGTTCATTCTGGCTGTTTAAATGTCCATCCCTAATCTGCTTTCAGTGTAAGTGATGGGGGAAAAATCCACAGGCCTCGTTTTGTGCAAAAATGTATTTAAAAGTGAACTTTGAAAGATAACTTAAGCTTCAGATAAACTGTGGAATACAATGTAACATAAAATAAGGATTGTAGATATTGTCCTCCATGATCATATGGGCACCTGACTATTGTTTTAAAACGGACTTTGTAAACCAAAATTGTTAAACTATCCTATAATTTAAGTTCGGTGCCTTCCTCATTTACTGTCCGGTTCTCTACCTCCAGACTTCTCTGCCCATGTTCAGGAGTAAGACCTTCTCTGTGAGGCGGCGTTTCAGTGACTTCCTTGGTCTCTACGAGAAGATGTCAGTCAAGCAGACACTCCAAGGCTGCATCATTCCTCTGCCACCGGAGAAAAGTGTCGTAGGTGGGTGCTCAGGTCTTTTTTGTTTAGTCTCTGCGTGTGTCGCCGCTTTGCACATTTGTCTCTTTATTGACCGAACGCGTTCGAACCGACAGGAATGACCAAAGTGAAAGTGGGAATGGACGACCCGTCATCAGTAGAGTTTCTGGAGAGAAGAAGAGCAGCTCTGGAGAGGCAAGGATCCATACTGACATCATAAATGAGATGCAAAAGTCATTTCAGGGATTAATCAACCTTATTTCTACCCATGCTTATGTTTTTGTGTGTGGTATGTGGTGATTTCATGGCACCGTTACCTGTTTCACGCTTCACCTTCCTGCCACTGTTTTTTTTGTTTTGTTTCTTAATGCAGGTATCTTCAGAGAGTTGTGTCTCACCCAGTGTTAATACAAGATCCTGACGTCCGTGAGTTCTTAGAGAGAGAAGATGTAAGTGTTTTTAGATATAAAATATATCTTTCCAAGTTGCATTAAGCTGCATAATGAAATTATTTTCCTTTAAGAATATATTATTATTTTATTATCGGTCAGAACCATAGAAATAATACATGTGGTAAGTCTGTTGTTGAAAGTCTAATTCGTTGGTTACGTCGTTCAAGTAGGAACCTAAATAGCTACAGTTGTGTTATTGAGAATATCATAATACCAAAATCTAACACTAAATTATGAGTGTGTGTCTGTGTGTTTTCAGTTACCCAGAGCAGTGAACACCCAGGCGCTGAGTGGAGCTGGCTTCCTCAAAATGATCAATAAGGCATCAGATGCTGTCAACAAGATGACCATCAAGATGAATGAGTCTGACACTGTAAGGATAGATAAATATGATAAATCTGTCATAAACTTGGGAAGGACCAGTGTTGGGAAAAACCCCTGATAGATGAGTGAAGGCACCAGAAACTTCTAATCATAAGGCAGCGGATACCAAAAAGTTGTATGAGGGGGACAAAAAAAGACGATTATGAGGAACTTATTTTTATTTTTTTTTTACATGGTAATAACACCTGATATCATGCATTATCATATCTAATTTTCACGTTGCAATGAGCTGCAAAGTTGTTTTTTTTTTTATCTTTTAAAGAGAAATATTTAGTAAGCAGAGGCAACCTTCCCTTATTCCGTTTGTACTTTTTGCATTATTGTTATATTTTTAACCACAGTGTGTGACTGTACCGTTCTAAACATTATCTTTCTTGTTCTGACATTGTTCTGTTTTTTTTTGTTGTGTCTTAGTGGTTTGAGGATAAATTCCAGGAGGTGGAGAATGAGGAGCAGCAACTGAGGAAGCTCCATGCTGTGGTCGACTCCCTGGTCAATCACAGGAAAGGTGAGCTACATCTGCATTTCCTGACTTGTATTTGTCTACCTACGAATCATTTATTTTTAATTTAAAAGCGTCAAGTCTTTGCCAGGATGTGAAACAAGTGGGCGATGATGCAATATTGCGTAGGTAACTTTTATATTTTCCCCCTTTAACACCAGAGCTGTGTGGGAACACAGCAATATTTGCCAAAAGTATGGCCATGCTGGGAAACTCTGAGGACAACACAGCCCTGTCGCGGGCCCTGTCCCAGCTGGCAGAGGTGGAGGACAAGATGGAGCAGCTGCATCAGGAGCAGGCAGCCAGTGACTTCTTCATCTTTGCCGAGGTGCTGGCTGACTACATCCGCTTGCTGGGTGCTGTACGGGTAAGAAGATCACAGCTGCAGAATAGCAGCTATACAGGAGGAAGTGGTAAAGATAAGATGGGGTAAAGGCGTTCAAGAAGTGCAGCGACTTGGAAAAGTAAAATGTATGAGTAGTTTTCAATACCTACCTAGAGACATGTATAGAGAAACACCTCCTGAATATTGTTGAGACACCAGGATCCAATAAAACATTTTTTGTGCAGGGCAGCAAAATGCAGTAAACAAAAACAAATTGTGATTCAGATCAGGAAATATATACAGTGCAGTGTTTCTCTCTAAATCCTGCATATTGTCAGAGCCCGTACCATTCTGCTAGCTGATGATGATGATGATGACGATGATGTCCACAGGGCTGTTTTGACCAGCGCATGCGGGCGTGGCAGCGATGGCAGGAGGCTCAGAGCACACTCCAGAAGAAGAGAGAGGCAGAGGCCAAACTGCTGTGGGCCAACAAGCCAGACAAACTGCATCAGGCCAAGGAGGAAATAACCGAGGTAACAGACCCTGTAACCACACAGCTGCCGCAGCGCTGAACTGAGCCACAAAGGCCTTTACTGTGACGACGGCACCCCGAGTCATTTATAACAACATGAACTGTTAAGTCTTTTTGTGACTCTTATCTTTTTTGACATGTATATATTAATAGAAGACACAATTAAATGATTAAATAAAAAATAAAAAAAAGCCAATGTTTATCTCACATACGCTGGAAAATATCAAGATCAATAACATGTTGGTTGTTTTTGTATTTCTCCTTGTGTGTGTGTGTCCCCAGTGGGAGGCCAGAGTTACGCAGTACGAGAGAGATTTCGACAGGGTTGGCATGACTGTACGTAAGGAGGTTCTCAGGTTTGAGGTATGCGTTTACACTTTTTGGCCTTTTGTACCTTTTATATTTTGTATTTTGTAAATAGTTTTGTGTGTAAATCAATCAGCTGTGTGTGTGTGTGTGTTTTTTTTTTTGTGTGTTGTTTTTAATGCTCGCAAAACCAGCTCGCCTCAAATTACCCCCTGAGGGACACGCATTGTACAGCTTTTTCATTGGCAAAGCGCTTGAGACATGGCTGCACTTTTTTTTTTGTCTTTTCAGAAAGAAAAAGCCAAGGACTTCAAGAGCCAGATAATAAAATATTTGGAGTCGATGCTTCAGTCTCAGCAACGGGTAATAGTTTACTCTATTATATATTCATTTATTTGTTGGTTTTAAATACATTCTGTCAAAGCCTGGCTATGCATTCTGCTTTCATGTAATTTTTTGAGTATCACAACACATTTTAACTGGCTTCTCATTCTTCTTCCAGCTTATAAAGTTCTGGGAGGCGTTCCTTCCTGAGGCTAAAGCAATAGCTTAATGAAGAGGGAAACTGTTAAGACCCCAACTGCCTTTTTTTGAACACTTTACCTCTTGACCAGCAACTGAGAGAGGAAACACACAAGAAACTTCCATCCTTTTTTTTTTTTCTTTTTGTCTTTTTAATCATAGTGTATTCTCTTATCTTGTACAGTCCTTTGATAAGCTGCCGCATATACACAGTATTTCTTCTGCTTCATTACATGTTTATGTTCTTGACTTTAAAATAGTATAAAGCAGGAACCCAACAGAGATTAACGTGGCCGTAGTATTTGTAAAACCTTCTGTCTGTCAGTGGGATATACATTATATTTATGTTACTTAACACAACGAGTATATTAAAGTGTTAACACTGAGGTACTGCCCTAGAGTAAGATTGTCTATAGTTTACATTAGAAGATAAGTCATTCCAGTCTCTAACATCTTCTGTTGATGGATGCATGTCAGATAATGTTTTGATGCACTAAAATGCATTGTACAGTTGGAAAAAAAAAAAAAGCAGGTTTTTAAATTAAAATGCCACTATTGATGACTAACGTCATTTACCAGGAGTATTAGCACATTGTTACAGCGTATCACACGATGCATATTGGAACATAGAAATCATATTAAAACTATTTGATTTGACAAGGTTACAGGCTTCTCAGAGTTGGTATAAAATTAAAGAAATGTAAAGATACATTGAGTGAAAGTTTGCAAAGTCCTGCCACTGCTTTGTTGTTATTTTCTACAATGATGCATTTGCTAAAAAATCACGATTATTATTATTATGAGTTAATTTCCTCCGAAACAGTCATTGACAGAGATTGAGACCAGAAAGAAATCATTTGGAGCTGCTGCAGAGATTGTTTACTGCCCATGTAAATGACTCTGAACATGTATGTACACATGTTCAGCACTTGAATTGAATAATGCAATCACTGTCAGATATAAAATTGGTTTAACAATGGTAAAATAAAAAAAAGTCAGATATTCAAGTTATACTGTTCCTTATTTTCTTATTCAACATTTGTAAGTGTAGTTTTTTCTCTCATGTCATATTTACGTATGAACGTGCATTATTATTTTTGTAACCACTTTGCATTAGCACACATTTTCCTGAAAATGCTATACAGGTAAATGTACAAAATAAATATGATTGGTTAAACTTTGTGTTTTCTTTTTTTTTTTTTTTTGATGGAAACTCCCACTTCTGCTTAGTAGCCTGGTCGGGTTTATCAGGGTTTTTTATTTTATTTAGTTTTTTTATACTTTTGAATGAAAGCATTAAAATAAATCTACCTATAAAACCCTTATTATTTTGTGCTCACATGGTGCATTTTCCTAATTTAAGTTGTTTTTCATTACATTACCACAAACTAACTAAAGTGTTAGTTGTTCTTTGCGTCAAAATATAAGTCTTTAACTTAGAGAAAAAAGATTAGTGTTTTCAGAAGTTGTGTACACTAATCCCCTCAAATTCATGTGGTGACCCTTTGGAGGGGCCCGACCCCTATTTTTGGAACCACTGGACTAAACTAATCCACCTTCAACAATAACCTGCTGCTTTAAATACTTAAATTACATTTTGCTGCTAATACTTATTTACTTTTAGTTAAAAGAATATGAATATTTCTTCCACCGCTGCATCACTTACATTGAAAGCATATTTTAAAAGGAGATCTGTATACACATGTGGTGTGTGTGTAATAGTTAATTAGCCTGTATTAACGTGACCCGGAAGTGTGTGTTGTGAGCGGGCGGTGCCGTCTTTCTACTTCCGGTGTGTTCGAACCTTTCACGAGCAGCGAAGGCAGACGAACAGTGAAGAATGGAAAGAGCTGCTACTCCGCTGTTAGCGTCAAACATCAGCAACAACAAGTAACAAGGAAAACCTCACACCAGGATCCAGTCATACGTGTACACGTACATCAATAAATACACAAGCCGTGTCCGGATTTATCACAGTGAAGGTGAGCCTGTGGTTGTTTGCTGTGAGCTAGTAATCCAACGTTTGGTGGGAGGGTTTTTTTTTTGGTTGTTGGCTAATATTTTCGTTGCTAACGGAGCTAATTTCCTTGTTGCGCTCGGTCCTGCTGTCACCTAGCCATCAATAGATGTTGGCTAAGGCGTTAACACCAAGCAGTGAGTATGGTTGCTTTATTTGCTGTTCATTTATTGACTAAATATTATGATTAATTATGAAAATGTCAGTATCGTAAATTGTCACAAAAGATATTATAAGCTTACCAAATAAAACCCCCCCACTATGGCTAAATAGTGTTTGGCTAACGTTAGCTTTGCGGCTGGCTAGTGAGGTTTTATATTTGGCAAGCTAACTTGGCTAACGATAGTTCGCTCACTAATCGATGCGACCATCAGTAATGTTAGACTGCCAACGGCTGGCTTTGTCCGTGAAACGTTGGCGTACAGCTGCCAACTCGTTTCCTTGTTTTGATTCAACCGGAGGCCGCTTACAAAGAATCGATGATCTTAAAATGAACCCCAGCTGCCTCCACCAAGCACTTCCTCACACATATATATATATATATATATATATATATATATATATATATATATATATATATATAGTGTTGTCACTCTTTGTCGGTGCAAGCTAAGGGATGCAAAGACAGGATGGTACAGAATAATGTACACTTTGTGATTTTTAACCAAGGCCCCTCCTCAGCCTGGTCACCGTTGGTAAAGTTGTATTGAAGCTTTTAACCGGATTGATGTAGATAGTAGATATTGAACATATCATATGTCTCAATGTAAAAAAAAAAGAAAAAAAGTGATGGCTTAGTATTGAATTGACAGCATGTTTTCATATCAACAAATGGGTGCTATTTCCTTATCTTCCACATGTTACAATAATTGTTTTGTTTTATTTTATTGTCCACTCAGTAACACATTGACAGGCTTTAGACAGCAGGGAAAACCAGTTCTGATATTGACTCTTTATTGCCTTACACTTAACTTGCTGCACATCTGCACCAGCTTTAAGTGGATGAATGTTGATCTAATGTACCACCAAAATAAGAGTTTGGTATAGAATAATTGTTGTGGTGAAATACGACACTTCACCAAATGCAAGCCTGAAGAAACTCTTCCTCCTCTTTAGTAAAGCCACATTTAAAATTGAAATGCATTGTGTGGATATGTTTTATTACACTTGTATTTAACAATCCCTGCAGACTGCAGTTAAACACATACTGGACAAAACTCAACATGCATGTTTATTTACTTCATAACAGAGACTAACTCGGCTAAATTCAACTAAGCTGTAAATTGTGGAAGATGTGCTTCAGTTGATCATACAAAACGTTCGAAGATTTCTGAGTCGAACCCTTCAGGGTAGGAAAATGAGACTATTGTCAGTGATGTGGGTGCACATGCCAGACATATGTGCATGCATCTGTTATTCTCATGAATCGATGGAGGAGGGAAATTATGGATAATCTGAATTCCCACCAGTTACAGTTAGAAAGAGTTGGCTTTAAGGAGCGAGGCAGCTGTTAGCTGGCGCTGCCACAGTAGGAGCCTGCACTATTGGCAGGCCCCCCTCTCAGGATGATCTTTCCACTGAAGGTTAATCACTTCACCCAGAGCCTTTATGTTTCTGTGAAAATGAAAAGATCTCAACAGATTAGTCGTTTTTTGTTTTTTTTTAAATAGATGCTGATGAGCTAGAAGCATCTCAAGAGTTTTTGACAGGCAACATTTGTGGACTGTAATCAACTTTTTGAACTCTTGAACACACGTTTAATGTCACTTAACAGTGTGTTACTGGAAGAAATGTGCTAGTTAATCGTGCTGGATTTTAAAACGTTATGTATCTTTGTACATATTTATCGTTTTTAGGTACAAACACACATCACAGGAGGATATTTGGCACTCCTCACAGCTTGTTTTGCTGCCATGGTTTTCTTCATTTGACTGGACAGTAGTAGTATTTTGATACTGTACCCACATTTAACTGGGATTTGATAACAGCACTGTGAAAATAATACCTTGTTTTAGATGTTTAAAAATACAATATTCCTACCGTATCATGTTCAGCGAGACTGCAGTTATAATATATTATTGTCCGATCTATATTTTCAGTTTCTGTAATATCGGAGGTGTGACGCAGATATGAGATCAGCAGAATTTGTCGTCTGTAGTCACGTGTTCAGCTCAGATCTTCATTTGTGTTACGCGTGCCGTGTTCGTGCAGAACGAGCTTAAATCAGTGGGATTTCCTCAGGCTAGAGAAAGGCAGCTTTGTTTGAACATTACGCTGCAGGGATGCGGTTCAAAATATGCGGCGTATTATTGCATGTTATTGTTGATGTCGACTATGATTAGTTAAAAATTATATTTGGCATTTTCCTGGCGGCACCGGGAGGAGCAGGGATGGGAATTCAGTCGGTTTCCAGACTGTCCTGAAGCCCAGACAATATCAATTCCTCCTATCGATGCCTTCTCATTACTTACAGTGACTTAGCATCAAACTGGACGGTGGCAAAATGAAATATTCGTTAAATCAATTTAAAATAAACCTGACCTGACCACCAATATACTTACCAACACACGCCTTTATCAAGTCATATAAAATAAAAAAAGTGATTGTTTAACAAACCAGTAAAGAGGTTTAGTACGCTCATTACATTGGAAGTTATACAATCCTTTTTTAATAGCTGTTGGGGAAATTACTGTCGAAAGCCAAAGGGTGTGTTATCTCCTACACGTCTAATCTGTGCGGAGACATGGAAGAGATCAGGGCTGGGATTCCCCCGTCCGACATCAAAACCGGAGAAGCCATTTGGATAAACCACAGAGCGTTTTCTATTCCACAGTTAGCAGTTAAATGGATTGCTTAAATTTGTTCTTTACTTTATTAATTAGGTGGTTGACTAGAGATGAATTTACAACTTGGACGCCTGTGCAACGTAATGTTATAGTTCCAGCAACACAAAGTAATGATATTCAGTTCACCGCTTAGTATGTTCTCAAAATGACAAGACAGTAAACCATTTTAACACCTTTTGTGGTGGATTTATGTGGCTGTAATATTGGATTATGTTAACATTTTACACCTTGTTGTTTGTTTTAACACGTTCACCCTTTGTAAACTGGATGAAAGCCAGGTGCAACAAAATTTTTATTGTGATTTTTTTTTTTCTTTTTAAAGATGAGAGCGAGAAGGAAATAGTTTGGCTCGCTTTCAGTAGGTTTACAGATATTTACTACTGAGTGCGTAAACAACACGTGAAATATGTGGCAATAACCAGATTTAATTAAAGGTAATGTTGGAAATTTGTAGACTCCATGTATATACGCTCACCAAGCACTTTATTACCAACGCCTGTGCAAAACCAATGCAATCAAATACAACAGCTCTGCCGTAAATACTTTTACGTTAAGGTAACAAATCCATCCCTTATGTATGACTCTTATGTGTTTCTATCATCATATTTTAAATTTCTTAGAAAAAGTTAATGGAAATGGCGGGATTTGGGGAAAAAACATACTTGATTTTACGCTTGAGGTGTTTTTGCCTTTTTCATAAGAGAGTTAATAAAGAGTTAATTCGCTAAATGGGAGCTAGAAACACCTTTTCTCAATAAGGTCTGATGTAGCGAACATTTGGTTCACATGATTGATCCGTTGAAACAAATTCTCGGAGACGTCTGTCCATTTTTCTCTCATTAGATGGTCAGGATTTTTTTTTTCAGGTTCGCAACCTTGACTTGTTCTACTCTGTTTATTACAGCCGTGCGTACCGTAGACTATGCCGAAATGCGCCTGATTTGCATTTTCTTGCAACATTTCAAAAAGCACAGGAAGCACAGCTAATGTCACCAGAAAATGAAAACGTATACGCTTCGTAAAAGTAGAATTTATGGCAGAGCTGTTGTTGTATTGGTTTGCATTAGATCACACAGGTGTTGAATAATAAACAATATTTTTCTAGACTCAGGTTAAACATGTTGAGACACGTCTAACCTGAGAGGACTATGATTGTGTAATTGAATTAGTAAAACAAATGAAATTTCAACCGGTTACAATCAGGTTTTACGTCCTAAGATAACAAACTAGCCGGTGTTGTATAGAGCATGGATCATCATCATGGATTTACTCTGACTCACTTTAACTGGCAGCGACTGCTACAAATGCAAATCAACATCAGTAATCAGCTCTCTGAATTAAATAACACATTATTATTTTCATAGTTTTGTGCATAATTTGCCCTAAATGTGCTTAATTAGAACATGAAGAATTGTAATTATGTGCTAATGTCCATTTATGTTAAACGGTTTGTTGCATTATCATCTAAAACATCGCTCCCTGTCTTTTTCTGCATTGGGTATTAAAATCATCTGTGAAATGTATTGTAGGTCAGGCCACACAAGATGAGTGATATAATACACCAGGGCTAGATGAGAAATGTAGGCTAATTTTACTTGTTAGAGCTGCCTTGTTGGATTTCTGTTGCTTTATCCAGCCAACAATGTACACAAGAGATTGTTTGTTTTATAGAAACAAATATTTCCTAGGTTTTAATCTGTAGGATTTATTACCGCAAACTCCTGGTTTCAGTTGGTCATTCAGTCAAAGGTTTTAAAACCAGGACCCGGGTTGTGTATGTAAAGTTATTTTTAGTAGTTTCATACTATAAATCAAACTGTAAATCAGTTGCGAGGAAAACATCTGTCCAATAAGAAGCAGCCTACTATGTAAACGGGAAGTAACTGCAGCATCACAAGCTGTAATGCGTTAAACTTAAAAACGGTTTGATGAAATAAACTTTACAGTCAGTCCTTTTGCGAATGCAGGTGTGATTTTTTTTATTTTTTATATATATATATATATCTGCATACCTGGAGAAATGTGTATGTGTGTGTTCGACATAGTAGACGTAGTGGTATTCATGGAACTGACAGCGGCAGGGAAATATCAGTTTTTTTCTAAGTGATTGTTTGGTGTTGGGTCAGTCGACCATATTGCAACAGCACATATATGACAAGTAGTGGGTGTAAATATTTAGCAATGACTCACCTCTACGTTACAACTAGTTTGTGTGGTGTAACTGGTTTTAAGTTGGAGCTCCACATACTAAACTCTTACCTTTTTTTTTTTTTTGTTAAATTCACTAGAAACTAGAAAAGATATTTAATATATGGTGTATTTTTGGAAGGGAATGAACTGAAAATTTGTCGGCTCTGCTTCTCAATATTCTCAATATTACATGTATGTGCTTCAGCAGCGATGTGTGTACAGCTACATTGTGGGGTTTAATGTGAACAGGATGACTTCAGTGTGGTTTGTGCCTTTTGTCCTTCATTCACCAGCATGTGTGTGTGTGTGTGTGTGTGAAGGTAGTATCTTTTCTTCAGAGCAAACCGAAACAACAGCGCCGGATTCGAGTGGCTTACTAATAATTATTTGCACAACGGGAAGATTTACAGCTCAGCGTCGGCCTTTACAGTAAACCGTGTTTTTTTTTTATAAGCCACCGTTGTTCCGTTGCCGGTTTTATGTAATAGCAACAGTGCACGGTTGCCCTTGAGAGCAAACTCGCTGTCTTTGATGCTGAGATCTGTGCAGGCAATACTGAGCATGAGTCATCCGGAAAACCCACGCACAAATACTCTTCAAGCAGCAGCCTTTTCATGCTCAGGAATTACAGCGTTGTCATGATCCCTTTTTAAATAAAAACATTTAGTAGGTGTGGATGAATTGAAAACAAGTATTATTATTTTTTTATTTATTTGGTTGGTATTCTGTCTAATTTCCATTTCGACATTTTGTGTGCAGCTTGCCTCGGTGCACTAACTCGCTGAAGATGATTAACAGAATAGGAAATTCCCAACAGAGGCCTGCGCGTGATACACATCATATGTCTTTAGTGTGTCACCTGAGCACCTGATGAAATCCCAATCGGTGTCCGTCAAGTTAAGCTTCGGCGTCCTTGGGAGCAGATGTAGCTTTTATGTCATTGTTTACATAATATTCTTTGCTGACATTGTCCGCCAGGCTTCATGATCAGAAGCTGTGACTTGCGTTGATGCTCAGACCGGTCGCTGTGATGACTGATAAGTCGATGACTATCTGTTAAGCGCAACAGCGTCGTCACAGTTAAGACAATCCCGTCGACCTGTAAACAGTGATTTATTCAGACAGTCAATATGACTCGTGAACGTTTGCCGTTCTTGCAACATTTCAAAAAGTACAGGAAGCACAGCTAATGTTATAATTTTTGAAAATAAACATTGATAAAATACCTGTTTTTTTTGGGGTTTTTTTATATTAGAAACTTGTGAAGTTAAAATTGACAATTGGAGCTTTTCCTCAATTTTAAGATTTAGGCTAACATCTAATTTTTGTAATGTCAGAATGATACTCGCAGTAAGTGTTGTTCTGGTAGTTGTTTCAAGCTGATCTGATAACTTGAGGCACATTTTAATTGATATAATAAATATTTTATTCCGTTCAAATCTCTTTCAAAGTTTATTTGAATTTTTTTTGTTAATTTATGAGCAGTAGACAGTTTGTTGGAACTGCGGTACATATGGGATGGGATGTTCTTTGTTGATGCTTAATGCGTCTGACATCTTTGTTATATGTTGATCTTTGTCGCAGGTCGCCCACCTTCTTCTTCCCTGTGACAAATGTTGAAGCCAGAGATCAGCCTGTACAAGTGTTAGCGGTGCCCGGGTGAGGACGGGACGGAGTGCCTGTTAGCCGTTACCGGCTTTTGTCTCATGAGAGTGACTGTGCCATTCAGGCACTGCCAGTGACCAGGGCTGTGGCTGTGGTGGGCCCGGCCCAAGAGGCCTTTTCGTACATCACTCCAGGCACTTGCTGACCTGCGCCGCTCACGCCATGGATCAACAGAGAGATAAATATGGCGAGCGACCCGCGAGGAGCACTAAAGTTTCCCAGGGAAGCCGCAGCGGACACTCGTCCCGACCGTCGGGCTCATCTAGCTCCTCTGGGGTTCTCATGGTGGGGCCAAATTTTCGCGTGGGCAAGAAGATCGGCTGTGGAAACTTTGGTGAACTGAAACTCGGTAAGTTGAAAACGTTTAAAAAGCGGTGTTAGACGGTTCAGCTGCGGTTTTCGTCACCATCTTTGTTGGCACATTTGTACATTTCTTCTGATCTAACGTATGCTATTCCTTTTCTGTCTTATTCAGGTAAAAATCTCTACACCAACGAGTATGTAGCTATTAAACTGGTACGTGCACTTTTTTTTCCTTTTTCTGCAGCTAGCACATAAGTCAAGTCAAAAGTGGAGCCCTCACTTTTAATTCAGGATCCGTAATATTGTAGTATTACAAAATTTAACACAAGTATACACAAGCAACATAACTCTATAAGAAGGGGTTGGTTGTGACAAAGGTAATAATGAGCAACTGAAATTGACAAGAGGTTATTACGACTCATTTTGACACAATATATATAATATAATATTTGAATATCCGAGGAAGAAACATGGCTCGACGATCGGCTTGTGCTGAAGCGGTACAGTGGGGCCATTGTTATACTTGTGTGTGAATTCTTGGCTAGGTGTGCGTTTGCAGCGGCTGCTGGACTGGAAATCATAACTCCTGACTCATGCCTTTTATTTTTTATTTTTTATTATTGCTCACTTGAGAGTTGTAAATTGCCAGTATCAAAGTATTAAGCTCACCAAGCCAAATAGTTTTACACTACTACTGTATGGTGCGCCGACACTGATGTAGTGCTTTTTGTAAGACTGAGAAATAATTCACTCAGATGTGTGTTGAGTTTTAAAACATCTGTGAACTGGAAAGCTGCACTGCACTATGGGTCACTGACACAAAATGTTGTAGTGTATCTTTAGTTGTCAGTTTTCTCATTTTTATAGAAAATTATTATGTTACTTGTATACTGTAAACGGAGCGTAGTGTCAGAAGAGAAACGAGACCGACGGTAGCTTTTTAGGATGACTGGTAACACAAACGTCTGTCACCTTCTCTTACAGAGTATTTAGTGGAGGATATAGATGGGAGGGGTGTGGTTTTTAATCCTAGTTGACAGGACATGATCTATATATTTAATCTTTTGGTGGTAGAAAGAGCTGCTGTTGATGTTGGTGCACTGCCAGCTGCCACCCAGATACACATCTCTGACGATGTTGGTGCCGCTAGTGTCAGTTTATTTGTAGATCCACAATCGGCAGGTGATCTGTGAAGTTTCAGTTTTTCTCGCAAGGCGTGTTTGTTTTATACCCCTCAGGTGCAAAATCAAATCGTCAAACTTGTTGGTTACAATACGACCTTTTTAAATAAACTTCTAAACAAATGTCTTTCTCACTTTAAGAAGTCATGTTGGTGAAGTTATTGTCATTAACTGGTCTTTCTTCTGTGCAGGAACCAGTGAAGTCGAGAGCACCGCAGTTGCATTTAGAGTACCGGTTCTACAAAACACTGGGAACGACAGGTAAAGTCACAGATTTGGGCTTCAACTCATTCCTGCTTTTTTTGTGTGTGTGTGTGTGTGTGTGTGTGTGTGTGTGTGCGTGTGTCCTGCATGATTTGATCTTAACTGCAGATCAGTCCAGGAGATTGCATCATTTCCACAACAAATGATTACTCCTCTTGTGTGTGTGTGTGTGTGTGTGTGTGTGTATAAAGCGGTGACCTTGCTTTTTTAAAAATGAGGAAAGCAAGTTGACACACAGTCCCTTGTAAAACCACAAAACAGATGCAATATCAGTGACTTTTTATTTTATTTTAATAAAGGTAAATAGTTAATGTTTAAAACCTGCTCTAGCAGATTTTATGGCACCGAGTTGTGAACACAGTATTGACATAACTATTATCGTTCTGTGAAGTTGGCATAACAAACTTCTTTGCAAACTGTTGCTTATTAACCCATCAGCATATTCTTAGTCATGCAGTTGAAGTTGTGCAAGTTCGGTATTTACTCACTTTGTTTTTGCTCTCCGCTGAGTGAATATCTGGGGGTTTTTTTATGCTGCTAAATAGTCCAGTAACAGAAAAACCAAAACAATGAGCTAAAAAAATGCTTAAAGCCTTGGTAGAGCGAAGAGGAACTGCTTCGTTGGGTGATGATTTTCCTGTGGCTTCATCACTACAACACATAGCCATTTGATCCATGATAATAAAAACATATTGATTATAGCCACGTTAAGGAAATGAGCCTGTGAGGTTTGACTTTAGTGTGCATGTTTGCCCGACTGAAAAAAAAACAACAAAAAACATTTTATTTCTACCCGCACAGCTATATATCTGCAGTGTGCGGGCTTATTGTGGTGCTACCTTTGAAGAAGTGGATCTGCAAGCTGATCCACGTGTCTTCTTCTGCCTAAATGTAGAAAACGCAAATTTCCTGCTATTTTTTTTTAATTTGACCTCTGTATACACACACACACACACACACACTGGCCTACAGCTGTAGTTTCTGCCCTACGCTGTCTGGTTCATGGTGTTGAATAATGATGTCAACACTAACGGTATGAACATTTTACATGACTGTATTTGAGCTCTCTATGAGCCCTTGACACGTTATTATTCAGTGTTTAGAATGATATAATAGATGTTTCTCCATTTCTCTTCCCATAACTCTGGTCTCTGGAGAATTTCTCAGTTTGTCGTAAAAGCTTAGTCGAGGTCCGCTGTCGCATCGTTATTACGGCAGCCAAGACCATGATAAGAATCTTGTGAGGATTAAATGACCACAACAGAGAATTAAATTAAGACATGAACCTTTTTTTTTTGTCTTGGTATTAGAGGAAAGGGTGGGAGCCCTCGAAACAATAGAACAATAGCTTGTCATTGCCATTTTGATAAAAAATGGGATGATGGGATCATTTTCAGTTTTGTGAAACAGTTCTGGCCTGGGTCACAATTTGTCATGGAAAATAAAAGCGTATGTTTTTTGTGATGCATATATATGATAACCAGACTGGGGGATATAATGGCTATTGTTTTGCAAAGGCAAGGGCTGCAAAAGGCCAACTGTGCGGAAACTCATTAAATATTTAGAGAGTGGGTCTGCCTCTCTTAGTACTAACCTGCCTCTGTCCTCTCCTCCAGATGGGATAACGTGACCTCATTTCTTCTCGGCCGTGTGCTGTGCCACATTCCTCTCCGCCGATGTTGTCGTGTGTCTTTTCTGAATTAATGCACTTTGACTCGGATGCTAAACCAGGTGTTGGTTTTTCGAATGTGTGAGAGTATTTGTCAGACTGCTGCCGTGGCTTCGCAAGACTGCAGACTTACACGAGACATTATTGTGCCAAGTAGATGTTTGTTTGTTCAAGGGTGGAAGTGCATGTGTTGTGCTCGTCATGAAACGTTACACAAGCTCTGTAAACCACTGCAAAATGTCCCGCAGTGATGCACAGACATGTAAAGGGAAGGCCGGAGGTTGTTGGTTAATTAATAAGACGTGTGGAGAAGCCACAGAGCAGGGTTTTAGTAAACATTTAGGAATGTTACACTCTAGACATCGAGTCATCTGTTTTATCAGTTGTTCAAAAGAGAAATTTCCTAAATTGTAAAAATCAAGTTGTTGCACTGCACAGACCCAGTGTTAAGTAAATGAAAACATCCAGAATCAGAACCAGGAAATCTCTGCTGGAGTCACAGAAGTAAATGAACACAAGCTTTGCACAACTGCAGCGTTTCAGGTGCCGAATAACGGCTTCACTGTATTCAGCCGTTTTGGCTGCATTCACATAATTGACCGTGAACAGTCTGTCATGTACATTTCCTCGTCAAACGTGAACGGGCATCGCTGTGGCGCAGTTCAGAAAGTGAAGCGTATGTTTATGCATTATTTTAAGTTGGGGTTAGGCTTTTTGATTGACTCGATTCTGAAATATGCATCTTGCACTATAAAATTCAATTGAACATGCTCGGGCGTTAACCAGAGTTAACGGTGTAATTATAAATGTTGGTTCATGTTCAGTTTAGTTTAAAAGTGGACCCACCCTCACAGCTATTCTCAGTTGTTGTTTTTCCTTCTATTAGTACAGTTTTTGTATTACATTTTCAGTCATATGGTTGCATTAATAGAGCATTTTCCATCCTGTGCCAGCATTTACAATAATTCTTTTTAATTAATTTTTTGTAGCAATAATTACTGCAACACTATATAACTAACAGAATGCAAATGAAGTGTCGCACAAATGGTGAGACAGACTGTCAGTGCTCAGCAGCGCAGGTTTTTGGAAAAGCAAGCCAGCAAATATGTCAGAAATTTAAAGTGGCCAGCTTGACGTCGAGCGCAGAGCCGAGCCAACTGGAGGCTGCAGCCGATCAGAAGTTGAATCGGCACAAATCTTTTCACAGGCTTTATTCTACAAGAGAACTTGTATATTTAATGGAGTCGTTTGCAAGACCAAAAAAATTCACCTGTAATAAATTTACAATCCAAAAATCCATCTGTTCAATAAACTGCTGGTCGTGTGCAGGAGGAGGGGGGCTGGAGACTGTCCCAGCACATAGTGGGTGAAGTGGGGTCCGTTATTGGACAGGTGGCCAGTCACACACACACACACACACACACACACACACACGTGATAACATGCCCGACCAGCACACATGAAGAAATCCCTATTTCTAATCTTTCTGTAACTATTTATTTTATTCTGAGCAAAATACAACTTTCCAAGCTGCTGTTTGTCACAAGTTTTTCCAACTTCCCAGACAAACGTCTGCCCTTTTTGAAAGGCGGTTGGAAAATGACGGGAGATTCGAGCGAGCGCCTTTCAGATTCAGAACCACTCATTCATTCATTCATCACATTCACCTCGTTCCCCTTTTGTTGTAAAGGAACGGCATCCAGCAGCTCTTTTAGCAACTATTAGATTACAGTAATGCATATGAAAATGAAATCCTTTTATCTTTTCATACAGCGTGGGCTATTTTATTCAGACGCTGACAGAACT
This sequence comes from Pampus argenteus, assembly GCA_036937835.1. Classification (NCBI taxonomy): domain Eukaryota; kingdom Metazoa; phylum Chordata; class Actinopteri; order Scombriformes; family Stromateidae; genus Pampus; species Pampus argenteus. Next base: position 23,032,393 of record CM072862.1, read on the forward strand.
GATGCATCTGTTAAAAAGTCTGTATGATGATGTATAAAATCTCCTTATTATGAATTTAAGTGTTTTATTCTTATCACAGGCCTACTGGTCTGAGTGATAATGAGCTAGAAAATGTTAATATCACGATTCAGTGTATAAGACGGCTGCATAGGACACACTTTGCACATTAAGTTCATTTAAAATGAGCAAAACCCAAGTCAGTTTGGTTGTACAGCTATGTGTTGAAATGTTGCTGTAATGTCTGTGGAGTTTGGTCTCTTTTCATCCCCAGCACAAACTAAATATCAAAATTCAACTACATATGCAGGACTTTAGAAGTGAGACGCCTGCACAATTTAAGCAAGTCAACATTTCTTTACTCGGCGTGGCTTTGCTCATTCACTAACCAAACGAATCGAAACCAATCGAAACTGCTGCTTACAGTCATACTTAACCAAGTCATTACTACACCCAGGCATTGCTCTCGCTATTTTTTTAAGAAAATTGGATGATGGAAGTCAAAATTGGTAGCTTCCATCAAAGTTTGACTGCTCCTATGCAATTAAAATATGCCTCGTAATGCGGGACACACAGATTCAGTCTCTTATGAGGACTGTTTTGCTGTAGATAATGACGGTTCTGTCGTCAAAAAGCTTGACCAACCTCGTTTTTCCGTCGTAACAGCCGTTTATCCACTTATTTACAGCACATCTCCAATCTGACACATTTTAGGCCTCCCACAGACACCCGGGGTTTCAAGGCACTCATTCCTATGGTACAATTAGCAACCCACAGAACTGGATAATGGTGTCCAGAAACACAGGATGGAGCGCAGCACGACTCCTACATACCCATACGCTAGCTGACAATATTTATGCAACCTTTCATGCTGCAGTGTATTTCCCATTACCCAGCTGGCAAGTCAAATGTCTTCATGCAACATATTCACTACAAATATGTTGGTCGTACTACATCAGTATCAGTATTTAGTTTTGTGATGATCAGCCCCTGCTCATATTACTTTGTGATAGCGATCTGATCCCTTTCTCTAAACCAACTCATTTCTTAAAGCTGCTGCCGCCCTCACTGCACTATAAACATGAATGAACTGCACACACAACCAAGATAGCGTCAACAGGCAGCCTGTAAACTAGTCTATCATAACAACAACCCCACAGAGAATAATCACCCGACTTTGAACATTAGCAGCTAAAGAGTCACACATTTCCCTCAAGAGACCAAAACGGAGCTAAAAGGAGAGCGACACTGAAACACAGACGCATCTGAACGTTGCTCCGTATCCGCTGGACGTGTAGTCAAGCAACCGTTACTTATAATCTGTTGGTGTTTTGTCTCTGTTGTGAAACAAATCAAAATCAGTGTATACAGCGCATACACACAGGAAAGACAAAGGTACAGCACTCTGTTGTTCGATATTAAAGGATTCACTTCAGGATCGGGGACATGAAAAGCAATCAAGACATCCCTATATTATATTTTTAAACGTCTATGCAGTTATATATTTTTCAAGGACTGAGCACAGCTCGAGCAGTCTGACAAAGCAGGGCCTGCATGATTTGAAGCGCCTGCGTTTCTTTGAAGTCTCGTAAGGGGATCTTTTTAATGGGAGTCTGACTTGCAGTACGCAGAGGCAAACTTTGAATCATGCTTCCCCCCCCTGAAGGCAATTAACAGTTTGACCTGATTTCCTGTGCTTTGAAACTAAAGTTCAGGATGATGTGGTCGGAAAGACGACAAAGAATAAAGATATCGCCCATAATAAATAAATAAATGAATAAATAATCATTAGGGATTGAATACTGTGTTTGCAGGGTACACTTTTGTTTTAAAGAAAGCCAGATACGTTACTACAGCTCACACCTGCCATCCAGTTACATCAGAGTTTTGCACGTTAAGATGACATACTTTTCGAGAAGTTCAACGCCACAAGGAGCTTTAATTTTTCAGATTGCAAGTATTATAAATAATAAGCCAAAAGCAGGAGTACAAGGGTCAGAGCAGCAGCGCCGATCTCACACAAGACTGAACTGAACTGCAGCAAGAAGTAAAATAAGAGCCCAGGTGACAGATGGAAGGGATTTTGGAGCATTTGCAGTGAAGAGAGCAGAGAGGATATGATTCAGTTGGGAGGTTGTGATACGAAGCAGTGAAAATATTAGTTTTCTGCCCGGAGTAGAAGAGTGACACGGTTGCGTTCGCAGGCGCTGTGTTGTATTTTCCTTTGGAGTTAATGTTTACTGAGCAGCCTCCCCTGCTCGCTGTCCTCAGTAACCTTGTGGTGCTCCTCCTCCGATCTGTCTCGTCTGAGGCCTCTTATGGGTCAACTTGGGCCCAACTTAGAAAAATAATTAGTCAAAGGAGGCAGTAATAATAAACGTTCTTGTCATCCCAGCATATATATATACACACACACACACACATACAACTGAAAAACTAATTGCACAACTATTCTGCTTTCTATTATCTACTAACCAGTGTTTGCTTTTCTTCAAACTGTTTGCAGTTTACTATCTAAGCTATTAACAGTCTAATGCACATGAATCCACCTGCACACACACAACGTTAACAGGCATTCAGATACTTTGACAAATGTGAGAGCGAGTACAGCTGTGTGTGTGTGTGTGTGTGTGTGTGTCTGTTTGTATGTCTAACTGATCTCTCCTTGTGTTTCAGCTGAAGGCGTGCCCCAGGTGTTTTACTTTGGGCCCTGTGGGAAATACAATGCCATGGTCCTGGAGCTGCTGGGCCCGAGTCTAGAGGACCTCTTTGACCTTTGCGACAGGACCTTTTCACTGAAGACTGTCTTAATGATAGCAATTCAGTTGGTGAGTGTTGTATAACCCAGTGAGTTCTTACAAAACGTCGCATTGTTGGTGGGGAAAAATCAAAAAGCCAAAACAACCAGTCGGTTTACTGAAATTTCAAATTATGACTAGTTCTTAAAAATGAGCTAGGGTGATGTTTTTTGATTATATGTAGAGTGGGTTAAACGTGTAGTATCTGTATTCTAGCAGCATAATTCAGTTGTACAACATTATAGTTGTGCTTTACTCAACACTGTGTTGCTTTGAGACTCTGATTTTAACGGTTTCAATCAGTGAAACTCGACACATCTTCCAGATGTTTCACAAAAAAAAAGCCTCCCAGGTTTGTGAAGAGACTCTTCCTCCCTGGATCATTTTCAGGGTTTTAATGTGGAATAGATGAAGAAGACCAGGGGAAACCAATTTCGTTGCATCCCATGTTTACATGTGTTGTAATGACAATAAAGAATCCTTGAATCCTTGAAAACAAACTTAACTAAAAGTTAACTTACCAGCTTTTTGTTGGAGCTTTTGAGTGTATCTCTCAATGTTTCTCAGCAGAATTTGATTCTCAGGGAGATGTGGGTTTTTTTGTCAAACCACTCGTTCCAATGTCAGAAATTAACTTTTCACACCCAACATAGAGGATGTACATGGCAGCAGCAAAGCAGAGCTACCGAAGTATGATAAACCATAAAAAGGGAAATTAGAAACACACACACGTTTGTTTTCCATGTACCAGACAGCCGAGTGCAAAACTTTGTTTGGGTTGAGATGTTGAAAATCTGGGAAAGGTGATACAGGTCAAGTTAAAGAAACCTGACTATATAGCTGTTTTTCAGTGTTTTTTAAAGTGTGTTAATGGAATAATGGATAATGTCTTTGGCTGAATGCACTCGAAGCCCTGAGCAGGTGCAGAGTCTCCTATTACCAGCCTGTCTGTCTGTCTGCCTGTCTGCTTGTCTGTCTGTCTGCCTGCCTGCTTGCCTGCCTGCCTACACGTACTACTTGTCAGGATCGGGGATGCTGGGAGCTGTCGAAAAGAGCAAAGCCATCACTGAATCTCATTAAGTTCGAGCAGCTCGGAGAGTTGTGTGACCTATTCTTTTAGCCGCCTCAGACATCGCTCGCAATTTCTAACATTTCATTTTGTCAGCACAAAATCTGCAGTGCTCTTGTAACGCGGATAGCCGTTGCAAAATGTGTAAGGCAACCTCGTTAATTTTTAATTTTTTTGGCACAAACAATTGATCCCACAATAAGCTTGTACTGCTTTTGGTCAGCTGAAGGAAAGTCATGCTTCACGTTTACTTTGACGAGAGTGTATTATTCATGTCGTTAAGCCTGTCATTGTGTGTTTACTGTGAAACGGTGTATTAAGAAGCTCGATCCTCAAAACATTTAGATTTTTCCGGTGTTTTTTTGCTGACTCTGTGGTTTTTTTTTGTGTTTTTTTTTCTCGCCAGATTTCTCGAATGGAGTACGTGCACTCTAAAAACCTCATCTATAGAGATGTTAAACCCGAAAACTTTCTCATCGGACGGCAAGGGAACAAAAAGGAACACATTATCCACATCATTGACTTTGGCCTGGCCAAAGAGTACATCGACCCCGAGACCAAAAAACACATTCCTTACCGGGAGCATAAGAGCTTGACTGGCACTGCCCGATATATGTCCATCAACACGCATTTGGGCAAAGGTAAGATTTTATTTGATCTCGTCATTATCTGAAATGTGTCTCTCTCTTTTTTTTTTATGCGAGTTGGTTTGGTAATTTTCTTGTTCAGTGAAAGATTATCAAATCTTTTTGGTTCAGAGCAAAGCCGGCGAGACGACCTGGAGGCTTTAGGCCACATGTTCATGTATTTCCTTCGTGGGAGTCTACCTTGGCAAGGACTAAAGGTATGCCAAGGACACGGAAGTCTTACAAAATCTGTTTATAAAATCACTTTCAACCTTTATGTGGAATGATTTTCATTAATAAAGATAGCAGAGAAAATCAATGACAATATAACAGTTCTTTACTTCAGGTTCAGCTACGGCTAAAAGAGGTGATGTATAACTTTGACATTGACCGTGTAGTCAAGATTACGCAGGTCTGGCAGCTCAGCGTTATCTCAAAGTGAAGAAGGTCGGACTGTTTTCATTTAAAGATATAGTGCAAGCAGGAAATCACATTGGATGCTTACCAAGTAGTTTTAACATCTTTGCCACTTTGACCTTTGTAGTTGTAGCTTAGCTGCTGTTTCAGGTACTGTTACTTAATTAGTCCCTGATTAATCATTAATTGGTTCATACATACGTCCGTCTGTGCTGGTTCTCCTGCAGGCCGACACCCTGAAAGAACGATACCAGAAGATTGGAGACACAAAACGAAACACCCCCATCGAGGTCCTTTGTGAGAACTTCCCAGGTATGCTGACGGCTCTGTATGTAATACACCGATGGGTTAGGGCTGCGAAGCTTAAAGGTGACCATGTACATTTGAACATTTATTTTTCATATACACTGTTTTTGATCCGTCTTTGTTTCTTTTTTTTTTGTGGTTTAATTCAGAGGAGATGGCCACATACCTGCGATATGTAAGACGGTTGGACTTCTTTGAAAAGCCCGACTACGACTATCTGAGGACTCTATTCACTGAACTGTTTGAGCGGAAAGGATACACCTTTGACTACACGTACGACTGGGTTGGCAGGCAGATCGTAAGTAATACATTTAAACTATTAACAGATGCATTTTAAGTCGGGCAACGTTTTATTTTATTTTTTGGTTTTTTTGAGCACACAGCATTGAATTGGTTATTATTCCCTCACAGCCCACACCAGTGGGATCTGTCCATATAGACTCTGGAGCGTCTGCCGTCACAAGAGAGAGTCATCCTCACAGAGACCGGCCCTCACAGCATCCGCCAATCAGAAATCAGGTACGCCACGTTTTTTTTACGTTTTCATCAAGTGTGCATGTTTGCCAGGCTTTTTTTTGTTCCTGTAAAAGAGAAAGAACCAGTGCATCAAAACCTGAAATGTAAATGACTCAGCGCTATCGTGCTCTCCTCTCAGAGGGATAGAAAGTCAGGATGACCACCCAAGTTTATTCGTATAGCACCTTCCAACAGCAATGCAGTGCTTACGTGAAATAATAAATGCACTAAGACGAGATGTAAAAGAAACACAAGACATTATAAGAAGACACATTTAAAATGAAATGGAAGATCATTTAAAACTAGATATGAATAAATGGCCCCAAATTTAGATTTAATAAAAAGCAGCGGCAACGTTTTCAGCCTTGTCACGGCCAAAAAAGTAAATTGTCAGACCAGTTTAAGGTGTTTCATTAATTGTGTATTCAGTCGGCCTCTCCAAGGAGCTGAAATTTTCCTTTGTTTTTGCTGTACTTGCTGTTTTTTTGTTTTTTTTTCATATTTGCCATCTGTTGTGGCCGTAATTACAAGGTTCAGAGCTGCGATGCAAATTCTCATCACACTTTTTGCTCCATAAAGAGGTTTGTGTGAACAGGCACAATTAAACTTTTTGTGACAGTTTTACCTTTTTTATATTTTCTGTCGCTGATCAACTGTTACAAAGGCAGTTCTTTAAACAAATGGGTGCCGATATATTAAAACGAGTGTTAGGGATTTGTCAGCGGTTAAAGATTCATTTAATTCAACTTTTAATGAGATTGAGGTCAAAGTCTGAGATGTACCTGCCTCCATTTGGCTTGAGGTTAATTAGTTTCTGGTTCAGTTCTCTGGCTGAAGCCTTGCTTTGATTTTGATTCACTCTTTTTTATTTTTTTATTTGTTGCTTTTTTTTCTTCTTCTCCATTTCTCATGCTGCATTGCATGGTACCTGGCCTCGCACACCCAAATACCCATCTTTCCTAATGCAACTATTCCATCACCCCTCCTCCCTCTCCCATCGCACCAACAACCCCACTTCCCCTCCCATCGCCGACACCCCCCCTCCCCCTCCCCCGACTCCTGAGCAGACAGCGGTCTCTGATCGACGAGGAGCATGGGAGGTGCAGCCCACTCGCCAAGCAAACTCGTCGTATCTGACCTCCCACCTGGCAGCGGACAGGCACGGGGGCTCAGTGCAGGTATACACCCCTCACCTGATCAACCAGTAGCCCCGACCCAGTGTCTATGGGGTCAGATCTGTCTCATAGGACACTAATCAAGAGAATGTGACCTGCAAATAAGAGGAAGTGTATTTAAAATCCTACAGATTCCAGTCTTTTTAACAGGACATGGCATTTGTATTTTAGGTGTGTGTGTGTGTGTGTATGCGACAGATCTGCAACCATATTCCTCCCTCACCCCTTTACCCCTGGCTGGGAAATGTGTTATTTATTTATTTTACTTTTTTCTGCACCACCATATGCATGTCATCTGGTGCCACCCACCCCAGATGGTAAAAATGTGATGAAGCTTTAGAAACAGCAGCCTTTGGTCGTGGCATTTTTGACCTCAGGTCTTACTCATCAAGGACACCTCGTGCATGGCGACACGGCTTCGCCGGCTAAGTGCATGCTCCTAAGTAGTAAAGTAGTCATTATGCTTAGAAGAACATCCTGGTGTAACTTTGACTCTTTGCCATTATCCAAGATTGTCTCTTAACAGAGCTGTTTGCATAGGTGTGTACAGTGTAGTTATTTGTAGATCTCTGCTCATTCTACTAAATGTCATTCATGTTGAAACGGTGTGAAAATGATTGTGGAGCTATTTCCGCTATTTCCAACACGCTTCGTCTCTCGTAGGAATTTGAATCAAAGTAAATAAATAATTTTAACCAACATGTTGTCTTTTCCTACACGGTTCCAACATGAATGACGGCTGTGGGTAGACAGAGATTTACAAATGTGTACACCGTATACATCCATGCATACAAAAACACATTTATGCAAGAATTATGTGCCATTTCTTCTGCAGGTTGATTGTTCATTTGTGTCTTTCTGATTTTTTTTATTTATTTTTAAGGCTGCCTGCATTTTAGGTTTTCTTTGTATGTAGGACTATAAAATGAAATGTTAAAAGTGAGGAGACGACTTTAATCTAATTGAATTACATTCCTGAGTATTTAAAATGCTGAATGATAAAGTAAAATCTTGTCTTATTACAGTGTTAAGTATACATTATAAAGCAGGTAAATTTGTTGACACGTTTGTAGGTTCCTTAAACTTCACCCAACTGTTGTTTCCATTTAGACAAAATGTCGCCCAGAAAAAAGAAATTTAACACAACCTATTTTTTTATTTTTTTTATTTTTTTTAACTCTACTACTTTCATCACAGCAGTGCCTGTTTTTCACATGTCATCATCAAACTGTTTTGTGGATTAATGCAAACATCCGTGCTCAGATTTGAAGTAAGTAAGTCCGTCTGTGCCGCAGGTGGTCAGTTCAACCAACGGGGAGCTGAACGCCGACGATCCTCTGGCAGCTCATTCCAACGCTCCGATCACGGCTCAGGCAGAGGTGGAAGTGGTCGACGAGGCCAAGTATGTGTGTCGCGCGCCCGCCGCATCTCTCCTCCACGTCCATCTGTCGCTTCCCTTTCTTTCCCGCTCTTCCTCTCTTCTCTGCCTCTCACCATCTTCTGCTGTGCTCTGTGGATTTGTGACGGCCCCTCAAACCCCTCGGCTGCCATCCTGCTCCTCTTTTCTCCTGTCTGACTGTGTGGGTTTTTGATCCCGACTGCTGCCTGTCCTCTGTGCCTGTTGTCTAAGTTAGACATAAAAAAACCAATAGCACAAATAGTATTAACTTCTTATTTCAAGCTAACAGGCACCTAGTTAGGCTCAGGGGTGTTTTTCTATCTGAAATTAACAATAATAATAATTTAAGCAGATAAATTTACTCTTTCAACAGCCATTTCTTGATTTTTGGACTGGAGCATTTCATTTCTGTAATCCAAACATCAGGGTGTTTTTTTTGTTGTTGTTTTTTAAGCTAAATTTCATTTGGTTATTTGAATACACATGTACTATCTTCCCCACCGGAGTGCATCAAAGCCTCTATGAGAAGCCTTTCTTTCCTGCTCCGTTGCTCATGAATCTCCCAGAGGTTCACACACACACACACACACACATTAATTTTCTGTCCTTCTGTTGTCTCCGTTAACGCGATTGTTTGATGTGATGATCGGCGCGTTCACTGGCAGCATCTTTGATACCTCAAACAAGTTGATGTTTGATTAGAAGAACATGAAGTGATGAATGCAAATCATGCTGTTTATGCCATTTTAGTAATGTTCTGCCTCTTTTATTTATATTTTTTTAATTTTTTTTTATTTAAGGTATTCTTGGTCAGTGAATACGACGTATCGTTGACTGTTTATTTACGTTCATGGGCTGAAATTTGCATCTGACTGTCGAACAATAACAAATTATTTTGTACCACAGTACAATATTTTTGTTTATTTTATTGAAAATCCTGGACTTATTTCCATTTTGTTTTTTACACTTAAACAGAGCTGTAACAATTAATTAATTACTTGATTAGTAGATCAACAGAAAATTAAATCACAGACTGTTTGCTTTAGTCATTGTTTTTTTTTTTTTTTTTTTTGAGGAAAAATGCCAAATATTTGCTGGATGCAAATAGTCGTTCTTTTTTTTTATTTTATTTTTTTGACATTTCATAGACACCAAGGAAACAGGTTTTCATTGCCTGACATTTAAAAAGGAACTTAATCTTTTTTTTTTTTTTTTTCTGTAAGCAGACATGTGATTTTTAATAAGAGTGTTCATTACACGTTCATACACAACTTAAATTAATATTGTAAGACCATCATTATCACCCAGAGGCTCTGGCAGACATTATACACAGTCCAGCCTGAACGTGCTCTCGGACTGCTGACGGCTGCAGAGTAGATTTTAACCTTTTCAAACTTCTCCGTGTTCACCTGTTTATGTTTGTGTGTGTGTGTGTGCACGTTTGTGTGGCATGTTCCCCCGGTCCCATCATCTTGGGTCTTGCTGTATTAATCTATCTTCCTTTTCTCTTTACACTCTTTCCTCTCTTCTTCTTCTTCTGTAGCTGCGTGAAAATGCTCAACCTGTGGTGAGTCCCTCTCTGCTCTCGTCCACATCAGACTCATGGGACAGGGAGTGGACCAGCCTGGGCTGGGCCCAGTGCAGTTGTTATATGCAAATCTTAAAGTGAACTCTCACTGGTACATTAGTGAGAGCACTGTGAAATACTGTATGTGTACTATCAAGTCTTATTTATTTTTTAACACGATGATGAAAGATGTGAGCCGACTCTCGTTAAGTGTCGCATCAGGGCAGAAACAACTTAAGGAAACCATCGCTTCTCTCCTTTGTGATATATCAGCCCTTCTCAGAAACACATTTGGCTTCAGGATAAAGGTTGTAAAACTCCTTTTGCACCGTTATTTCTAATGAAATGAGTCCGAGTACCCAGTCACTGTCCTATGTCTTGATCCAAAGATTTTTTTTTTCTTGTCTTTGTATGTTTTTATTGCCTATTCAGGCTCATCGTGTCTTGTGCTCTTTGTGTGCACTGCTCCTTTTTTTTGTGTTTTTTTTAATAATATTGCGTTCAGAGTCACTGCAGCAGTCCTAGTTGAGTCCTCTCTGCCATGTTGCTGCTCGCATCGACAGCTTAAAGGTGTTGGGAGGTGAATAAGCATGCAAACACAGGGTGGATGGAAATGCATCCATCTCGTCTTTGATGCTGTTGCTTTTTTTCCCTTTTTTTATTAATCAAACAAAATTGACCGAGTCAGATCAAGCTTACTTAACACACTACTTTTCTTTCTTTTTTTTGTTTCACCTAAAGCCTCTCTCATCTACATATCAGTTTTAATGTTCGTCTCTGTCTGCAGGTGCTGCTGTTTCTTCAAGAGAAAACGGAAGAAGAACACGCCGCGACACAAATGATCATCCGCCACCGGCCTGAAGCGTTCCACGTGTCCGGCTCAGTTGATTGTGATTTCAGAAATCAGTAAGGTCCCGTTCAGAGTAAAAGAGGGAGACACCTGAGAGATCTTGATTGAATTGTTCTCTGGAAGGGACCGGTCAAAATGGTTTGTTGAGATGTACAAGATGCTTGTGTCTATTTGATGGGAGTCCTTTTTTTTGTTTTTGTTTTTTTTCCCCCTCTTCCAAGATGTGTGGGAATATTTTGCAGGCCTGCTGGTCAAAAGGGGAATTTTCTTGTTGGAATTTTGCAGAGGATAATCTTGTTTTTGTCTTTTTTCTTTTCTTTTTTTTTTTTTCCTCTCCAAGATGCATTTTCCCAGCATTTGTATTTTTCCCTTTTTTTCTTTGCTCCCGTTTCCCTTCCCTGGTATTGCAACAGAAGAGACAGATCTTCCTGTGGAATCGTGTTACATACTAGGATTTTTGTTCTTTGATTTCTTTGCGACTGATAAAAAAAACAAAAAACAAAAAAAAATCATCATTTTCATTTCGCCTCTGTCAAGTCCCACATGAGTTTCGCCCCTTTGTTGGTTTGCTATAACTCATTTTGATACAAAGCCCTTTTGGTCTTTCCTGATGTTGGGACTGAATGTAAACCTGAACACACGAGGAGCCAAGAGTGTAAACGCCTTTATTCACCAACAGGCACGAAGAGCATCAGTCAGCCATTTTGGCACCTGCACTTTTCTTTTTTTTTTTTTTTTTTTTTCTCCTCCCCCTCCAAAGAGGTCGACCCTGGCACTGGGACCCAGGCTTGAGAGAACAGAAGACTAGAGACGCCTCCTGCGCTGTTCTCTGAGGATGATTCCTGCTCACGCCGCTTGGTTAAAGCACTCCCCTTAACCACGCCGCTGTCAAAACACACTACAGTCTCTTTTGAGTCTCATGCAGTTTTTGGTCCTGTTGGCTTTGTGATGAGCGGCAACTTGACACTTGTAGTTGGGCTGAAAAAAACAAACAAACAAAAAAAAAAAGGAAAAAAAAGCTATTTATGCTATTTATCTCTTGGTTGCCACCAGTTTTCTTACTAATCCTACAACATACACACTGAATGTATGGACAGAACCGTTAATAACTTTGGAGCATTTATATAATCTGTCATGCGCATGGGAAGGAAATTACAGTTTAAAAGCAAGACCAATGTTAAAAAAAACAAACAAAAACAAAAACAAAGTGAGACCAAAACTAAGTGGATTTTTGGGAGGGTCTTAAATGTTCTTGATCTTAATAATGTGATGGTAAATAATGGACTCTACACCAGTTAGACACTGGGGGATGTTGCTTTGGAGCGCCAAGAGAAACCGTGTGTGTGCGATGCGCTTCTGGTGACTGGATCACAACCTCTCGACGCTACTGTCCAATGCCTTAACCCCGGAGCGACCGACCGACCGCATCACATCACCAGTTGGATAAACGAGGGCGGCAGCATGATGGTTGTGAGATTGTCAGCGCAATTGTTTGGGGCGGCCTGTATAATAAAGCCCGAAGTTGCGGACTGTTGCCAGTTAGAACAGAGCAGTCGATGACTTTCCCCGTTTTAACACTGAAGATATATTCCCGTGAGAGCAATGCCAAATGGACGGTTTGGTGTAATAATCTGCAGCGGCGTTAAGATGGCCCCTACGAGTCCAGTCTGAAGACCCCCCCCCCGCGCTGCGAAGCAATGTTTGACGTTCGGACGACTCCGCTGAAAGAGAAAGCGTCAACGTGAACATGTCCATACCATTTTTATTATTATTATTATTATTGTTGTTTTAATGTCGTGTCATTTGGAGGACTGCCTTGAAACAATATCCTCAATATGTCACCTTGCCTATCCTCCTTTATAGAGTGAATTTCATATGTGTTTTTATTTTTTTATTTTGTATCTTGCTAATGTGAATTTTTTTTAATGCAATTTTGTTTTTTTTGTTTTTTTTGTTTTTGTTTTTTTTCCATTCCAAAAAAAGCCATGGTTTTATGGGGAAAGAGAGGGTAACAAAAAAAGAAGCTCGAGACCATGACTGCACTACATTTGTTGACCCCGGCTTTCCCTAACGAGACCCTGCCTTCTTAATACTGTACTTTAAACGTGCTTATTACTTTAATTGTAGCTGCCTCGTGTGCTAGGCCTTCCCTATAGGGTGCAGGGAAATACACTTTAAATTGTTTTCTTGTTTTTATCCCTGCCCACTCCTTTTTTTGTGCCATGACACCCTCTTCCTCCTCTCTGCGCTTGCGCACACACACACACACACATGCGCACATCCTCACATGCAAGTCCTAAATTAAATCAACTCTCAGCGTTAGAGTGTTAGATTTGGCGTTTTTTGCGGACCTGCTCCTTCATCTTTTAGAAATACAATGTTGTAGATGTTGCAAACTCTCTCAATGAATCAGTATGTAAACCTGCTTGTTGCGTGTATTTACACTGTATAGCTTTTGGTTTATTCTTACCCCTGATTACTCATGTCAGTTATTCCAGGGGTCTAAGTTATTGTGTTATTGAAAGTACTTGAATATGAAAATCTACGGGACCTTTTCAGTTTTTGTTTTTTTTTGTGTGTTTTTTTTTTTTTTTTCCTTCAGTCATTATCATAGTAATTTCACACATAGGATTTGGGGAGGAAAGGTGGGAAAACAGGCTATTTGAATGACAGGTATTCATTTCTTAGTGCCTATTAACTGTGTTGGACAGGTAAGGTTTGTCTGACTCACCTGTGGTGTCCTGTGTTCGCTGGTGTAAATGACCGGATGAGATTCGTATCATCGTTTTTAACCCAGACGAGATGCAGTCAGATGTTGGTTTGAAGGTTAAAATCACTTTTTTTTTGTTTTAATCTCTCTCTGTGAAACATTCGTCTATATTTTTATGTGGTGTCGGTGAAATCTTCAAAAACCTGTGACATCTGCTGCGTGCGATTCTCCCCGCAAAGCATCAGCAACACTCGGACTGTTTGATTCCAGCTACTTAAGAAAAGTTGAAAAAGTATTCCCGTGTAGTGAGATGGATATCCAGACTATATAGCCCTCAATGTTTCCCCCTGAATTCCCCGAGTGCCATTCCTGAGACGACTACTAGCCCACGCCTTTTATTACCTGTGCCAGGAAAATATAAAGCTGAATGTCTTTTGACCATCACATTCCACCTTGTGTCCTTGATGTCAAAACTGTGTCCGCTTGTCAACTTTTTTTTTTATATATATATTTTTTTTTTTTGCAAAGATTTCTCATTTCAGTGTTGAAGTGTCGGGTCGAGTGGGGAGGATAAAGTGTTTTTTTTCTGAATTGTTCCTGTTCGTTTCTTATATATATATTTTTTTTAATGTTTCATTTCAGTTCAGAGTCAGATTTGAGTTTATGTGACTGGTGATCTTTGCAACATCTGCTTCTTTCTTAAACTGTGGGTCGCCTCGCTCCTAAGCTCCCGGCTGAAATGGTAGATATAATAGAGATATATATATATATATTACTCTGATGTATTTAATTTTTACTCTCTGGGCCTCGTACAGAGCGATATAAGAGTACTCTGTATGATTTGTATCTGCATGGCTTATCTCGGAGACGACGGCGGTCTTCTCCAGTTGAATTTTCTTACCTGGGTCAGTGAGACGTTATGGCTTCCAGTCCTTGTGTAAAAATAAAAACGACTCGTTTTCATTTCATCTCGTTCCATTTCAGTTTCCCCCCCACCGTTTCTTACAGAGTTCACTTCAGTCAGACGTTGCCTCTCGGTGTTGGTTGCGTTGGATTTACTGTGGTTGTGTGTAACTCTCAGTCCTGTGTGTCAAAGCTGTGTAAATCAAAGCAAAGGACAGTTAAAGTGTGAATGAATGGCTTAGGTTTTCTTTATTTTTGTTTTTTTGGGTTCTCTGGCACTTTTCCTTGTTGCTGTACTGTAGACTTGTCTTGGATTTACTGTATATTTTTCTTTGAGGGAGAGGTTTAGGGTGACATTTACTGCAATATTGTGATTTATTTGAAAATTGTAAATTGTACAGAGTTCACAGTTGTAGTCTTTGTTCTTTCTGTTGGATTCCAGATAAAAGATGTATTCTTTGATTATTATTTTTTTTTCCTCCTCTCAGACTGTGGAAAATCTAATTGTACAGTTTCAAGAGTTTATCCTCCCCTCAGCATTGTTCTCTTCTTTTTTTTTTCTTTTTCAGAGCAGAGAAATCTTAATCTGTAAATAAATATTATTGTGTTGAAATATGAATGTCACTTCAAAAATGTATTGAATGAGTTAGTCAAAGGGCTTCAAGAGTGAAGGACCCAAGTTTCTTCTTTCTATGGTTTTTTTAATTTGCAGAAAGGTAAAGGTCCTTTTTTTTTTTTTTTTTTTAAATCTGAAACTAGTTTTTGTTTTTTTTGTTTTTGTTTTTCCTCCTTGGATTCATATAATACAATGTGTCACACATGAACCTTATAAATCACTTTTTATTCCCTCCACACCTAAAGGGAAACTCCAGTTTGCACCCTTTTTTTATGTAAAATAAAAGATCTCTCCACCGTGCGGGAACGTCTTTTGTGAAATTATTTTGTACCTTTTTGCTTCTGACACCATAAGTCATAAACTTAATTTAATGGAAATGGCAAATGTACATACGGTAGATGACGGTATCAGCTAGTTTAGATAAATGTTGGGAGTAGATTTTAATACATGATGTCATTTTCGTTTTCCTTTCAGCTCACGATTTCATTCTGACTTTTTTTTTCAGATCTACGCTGATTATTGTCTTGTTATAAATTGGCATTTAAATGCTTTTTTTTCCTGTGAATTTTTATGGGCTCTTCATTTGCTTTTGTTTCTACATGTCAGAGAAATATTGAACATTCATTGTATCACATTTATCTGATTGTTGTAGTTACAGTTTACAGATTATGACTCCCAAAATATTGTCATCTTAACAAAACAGACAAATGAATCACAAGTAGATATTTTTCAATGTTACCGTCCCTCTTTTTATTACTATACAACAGGGAAATGCAAAAAACTAACAAACAAAAAAAAAAATCTGAATTTGTTTTATTTCCAGGTAATTTTGCACATAGAAGGAATATGTGCAAAGATAAAGAAAAACAACTATTTACCAACAAATACCACAAATGACACAATATATGTGAAGAGAGCTGTTGTCAGTGTACAAAATATTGACTGGGAATGTTCATAGTATAAGGCGCAGTGTATGAAAAATTGTGAAACTGTCCTTTAACAGGTGGCAGCCGGCAGCAGTGCTCTCCTCCGACCGCTAGTCGCCGCTGTTTCCCGGCGTGGTGCGACGGCGCAGACCGTAAACTATAAACTTCCTGTATGAACCTCCGGTGCTTCTCTTCCACCGGTCCGAGTCAACATGGTGGGTATCCTGAAAACATTTCACTTCACCGGCCCTCACAATCCTCTTCAATCCGCACCGTGTGTGCGCTAAACAGACGGCTTCAAGCCTCAATCCGCACACTGACGGCACCGGGCTTTGTAGAAGCTGAGTTTGAACGCACACCGGAGGAGATTAAAAACGTTAAATACGTTAAATGTAGGCTGAAGCCTCCCATGTAGCTACCTCAATGAACACCGAACCGTTAAAAACAAAAACAGCCTGATATCCCCGGCAAACATTTATTTACGCCGGTTTACGTCAGTCTCTGCTTTACGAATGTCTCTCGACTTTGTTGCCGTTGGTTACAGATAAAAAGCACCTTGTTTATAACGGACAGTTTAACCGGTAACAGTCGGTTTATTTATGTTTTATATGGACTAACAGTCCTGTAAAACAACCACTAATTGAAATTACTTGAAGTTGCTGCATTAATCAAAGTATTGACACGTTATTATATTTTTTTCTACTTTAAATGTCTGAAAATGTAGCTTGTTTACTAGTGCTAGCTCCTTTTAATTAGCATGATATAAAGCATGTGTGTTATTTATCAGTAATACAGTTAGTGTATTGTTTGAGGGAAACTACAGGTTTTAAATTTATATTAAAGTTATTTTAAATCACAGCTTATGTACATTTAGCCTAAAACTGCACTTTGACCCTGTTACTATGAGTTTATTGAAAACACTACCAGCTGGATTATTATTATTATAATTATAGTTCCTCTTTATGAAACTAATATAAAACCCCAGTGTGATAAATATAGTGACTCTTTGAACTTTATATGTGTGTATATATATATATATATATATATGTATATATTCATGTGTGTGTGTGTGTGTGTTTCCTCTCTTCAGGGACGCGTCAGGACCAAGACAGTAAAGAAGGCCGCCAGGGTCATCATTGAGAAGTACTACACACGGCTGGGAAATGACTTCCACACCAACAAGAGGGTGTGTGAGGAGATCGCCATCATCCCCAGCAAGCCGCTGCGCAACAAGATCGCAGGGTGAGTGAAGAGGGGTGTGTGTGTGTGTGTTTGCCGTCGTGCTTGATTTGGGGTTTTAATCAGTGTCCAGTTGTTGTTGAAATGTGTTAAAAGGGTCAACAGTGCTGGAAAAGTAACCATTAAAGTACAACTTTGAGATATTTTACGTTAACTCTACATTTCAGAGGGAGATCTTGTACTTTCTACTCTGCTACGTTTATTTGACATCTTCAGTTACTATTATTATTATTATTTGTTATTTGTTGTTGATTGATTGACGTGTTCTCATAGCTCACAGCTTTGTTTGGATCAGACAGTCTGAGGTGTGTGTGTCTGTGTGTGTGTGTGTGTGTGCGCGCTCAGCTGGGGTAATTTCTGTTGAATTAAGCTGTTTTTGTTTTCTATATATTAAATCGTGTCGGCCATTAAATATGGTTTGTGATTATATCTTGTAATTCATCTTCAAACCTAAGTAGACATGTATTGATGAGGCTAGAACCAGTTTATTTTTCCTTGTTCAATAACAACATAGATTTTCAGTGATAAGTCAGTTGATAATTTCTCCAGAGAATAACCGCTGTTAACGTCTCCTCTGCGTTTGGCTTTTGTCTCTCAGGTACGTGACACACCTGATGAAGCGTATCCAGCGCGGTCCAGTCAGAGGAATCTCCATCAAGCTGCAGGAGGAGGAGCGAGAGAGGAGGGACAACTACGTCCCAGAGGTCCGCTCACGCTTTTTGTTCTGCTGTTGCTTTGGTTGATGTGACAGTGCAGGTTTTTACAATTAAGGCAACTGTAATGTTTAATTTATTTTTGCTGTCCTTTGCACAGTTACCAAAAGCAAATTTTCTTGTGACAATGATTACTTTTATGCAGGAACAGTTCAGACATATGATGCATTGGTTTGTCTTTTTAGATTTCTGCTCTGGACCAGGAGCTCATTGAGGTGGATCCAGACACAAAGGAAATGCTCAAGATGCTGGTAAGAGTAGAAAATATTCTGCCTTCTTTCCGGGACCAATAATGAGCTTTTGTTCTGGACCAGAAGATGGACCATTGGCTATATATGTTTATAAATTTAGCACTCAAATACTTTCTTCTTCTTTTTCTCCCAGGACTTCGGTGGCCTTTCCAACCTTCAAGTGACTCAGCCAACTATCGGCATGAACTTCAAAACACCACGAGGACTGTAGAATCATGTAATATTCCTCTTAATAAAGAGATCTAATTATTAAGAAGGATTCCTTAATTTCTTTTACGCACAGAGTGATAACCTATGATCCGTCTGTCCTAAATATAAACAGGAAAATAAAAGTGTCATAATGGTGAAACATGTTAAAGCCAAAGGTGATGTCCTCCCTCGTCCTCCACGACCCAAAGAAAATATTTATATTCAAGAAGCTTAAGACACAAAACAATAAATTTTCTATCTGGTTAATTATGTGAAGTTTAATCAAGCCCTTCATAATGCTGTAACTTTTGAAGAATCATAAGCTTCAGATAAACACAAAATGACTGGAAACACTGTAGATTACAGCTCCCATCATTTTCACTGATAACACATTTTAACCGCTTAAGCCTTTTTTTGTTTTTAGGTTTCTGCTCAAAAATATACATCCCCAAAAGTAATCCCCAGAGTATATCTCTGCATCTATAAGGTCTTTGAGTCATGTTGTGTCATAAAGGGAACATCTGTGGAATCTGGTTCACTGAGTTTGTGTTTTAAGGGAAATAGTCTCAGCTTTCATATGAAATGCTGTTTGTTAGTTTACCATGAAGTATCAGAGCGGTAGTGATGGAAATGTGGAGAGTGGGTTGACTTTCTGACGCCGTTTGGATTTTGATATTTAAACATTAATATGCTTGGTGTTTGAGTTGTTTGGTGTATGTAAAAATGACGCATGTACTTGTAGCAGAGTTTCTCCTGTTTAATTTGATGTGCAGCATCACTATATTGCTGCATAATTTGCACAGTATTTGTTGCAGTGAGTGTCGGGTTTAACATGAATAATTACAGCAAAAAAAAACCCTTTCAGTGTTCATATGAGCACCTGACTGTTTTAAGACAGACTTGAATTGTGAACTTATCCTTTAAGTTGTTTTATTCCATCTATCTGCAGGCTATAAGTTTACTATTACATATTAGATGCTAGTCAGTGTGGTAGTTTTATAGTTTGTCTCTGGAGACTTTGTTGAATCAGAAAATAAGTCTGAAAATTCTCATTCATCCAGGTCATAGTTATCTCAAGTAGATTAAATCGATCGCAACTTTCAAGACAAATAACCAAGTCCAGTTGCGATCGAATCAGAAAATGAATTTGTAGCTGTGATGTAAAGGCTGAGTTTGACAGCTGTGCATTTATCTGATATAGATGTAAAATGTGGGGAATGTAGGATTCAGAGTTTTGAGTGCTTGAAATTTAATTCATCCTAACAACTTTTAAGAAATTCTTTGAGGTGATAATCAAATGCAAACTACAAATGTGTATTCAGACTTGACAAAACTCCTTTAAACTTTCTCCCCATTTCAGTAGTAGGACTTAAATCTAATGGAAGAAATCAAAACAGTAATATTCAGTAAGAGTCCAAACACGGCAGGTAATGCTTAAACACCTTTATTGTGCCCAATCTGAACATACTCCACAACTGTAAGTAGCAGCAAACTTGGCAGACCACAATGAGGTAGACTTTCAAAACTCTAAAAAGCAGCTGGGCCAAGGGACAACAAGCTCAGCATGACAAACCTAATGGATAAAGAAAAGACACTTTGTCTTTGGCACACAGCTTATTATGCATTTATGTCCAACTGGAACAGGAAGGCAAAAATGGGCTAAGAAAGCGTGGAATCATTTACTGGGGTCTACTCAAGCTCTGGATCGATTATTTTATCAGCAGAGTGGAAGTTCTTACATTCAACAGGAAACAAGCAGCTGTTCTAACATAGGCGCGTCCCCCTGCTGATGTACAAAAGTGATTAAAAACCACTGCCACCTCTCCACAAGTGCAAATTAAAAAAGTGCAAAAGAAAATTCAAACTATGTACAGTCAAAACATAAATGTTCCATCACTCTCGTCTCAACAAGATCCATCAGTTGATTGGAAAAAACGATGGATCACCAGTTGAAGCGGTATCCAGCACTATTGTTACACACATTTAATATAACTGGACCAACAAAGCAAGTTAAAGTAGTACTTCCAACATTTTGTGCCCATTTAGTTGAAATTTGGGAAGGGCAAATTAAAAGAAAAAAGTAGCCACAGAAAAATGTATGAGGAAAAAAAAGGAAAAAAGTAAAAGGGGGATTTTCCCATAAACAGCCGCCTGGTAGAATTCTGTTCAAAATTTTCATGTCATGACTTAAAACCGTTTGTGTACAAATTAGTAAAAAACTGCGTAAAAATGTCTGAAATGCGACTGGTTAAATGAAGCCCAACATTCAACTCCCAAAAGTAAGAAACACCAGTTGGCTTGCACAGGAAAAAACAGATGCCAACTGGGGGTAGGGGAGGGAGGGGAAAAAAAATAAAAAGTTAAAGGCACTGTATGGCATTTGCCAATGAACGGCATGAGACTTGCGTGATTGCTCTTCACTATGCAACACATGTAAACAAAGAAAAAAAGAAAACAAAAAAGGGAAAAAAAAAAAGGCATTTTCATCCACTTCTTAACCTTAGGCTGACTCCCATCTCTGTCTGGCCACAAGTCTGGGAAAATGCATAAGTGTTAAGGGTCCCTTGTCTCTCCCAACAAGGTCACTGTGCATAGTGCCACTGTGAACAACAGCAAAAATGTAGCAAGTGCAAAAGTGAACATTTTCTACAGTGATATCCCCAGTGCCTGGTGGAGTGCCATGGTGCCCTCGTGCTGAGGGACGTCCGGCACACGTGCTCTCCATGGCGGGCAGCCTCGCCCCGTCTAGAGGGGCTCCTCCTCTGGCCCTTCAGTGTGTTTGGATCCATCTGCTCTAGCTAGAATCTCTGTTCTTCTGGTTACGCATGAGGGGCCGGTGGTTGCTCAAGATGTCCATGGAGTGCTGCCAGTGCCAGCAAGAGCGGCAGTAGTACTTGAAGCAGGCCTGCATGTTAAACAGATGACCACTGAGTGTGTTGCAGGTTACCATGACACTTATTACAATTGGTCTTTTTTTTTTTTTTAAAGATTTGCTTTTATATATTTTGATAAAACTAATCCAAGACGATCTTTGATAACAAAATATTAAGAGAGTCCCTTCGAGTACTGACCACGCCTGCTTCTACTAACACCAGCTGATTTTGTTGTGTCTTTGGTTACCTGCACTACCGTTTGTCTGCTACATGAAAGCTTAAGGGTCACAAAAACGATAGATGCAAGAGCCCAACAATCCTTATGCACCACTGCAATCAGAACAAAGAAAGTCTGTCAGACAGGAGGCTGCACTGACCTGGTCTCTGCAGAAGAAAGGCCCAGGTTGGCGAAGGCAAACTTGACACATGGAGTCTTCCAGGTAGGGGTCAATCTGGACCTGAGCGAAGAGGCAAAAACATGCAGCTCACTTTACTAAAAAAGATCTAGTTTAAATATATCTATGCATTGGTTTTACAGTTTAGAGGTTCACATAAATGTAGTCACACCTCACATTTCAGAATATCTTACCTTCTTTGTAAACTTGGGGGTTTTGATCTCCACAAAAGCTGCGCATACAGCTTTTAGGTAACTGCGTTGATTGTTGAAGGTGACACGTCCAGAGCCTATAGGTAAGAATAAAAGATATATAGTATTATACTGTATAGGCTGTGCCATTCTGCAGAGTAGGTTTATTTAAAAGATAATATGCACATAGTTTCATCAATGGTCACAAATTTGCAAATTTTGCAGTTAAATGAAGTAGGAACACTGGCTCTCTGACTACACACTGACTTTACAACTGAGGTTTAAATTACGTCTATAGCATGGTTCACTGTACTCACCTATGGGGTACTTGTGCTTGTCCGTGTCGATGCCGGCGTACATGACGCCTCCAAACAGGTCGTTCATGATGCTGGCCAGCGCTTCAGCGTTTAGCATGCCATGCAGCGCGCCAACAAACACCGTTTTGCTGGGGTCCAAACGCTGGGCAGGGCAGCGCACGTAGTTACTGTCAGAGATCACCCAGGGGATCACCTGAACCTGGAGCAGAGGGACAAGAGTCACCGACAATAGGGCCGTTTATAATGATCTGAATGTATTGAAGTTTATCCCTACTGGATTATAAAATCTAATACATCAGAAATACTTAATGTCTTTATTTTTGGCATTTCAGATATTTTGGTAAGAATTTATGATGGTAGCTCACAGTTAAGCTTCACATCTGGTTTCTACTCACATCCTTGCATCTCATTCTGCGGCTGGACATCTTGAAGTAGTACTCGCGGTTATCCTCTGGGTGAAACGGGTCCTGGGAGCAGGCATGGAGCAACGCCCGCACGGACTTCTCATTCTCAAACACCAGGTAAACATAGCCTACAACACACACATACCCACCGACCCAGCAGGATACTTTAGGATATAGAAGCGTGGTGTCCATTTATTCAGCGCTACTACAGCTCAACTCAATTACAAACCAGGCGGCTAACACAAGCAAGTCATTATGTTTAAGTGAGGTACAGAAAGAACTTAACGATGCAATACAATATATACATTTAGAAAGAAAAAAAAACAATTTACAAAAAAGATTTACTGGCATCACCTTCAATAGATCAATAAATTATTAGGGCTGGGACTTTAACGTCTTAATTTTGATTAATTGGAAATAAATTAAGTTACATTTTTAAACGCCAATTAATTGTATATTATAGTTTTAGAATAATATAAGTTTTCAGGCCAGAACCTTTGTATTCACTCGTTTCTGGTACCTGTAAATCAGATGCACATGTGAAGTTCAAGTCCTGATTGAACGCTGATAACTTTAGTCAATACGTTGGACCAGATGTCACTTCAGAGCCAAAATAAGAAAGTCTATGTCTGAAAATATAAGCAACTTTTTCAAGGTTTTGTTTTGTTACTTTAATTATTGAGTACCTGAAAACTATAATAGCATAATAATACTAATACTTTATTTACTAACTTTGCATAAATTGTTCAATAGATGCAAAGTAAAATACTAAATATCTTTGTGGTTTGTGATCAATTACAGGGTCTGTAATTAACCAATTAAAAATTCTAATCGAGTCCCATCACTATTTATTATTAGTTGCAGCTCTCGACTGTCTGATGTCCGTGTAAAACTGTGTCAGGAGGAAATGTCTCATTAGGATTTTGGCAGATATGAAACCTGTTTTAGCAGAAACAAGAGTCAAGTAGATACTTTTCATTAAAATGATATTTAAACAGCCTTTAATATATTACTAGTAAGCCAAATAATCACCTCTAGAAGTCAACCAAACCCATTTATTATAAGTTTGTTACCGTTACATTGATTCCCAGTATCACCACCTTTAGAGGTCCGACAGTGAAACTCACCAGCATGCCATGTGCTTGCACCAGTGCCACCCTAAAACCATGAAGGAAACAATATAGCCTACCAGCTTGTCGTTACCTTTGGCCACATTACCTTTGGGAGGACAGCGAGGGTGCTTTCCATCCTTACCCGGCCACTCCACGTTCAGAGGGCCATAGCCGCTGAAGGTGTTGATCAGGCCAGCTAAAATAAAAATAGGATGAGGCAGTAAATGTGGAGTGATGACAAATTAATGTAGTAGAAGCCTTTAAAGGTAAATGGAAGCAGTTTTATTATGTGAGCAAAAATAAATAAACGTTACCACAGACAGCTTAAAAATACTCTCCATGCTGCTGCTAGTAGACATCTCCAGGTTTAAAATTCATAGCTAAACATTTGTTGAACAGCCGTCAAGCCACAAATTGTTAATCATCTACATTATAAAGACATTTCATAGCCGCCTTTGTCCATTTATATACATTTGTAATAAGTTTTCTGAGCAGTTACCTTCTGTGATGTCCCAGGGCACACCACCAAGAAACACCTTGCAGGAGTACAGAGGATCCTTGTTGTTTCTGGGCGGCAGCTGGCCGCTCCAGGTGAACGTGGCCTCATTCACAGCTGAAAGGTTAAACCACAATGAGCTATTGGACCGTTACTGGTGATTCAGTGATGTAAAGTTTTAGGTTTAGATTTACCTGCAGCCTGCCTGTGCAGACGGGCTTCCCTCTCAATGCTGAACGCATCATCAGACTGGTCAAGCATGTCAGCACCAGGCCATGGAGATCCAGTACGCCAGCGGCGGGAAAGGGCAGAGGAGGCGGGACTGGCACTGGGTGGTGGGGTCAGAGGAGAGCTGGTGTCCTGGGGGTCCAAGCGGGAGCCCAGTCGCAGCAGATCCTTCTGCATGTTTGATGCAAGATAAGGCAGGGGAGGGGAAATCCGCAAAGTCGACTGGAGAAAGAAAAAAGAAAAATCCAATAATTAAGACAAGACATTGATATGATTTATTATAAATTATAAAGTGTGTAAAGTTTGAATCATGAATTTGAAAACACACCGTTGAAGTAGTGGAACTTAAATTTAACAATTGTACATTTCCACACGACAATAGCAGGAGTTAAGACGCTGCCCTAAAAGTCATGCTCATTATTGTGTTAAACCATCGTCAGTTAAACCCCCAACTTCCTGCAGATATGAATTATGCTTTTAGAGCTCAAAAGCTTTTAAAGATGAAGCATTTGTGCCTTTAACAGCAATGCAAAAATGTAAAGTAGAACAAAATTAAATTTGTGAGTTTGACTATAAATTTTAGAGCAACACAGTCGAGTATGAAAAGTGTACTGGGTGAATTAACGCTGTGGAAATATACCTCATCCTGAATTTAATTAATTAAAGACCACAGGAAAACACTGAAAGTGCTGAGTTTGCTTCAACAGAAAACAGCACTGACAGCAAGTTGAAACAGGAACCAATCTTAAAAAGAAACTCCATTAACTTATCCAGCTAGGTGGATCTCAGTTAATCCTGGTTGAAATAAGGTCTGATTCTCTTCTCTGCAGGTGCAGTAAATAAATAAAAAAAGGCCTCAGTCACTAATGAGGAAGTTCACAGTACAGACAAGTCACCATGCTGTCTAATCTTTGATCATCAGGGGTCAGTAAGGTGAGTATTAGTCTCAAAATACATAAAACCAAAGTTTCAGAACAAGTATAACGTTCCCATACCAGCATGTCGCAGAGGTGGTCCGAGCCAGAGCTGAAGCCGCTGGTCTCCGAGTCTTCAGGGCTGCTGGAGCGCGAGTCCAAGAAGGAGCTCGAGTCCAGTCGGTTTGCCATGCGAGCCATGCCAGGGAACTTCTCCAGGAAGTCAGCGGTCACACTCATGGAGTCAGGAGGCAGGTAGCCTGGGGGCTTCCCAAGGATACTGCTGAAGGGGCTGTTCAGGATACCTAGCACTGGAAAAAAAAACCAGACAGTTACAGCATTTACAGTCTAGTTCTGTGCAAGCAGCCACAGCAGTTTTTACCTCTTTGCTTGTTTGACGTGGTCCGTTTTACAAGTGGTTGAGACAACTGAAAAATGGGATTCGTGCTGATTGTACAGAGTCGTATCGATTTCTCAGGAAGCATGCCGCATTGCAAATTCAAGTTTCTAAAATTTGGATCTTTTTGCTGCCCTTTGAAGGCATAGTGGAAGAGCAAAATAAAGAAAACAGTGTGCTGAATCAACAGATCTATACTGATTTGGATCAACTGAAAGGCAGCAGTGTAGAAGATGGTACTTTACATGCAAGCTGTCCAGCAGAAATACAAACGTGATGATCCTCACCTTTTCTAAACAAGGTTCAATAAACTGCTAAGCAGCGATTCTTTAAGTATTAACAAGTGTCTTCCTTCCTCTCGATAGCCAAGTGAGTCAGCTAACAACTGTGACAGACATGTACTGCATGGCCTGTTAACAGTGTACTCGACATGAGGGCTCGAGGGGGATTATTCAGCTGTAGGCCGCATTCAAAGCTCTGTCCCACTTTGTTGCAGGCCCAGTTTAGAAAGCTCTAAATGAAGTTATGCCGGTTTAGACATGCAGCGATAAAAACTACGGCGCTACAAATGGGTCAGGACACACATGGGACATCGTTGTAGTCGTATAATCTCCAAGGACTCATCTCAACAGACAGCATTTACACCCATGTTAAGCAGCTATTTGGGATTGTTAGTTTTATGGTTTGTATACACAGCGAGATCAACAGGTAAATATTAAGAAAATGGCTTCACTTCACTGAAGTGCATCTACAGCAGGCCTATTTTTGGTTTGAGAGGAAATAAATGCAGCTTCACTAGATTGTTTTGTGCCTTGTGGACTGCTAGAGATGCAGCAAAGCAAAAGTGCCACATCATCCTCCCTAGTGACGCTACAGCCTGTTCTCACACGCTCCTGTTAACAACAACAACAATCGTATTTCAGAATCAAGGCACACAACCGATGAGCCTTTATAATACCCACTGTGTTCATGGAGAGGGCAAACAAACTGGACATTATGTGGTATAAAGCAGGATGTTTTGCTGAGATTTCTAAATAGAGGCAGCTAAGAGAGAGGCTGGTACTTACTGGAGGGTGAGCTAGTCTGAACCTGGGAGGGAGAGGTGTGTGTATCCGTTTCCTGGCTGCTCCAGGGTCTGTCCCAGCTGGACAAACGGAGAGACTGGAGGCCCAGGCCCAGGTCTGTGACACCCGGCGGGCCCCTGGATGACTGCATATCCTGGGAGCCAGGCATGCCACCACAGTTGGGGAAGAGCATCCTCCTGCTGCCCACCGCAGCCAGCTCCGACTCTTTATGATCCGAGATCCAGTCCAGAAATGTAGAGGAGAGATGGAGAGAGAGAAAGTGTTAGACACCCATAAGGTACTCTGTTGTTAACAGTCGACTACGTTATATAGAAGAGGAGAAGAAGAGATTAGTCAAACTGTTTCTGTAAAGAGACGTTTCATTAAAAACTTCCTTCATCGTCGTATCTCCTCCCCCTACCCTGGCTGACGGGTGAGCTAACCTGCTGCCTGTGTGTCCGGTGCAACTGCCATGCATCTCCGTCCGCATCACTGACCCACCTAGCAGCATGTGACATGGCTGCTGATGCACTCGCACACCCCTGCTAATGACATCAGCTCCCCCCACCTCCCTGCTTCCTTGCCTAACAACTGTGTAATGAAAAAATTCCTGTCGGAGCTATTGGCTTGTTGATAGAAGTACTCCCCTCTCTGGTAGGCACGGCACGTCTCAGCCGGTGGAAGACACACGCTGCCGCCGCCAACGCTGCTGCTGCTGTTGTTACTGCTTCTGCTTGCACTGTGTCTAGCCTTGTTTCCTGAGCGAGCTGACAGAGAGGCGAGAGGGAGGGGGAGGCGAGAGGGCAGAGCTACAGCAGCATGGGAGATGAGAGAATGACTCAGCAGACTCAAGTAATTCAGAAGTGAGGATGCTCAATAACCGGCAGAACTGAATTCAAATCATTGTTGTCATTGGTTGAAGGGGTAGATTTTTTTAGCACACAAACACAAGCGTTAAAAAAAAAAGACAAGCCGACTGAGCCTCGCTGTAATAGAAGCAGCTGACTGATCAGATGTTGAGGACGCACCACCAGCTCCTCCCTTCCCTCTCCAGGCCTGGAAAGCTTCCAGCTTCAGCCCTGATTCAGCAACATCAAGCTGGTGGATGGAGCAATGGAGGGAGTGGTGGGCAGAGAAGCCACAACAGTTGTTTAGTTCAGTTTGCTTCAAGATCCAATTTAATTTTGCATCACTTAATCTTATGCAACTCTTAATATCATAACGTGTACATGCAAGAACAACAAGATGAGTTTTCAAG
This sequence comes from Pampus argenteus, assembly GCA_036937835.1. NCBI lineage: Eukaryota > Metazoa > Chordata > Actinopteri > Scombriformes > Stromateidae > Pampus > Pampus argenteus. Next base: position 23,060,309 of record CM072862.1, read on the forward strand.
TCACAAGTGCCGACGTGTCTTAAGCAAATTATCATTTCAAGGAAAAGGACGCAGGCTTTGTGCTGCTTAATTCTTGGCAAATCTCACTCTTGGGACAGAAAAAAAAGAAAAAAGAAAAAACAGAAGTGCTGCAATGCTGCAGACGGGCGATGCAGCATGAATCAGCTGCTGGCGCTCAAATAATAATGACAAGGTGAAGGAGGTTTAACAGATGGCAGTTCTGGCTGTGAAAGTGAAAGCAGGTCTTTCTTTGGTAGGCACCTTTCACTTCTGGGTCCTTTTGTGTTTACTGGTCTAAAAAAAAACAAAAAAAAAACGTGCAAAACACAAGTTGACATTCAAGAAGACTCAAGGCCACATCCTGCAACTTCTGTAATTTGCAGCCTTTTTGGGACCTGGAGGAGTTTACAACTGCATGCAAAGCTAAACCTACACAGCACGTGTTACACAGGCTGACTGCAGTAGTTTTAAAACATTTGTTTGCACTATTAAAAAAAAAAAAGCTGTAAGTCAAATCACTTCTCTCCAGTATGTCCTCTCTGAACTTCAAGTATTTTAAGACTGAATGCATTTAAATTTAGTGCTCGTTACCGTTTAGTCAACCAGAAAATTAACTGCCACCATTTATGATTATCTGGATAATTATTCCAGACATTTAAGACACTCAGTTCCCCCCCCCCCAACTGCTGCATGGATAAAGCATCATATGTAGCTACTGACATTGAAGTATTAAATGCATTAAAATCTAATATTGATAACTACACAACCTTGAGTTTACAGGCCTACATTTGGCTTTCAAGCACAAAGATTTGTGGCAGTAAATTTTAGACAGTTTAGACAGTTAACCGAACAAATAACCCAGACATGACGCATCCAAATAAATCAGTTTACAGACTCTTTGTTTGGGCGTGTGTGGAAAGACTTTGACTCATCACCCTTTATTATTTCTCAAATCCTACCTGGCCCTGATTAGACTGTTAAGCGTTTATGCCTCAGCAGCTTAAAGGATAAGTTCACCATTTTTCAAGTCAGTCTTAAAAAAAACAACACAGTCTGGTGCTCATATGAACACTGAAAGAGGGGGTTTTCCTCACTGTAATCATCCCTCATACTGGTTATTGAAAGAGATCTGCTTTGTCATTTTGTGCTTATGATGCTTCAACAGTCTTGAGTCATATCCAGTAGGTATCTGACACATTTACAGTCTATTTAGCATCAAATCCTCAGTGTTTTCCCTGCAGGGCCTCATCACTAACACCAAGTATATCATTAAAAAAAGCTATCTTCTAATGTCCAATATGAACAGGAGGATTATGACAAGACAAAACTTATTTTAATGTTAATTTGGGGTACCTGACTATTGTTTTAAGACAGACTTGAAGAATGGTGAATTGGTCCTTTAACCAGCTCTGTTTTTTTTTTTTTTTTGCTTGTGCATCCACCTGCTCCAGAGTGAGAGACATTGAGACTTTACCACACAGCAGGTCAGCCTTTCCCTTGGTGTTGTTGGGTGTGGTGCACACACCGGTGAAGTCCAGAGCGTTGCCAAGCATGGTGTTCATCCTGCGGAAGATGTCCGCGTTGCTGCAGGTGGACAGAGCCGGAGACTCGGGGTCGGGGCTCTCAGGCCTGCGGGGGTCGTTCCTCTGCAGGAAGCAGCCAGAAAAAAAAGAGATAAATTATAAATGCATTAATACTTCAACTTTTAATTGTTTTTGGAACAGCTTTTAATTATTTTAGTATCTATTTTAAGTAGGAATTAAAGTTTTAGGCTCAAAAAAAAAAAAAAAAAACAAGATGTCGGTGTTAAATTATAACGTTAAACGTGACACAAACGTTTTTTATTCAGTTTTTTTTATATATATATAAACTCACCAGTGAAAACGCCATGATGTGACCTGACAGCCTATGAGAAATGCAACAATAATAACGGCTGGCTGCAATAAAATGTCATATTTATGAAGTCTGCTAGCAGCTAATTAGTCTCAATTTAGTGAACGTGTGCTCAGCAAATGACTGAGCCTCGAGGGCCTCCGTCTGTTCACGTGCTCCACATCAAAGAGCAGACCGCAAACATAAATATCACGTGGTACAAATACATGAAATTTGACTGATAGATTGTTGATAGAAATATGGGGGTTTTTTTAAATAGAAAAATACAACATTTCTGTGGTCTGTCAGCAGAGTGTAGATGTAAAAAAATATATACTCAATTAAAAATACCTAACTAAGTTTAGTACAGTGGTTCTCAACCTAGGGGTCGGGCCCCTGCCAAAAGGTCACCAGATAAATCTGAGGGGTCATGAGATGATTGATGGGAAATTAATTTTCAGATTTTTTTCTTAAAATCTTTCATTTGTGGTGAAATATTTGAAATATTTGATCATTTGTTGAAATCAAACCATGTGAGAAGTTTATAGGGGGAAAAAAAATCACTATTTAGTGGAGCTGTTAACAATTTAGAGACATCTGAAATGTGACCCGACTACACACTGACTTATGTAAGATGGCAAAAGACAAAAAGGTAAAAAAAAAAAAAAAAAAAAAAAAAAGGTAAAATACCTCAAAATTGTACTTAAGTACAGTACTGGAGTAAATGTACTTAGTTACTTTACACCACTGAGTGTAGGTGAAGTTATCATCAACAAAAAAAATACTTCAAGTATCCAAATATATTCATATATTACATACATATTCAAGGACATGCTTCAGACTAATACATGTATGACAATATAAAAGCATTGATTAAGCATATATATACATACACATACATATATATGTATGTATGTGTGTGTATATTACCTGGTGCAGACAAGTTACCTGTCCTGTATTATTGATCGCATGGGCGTCGTCCTTGTGTCTCATCTTGTCATAATGAGGTCGTTTCTATGTTTCTGACTCATCACTCATCTCTGCAGTTACAAGTCAAGAGGCACAAGAAATGTCAGTGAATGTTAATAAGGGTTCGTTCACCACGCTATGCAAATCCTCCAACGGCTGCTGAATAAACTGAAAGAGTTATAATAATATAATACGATAAAAGCAGCATCAAAAACATGTAACATATCATACAAAGACAAAAACACAACTGGAGCATAAACACATTTATGATCTGAAAAAAAAACTTCTTTTTTTTTAAAGTTTTTATTTCATCTGCACATGTCCTTTAATTCCACAAGGTGTCACTTTGCTCCATCCAGCCGCTTCATGTCTGCTGGTCATGAGGACGTTGGACCAGTGGAGGGCAACAAAGTCCTGCTTTAACAAACCTTCACGCTGGCCTAAATATGTATACGTTTTCTCCTTTATCACCTTAATCAAGCTGGCACAATATAAAAACCTTCTTGTAGCCTGGACTTAGTGTTAACTGTGATTCATTTATAATATACTGTTTTCATTGTGTGTATGAGTGTGTGTGTTTTTCTTCCACATTTTATTGAAACCTGTAAGAGCAAAACAATTATCAGTAGTATATTTTAGGTCTAACAGCATGCAAAATATTACACGTTTAAGCTTTTTAATAAGGTATAACTAAATATCTGCAAATATTTTTGTCTCAAGCTGTTTCTAAGAGAGAAGGTTTCATTCCTTATAAGATAATTTCTTACAGAAATAATAGAAATATGAAAATGACAACTATATATTACATATATAAAACAGCTGCTTGTGCTGTCTGATTGTGCTTTAAACCCTAAATAACATACGGATGTATGCAACAGGAATCATTAGACCTCCTAAATAGATGGAACATAAATGTAAAGAAGTTAAAATGTTTTCTGAACCTTTGTTGTTGTAGGTTTTGATCTGATCCTGGCTTACAGGTTGAGTGTGTGTGTTTGTGTGTGTGTGTGTGATGTTGAAAATAGTGAGAAGTAAATGTTGTGTCTTCCAATCCGTAGCATCCCGTTCTTCACACTCCGTATTGATTTCATGTCAATCCAAATATTCTGTGTGAAAGTGACGTTAAATGACCCAGTTTTCCACAAAGGGGCGAAATGGTTGATTCTGGAGAGGTATATATGTGCTCGTTCTGAACCGTCTCCGTCTTAAACCTGTAAATTTAAACATGTCTCGTTATAAAGTTCCCTTCAGAGCTGCATCAAATGAATGTTTTCATCTGTCAATTATATTTTTAATATATCAGTTAACTGTTTTATAGAAGCCCAAAGAAACAGTGAAAATGTTCATTTTCTCAGAGCTCAAGAGGATGTTTGACCAATATCTTGTTTTGTCAGACAATTTAAAAACCCCAATTATTAAATCTATGAGGATATAAATAGATAAAGAAAGATCAGCAAATCCTCACATTTAAGAAACTGAAAATATGAGACATTTTATAATTAACTCTTAAAATTGCTGATTACTTTCAATGTGAATCAATTAAAGTTTCTGTACTAGTCACCTTAATTTTTAAAACCCAAATGTTAAAAAACAGAAATAAAAACATTCAAAAATCCAACTTAAACACCATTTAACACTTAACCTCTATGTCTATATTCTTAAAAGGAAACTTTAAATACTGTGTTTTATACACAAAGAGCATACAGTATAGCACGATAACCGTCTGGATGCTTTAATCAATGATGCATTAAAAATCCTATATGTTCTATAATAAATACTATAACCACAGCTTTAAATGGCACAATACATAGACAAGATGTTTATAGTTAACCACCAGCAGAGTCTCCACTACAATTAGGCAGCTGGTCTTATGGAGAGCCGTCACTTAAGAGTCCCTCGAGGAGCCATCATGGTTGGTTGAGCAACGCGTCCTGCCAGCTTATGAGAGCAGTGTGGAGGCAAAGAAACACCAATGCAACGGTGCATTACAAATGAAAAGTTTGCATGAATTATTGATGTCAACATCTGAGTTCAATTCTTCGGAGTTAGCATACAGTGTTTGCAGCAATTGGTAACTTTGATTGGCCCGCCGAGTCGCCACGGTGATAAATGACAGATGGCAGACGAGACAAATGCATTCACTTCTTTTATTCATAAGATGGGAATATTTTGTTTTGTTTTTGTATTGTTTTTTTTTTGTTGTTTTACATCTTATGCACAGCAGATACAAAGACAAACATGTTCTAAACCACAAACTAAATTCCTCCATCGCTCTAATCCTGCTTCCCCATTTCAAAAAAATGGTCCTCCCCGCAAAAAAAAGCAAACCTTTTTTTATGTTTGTAGTCCAGTTTCACATTCTGAAAGATGTTTTTTTTTTTTTTTACAGAAATCTCATTTTAGCAGAAAAGGCTAAAGCCAAGTTCAGAATCCTTCCATTTATTTTGACAGATATCCACTTCCCCTTTAAACAAATTGCACTTTTTTTTCCTCCTTCTTTTAAAACTACTTCAAACAGGATTATAGGATTCAAAAAAATTAACACCGAAAAAACACAAGAGACGACTAAACATCCAACTTATTACAGGTTCATTATTTAGTTGCACAAAAATGCATAAATATACATTACGCAAAAAAAAAAAAAAGTACAAAAAAATATTTGTACTTTAGTTTTTTTTTTTTTGCTCAAATAATGACAAGACATTGATATGATCATAAGGACTGGGATTGTCAATGAACGTAGGGATGCATTCACAAGGTCCATGCGAGATTAAGCCATTTATACAACAGCCTAGCTTTCACAGAGGTAAAGACCGAGGTTCTACAGGAAAACGAAAACATTTCGCTGTCTAGGCCAAGGTAAAGAGGCAACACAAACACTAAGAAAATCAGGATACACAGAACTCTGCGTTCTAAATTCATGCCAAAAAGACTTCAACATGCAATGACTCTTAACACTTCTAAACCTCCCAGGAGCAGCGGTAACCCAGAAAAAAAAAAAAAAAAAAAAGAAAGAAAAAACAAAAAAAGGGACTAGCTTAACAACGGTAACTTCAACGTGTCAATTTCCCCTCAGCAGTTATGATCCATGGAGTTTGACTAGGCGTGCATGAGGGGTTTTTCTCTCTTTTTTTTTTTTTTTTTTTTTTTTTGAAGTGCTAAGATGGTACCGCAACAGTTGCCAAGGATAAGCTCAGATTGTCGACAGCAAGATGGTTTCAACTCAGACTCCCCTCCCTCCCTTCCTCCCTCCCCCCAAGAGACAATCGGGAGGAGATATAAATACTGTTTGTTTATAATAATGCACATTTTTGTCCATTAAATAAACCTGATTAAATTAAACGAAGCTTGGCAAACCTCACTTCAGCTGGACAAAGGCGTGGTTTCCAGAGATCTGAAGGTGAAAACAAGAGGTGAAAAAAAAAAATTAGTTATTAAAAGAGATGCGAGGAAAAAAATAAATCATTCAACATTTAAAAAAAACCCAAAACACTTGATAAAAGGATAGGATGTTATTTGTTTAAGGTTAAATCATTTCCTAAAATACCTTGGCACTGTGAGTTTTTAAGCAAACATTACTCAAATGAGAAAGACAATTTGTTGAGAGCCGGTTTCAACCATAAATAAATAAATAAACAAATTTTGATTTGTTTGTGAGTATTTACAACAGTGTATGATTGACAGCAGCAGTGTTGACGTCACCTAGTGTAACTCTGGTTCAGAGAGGATTCGGCTATATCGGGATGACATTAGAAAAATATATAAATAAATAAATGGCCATAAAAGGCAAAGTTTGACTTTCTTAATAAAATACCAATGAAAGGCCAAAAGCAACAATGATTTTATCCTACTGTTACCTTTGTAGCTGTGCCATAGAGCTCCACTGTTTACAAAAAAATAAAATATTAACACAAACAAATGTGACATGTTTGTCGTCACTGGGTGATGAACATGGGCTCCTGTTTGGGTAACGTTTGCTTAAAAACTACAGTGTGAGAAAAATGTATATTTATGTCTTCAGTAGGAACAAATGTGTCTGGGGTCTGCCGTCTGTTCATCAGCTTTAACCTTTATTATTACACCACATCCGTCTTTTTTTTTATTCTTTAATTCTTATTTATCTTGACAGATTCTGCAGTTTGTGTTTGGTGTCATCGTGGAGTCGTTTCAGTCTAGCCGAGTTAGAGGATGCGGTGGAAAATCTAGAAAAACACTGTTGGACCAAAAGGTTACTCACTAAATATCTAACAAAACTGCCGGGACTTCCATCCAGGCTGGGAAGTGTCAGAGGGAGTAGGGTACCAGCGCATCTAAAGAAACACAAACATAGTCATGTACAACCAGACCAAAACCAGGCTTCAATCCTCAATTCTGGGGATTTTATACATAGATATGCTTCGAAAATCTAGTTTTAGGGGAGGACTGGCCCTTTAAGCTCTGGTCACTGAAGCCATGGGAATGTGGGTCACGTAGCTGCTCATTGAGGACAATAGTCCTGGAGTAATTAATGGGCATGGAAAAGTGGAGAGAGTTGAACCTCCCCGTGTGTTAAACATTTCCACTGGTATGCCTGCACCTTTCCATACCTGTGACTAAACCCTGTGGCAGAATGAGGCCTTGAAAAAAACAAAAAAACATGAGAAAAGAAAATAAGACAGAGGCCATGACTACAGAGCCAAACAGCTCAATATACTCGGGAGGTTATCAACAGTTGTTTAGAGACATATGGAGGCTCTTAATGTGACACCGCTGTCTCATATACAGTGAAGATAAAAAGGCCGAGGGCCGGTGGGATGAGATCTCAGGGCGTTTTAGGGATCTTTCACCAGATTGCAATTAAAAGGCTTTTCCCCCCTTTGAGCGGCTACACTGTCAGCTTATGTTCCAACAGGAACGTGGACAGTAAGTTGGCACCTCCAGAGAACGCCATCAGGACGGACAGTTTCTCCAAGCAAATACCTTGCATTCCTCTGCCTATTGTGCCCAACAAAATGCTGTGTGTGTGTGCGACCGCTGCCTGCTTGTACGTCGCAGGAGGAAGTCAACTCGCAATGAACTTTAAATGACCCAACGAGAAATATTTTCCATTGCTATTGTTGCAGAGGCCCCGCCCACTGCCTTATAGCACATTAATGCTATAGCTTTCAGACAGCAATTAGCTTAAGATGGAAAATGCCATACGCCCAATTCTACTGCGTCCTGTTTAGCAGACGTGGACGAAGCATGTTAAGATGTTAAGGGTCAGTGCAGCCTAACCTATCAGCTGTTAATTTGGGATGAAAGTCACTCTTATTTTGTATTTTCTGAAACATTTTCTACATCTTAGTTCACGCTGTAGACAAACAGATTAGTTTTCCATCATTAAAAGCCCTTTTCTTCCCCCCTTTTATGTTTGAAGCTGCACACTGACAGGATAGTAGTGACAGGCAGGGACCTCCATTAAAGGCAAAAGTTACATCTCATCTGAGACTCATGCACTAAGAAAGCCAAGAACAGCCAGATGACGATCACCGAGTTTGAAGTGCATCGCAGTGTAAGGTTACACTACATCGAGGAATGTGCACCTACGCAGGAGTCAAAACTTTCCGTTTTCAAGTGACATTTTGGTATGATCATAAATTTAAACTTCCCATCAGCTCTCTGTTTAAGTAATATTAAGACTGGGCAGGAATACAGTTAAAAAAAAAAGAGATGAATTTAACATTTACATTCTGCAGCTAAAAAAAATAAAAAATAAATAAAAACAGACCACCACAACTATACAAAAACCATGCATTAAATGGCAGCCATGCAAGATAATATGTACCTGGGTGAAAGGATAATTTATCCGACTATAAGGGTGTCCTATACCGTCACATTTCAATGTGAAATAGAAGATAAGAGAAACACACCGGTTGGTCCCTCACCTGGGCGTGGAGGGCTGCAGCAGCGGCAGCAGCCGCTGGGTAAGTGAAGGCCGCGTGAGGGAGGCCTGGGGTCAGCTCTGTGGTGTACAGAGGGTAAGGAGTCCAGGCATCGGGTGATGCTGGGATCAGTGCTGCCCCTGTCAGGTCATCTGGGGATGTACAGTGCAGGAGGAGAAAAAAAAAAAAAAAGCTGACTGACCTACCCTTGAACAGACGGACTTGCATCATGTAAGAAGTTAATAAAAGACTAAATCAGGAAGTAATCAAAACATGCTGCAAAGAAAGGATCTGTTCCACTTTGTGCCATCATGTAGCTTTTAGGTTTACGACTGAACGGTGATGAATCTTCACTAAAAAGAAAAAAAAGAAACCAGTTTTAACCCATTTTACAACCCTTAAAAAAAGTGTCTACCACCTGCCAAAACCTAAAGAACCAATCAGGTGTTTTAGGCAAATAAAAACTGCTGACTAAACCCTGTGAGGGAGTGAAATTTCCCAGCTGGAAAGAAGCAAAGCACCTGCCTTAGAGTCGAGATGACACATGCATGTGGAGGGTGAGTTAGTCCATAATTTGTTAGAGATATTAATTTTTATTTTCACTTCTTTTTACCCTTGTCCATTTTTACCTCAATACCACAACATCCAAAGAGAGATCAAAAGAGGGAAACAAGGACTATCAAGTACTGGCATTGCCAAAAGGTGAGAGTGGATGAGAGAGCCTAGAGTGGTGCAGCCGTACAACTTACATGGGTCCCGTGCAATGAAGTGTGCTCCTAGAGCAGGGTGGATATTTGTGGGGTTCGGTGTGGCCATCAGCTTACTCTTTGCCATCTTCGTGTTGGCTTTAGCAAACTCTAAGCGCAGGGTCTGGGGGCTTTCGGGGTCAAAACGGATACCCTGGGGGAGAAACGGAGGAGGGGAGGAGGGGGGACATAGTATCGTAAGGGAGGTGGGCTGAGTTTGAGGGGCTGTAGCTCAGTAGTCTCACATGGTCTCCTTTCCTAAAGCCATGTCTCAATACTCAGGATGTATCCTTTAATTTTCCCTTTGAGGTAAACACTTTTCTGTCCCCCTGACTGCTTTCACTGAACTGTTCAGGGCTTCAAAATAAAAGAAAAAAGGGCAGACTGAAGGATACGATCCTAAAGTATTTCCACATGCTTGCGTCTCTTTTTCCTCATGACGAAAGAGCGCAGGCGACTGGAGGAGGAGGAGGAGGAGCTCACCCCCCGTCGCACAATCCACAAGGAGAGGGAGACGAGGAAAAGGGCCGATGACGAGACTTTTGAGTGTCATTTTATTTTGGTGGTTTATAACCCTGCTTGTGTTCTTGTGCCCTAAGCGTTGTGCCCACATGCAGGTGAGTAGTATTTTTTGGTGTATGTGTGTGTTTGTGTGTGTGAGACTGCTGGTGTGTCTAAGAGGTGATGCTTGACGTAAGGAAGGGCTAGGCTATGAGAGAGAAGTGTTAGATACTGCCAACGTGGGCTACTGGGTGACAAAATGAGGAGGTTACACTACTGAAGATGTGTCCAAATAACACTACGAATGTGGCTACAGAACAGGTATTATAGTAAAGCAGTGATATGCAAAAATGAGGAAAGCTACACCAGACTAAGAAGGGATGCGTATCAAGGTCAAAGTAAACTACCGTAAGGCTACAGGATTCTGGCCTCTTTCCAAAAATGGCCCTGCCATTGAATTATAAAAAGACAAGATGGGTTGGCTTTTTAAAAAAAATGGGAACGATTCTTTAATTCCCAGTTATTACTTTTTTGGGTTTTCAAGCAAAAGTTAGCACACATCTAAAATATAAAGACATATTTAAAAGAGGGAGGTTTTTTTTAAAGAAAAAAAAAGGGGAGGGTAAACAGACTTGAAGAGTGAGGAAATAAAAAAATAAAAAATAAGATGCTTACATTTAGTGCATTTTTCGCAGCTTCAGCTCCAGAGCGACTGTCAAAGGTTACAAACCCGACAGGCTGCAAGACAAAAAGGGAAGAAACAGACTGACACAACAGACCTCCAAGAAAGACCACCTTCACACAAACAAAGCTGCGTTTTTCAGCAATATATAAAGAAAAAAAACAAAAAAAGTCAATTATTTCTGCCACCTCTATGTTTTATATTTTATTAAGACATTAAAACGATTCCTACCGCAGACGGGAAGCACCTCACCTGTTTTGATGTTAACTTAATCAGTGACCCTTCATAACCCTGCGGGGGGGAAAAAAAGATAGCCAATTATCCACCATGAAGTCACATGCAGGAAGTCAGGCATGAACGCCTCTCGCTATAAGAGAAACCTGCTTCTGTGCACCTCCGGTTTGAGTTTGAGTAGCCGTCAGCCGTCACGGATCCTTCTGCAGCACCGTTTTTATGCTCAGGACATAGAAACATGTACATTTCCAACAACTGCTGTGCATATGAAAGTAAAGCAGCTTTTATTTATTTCGACTGCAGTTAAAAAAAAAGTGCTTAAAATAAAAAGAGATGGGACATGTTAGATAGTTTAAAGCATGACTTCCAAATAAAGACACTGGTTTCAAAACAAGCTAAAAAACAGCACAGGGGTTTGTTAAAGCAGATTCCTGAGAAACGAAGGGGAAGTTTGCCTGACCAGAGTATTGATAGATGGGATCTCTACTGATCCTGATTTACAGCCATGGAAAATTAAACAACTTTCACTGGCTGTGATAAATCCATAGCAACAATCCGAACCAGATTTAGCTTCAATCTGGAGCAGGAAAAGGAAAGAAGATTTTAAAATTTACCTGAAGTGCATGTAAACCTTAAAAATCTGATTTCACGCTCTTAGCACACAACCTGTGCTGTGAAGACGGAGGCTATAAAATTAAAAAAAACAAAAACATTTCAGTGGTTTCACAATGTCCGAATGTGATGGAAAGAAATAAAAAGTTTCTGGGTCATGGAGAGGGTTGGTTGGCCAATCGCGAGGGCTACTCATTTACACATACCACAAGATCATCCATGTGCGAGGGATACCACTTCCAATTTGGTTAGTTAGGACACGGGTGGGAGGGGTGTTTATGGAACTGGAGTCCAGTCACAAAAACAAAAAAAAATAAAAAGCCGAGCCGAGGACAAACAAACAATGATGTGGCCTCATTTCCATATATGCAAATATCTGGACTTTGTTTAACGAGGAGATTGTTTGATTTCAACTACATGCAAGAATGGCTCTGAAACGTTACTGTATGTACTGACGAATCAAACGCTACTGATAAAAAAATATTTAAATCTGATATTTTAATAAATAACCTGCATTTCAAAGGTAGATATATACACACACACACATATGCTCACATGGTTTTCACAATCTACAACATCCCATCATGCTGTAACTTACCTTAAAAGGTCTGAAGAGAAGGTAAAGTTCCCGTGGTTTGATATCGACCGGTAGGCCACTGACGAACAGTGTTCGTACCTGGAATGAGAAAAATATTATATTGACTATTAATTTAAGAGAAAATATACACAAGTGTTTGGTAAAAAAAAAAAGGTCCCACATCGATCAGTAACAACCAACCTAAATATGGATATTTACAGTCAAATGTGCACTATAATATATATAATATTTATGCAGCAATTCATAGAAAATAAAAGAACAAAAAGAAAACATTTAAAGATAAAAGAAAAACAGCTGAATTGACCAACTTCTCTATATTATACATTTTGTTTCTGGAGATTTTAAAATCATTTCAACCTTTTTGTTTCGTGAGATGAAAAGAAAACAAACAAACAAAGATTATTGTGAACCATCAGTCAATACGTTGGATGCCTGAAGAGGTTAATTTATCCAGTAAATTAATCAAAGTAAAGATGAGAATAAAGTATGATGATGGTCTTTTGGTTAGTAACATTTTTCTTTTATACATTTATGCCATAAATAAAAAGGGTGTGAATCACTGTTACGTCCTTTTAAAGGATGTAATATTTGTCATCATTACATATGATCAGTTATCTATAAATGAAAACTGAAAACTGAATATACATCCTGTCATTACTCCAGCTAAACGTAAACATAAAGAGGGCCTTCATCCTGCTGGGAAACCCTGGATCCTCTTCAAGGACCCCTGGATGTGCCACTGAGCGCTGATGCTGCGTACAGTCCGGTGTGGCCGAGGGAAAACAAACAGTGCAGCGCGAGGCCCTTCAGTTCCCAGCCTGGTGGGGAGGCCCTCAGTACAATGGGGCTGCCAGAGGAACAGCACTGGACAACAGTGCTCAGCGTGACACCATTTCCTTCCTCTGACCCACAGCTCCAACCCTGACGGCCCTCCGGCATTTTTCAGGTGTCGCACAGCAGCAATTCTCAGCCCCCTTTTTTACAAGTCAGCACATACAAGCAACCGAAAGGCCCGACCCCGGCTGGAAGGCAAACACGGTGAAGACGTTTATAATACGACCACCAGCGACCTCGTCAGTGAACCTGAAGCTGTGGAGAAGCTCTGATGTATTTAATAAAATATCTGGAAACAGGATAATGATTAAATAACAAGATATTGGATTTAAAAACCTCTTACATGACTTGAGTGGGTCCCTAATGACTTGAGTGGGTTTTGGTTTTGCTTTTATTAATTACAATAAGAAAATTAGGCAGAGCAAAAGGCAAGTGACCACACATGGCTTTGTTGGGAGATAATAGGAACAAAGGAGGACCAACAAAAGGCCCAGCGCCTCCCTCAGTGTGTCTCCATAAGGAGCCATTAAGAGGAGGAAACGTCGCTGACCACACAGCTGTAGAGAGTCAACATGGATCAAACTGCACATCAATCAATTACTCTGATTTGATAAGAAAAAAACCCCAAATGTTTTACACAGTTAGTTAAAAAAAACACACAACCTGCAATTTTATCCCAATTTAATCTACAAATCAAATCATGCAGTTGTGACATTAATTTAAACTAAACATGCAGCTTCTGTGTGACACGTCTGTTTGATATCAGACTCATGATAGGCCTCATACATGATGTTTTATTATTCCCACATTCATCCAGTTTAACACATTAAAAAAAATAAAATGCATTTTTACATTAAAAAAATTTAACAGTTTGGATTAAATCCAGTTTTAAGGAGGTGCATGTTTAAATTAAATTACTAATATCAAACTAATATCGGTGCCTGTTTTATAATACTCCACTAGAGGTGGGATATTTCCTCTTTAACTGCTTCCTTTTCCTTTACTTCAACATTAAAATAAATAAAAAGTCATTATAATATGATGAGTTTTCAACCGACAAAAACTTGTAAGAGTCCTGATATGAAACAAGAGAAGTTTGTGGAACAAGAACTAAAAACTTGTTGCTGAACTCACCTCCTCTTCGATGGAAACGTTGTTGTTCGGCTCTGCGTCAGTTTTGAGACTCATGTTCACCGTCGCTTCAGCCGCCGCTTCAGCTGCTGCCGCCGCCGCTGCTGCTTCTGCTGCTGCCGCACAAAGTGCTACGTTTCTCCTCGTCGTGTGATATTTCCCCAAAGTGCGTCTGTAGCTGCAGTGAAAGTCCTGGTGTCGTTTGAACTTGAGGAGAGAAGATGTGCCGAGGTAAGACCGTGCAGACGAGGACGGAGAAGTATCCGAGGATTTACAAGAAGTTGTACAAGTACTGCGAGAGAGAATCATTCATAAAAGGAGGAGAAGAGAAGGACAAAAAAAATGAAAAAAGAGAGAAGAAAGAAAGAAAGAAGGAAAGGTAGGAAGGAAACAACAAGACACCCGCTAAACTAAAGGTGAGAAAGTGGATTAGTGCTCCGTGTGTGAGGGTGAAAGATGGGGGGGAAGAAGTGCGCGTAAAAAACCGAAAGCCTCTGCGCTCACATCAATGCCCTCAGCTGCGGGACTGTGCGGAGGAAGAACAAGTAAACTTTTCTCATTGGAGCGCGTCTCTCTCCTCCTGTCCTCCTCCCTCCTCCTCCTCTGCACCTCCTCCTCCTCCTCTGCACCTCCTCCCCCTCCTCCCCCCTGCTTTTCAATTAGGTCATCAATTATGTTGGAGTCTGCTGTGAGCCGTAATCAGGCTGCAGATCTGCCTCAGCTGCTGCAGGAAGACCCGGCCCCTCCGCCGCTACATCACCGTTTCTATGGGACCCGGTGAGCCAATGGTGATTCACACCATGTTACAATAAACTTTATATTATTTTTATTATATCAAACTTTTATTTTATTATTTTTTTTGCATTTACTTTACATAAAATGACAAAAAATACATTTTTTTTTCTTTTTTCTATTTTTCTACTCAGTGTGTCTTTATTAGTTTCTATTAATTTTGATTTGATCTTTTATGTCTTTTCTTTATTTTCTGGGGGTTTCTATCATTTATGTTGCATAATAACCAAATATAAGCAGCTTTTTTATTGTAATATGATTAACTTTTAATGCATCTATATAGTTAAATTCAACCAATATACATTAAGACTGAATTATCCCACTGATATATAAAAAAAACCACTCAATAAAATGAAGATATAAGATATATTTGATTGTCTCTGAGGAAAAAAAGAGCTGCATGTAGAAACATACGAGGTACAGAGATATTTAAAATACACCAATATAATAATAAAAACAATAAAAAAAATGTTAAAAAGACAGATGTACAAAAGAAAAGTCCATAAATTAGACATCCAATAAATAAAAACAAGTATTGCACTCACTAACTGTTAGTATTATACATCTGATGATGTGTAGGAGTGTAATATAATAGCCAACTGTGATTTAACCTTAAGTTCTGAGTAACTGTGACACACACACACACACACACACACGCACACACGCACACACGCCCAAAGATGGAGAGAAAACATCATGCCAAAAAGGTTTGATATGTATTATAAAACACAGGCCTCGTTCACAGAGATATAACAGAAACCATAAATTCTATGCATTACAAATACAAATCAATGAACAATGATGATCATAATAATAATAATAATAATAATAATAATTAATAATGTCAAAGTTTGGATCCAGTTTGACGTCAGTGGAGAAACGGCGGTGTTATGTATTGAGGCTTGGCCCTGGATGTGAGCCTGGCATGCAGTGCGTTTCCTCACAACAAGGCAGCTCACAAAGGCCGGACAGTTTCCTGACTTTGTATAGAAACACAATCAGACCTGCAGGGCGAGGAGGGATGAGGAGGGGGGGGGAGGCAGGGGGGAGGCGGGGGCGAGTGGACGGACACATTGTCACTGCACCTCTTCACCGATCTGGGCTAAAAATAGGGAAGTTTCTGCCATGTTTTTCAATGTGTTGCTGTACGTTATGAAGCTATGCGGTGCAGATATGTGTACACAGAACAAACAGATATTAGGACAAACCTTTGATGAAATGATGCAATTATCCAATCAGGGGGAAAAAATAAAGGTAAAATTTAAAATAAAGGTATAGGTAGAATAAACCAGTGCAACAGTAAGTAGCTGTAATATTTGAGAAACATACATTACGCTGTGTTTGTCATTTTAAGTAACACTCTCAGCCTATGAAATATTGACCGTGCTGCAGAGCGATCATTAATTTATTCAGCATGTACAGCATGTACGGCTCCTACAGCGTGCGCCGCCAGGTTTTAATGGGAGGGAGGCCGACGCCATCTTTTCTGCACCTCGTCCACTGTTCTCAAGAAGATGTCGACTCCAAACCAAACTGAAAAAAACCCCCAAAAAAATATCAACATTTCTGCACATAATACGACCGTAAAGCTCAGTTTTAATTCAGTCAATCATATTTATCGACTTATCATGTAAATTATTATTTATTTTCTCTCTACTTCTTCCTGCAACCTGCGTAATCGTGCCAACAAGATGTTACTAAAATCTTTGTGCGGACGTACTATATGTCTTATTTATACGCCTCTTCGAATGGATTTAAAGGGATGTCTGACGTCATTTGAAGCTAAATTCACTCTTCGTTAAGTGTTGGCATAGAAGCTTTACATAATTGAGGGCTGAGACCTTCATAGTTGAAAATCATCGTTTTTTTTTAAAGGCTTTTAAAGGATTGCTCGGTGCCTCGTAGGACTCAACGCACTGCTTGTCTCTCATTAATTGAAGAAACAAGGGAGGATACGTTTTATTTATGGATCTACTGTCTTCTGCTTTTACATCACAAACGGTCCCAAACGTCTCGAGACATTTCTGTTGCCGGTTCAGAGACACCGTCGCTGCAGGTTCACTCTCAACTACATTATGAGTATTGGATTGTTATTCATATAGTCGGTGCCAGTTGTTCTCAAACTTGTGATCCGTTAATACAAAAAACAACTTCTGACCTCTTCTCACTGGTTTTATAGGTCCATGAGATTTGATTTTGATAAAAACAGATCCAGCGTTTGACTCTTCACGCTCGTCTTTTGGCCTCCATAACGTCGGGTACCAAATCCTCAGCAAAAACTTGGAAACCACTTATTCTTTTTTTTTTATATTATATGTGATTCTCCTCCAATAGATCCGATTTAAAAAAAAAAAATATCTGTTACTTTGCAAAAGCAATGTCCAATCCAGCAAACTACTCTATGTAACCCTCCATCATTAATATCTGTCATATTATTCTTCTGGTTATTTTGTGGTCTTTTCTTCCCTTTAAACCGAAGAATGTGTGGGCTGAATTTTTGAAGCGGAAATGTGTATGAAATGATGTCTCAGATATTTCTTATTTTTGATGAAATAGTGCAGAGCCATAAAAAACAACAAACAGGGAGTCTCGTCTTCGGTTTCAGCTGGAAGAGGCTGATGCAGAATATATATAGAGTGCATAAAAGTGTCAGTAGAAACTGATATAACAACATTAAACTACTTTTAGAGGAAATAAAGGTGGGATTAACCGGATGAGTTAATAGGATACTGCATATTACCGATCACAAGCAAAGACATATTTCACTTCATTGTATCCGAAAACAGTTCAGGAGCATTAAATCAGATTTTCCTTTCCATCTTCTTTCTGTCCACAAACACCTGACAGAAACGGAGACTGTATATAGTTCAGAGGCTCTGGGTAAGCCTCATGTTTTATTTGCGAAAAAAAAAAAAGCGGCCCCATTGTCCCATAAGTCACCTCGCACAGCACTCTTCTGCTTCACGCCACACTGAGCCTGTCCTCCTGCGTTAGCGTCAGCCGCTGCTAAAGCACTTAGCTTGTGTTCGCCGCGTCCTCTGTGGTTACGGCCAAACATCCATTTGGAGGTCCTAGGAAAACTTTGAAGCTTTTTCACCCACACACACACACACACTGGAGGCATTTGTGACGTTTCGTGAATACTTTGTCCAATAAATAGCCCCCCTCTCTTCATGAATACATTAAAGTTAATCAGAGACGTGTGTGTGTGTGTGTGTGTGTGTAGCCGAAGTTTTTCAGCGATCCGTATGCAATCCGATTTTCTTCAATTTATTGAAAGAGTTTAAAAACCAATAATATCTGTAATACTCTATTAGCGAGGGAAAGCATCATTTATCCATTTGGTTGCCACTTTTTTTCTTTTTTTTTTGCTAACACTTGTCAGACATTGTCACACCTGCTGTGAAAGCCAACAAGGACAGAAGGAGGGCGGAGTGGCTCCCACGTCTGCTTAGAAATCAATCGGTGACCCCCACGCTGCGACGCCGAGACAAGCATCAAACATACCCCCCACCCCACCCCCCTCCTCTGTTTTAGTTTATCTGCAGAAAGTATTCAGACGTCATTTGTGTCATAGCAGCTCTCGGCAGTAAGAGCGTTTCCACTCAAGGCGACCGGGTTTGGTGGATGTACAGAGTCCATATTTGATTTAATGCTTTTCTCTCATTGTGATGTCACAGCTGCAGCCAACGTAGCTTCACAGCTGCCATTTTCCATCAACTCTTTGTTATGGATGTTATTAAGAAAGAATTTCCACATAAAGCAATAATTAGCCCTTACAAGTTAAAGACCAATAAAGATATCCCCCTAACACGACACCGATGGCATTTTAGGTGGTTGTCACCTTGCAAAAAATCAAGTATTTAAAGCATCCGACTAGAGGTGTGACGAGACACTCAGTTGACGAGACGAGATTTTAAGAAAACTAAATTACAAATATGAATGCCTGGACAACAGACTTTTATTTAACTTTGTTTTTTTGTTTTCCGACGTCAATCGGCTGCTTGTTGGATCACAATTTAAAAGTGGCGGGGGCGTCGCAAATAGTTATGCATGTGTTTTCCGGCTGCTTGCTGGACAACAAATTTCGCGAGACCGGTTTCCAACCCGACGAGAAATCTCGCAACTTTTCATCACACGAGATCTCGTCACACCCCTACATCCAACAGATATAGAGCAAATGTTTGCAGTCGTCTGAAGTCGTATTTGTAATATTTGTTCTTCCTTTTTAGCTCTAGTTTGGTCTCCACCAACTCCTGAAGGAGATATTGGGATATTTAGCTGCGAGATGTTTCACTTTTTTCATCAGCTAATCCCTTAAAATGAGGTCTTTTTCTTAATATAAAAAGCCTTCTTTGTATCTCATTAGACAGTGTTAGCTCGCATATATATATATAACAAGTCAAACTATCTGCTGTGAAAAAGGCCTGTTACATCCGATCTAGGAGTTAAACCTTCTCCTTCGTAGCTTGATCTAGCAGCTGAAGCACACAGCAGCTGCAGCAAACTGTTTTCTCTTTTCTTTTCTCTCTTCTCTCGCCTCCCGGTCCAGATGTGACACCGGTGTCGACATCTATCAAAGCCTGCGAATATTTAACAGCTTTACTGTTTGTACAAGCGTTCTCAAGTTGTGATATAAAGCGATGAATGCGAGCAAGCTGTGTTTGTGTTTTTTTTTGCACACCAGTATTAATCATTTAAATAAAATAAAATAAAATAAATAAATAAAATACTTGCAGACTCGCAGCTTCCAAACATTTCGTCGTAACCTCAGTTCATTGCCTTCCACTCCAACTCCTGGACTGTTGTGTTTTCTACAATGACAACAAAGTCGGTGCCAGCAGCGACTGTGTTTATTGTTTTATACAAAAAACACAAACACAAACAAAGTCAAACTATGAGCTAAAAAATGTCCTGAAAACATTTGCCAGATCGGGGGGGGACTACTGTGAGATCCTGTGTTACATATTGTTTGCAACTCGGATATAAAAACAAAACTTTTTCTTTCTTTTTTTTTTCTTATCTGGCAGTTTCTCAAACACACACACACACACACACACACACATGCACACACACACACACGCAGATGATCTTGTTCTCATCTTATAATTTCCAGAAACAGATTTAATATCAAAGTATTTCCTATTGCACTGAAACACTCCCACATCTCTGTGAATTCCTAACAAGAGGAAATGCTGGAGAAATGATCCACGGGGAACATTTAAACAGCTTTTCTCTCATGAAGTGAAAACTAGACTAGAAAGTCCGCTGAGATTTTCCTCAACAAACTCGCTAATTCATTATTTTATTTTTCACAGATTTCAGAGGCGAGGTCGTATAAAAAGTAACTGTGAAACTTGGGTAAAAAAAATATAAACACTTTTTGCAACATCCTCCCTCAGCAATAAGGTCTTTACTTCCTGTTTGTGTATGGAATATGGGACACAGAGGGTTATGCTATTTAAACCAAAGGGCAGCAGATTCCCATAAAAACTTGCAGAAACTGGTGGGATCTGAGATCCCGCTGCCAGCTTCTCCGGGGGGCTGTTCAGCTGGGGTGGGAAAAAAACGCAGAAAGCAGGATAATGATGTAAAAAAGAGAGAGAGAATGGAAACGAGGATAACTAAACGTTAAGGGCGGGGCTTCGTCACAGGCAGGCGACGTGATAAAAGGACATTTCTGATTCGGTCGCTATAAATGACAACAAAAAGCAGCATCTTCATTGCGTAATCTTGCATGGTAACACATATTTATCATATGTCTTCATTAGCCGGCTCAACCGTTCTGTTGATGTTTTATTTTGAAGGTAAAATGTGTCTTAAATGTCTTAATTTATCAACATTTGTAAGTTCAATAAGAGAACTGGAGTACTGGAGTCGTCTTTCATTCAGGTGTGTATGTTATAAAATCGCATTGAACATCAGGTCTGTACGCTTTTTATAAAATCTTACATCACCACTACACGATAATGCAGCTCATGTGAGGATTTGACGTTTCAAGAATCTGCTGATTCGCTTTCATAACATACAGAAATGAATGGGAACCAATGGACGCCTGGAATAGTAGAAATATTACTTCAAAACGTCCTTAAACGCAGCAGCATGTGTTGCTGAAGTGATAAAATGTGAAAATACTCCTTTAATCTGGATGCGTATCAATGTACATGTAAATATGTGTTATCCAGACCTAAAAAATAGAGTACGAAGTAGAATGAAAAACAGACCTCAGCGGTGGATATGCAGACAGAGGAAAGACATGTTTAACTAAAACACTTTGTGACTTCCTCAATCCCAGATCCCTCATCTGTAAATACAGTAGATGTACTCGATAAAACTGGAATCTCTCCAGAGACCAAATTAAAATAAAAAATAAAAAAAAAAAGACGCAAAAGCAGAAAACTGACAGATTTCTATTTCTGGACGCTCTAATCTAAGTCTACTGCACTAACGTTACTGTGTTTGCATGTAGCTGTAATATCTGAATGCATTATAAGTACAGCATACAGTAGCCTGTAGATGTTCAACCAGTGCAGAGGTTTCAAAAACAGGAAGGCCTTTTGATAACAATCAGGCTGCGTCGCCCTCCGCCTGCAGGCTCTTTCTGTGGCACCCAAACAGCAGATGACCATTCTCCAGCACATTTAAATGATCCTCGGTCATGTGTCTGTTTTTTTTTTTGTTTTTTTGGGGGGGCAGCATCTCTGGAATGTAAACTACCCACTACACCAACTCATAAACACAGAAGACTTCATAACAACTGTGTAATAGAGTGGAGTGGCTAATTATTGCAAGATGAAATACCGTACAGGGGGGGGGGCAAAGGCTTCAAGTTTCACATGTTAAATTCCACATCATCAACATGCCTAATAAAACTTTTACATGGTTTGGATTCAGCTCAACAATAGCAATCATCATGCTGCTGCTGCTGCTGCTGGACATCGTCTCTCATGGGGAGGATTCTTTAAACGAACTGTGGTCACATCTACTTATTAGATTAGCACTGTGTGTATTTATGTTGGTTTTTTATCAAGCCAAATGTTGTGTTTAAGGCTGCGTGTTTTTGGTATGTTTATGTGAAGATCATGTGTGTGTGTGTCAGACCACAGGATTGAATTAGTTTGTAGAATAGAAATTTTTAAGATTTTAAAAAAAGGATGGAGATTTTTTTGGAGCAAGCAGCAACTGTAGATGTGGAAGCAGATGTGAACATATCATCCAACCGGCCAACTAGATGCTGGCGATATTTAGTTTAAAGTTTAATGTTACATGATTATAATACCTGCCCTGTTTACACAATTTAGTAAAATAGCTTATTTTATCCCAAGTGTGCGGGAACTGCCCATCGGTCCGAAGGCCCGTTATTCCGACGGTCCATTATCCCGAAAAACAAACGGCCATTACTCCAAAAATACACACTGCGTCCGAGTCCATTGACTGCTGGTTGTACTACTTTCCAGACTCCATTAACATATTGCTCAATTCATCAGATCCTGGTTTTACGAAAGCACATTTGACTCCTAAAGGAAGGCTTTTCATTTGGACTCTTTTGTGAACCAAGTTAAATAAACTAAAGTAAGACGTGTAACGTTACTGTTTGACATACCGAAGCACCGCCAGTCGCCACCTCCACACGTCATTAAATAAGCTCTGCTCAGTGTTCAACAGTAAGGTAGCGTTCAGGTAGCGCTCCTTATCTGGAAGATCCTGGCTGCAAATGGGGAAAAGATCTCATATTTTTCACATTACGTAACATAAACTGGACCTTTGTCAGCATTTCATCCAGATCCCTGCAAACAGCATCACATCACTTTTTTTTTTTCCTATATTTTCATTGTCTTTAGTAACATCTACCTTGTAAAAGCAGCAGACTTTGAGCGCAGTAAGACTTTCAGTAGGCAACAGAGCATCAATCACAGATCTCCAATCCAAACACATGTTAAACTCACATTCTCCTGTTCCCTCTCCTGCTCCACAGATCCAAGGCATGGCTCTCATCTAATGGACAATAACAAGGCAGTTAATGGCAGCAGGACGTAGTTTGGTCCCACTCAGAGACACTAAATCAATCTGCTCCAAATAAACATCAGGCTTTTACGCCACTTGCTCATCCTGAAACTTGAGTTTTGGAGTGTGATATTTCTAATTTATTACAGTCTAGCGAGGACCAGATGAGGACTTTCTACCTGGATATGATGCAGTTTAGTCAGTGTGTGCTTGTGAAATGAAAAACGTCTTTCGCTCTTCCTCATATTTCTGCTGCTTATCATTCATCTTCTGTCCGAACTGTAAAAATCTAAATATTCCTTCCTGCATTTATAAGAGGACCTATTTTAAGAATTCAGATACTTCAGTTTTTTTTATATATACAGACATGGAGACGTTGACAAAAAAAACAAAAAAACATTGTAGAAATAGAAAACTCCACAACAAGACCACTTTAAAATGTTGTAAAGCATGAAAAAGTCAGTACTGCATGCTTCATGTAGGAGGAGGAGGAGGCCCTGAGTTCAAGTCTGGTTTTAAAGGTGCAGTCCATCAAATATTACACATGTAGGATCACAGTTAACACATGATGAGGAGTGACAGATGTATAATGTGCTTGTTTTTCACGTCCGGAGAAAAGTACCTTAATGATGTCACCTGAGTTATCTCAGCTCGGGTCATGAGTTTGAAAGATGGCCCGGGTGGCTCTAGTGAATTATGGGAAATGTAGGATCCAGCGTTTTTGTAGTCTGAGAGAAAAAGTCAGGACATATCAGCTTCTGCAGCACTAATTGTTCTTTGTTTTTTTTAAACATTTTTTAAGACTGCATGATATTTGTCAGCATTTTTTCACTCTACAAAGTGCTAATAAAGTTTATACAAGAGGCAGCTGATGCAGATTTAGTCGAACTATTTGGTTTTGTTGAAGATTTTAATCATGCAAAGACATCTGAGAATAGAAAAACCTCAGCAGTTTACTTAAAATGTCATATTCTGTTGTGGATAGTTAGAAAGATAGTTTTTTTTTCTTTAGCGCAGTGTTGTGGTTTAAAATGATTTGTTAACTGCTTCTATTAGTTGTTAATTTCTTTCTGACAAGCTGCTGAATATTTCCAGACATATATATACATTATTTCAGAAAATATGAACTCGGCTTTGACATGTTTGGAGAATCAGATTTCTTCAGATTTTCACTCCTCCTTGCATGAGAGACTCCATACATGTCACTGCACGCACACACACGCGCACACACACACACACACATATATATATATATATATATATATTCCTATTTTAGAAAACGCATGTTGTCTCATTCTATGTATTTTCACAGGTTGATGTTTCACAATAACAACACAAAAAAAGAGTCTACTGCTAAAATCAATATGTTGCAAATGAAGAATTATCTTCTCAAGTAGCCTTAAATTGTCTCTCATTACAAGCAAAAACAAAACAAAACACACCATTAACCAAAAATGAAAATTCAGGTTGCAATTAAGGTCTGGAAGCAGAAGTTCAGCAGAAGTAAGAAAGCAGAGGCAGTGAGCAGAACTAATGTCATCAAATATTAAACTTGGTCGGGAGACTCACGGCTCCAGTGGGATTTCTCTGCAGTCCGGGCCGCATGAGGAGAGCTGGAGGATGATGGGATATTTTGATTAGGAAACGAACCCGCAGGTCGCCATTTTTTTGAAAGATTAATAAAATAATTAATCCAATCATGGTTTGAGAAATCCCACTTTCAAAGCTTTTGGACACCAGATAAAGTATGAAACAGTTTTTCTTAAATCTGTGATAAAATATTCCAACATCAAGGTTTACTTATTAGCTTTTTCCTGAGCTTGATGTACTGTATGTTGATTTTAATGCATATTTCTATGTATAATGTATATTTTCACATTTAAATGAATAAAAGTTACAGCGGACATGTCAGTCGAATCTAACCAAGAATAATTTCTAATTATAAACACAGAGAGTTTGCAGGAGGATGCATTATGGAGTCCCTAACGCTACTAGAAAAAACTACTGAAATTTAAGAAATAATAAAAATTAAAACTTTCCCGCTCGTGTTCATCGACCGTGGAAAAGAAAACAAGAAGGCTGAAAGAAGTGAAGAAATATGTTTGAATAGGTAGATACATATTTCCTGCAATCTGTGTTTTTGTCTTCGCTATCAGTGGGTCAACATCATGCAATAAAGGGGTCATATGCTGAATTCTTGTGCCTTGGCACACACAGTATTCATCTAACACATCTAAATATTAGAAGAGGAAGTGACATTTAGTCTCGTTTCAGTCTGAGAGATATAAAAACTTTTCCCAGATTTCAACACGGTTCTCGTTTTTATATTATTGCATATATATATATTTTTCAATATTTCACAACTGTAACTGTGTTGATTGTCTACACATCTTAAAATACAATCATCATAGCGTAAGATAAACTGGTTCCACACAGGAAAATCGATTTAAAAAAGTATTGAAATGTACTTTTTTTTCTTGGGTCTTGTTTATTAATGAATTAATTTCAAGAAAAGCACTTTACTTTCAGATTTGTGTACAACAGTTTGGTTTTGATTGTGAGTGTTTTCATGTAAAGGCTGATTTTAATCCCGTTTTTGTGAATAAAAACAACAAAATCCCCCCCCCAAAAAAAACCTCCTGCAGAAGCCAAGAGAGTTTTTAGCCTTGAATGCCTAAAATATATTGATATGACAACAGTTTCAAACATTTAGACAAAAACAAAGACGACTTCTGAAGTAAAAGTTATGTAAAGAACACATCTTTTTTTTTTGCTGTCTTGCTGTAAAGTGCTGTAAAGAATCTAACTTGGGAAAGTGGGAGGAGGAGGGGGAGGGCGGGGGTCAGGTGGACATTTTAGGGCGGTGGCAGGTGCTGTGTTGAAAGGCGGGGGCAGTAATGGGGGAACTGAAGGAGAGAAAATGTTTTGGGGCTAAAGTGAAGTGCATTACCCGCAGGCGGCCAATAGGTTGGCACAGCTGAGGCGTACTTAGCACCATCCATAATGCATGGTCACCACCCCCACCCACCCACCCCCAAGCACAGGCCTGTCATGGCTCGTTCCCGTCGACAACTCAGCCCAACTCTACTTTCTCCCCTAAGAGGATACGAGCGGTTGCATAATTTAGATGCTGCCCGCTGTTTTCAGGGCTCGTCTCTTATCAAAAATGTAACAGACTGAGTTTCAGTGAGAGTTTTATCTAAAGGGAGCAAAGGAAGATGTTCCAGTTGACACAATGGACGTAAGGCCAAAAGTTCAGCAACTTCTTCTTTGAAACTTTTCTTCTTTAACACAGTTACATCAGTGACATGTACGGCCGATTGCCCTCATGTATGTGCAGCACATAAAGCTCGACACGGGAGACGCTGCATATTTAAAAACCTAAAAAAATATTCACATGAAGTTAAAAAGTAAAATCAAGTTACTAATAATGTGTGTGTGTGTGTGTGTGTGTGTGTGTGTGTGTGTGCATGCATGGGCGTGGGAGGGGATCAAAGTGAACCACATTTTATAAATCAGCGTATTGTTTTAAATGGAGTTGATGAAGGGAAACAAAAGGCCCATTGAAGGTGATTTTATGGAGCCGGTGTGACCAGCTGCAGTTGGGCAGGTCAAGGTGACTGAGTTCACAAGAAGAAGAAGAAAGATGTAGACGAACACCTGCTGGAAATATCTGACTTCACTCACATGGGTCAACGTTGTATTTGCCGATGTGTTTACAGTCATTCAGGTGTACGCCGCCCGTAATATGCTGTTGTTAAGGTCTATTTAGGTTTAGGGAACACAAAAAAGCAACTTTTTCCCCCTTTTTTTCTGCCATCTAACTAACTTTCTATCTCTGATGAGGAAGTGACCTTATATCTTACTAAGTAATTTCCCCGGTTCATAATTACTACGGCCACTAGATGGCGTCTGTCACTCGAATGTAATTGTAGGCCGTTTTTTTTTTTTGGCCAACGAATGAATTTACGACTCATAGCGTCGTTTTTCTTGAGAGGCTCGACGATGTGTCTCCAAAATGTCTTTTTATTTTCTTAATATTAGCTTCACCTCATGTTTTGTTTTGTTTTTTTAGCTGAAAACTTTCCTTTAACTGAAAAAATATAATAATATTGCAGCATATTACAGGTTTTTGACATGACAAACAATGAACGGGATGTTATTTCAAAGCCGAATATTGAATATTGAGCCCGAAATACAGCAACGCAAAACCCTGCTATTAAGCGCCGGCAGCAACAATAGCTTCATATACCTCTCCATAATAGGTCATAGCAGCACAGGGCTCGTAATTATTGTTTACTGCAACTCGACTCCATTTATGGTGAACTGTCTTGGGCAGCGAGTCTGTAATCTTTAAGGATTTGCAGGCTGCTCACAAAATTACTGTCATGGATGAGAAGATTATTTAATTCCTGATTCCCAGTAAGGTCAGGATTTCACACACCACCGAGTAGCCTTGGCTTTAAATAGGAGTTTGATGGTAAGTAAGAGAAGTAATGCTGAACCAAGACACTTGCTCCTTCTGTTGACATGGACGTACTTCACACTGACTGCACCGCAGGTGTT
This sequence comes from Pampus argenteus, assembly GCA_036937835.1. Taxonomy (NCBI): domain Eukaryota; kingdom Metazoa; phylum Chordata; class Actinopteri; order Scombriformes; family Stromateidae; genus Pampus; species Pampus argenteus. The sequence continues at coordinate 23,087,753 of CM072862.1, forward strand.
GCTCTGATCCAGATCCAAGCAGGACTGCAGACGTCGAGCAGCGCCGGAGTCTCATTTTCTGTAGTTTTACTCTGTGGATTCTTTTTAGTGAGCTAATGTGCAGTTTAATGTTTAGAAATTAAAAGTTTCTTCTGCATGTTTAAGACTCAGCATTGGATGGAAACTTGCACTTAATGTCTTTTATCAGTTCCCCCAAAATTATGTTTATATTTATATATAATGTGCTGTCATGTCACGTTGTTGTAGGCAATAAAGATTTAAATCATGCTCGTGCTTCACTACATTTAAGAGAAATACTTTGTTCGTCGCTACTTGAATCTAAAATCTGCATCTTTGTAGATTAATATTTCACAAAAATAATTCATGTATCGAACAGATGCTTTCTTATATTTAAACTGTCCTGTGTTAAGTTGGTTGGTTTAAGTTGAATGAAGACTACATTAAGTATAAAGTCTATAAACACATCAAGCAACATTATAAATTGAAGACATTTAGTGTGTGGAGTAACGGCCTCTTGATCCGCCTGCGCTGGGCCTCCGAGCCATCATGAACCAGTCATACGTGGCTGAAACTGAAAGATCAGTGACGGGATCAAGATCAAGAGCTTTGAAATAGCAAGCGAGTCTCATGTTTAGCCTTGTATGCTAACTAGTGTTTTTCCCCCTCTGGGACCTGAGGGAGAGATGAGAAGATGATTGCATTGTGTGGACACTCCCACTCGTTCCTGTTTGACCCGATCCTCGTCTTCCCCCACCCCCACCACAACCACCAACAACACCACCAACACCACCACCAGCACTTTTTCTCTGTTTTCACGCTTCCTTCCTCCTCTATCTCCTCCTCCTCCTCCTCCTGCTCCTCCAGTGCTAGCAGGACAACATACCGCCTGCCTCTTGTTTGGATAAGTTAATGCTGAGATGTCAGCCTCGGTTCTGATGTACACCACCTGCCTTGGCCTTTGGCTGACCTTGTACTCCAGCTCCCACTGCAGAGACATTCCTGTGCTTTTCTGGGGCTGTGTTTACACTGCAACAGATTGCCCTGAACTCTCTTTCTGCTTCATCACAGTGGACAGTGGTGGGCCTCTACACCTCAGTCCAGGATCATCCTAATATGACTGTTATGGTTTGGAGTAGTGGGGATAAGCTAGTTGGCGGGAGTCTCAGAGATCCTTAATTGAGTGTCAACAAAAAATCTGGACATGAATATGAAATTCTTTCAGCATCCATGTTCTGCCAGATTTAGTGAAAGAGGAACGCGGGGGGAAGTCGGGGGACTGGGCATCTCTGCTTCTCTGCTTGTTCTCGAGCGGCTCAAGTCGTTCAGATGCCAAGATCCTCCCACTCGAGCTCATGTGAACACCATGACCTCACTGCATCTGCCCTTTAAAAGAATTAGTGCTGTTGATTTACAATTTTAAGTCCATGTAAGATCCTGGACGTAATATTGAAATGAAAAGAAGTTTCGGGGGTGGGGGTGGGGGGGGCAAGATTTTATCTTCAGTTCGACTCACATATCTCAAGCTTTAATGAGGTGGTGTCATTTTCAGGGTCCGCTAATACAAACTTGGCAGGTGAAGGATGTTTTTTTTTGGACTGTATGTTTATTTTTTTTTTAATTCTACTTTGCATAGTTTGTATAAGAGCACAGAGATCAGCAACACTCAGATGTGCAGATTAAAGACCATATAAAGCGGTTGTAAAATATTAAAATTGCAATCTGCTAAATATACAACTTTATCTCGTCTAAACAACGTAGACGACCTGGAAAACTTCCAAAGTCATTGGGTGATTGTAATCATACATTATGTTTTTATATGCATGCTGTTAAAAGCCTTGAAGTCCTCAAAAAAAATGTTTTGCTTTTTTTATTTTTATTTATTTCCGTTGGATGTTTGAGCTTCACTGTGCAGAATGATGTATAAACCCAATTTTGTGACGTCACAACTAGTTTGAAAGCCAACTGTGGTCCAGCATTCAACTTACACACTGAGAGAAGTGAAGGAGAAGAGACAACGTGTATCTAATAAATCACATTTGCACATTTGTTTTGGAGTTGAAACATCAGACACACATTATTAATTTAAAGAAAAGTGTTATAAAACATGTCTTTATGATCTTTATATATTGGGTTATAAAAATGATCACATATATAAAGTCCTAAACGTCATTATCTACATGATAATGAAGTGGAGGGTTGTAAATAAGCTTCCTTAAAACCGACACAACAGTCTAAAAGAAAGAGTAGCACTGGTGACAAAAGAGGAGATTTCAAGCATGTTGTCTCTGTAAACCTTAACCTTATAGTGGCCACGTCATTATGTGTGGTACGGCATTAACAAACAGCTGGTTTCAATCCACTCGTGACCACCTACATAGTGTGTGAGTGCCCATTACTGCCATCACACACTGATAAAACAGACACTTAAGTCGATATCACGTTCACCACCTGCTCTTTGACTCAACAAAACTGTTGGTTAATAACATTTAAATGATCGTCTTCAAGACTGTTTGATTATGCAAAATTTATGTTAAAAAATAAAGACTGTATATATATATATATATATAAAAATATTGCAGAGTTCTTTGTTTTTACATGTCAGTGATTCTGTTGATTTTGAAGTATTTACTGATTGGATTTTATGTAACTTCCCAAGACTTAAAATCAATATCTAGCTGATATTTCTCAAAAGGTATGTTGGTAACTGGACATTTATGAACATGAAAGGCCTTCATTTTAAATCAATACTGTTATTTTTTTTTTGTATATCAGAAGTATCAGGATTACAATCACTGAACAACATCGCCACCATGTGGTAAGTAGAACAAAGAACATTTAAAAGGAGAATCAGATGGAGGGATGGAAAACTGTATGTGAGCACACAGACTTTTACACTTTGACAAATTGTAATTTAGATGTTCGAAGTCTCAGAGTGAAAAAAGGCATAATTCTTGTAAAAATGTGTTGATTTTGTATTGAGTTATACAGAGAAGCGTTTCTATGATTTTTATCTACGAGATCTTTGAAAAGCTGTAGTTTTAACCATGTTTGTTAAGACCATCAAATACATTTTGTTTTGTGATAAACATAAAGACAACAACATGTCCGTCAATTTCCAAACTTTTAATGTAAAAGACAAGACAAAAACAGGATTTGGTGACATGAGGAAGAAAAATAAAACAACCGTTTTGCTCATTTGTCCTTCTCTTTCTGCTCCTTCTCCTTTTTGTCTTTTTCAGCTTTGGCCTCCTCAGCTTCGTGCCGCTTGATGAGTTCCTCGACTTCTTTCTGTTTCAACACCTTGATCTTTGTTTTCCCTTCTTCCCGAGTCAGGGTGGCAATTTCCACTGAAACAGTCGATGTAATATGCATGTCAGTGATTTGTCATTTCACATTAAAACTAACTAGAATGTGCAGACATAACAACAAGACTGTATATTTTCGCGACATCGGTGGTTTGTCCTCACCTTTCTCTGCCGACAGTTTGCTGACATCCATCGTTTTGTTGAGGACTTTGACGGCCAAAGCCAGAGCAGAGGACAGAGCCATTTCTCCCTCTTTGTAGTCCTGCTTCAACATGGACACTGCGGCCTGAGGCCAGTCGATACATCAAACACCATTCAGAGGAAGAGTATGACTTACTTTTAACATAATGTATGAATAAGTTTATCCGCTTTAACCACTAATGTGTCACTGGGAACCGCACCGGCTGCTAAGAATCTTATATTACTGCTGCAAATACACAAAACAATGAGAGCAACAGTTTTGCACCACCGAGAGAACAAGGCTCTCAACCAAAAGGCTAACAGGCAAATGCAATGTATGCTAGTTAATGACAAATATGAATCACTTCTGCAAATGTATATTTGTATACATCTATATTTTTTGTTTCCTCTCTCTCTTTTTAAAACTGTAAATATTTATTTCCCCCTCTAGTTTATAGAAGTTTTACTGCCTTTAATGTTGCTGTGTGCGTGACAATAAACGCGCTTGAATCTTGAATCTTGAAGCTCTTTCCAAACAACATTCTTCATCTAATGTATAACAGCACGCCGGCTGCCTGGTGTATGTGTTGAGCCGTCTGTGTCTCATGTGTAGACTTACAGCGCTGTTGTTGCCGATGCAGGTTGCCTTCCAGCCTCCATAGTTGCCGCTGGGGTCACTTTGGTACAGCTGGAAGCCGTAGTGTTTGTCCCAGCCCATGTACAGCAGAGAAACACCAAACGGCCTCTTCCCTGTTGAGACAACGCAGACTTTTAACTGACAGTGAAATCTAAAAATCGATCGGTTTCACAAACAGACGTAGACGTGCTAAAACATTTAACTCTGTTTGCAGATTGTAAACACCCTTTTCTGTTTTGTAATTGAAGACTCAGGTTTAGCAGTGCAGAGATATTCAGGCCATTGTCAATGTCATTTTCTAGAGTTAAGAAAACATATATTTGGCACAATCATTCCCTCTAATATCAGTCAAAATAATTGCAATTATATCATCCAGCCTTAAATTTCAGGGCAATAAACTGAACAAGGAGACTACAGTGCATCTTACCTCCAAACTGTGTGTAGGCTTGCTTGATGTCACACAGGGCTGTCACCAACTGCTCACAGGGTATTGGCTCCTGGTACTGCAATAAATATCTGAAGAGGAATAAATTCAACTGGTCAACAGTTTTTACTTAACATTAAAATATTTTAAAGGCAACAATTATATAAAATGTTAAAGAGGGACAGTTTTATTGATTACCTCTGTGCAATTAGCCGCAGCTCATTTGTCAGAACATTAGCATCTGATGTGATCCCAGCAACACTGCAGGCCATGTCTCTGAAAGATAATTCCCACATCACAATGTCAGCATATCTGAGGTGTTCAGTTTCTTTTTGTGTACTGGGAGTTCAGTTCACTCACTCATTGAGCTTGTAGATCTTCTCAGAGAAAAAGACCTCATCCAGCAGCTTGTGGATGTTGCGTCTCTCTGCAGCTAAAAGCACTCCATCCTTTGCTAGAATCCCGAGACATGTCCCGGCATGACCGATCGCCTCCATGGCGTACTCCACCTGATACAAGCGTCCTGTAAAACACAGTCACAAAGTTTATATTAATCGGACATTAAAAAAAACCACTAAAACAACTTAAATAAAATACTAATAATCAGCTCTTTCAACCAAATCTTACAGCCTTTATCAGTGAACGTAGCTGTTGTGGATTAAATTCATTGAGTTGAACCAATTCTATGATAAATTAGCAAACTCCATGAAGGCTGTGAGATGCATCTGAAAGCTAGTGGAGGGACCTTGGGGTACGACTATTTTGTCAAGTTACTGTTTCCACAGACAAACCCAAATTAGACAAAATAAATTTATCCTCTGAACATAATGTCTTTAAATCCATCATCACAAACAGACCCACAAAACCATAGAAAAGCCATTGGTCAACTCAACGACATTTACTGTTAATTTTTAGCCAACATTTGGTATCTTTGGCAAAAAAAATGACATATTTGATATATTGGGAAATTGGATGATATGGAGGCATCTGAAGATATAGCTTAATTATCAGATAATTAAATAAAATAACACTTGCCTTCAGGAGAAAATATGGTTGTCCGGGAATCATATCTGCGAGACTAAACAACAAAGAAACAACAGGTAATTATTATTATTATTATTATTATTATTACAGGTTACAATGATGAAAACCAAATGTGATTACTGTGTATATAATACATCTTAATTGTATACAATATCTACGCTTATGTAAATATGGATGATGCACACATGAAACATACAAATTATCGAGATAATCTGTAGATATTTACAGTTATTTATATATATTTTTTTATTTTGTTTGTGTTTCATAAAAATACTGATGTCTTATCAAATGTTTGGAATGGCACAGAAATAAAAATAAAAACACTAAAACTTCTGATATTATTACACAAACAAGACATAAGAGAAACAAGGACTGGCTTACTTCATCATTTATAACCATAAAGAGCATAAAATCCACCTACCATTTTTTTCTTGTGACTGGATTTATTCTGTAAAAATATAAAAACAAGCTGACATAAACAGGCAGAAAATAAATAGTGAAGCAAACGTTTCAGCTTTTTTGCATTGATACCGAGATAACTTCTCTGATTTCACAACTTATTTTACGCGAAAAACACTTCTCCTTTGCCAAATATAGACAAACATCTACGGTATAATAAGACTATGATAATGTATGTATTGTGTGCTTTGATAATTGACTCTTCTCTTCTAATTGTGTGACAGCTAGCTAACGTGAGCTAACTGCTGCTGCGCAGAATGAATCTGCAATATCTGAGCATGCTAGTTCGTTAGCATGCTACTACTTCATAATAAAGAAAGTCTACAGACTTTACAGAGTCAAACTCGACTGACACTGTGCTGTGCTGGAATAGAAAACAACACCCTGGTGAGTAGAGAAGTACTTATACATGTAAAAATATATATTACCTTGGCTTAAAAGGACTAAACTTTTCCCCGAAGCTGAGAGCTACTTTCAGTTTGATGTTTCCTCTCGGCGTTATTTTTCCTCCAGCCGTATTTTACAAAGCCCCGCCCTACGCTAACTCTGATTGGCTGACCCAGATATTCTTACCCCAACTTCTAACCAATCTCACTCCTCATGTCTAAACCTAACCAACCCAATCGACGTAGGAAACGGATTCTAGCCAATCAGAGGTAGAGTAGGGCGGGTCTACGCGGAATGCGGGTAGGAAACACACAAGTACACAGCGCCCCCTGCTGGTGGGAGGACCGATCACTTCAAAGATGGTGGTAGAATTAAGCAGTGGTGAGTAACCCAGTACATTTACTTAATTACTGTACTTAAATACAATTTTGAGGTATTTGTACTTTACTTCAGTATTTCAATTTGATGCTACTTTATATTTTATATTTTCACTTCACTGCATTTCAAAGGGAAATATTGTACTTTCTACTCCACTACATTTATTTGACAGCTTTAGTTTTCTTTTCAGATGAACATTTGTCCACCCCGTGGACATCATATCCTCGTATGGTGTCCTTCATATTATTATACACAACACTGGTAATATAAAGTATTAAAAGGTGACACAACAGCAGAATCTAAGACATCAAAGGTGTTAAAAACAGTTTTCACAGGTTTGAACTTTGTCTCGTCTCTCTGCGCTCTCTGTGATTCTTGACGCAACAGCATCACCTGTTGTTCAGACCAACACATCTAACTGCCAGCTGCAGTCACATGACAGACCTCTTCATGCTGCCTGCTGTGTGCTGTTGTTTCATCTGACAAGAATAACATAGAGACAATGTTGCTTTGTGATGTTAAGAGAGTTTAGAGGTTTAGGAGACGAATATGAAAATGTTGCATAAGACTGATACAAAAAGGACTAAAAGACTTTTTTACTTAACTGAAGCTTATAGACTTTATTGAATGAATGTAAAAGCAAACTGCATCATCAGAAACAAGTCATAAATCAGTGACATCTACCCATAATCATCATTTTAATTTAATTTGCCAAGTTAAAGTCTCTTTTTCCAAACAACATCGTGTTCCCTGTGAATCATTCATTTCCACAAACACACTTGTTTCCTTTTTTGTCATGAAATGAAAGTGAAACTTACAAAACAACAACAGAAGAGGCAGCGTCATTATCTAATCCGGCTCTAATCGGACAACACAGTTTTTGCTGAAATAGTCACCTGATTTCACAATTACTCCACGTTCCCTGATTAACTTGAACACTTTTTTTTTTTTACACAGAGATACAAAATCAATTTACTCCAACTGACAGAACTGATTATCAAAACACATATTTACAACACATCATACATTTCCCTTAACCCATGCTGTTGTTTATCCAGATAGATATTTATATCCCTTTATTAATTATAACTTTTAAAACCTAAAATTAAACTGAACAGCTTCTAAAATGTACAATTTCTTTCATATATATATAAAAAAAAAACTCCATTTCTCACACAACTTTATCTGCGAGCCGTGCTCATTTATTCAACACAACCTAGCTGTGGATGCACCTAAGTACGAACACACAGACAGTCCAGCATGTAGCGGCTGAGTGAATGTGGTCTGGACCTTGTGGAGGAGAGTCATAGTTTCAGAGACGCTGTAGAAGGACAGAATACCTGCTCTGTGATCCAGGTACACTCCTACTCTGGAGGACCGAGTACCTGAGAGAATTGTACTGATGCTGTTATGTTTGAAATCATAAAATGAGCCGTGACAATCTAATACCCAAGACTTGTCATTGTCTTCAAATTCACTTTCATACCCTGTCCTGTTAATATTCTTGTATGCGACTGCTACTGAAACGCCGTCCCCGCTCAACTCCACCTCCCAGTAACAACGTCCAGTCAGACTCTCTTTACTCAGAACCTGAGGATGGTCAGTGAATCTGTCTGGATGATGTGGATATGGCTGTTTTTCACTAAGTCTCACATTTATCACTTTCCTGTTTTCCTGCAATAATACCAGCTGTGTGTTTGCTGTGTTTGGATCCAGTGTGATTTGACGTGAATATTGTAAGAACTCAGTTCTGGTCTTGGGCTCTTCGGCTGTCTGTAAAACATCCATTTCGGTCTCTGTCTGTGAGGTTTTGGTCCATTCCTCACTAAGAACGTCCTGTAGTTTATCTCTGAGATGTGACACTGCTGCCGTCACATCCTCAAAGTAGTTGAGATGATGGATTTGGCTGCTGGTTGAGTTTGTAGACCCACTGAGCGGTGACAGCGAGCGGTAACGGTGTAGAAACTGGATGTGATCCTCCGTGTGTGAGAGCTGCTCCAGCTCAGTGGCTTTCCTCCTCAGCTCAGTTATGTCCTGCTCCAGCTTCTCCTGAAGCTCTTTGGCTCGACTCACTTCAGTTTCCTGCTGGGATCTGATCTGCCTCATCACATCACAACTTTTTTTTTCCATGAGTTGGAGCAGCTGGGTGAAGATATCCTGGCTGTCCATCACTGCTTTATCAGCAGAGTGATTGGTGGCCTCCACCTCCTGCTGAAGCAGCCTTAACTCTTTCTGTCTGTCCTGGATTCTCTGCTGGATTTGTTGCCAAACCTCCCTGGCCTCTCTCTGCCTCTCTGGTGGCCTCTCTGGTGCAGCCTCCACCAGCTGGTGATTTTGAAAAGTCGGATATTGATAGTGGGACTGGAGATGGAGCGCGCAGTAAGAAGCCCTACAGTGCAGACAGGACTTGGTGGCTTTCAGCTTCCTCCCTGTGCAGCCGTCACAGGCCACATCTCCAGGTTTGGCATAGCAGTAATCAGCTAGAGAAGTTTGTTGTGTAGTCTTCCTCAGCTCCTCCACTAAATCTGCTAACATGGTGTTTTTCAGCAGGACAGGCCTCGGTATGAAGCTGTATCTGCATTGAGGACAGCTGTAGATCTTCCTCCGATCCTCTCCATCCCAGTATTTTTGAATACAGCTCAGACAGTAGCTGTGGCCACAGGTAGTAGTCACCGGCTCCTTCAATAGATCCAGACAGATCGAACAGCAGAACTGCCGTCTTTCCAGCTGAACTGCTTGCTGAGCCATCTTCAGATGCAAAAGTTTCACTTTCTCACAACAACATAAAAGCTGAGGTGCGACTCAAAGCTAAACCCTGGTTTTTTATGTTTCGGTTCACCTGCTTATCTGCGGTGAATGAGGCTGCTCAGCTGTGTGTTAAAGACCAAACAGCAGAGGGAGGAGTTATCAGGTTTAAGTTTCATGTTCAATGTACAAAATTCCTGGAAAAGGAGCAGCTTCTGATACTGATACTAACCCTTATTAGCAACCTGAGTTCAACCAAGAAATAGTTATCATTATGTTGCATCATGTTGAGTTTAAAGCAGCAGCTCCGTCTCTTAATAACTACGTTCATATCATAAGTTCTTGTTTTTCCAGTTATGGTTTTTTTTTTTTAGCTTTCCTTTTCCTTTTAAGAAGAAGGATGAAGATTTGACAGAATGAAAAATATACCGGTAATAGGTTTTTAAAATACAACACAGCGTTTGAGAATAAGGCAGTGGTATTTAAGTACTTTTTTTTCAGTGTTTATATGAGCACCTGACTGTTGTTTAAAAATATTAAGTGTGTGAATCTATCCTTTAAAGATTTTAGTTTATTAAAAGGTAATAAATTAGAAACAAACATACATAATTATGTTTTAGCTCATTTTGTTTGTTTTGTGATTGATGATTTCTTTCTTTCTTTTTATGTATTTATTTGGCACACTGTGTTTGGCAATTGTCATTAGTTTTCTGGCATTATTTTTTATAGATTAAATGTATTGCAAACCTTTTATATAGTATACACAGACAGTCAGACACGTGTCCCTCTAGCCCTCGTGGTTAGCAGTAATAAAACACCTGAATCATCATGAAAAGTAAAATACAGAGAAAGAAGAAGAAGATCTGCTGCGTGTCATTGGTCGTTTTGTTTCAGCAGCATGGCGTTTTGAATGGAAGCAGGAAGCTGGTGGTTTAATCCTAGGACGGTGAAGTCAAAAAACCCGCCCTACTCTACCTCTGATTGGCTAGAATTCGTTGCCTTCATAGGTTGGGTTGGCTAGTTTTAGGCATGAGGAGTGAGATTGGTTAGGATTAGAGTAGGAATATCAAATGAGCCAATCAAAAGCAGCGTAGGGCGGGTCATAATTTTTACGACCTCGGACAAAAAAAATATTACAAGCAGGAAGACGAGCTAACGAGCCGGGAGATTGCTAGCTTATAACTACGTCGTTATAATATCGTTTAATACCGTATAATGACGTTATTTAGAAAAACATATTCTTTAATCGGTTGCTGACATGACATTAAGGCCCAGACTTTAAAATAAACATCTGTCCGAAGAGGTAAGCGTATAGGTAAGTGCTCTGTAACTTAACACAGGGCTAACTAGCTCATCATTGGCTAACGTAGGCTTAAGCTACACAGTGCGGTTGGTGATAACAGGTTCATTTTTTAAATAAACACCTGGTGTTGTCTTTGTTTGACTTACTTTGTTAGGGTTTAATAAGCGTTATCAGCTATAGCACACGACAAGTACCCTTCAGGCTTTCAGGGTACACGGTGTCCTCTTCACAGGAGTCAAGTACAAACATGTTAAATGGTGTTTATAACATGCTAATTCAGTCACAACACTTGACAGGATTCTCAGAAATGCAGTTTGACCTTTGAACCCTGTCACACATACAAGAGGACAAAGACAAAGTCAGATCAACCTACAAATGTGATTCAGGTTTATTTAGTCACATATGAGGATGTCACCTTAACACTGATTGACATTTTTCAGCATTTTTCAGCATTTTGTGGACATGTCTGAAGGAGCCTTCGTATTATAAATAAATAGTCACCATTTTTGGGAACATGACTGAATTGGAGAGGGATTGACTATATGGTGATGATTTACATATGTTAGTTATCTCAGTTTGTTTTAGGCCATTGTGCTGTAAATGAATTAATGCAAATGACTATGGCAATATTACGATGACATACCTTTACTGAGGTGTAAGCAATTTAATTTGCTGGATCACTCAAAAAATTTCAATCTTGTCCTTTTATTCATTAGGACTACTTAAATTGCGCCGTATCAAGATGCATAATCAAAATAGACTATAATATGTTGATAATGTTAAGGAATAATGTTGTGTAAAATGACATATTAAAAGCCTGTTTAATGTTACCTATTAACAACTGCTCAGTTGATTTATGAGAAAATTTAGTTATCACAGTATAGTATAGTTAGGGGCGGCAGTAGCTCAGTCCATAGGGACTTGGCTTGAGAAACCGGAGGGTGGCGGTTCAAGTCCCACATGGACCAAAAATATGGAAGGTGGGCTGGTAGCTGGAGAGGTGCCAGTTCACCTCCTGGGCACTGCCGAGGGGCCCTTGAGCAAGGCACCGGGCTGCCCATCACTCCACCATCTCTCTCTCCACTTTGCATGTATATATGCCATCTGCCTGTACTGCATGTCTGTGCCATTGCATGTGTGTGTGTATAAATGCATGTATGAAAAAAAATAGAGTGATAAGTAAATTTCCCCATTGAGGGATAAAATAAAGTATATCTATAGTATCATCTATTCCCAGGAGATTCAGCAACTTAGCCTCTAAGAACAACAGCCATTCACAAAAGACCCCATGTGACTCTAACGACTGTCGTTATAACACAATAGAACACTAAACGAAGTCGAAACTAACTTTCACCACCCTCAACGACTGTCACTAAACGACTGTCGTTGGGCACATGGAGTGTTAATGAGCCAATGACATCACTGGCCATGTGACTGCCTCCACAGAGGTTAAATACCTGGGTTTCTACACCAGCTAGTTGGACTAGTCCCAGCCTAGTCAAGCTAGCATGAACTGATGAAGCCTCTTGGATGAGAGGTGAAACGTCTTCAAAGACAAATAACCAAATCCAGTTGCGATTGATTTAATCTACTTGAGATAACTACGACCTGGATGAATGAGAATATTCACAGGCTTATCACAGTATAATTACCACATGTGCTGATTTTATTGATGTCACCAAGCCCTGCTAATTTCCACTTGCTTTACGCTGTCAGGCAGGGATCAGTCTGATGAGGGGCTTCCTACAGCTGACAGGATGCAGCAGAAGAGGAACATCCAGATCATTGAGTGGGAGGACCTGGACAAAAGGAAGTTCTACTCTTTTGGGGTGTTCATGACCATGAGCATCCGGGCCACCGTCTACCCGGCCACACTCATCCGTACTCGGCTCCAGGTGCAGAGGGGCAAGTCGCTCTACAGCGGCACCTTTGACGCCTTCTTCAAGATCCTGCGGGCGGAGGGCGTACGAGGCCTGTATCGTGGCTTCATGGTCAACACCTTCACCCTCATCTCAGGCCAGGCTTACATAACCACCTACGAGCTGGTGAGGAAGTACGTCTCCCAATATTCTGATGACAATACGGTCAAGTCACTGGTGGCGGGCGGCTCGGCCTCCCTGGTCGCTCAGAGCATCACTGTCCCGATAGATGTTGTTTCTCAGCAGCTGATGATGCAGGGCCAAGGGGAACACCTGACCCGCTTTCGGCTCAATTCAAACACAGAGACTGGAAAACCCAAAAAAGTGTTCGGCCAAACCAGAAACATTATGGCTCAGATATTTGCTGCTGATGGTTTCCGGGGCTTCTACAGGGGATATGTGGCATCTTTACTTACCTACATCCCAAACAGTGCTGTCTGGTGGCCCTTCTATCACTTTTATGCTGGTGAGCTGAAACTCATGTTTTCTAAAAATATTAAGCATGAGAAAGAGATGCACTTGTGTGGTAGTGCAGTTTTTTTTGTCTGTTGTTTATATTTCCATTTGCATTTGTACATCTGTACTGTGAGTGAAATGCAAAGTTTTTGACTGTATTGTTAATAATGTATCTGTATCTGTGATGTTCAACAGAGCAACTCTCTAAACTCGCTCCCAGTGACTGTCCTCATCTGATTCTACAAGCCATGGCTGGGCCGCTAGCTGCTGCTACTGCCTCTACTGTCACCAACCCAATGGATGTTGTCAGAGCCAGAGTGCAGGTAGCCCTCATTTATATCCATCAGGCTGCATTAAAACACAGGAAGTAAAAAACAGAAGTAAATATAGGGCTGCTGAGTTAAACTGATCACTCACAGCACAAAAGTTTGTTTTTTTAATTTCTAATGTTTAGTGGCTGTAGTTTAATCCGGTACAGAAGAAATTGCATTTAAAAAAATATTTTTCCTTGTGTGCGTGTGCAGATAACTGGCAGACAAGGCAGTTAAAGTTTTCAATGACTGACACAATAGCTGTTACTGATTAGTCAGCTTTCTTTGTCAAGTGACTCTATCACTATCTAGTGATAGTGCATATCTCAACACACTAGAGAAGTTTCGCTGTCCAGTTGAAGACAGTGAAAGTGAAGTGACCAAGTCATACCTCTTTATACTGGAGATAAATAAATAATATTTATCACAGTAACTGAGCGAACTGACGTTTTGCAATAATGTAATAATAACTCGACTGTATATGTGTGTTTTGTTTAGGTTGAAGGAAAGACTTCGGTCACTGAGACGTTCAGGCAGCTGATCAAAGAGGAGGGTTTCTGGGGACTGACCAAAGGACTGTCGGCACGCATCATTTCATCCACACCCACCGCCATCGTCATGGTGGTCGGCTACGAGACGCTAAAAAAGCTGAGTTTGCGACCGGAGCTGGTGGATTCGAGACACTGGTAGACGCTACCTGGACATTCTTCGTACGGACCATGTGCCATTTTTAGCCCTGAGCCCTAAATTAGAGCAGTGTGAAAGTGAAAAGTAGCTGACGGTACGCCGCTTGTTGTTCTTTAAAACTCATGTCTTATCGAGCAAAAGCGGCATATCATCAGCCACTTTTCAAACTGCAGAAGGTTTGTTGTAGAATAACATCCTGGGGAACAAAAATTCGGGCCACTTTTAACAGACAAACCCTTTGTTCAAATATGCATTTGACTATTTGTACCAACATATTAGTCGCTGAACAGTCACACATAGTTCAATTAGAATTAGGCGTCACTACATACTTTATTTTTTAACACCGGCAGAAATTGACAAATCATTGCAACTTTATAGAATTTATTTTGTTAACTTGGTGATTAAAAACTAATATATGCTCTACCAGCAGCGTCTTTGCGGTGGACGGTGCCGTTATTGTTCTGCTGTAGTCATCTGTGCTTTTGCCGTCGTACCGAAACCAAACAGCCGCACATCAAAGCCTCGTTTTCGGCGATGGTCAGAGACACGTCATGTGACGCGTACAGAGAAACAAATCTTTCCTGTGTGTTCCCCCTCTCTCACCAAACTAGTTTCCATGTATGTGCTGCAGTTGTTTTCTGTTGGCCTTTTTTAAATTGCTGCCTTCATAGTGTGAATCATGACGAGCAATCTGCTAATTTCTTTAGTTTTCAGCTGCGAGAAGCACAGTCTGCATTAGAATTAGCTCAACGTGGCAGCCTGTGCTGCAGGACTCTTTGATTTACAGTTTGTCTTGTACGCTATCGTCAAGATTAATGACTTGACAAAGCAAAATATTTCATCTGCAATTTGTACAATAATGCAGTTACCAAGCTGGTTAATTAATGGCTGATTTAGTGTACCTAACTACCAGGAAGTGGAGCATAATGTGCGAGTATCTGAATTGAAGGTTTTCCTATTGTGACCGTAAATGTTGTGTGCAATAATGTAAACGTTTGTAAACACAAAATGTGACCCTATATTTCTTGTAAAATGTGTGAATAACATGTCCTTAAAAAAATGTATTATACCTAATTTATTCTTTTTGCTTTCAGTGAGTTTTAAGGATTATTCTCCGTTTGTTTATGATCAATAACTCTTGATTAGAGTGGCTCGTGCAGTTTGTTGATTTCTGTGTTGTTGTTGTTTGTTCTTGTCGTCATTTTAGGGAAGATGATGGATTTTCACAAGAAATTATATGGAGTTTTATTTGTTTTCCGTTTGTAGGACTTGTAGGACTTACACTTTGTCACTGGTTGTATTTTCATCAGGATGAAGCAGGATGACGATAACAGGCTGTTTCAGGTAGTTTGAAGGCAAAAAGTATAAAGATAAAGCCATAAAATCCCTGAACTTTCCAGCAATTATATGTAAATTTGCTCATGAACATTTAAGCGATTCTTACTAAACTAAACTCGTAGGTGTAGGAGTATTTCTTCAGGGCAATTCTCCATCTTTTTAAAGGCATGTTTTTACTAAACTTTTACAAGCCTTTAGGGAGAAAAGGGTGATGGAATAATATTGACTACTGAATTTCTATTGTTTCTTTGCACAGCTCCCAGTAGTGAGCGCCGTTATGTCGCCAGTAAACTGCGAGCAACAGAGATTAAATCAGAACTCAAGCATCGTGTTATAAAGTACGCAGCGTTTCACATTATGTTTTATGTGTTGTTCAACTAGTCGCTCAATAAAACATCACAACAGCTCAACAAAACAACAAGTTCGTGCCTTTTGTGTTTGTGAGCAGATCAAACTATTGAACCTGACTGTTTACAGATTAAAGGAAATAATGGGTTTGTAAAGAGATTAATTGATGGATATATCCTGTCAAACTATGTTCTGTGATCATTTCAGGATTTAAAATCACTTTTAACTGTAGTTTAAAGACATTGATCCCTATATACAACTACATTAGACTCATGCAGGATTTTATTTAGGCTGATATAAATGTAGTCATGTTTAAAATCAGATCATAATAAATCAATTGAAATTGGGTTTTTTTTAAAATATATTTTTCAGACAAACTCTGTAATGCTGACACTAAATTATCTAATCTATCTCACATCTATCAGCTAACATGCAGTTTATTCCTGTTTCTGGGTGATTTACTCTATTAGAAACGAGTCAAACGTGCTGTGAAATAGTTTGGAAGTTATTGAATGGTAGAATTTTGCCTTTTATTATACGTTTAATATCAAAAACACTGATTTGACTTTAATGACGGGTCGATTTTAGCACACTCTTTAAAAAGCTTTAACTGTTTTTTTTATGATACGTTTATGAGCATTTATTTCATCTGGGTTGAACCCAACATTTAAAAAGCTGCTCCTACACATCCTTTGATGTGCAAAAGAACGTCGAGAGGTTTCGTTTGAACAACATGAACTGCAACAATTCAGAATAATTGTTGAATTCCTCCGGGAGTCCATTGTGTAGTTGACGTCCGTCATGGGGGGAAAAAAAATGTGAGAAGCTAATGTGTTTCCTTTATGTCCTCATAACCGTGGGGCGTCCATACATCTTATAGAAGGTGACGCTCTGACAGCAAAGGTCATATCTCATTATGTTAGTCAGGTAATGAGAAGAAAGGATCGACTGAGGGGAAGTCGATTTAGTTTTTATCTAATTTGGCTGCAAAAGATAATCCTGCAACATTCAGTGTGATTCTTCAGGCAGTTTTAAGGAGATATAATTGGTTTTTTTTATATAAGAACAGCAGTCATTAAAGTTGAATTTAAAGCTGTAGAAATACCAGAAATAACTGGCACAAATGTTAAAAGTCACGACGATAGATGGCAGCAATTCTCTCACATCCCACCTTTTTTTTCTTTTTTTTAATGTTTTGTCAGAAATTCCCCCAAACTTTCCCCTCTCCTCCTTTCAACACTTTCTCTGCTGGAAATAAAGGCACTCCGAGTCAAAACAGACAAATCTACTGATGAATGAAAGCAACCAAGGAGGCCTCGTGAAGACAGCGGAAGTCTTCTTTGAGCTGGACGCTTCCTGCTCTGCTCTATACATTAATTATCAAGCGGTGTCTGGAAGGCACTTTGTCAAAAAGACTGATGAGACGCTGTCAGAGAGGGAACAAATCTGACTTGGCTGAGGTTAGAGGAAGGGCCTCTCACTCTCGGGGGGATATAATGGTGGAAGATATGCAGGATAGAAAGAGCACTGAGAACGTCTTTATGGAAACTGTATTGAGAGACTGTTGCGTAATTGTCTGTGCAGCTAAATGGGAAATTAAATAAATAAATATCTAAATATATATATATATATATATATATAAATAAAAGGAGCTGTTGTTATTATCCTTAATATTACTGATGTGATCTTACTGATCCAAATTCTTTGTCTCTATGAGTCTTTGCCTAAATAAATAAATAAATAAATAAATAATTAAATAAACAAACAAACAAACAAATAAATAAATAGAGAGCTGCACCACAAATCAATTTTTTCCACTTATATTATACACTTTTTTTTTTTTTTTTTAATTAGTTGTTTTTACCATTTTTTCAAAGTTAAATCAAACAAAAACTTCTTTGAACCCATTTAAAAAAAAAATTTGCCCCAAATTACAAAAAGACAAACATACAAAGAAAAAATATATTTTCTCAAATTTCTCTGCTGGTATCCATCCATGCAGATAGTTATATCTCTCTGGCTCTTATTACAATAGAGGTAAAAAGGAATTTGATGAATTGAAACTCCATTTGTTTTGGGTGGCAGCAGATATCTCAAAATCTGGGAAAATAAAACCAAAAAGTGTCTGAAAGATGATGAGATATAAAGTGAGAAAAGATGTTTCTGGTAGTTTTGGGTGAACTTGTTAAATCCTCTATAGGGTTGATACATTAAACAAAACTAATAAAAAAAGGAGTTCAAAAAGGGTTTTATTGTACAATTCTTCAATTTGTACAAAATGCACCATTAATTTCCACCGATGAGATGACTGGTATTACAGATGAGACACTTCATCTGAAACATAATTTAGGACGGTCATTAAATGAATTCTCTAATGACAATAAACCATTAAGAGTGTGTGTATGTGTGTGTGTGTGAGTGAGTGTGGGAGAGGAGGAGGAGGCGGAGGAGGTGGAGGGGGTCCAATCTGCTTTGTGGGATCATTACACACAGGGAGGAGAGAAGGAGGGAACAGGGGAGAGAAAGAGCCTGAAGAAAAGGAGCGAAGGAGACAGACGACGAGAGGCGACGGCTGACGACACCAAACGACACCCAAGAAAGAAAAAATGCCAAATTTCACAGGAACCTGGAAAATGAAAAGCAGCGAGAATTTCGATGAGATGCTCAAAGCTCTGGGTGAGGACGTTGCTCTCTTTTTCTCCCGTGAAGGTTTGAATGTGTTTTTAGTGAGAAGATGAAGTGAATAAGCCTGTCAGAGTTGTATTTTAGAAGACCACACCTGGCATTACACTGCAGGAAAAGGTTTTATTTTATTTTATTTTAAATGCACGCAGGGTTGACTGGTGGTATTTGGATTTTTAAATGTAAGAAACAAAAAAATTTAACATAAATAACTCGCGAGGTGCAAACTGGAGACATGAGAAGCATTTCAGACAGTAGCTTACTAAATAAAAAACATTAAATGTACTTAAGCCTCTATTAAAATATGATCTTTATCACAATTTCTCACCTAATCTAACATCTCTATTAATACCTCCATGACTACACTGGCTTTACTGCAGCAGAGCTCAATTGTTCTTCATGCAGATAGTTGCATAGTTGCAGGAAACTAATTAAAAACTAAAGTTGCTCCAAACCGACTGAATCTGGTTTCAATTGCAGACTGGTTGCACTGATGCTGCTGATCCATCTCAGTGATGGACAGTGATGCAGGGAACACACTTGAAGCCTTTGCTCGTCTGATTGTTTGTACTGTAGCTGCGTGACAGAGAGGGTTAAGAGCTTTTCTGCTCATTCTGCAGGACAGACTCTATCAGGACCTACAGGAGAGCTAAACAAAGCAAAGGGAGCCAACATTCCTCTCTCTCATCACCTCGTCTCTGCATCCTCTCTCTCCCGTTTTATTCGCAACATCTGCTGATAACCATCTCAGCTGCAGCTCCCCGAAGGATTCTGGTTTTTATTTGATAAAAAACCCGACAGCAATAATGCTGTAACAGCTCCCGCTGACATCTGAAAAGCTATTTGCTTTCACTGATAGATAGTTTCATGACTGAATCAGTGATTTTAAAATCACCAGAGACCGATAAAGACTCACGGCTAGGTCTGTTCTCAGGTGTGAATGCCATGCTGAGAAAGGTCGCGGTGGCGGCTGCATCCAAGCCCCACGTGGAGATCAAGCAGAACGGCGAGCATTTCTACATCAAGACGTCCACCACAGTGCGAACCACGGAGGTCAACTTCCTCGTCGGTGAGGAGTTTAACGAGGAGACGGTGGACGGCAGAAAGTGTAAGGTAATGTAATTTAAGACAAAAATCAGGTTGGTTTTTAAACCTTCAAACACTAAAAGGGCCATCATGAGGAGGATTGGATGAAGTTGATAGCTTTGTGTATTAAAACAAGTCTTGGATGGTGAGAATCTGAACATATCATTATGAAAAAAAAAAGAAATTAATCATCAGTATCATTCGTACTACATCAATAGACGTAGAAAGTGAAAGATGTAGATCCTCATTAAAGTGCTGCCTTTCCACAGAGTCTGGCCTCATGGGAGACAGAAAATAAGATTTACTGCAAACAGACTCTACTGTGCGGGAACGGCCCCAAAACCTTCTGGAGCCGAGAACTCAGAGGGGATGAACTCATACTGGTGGGTAGATTGGTGATTTATTTATTTATTCACTCACTTAACTATGAGATATGGTGACGGTAATGTTTTTGTGCTCAGAGATAATTGATAATTAATAATGGATCTTCTCTTTGTAGGATTAAAAGTATAACAAACTGTTCTCTTTTATTCAAATGTGAATCTGAAAATGCTCTCATCCCTTCATCCTGATGAGACAATGACACAAACGTCCCGGCAAAAAAAAAAAATTTTTATAAAAAAAGTAGGATGAGGTGTCAAATCCAGAGGTCACGTGAACCATTTTCTGTGTTTGCCAATAAGAAAACAAGAGGTGGGTTAAAGGGACAGTTCTCAAAATTGTTGTGTATCCTTAAAGGAATAGTTTGACACTTTTAGAAATACATATAATATAGTTAGATGAGGGGAAAATTAAGATGTTGTATCAATCTTCTCACCTAATTCTCTGCTAGAGAGCAAGATTATGTCTTAAAACTGAGTGTGTGTCTATAACGATGACGGGTCTTTCCAGCAGGAGCAGAAACCAGAACGAGACTGTAAAAAAGAGGCCATAAGTGGGTGGTAATGTGAAAATGATCCGATCAATATTTTTCCAAACTAGTTTGTAGGAAATGTGACGGCCACTGGGAGACTATCATGTATTTCATGAATCCCCTTCTTTTTGCCAAATGAGGGTGTGTATAAACATGCCTGTATGTCAAAGTAAGGACATTATCTTTAAGGGGAGGGGGTTTTATTTCATTTTTTTTTTATATATCATTATTATTATTATTTCACGGTGGTCTGATCTTGCTGTTGGCTGCACATTAATTAAAAGAGAAATGACGTACAAGAAAAAAAAGAAGAAAAAGAAGTGAATTATTTGCCATTTCTCCTCTGAATACAGTCATAGTTTGCAGCAACACCTATTCAGGGGCCTCACAGGGAAACATTTCGCCGCCATACGTTTGTCGTCAGACGCTACAGACCGCGCGGCACATCCGTTACAAACACCGCCATCTCAATTTCCTGGCAATTCGAGATCACCAAGACAGTTGAGGGGTTTGTTTTTTTTTTGTGAACATCTGGGCTTGATTGGATTTATTGGCCAGATGGACAGAAAAGTTGAATTTTTTTTTAAATTGTGATGGAGATCTCCTCCTTTACTGACTATGACTGACCTCTGAAGCAAAGCAATCAGGAGGACATTTGAGAGAGAGAGAGAGAGAGAGGGGGGAGAGGCTGTAATTTGGATCGGATGCAGGTTTTTCAAACTGAAAGAAAAGCTTTGAACCGGGAGAAATCTGTTTTTATTCAAGATAAGGGTGTGTACGTCTGTCAATGTGGTGTGATGGGGCTGTAATCTGATAGGCGTGTGAGGTTGAAAACATTGGAGGGTGGAAAAATCATTGAGTTTTACCAGTGAGGAGATAGAGGTCTGATATATTCCCTGATGACCTTTAATTTAAGCATTATTATTATTATTTTACATCTCACTTAATATATTGAGATGCTGTGAATTATTTAACCAACAATCTATTTAAACCTGTATTGTTAATGTATTATTCAGGGTTTTAAAAATTTACACGGTACAGCACAGAAAAGTTGAAATGAGTAGAAACCCTTTTTTTTTCTTTTTTCTTCTTCTTCTACATTTTGACATGTCGCAGCTGGTAACAGGTATGAAAAAAAAGTCTATTCATCCTAATAACTGATTATTTTTACTCTCGGTCCTCATTTGTGGTTTTCAGTGAAATGTTTTGACAACTATTGGACGTCTGTAATCAAATTTCATAACAATCCATCCACGTTTTATTTTAAGATGGATCGGAAATAACTTAGCGCAGCGCCATCATCAGGTCAACTTTTATATTGAGCCAATATCATCATCGCAGTCGAGTCTTCCATCCGCAGCCATGTTATATAACATATTCTTAAAATTTAATTCCTAAAAAAAAAACGCCATCGTCCACTGACAGCAGAGAAATATGATCAAATCTTTCAGTATAAAAGAGAAAAAAAACAAATGAGGAGAAACTTGAATAAAAAAAAAAAAACAGCAGAAGAGGAAATGAAGCTCTCGGTGAAAGATGGATGGATGCAGGGCTTAATGAAGACAACATGTGGTGGTGATCAAAGATGGCTGGACTACAATGACCATCTAAAAAGTCTAAAAAAAGAAAAAAAACAAACTTTTATACGTCCATGTGAGGAACCTCATACACTTCCTTTACAGTTAAAGCCAACAACTTATGATTGGAGCCAGGAGTAAGTTGTGCGGCTGGTGTGACGGTGTCGTGGGGGGTCTTTGGGTCCATATTGGTTGTGTTTCTCCTGCGGACTCTAATTGGCCTCATTGATCACACAGTTGAGAAATGCCATCGGACCCTGGCGTTAGCTTCAGTTAATGTTTCCCTCGGCATCGGGCCACGTGCCAGATGGAGTCATCTCGGCTCCATTTTTCACAGCCCGGGTCTGCTTCCCCCCCCGGTCTGAGATAATGATGATGTGTAGCGCTGCAGTTGGGACATAACGCTACGCCTCTGGGACTCCCATAAATCTTAGGAACTGGACACACCCACCCCTGACCTGAGGAGGAGGAGGGTGGGGGGTTTTCTTTCTCATTTTCATATCAGTTTGTGTCATATTAGCGTCATGATATTAGAGGAATTAAAAAAGGTGGAAATATAGTAGAGCTGAAGCAAATATCAAATATCTATACTCGACAGTTATATGAAGACGTGTTTTATTCCTGCTTTGTTCATTTCAGAAAGAACCACGAGAGGTAATGAGCTGATGATTGCAATATATAAAAATAGAAATATAATTCATGAATAATAGGAAACCTCAGAACGGGCTACACGCTAATGCTGATTAAATGGTATTCAGATACTTTTTCTTTTTTCTTTTTTCCTTCTCCCTCTCCATCTCTTTTCCAGACCTTCGGAGCGGATGATGTGGTGTGCACACGGATCTACGTACGAGCGTAGCGGACGTCGTCCACGTTGTTTCCAAACTCCAAAAATGAGTCGCCCTCGTTTATATACAGCCGTCACAGAATATCAACACATTTCAAACAACTCCAAATTGTTTTGCATCTTCATAAATCACAATTTCAGAGCCGTTCTGTTCCCCCTTTTTTTGTATATAATTTTTCTAGCATTTGGAAAATAAACAATCAATCAAAGTACGATTTCGTCTTGTTATATTGTAAAGTTGCAGATACTAAACTTATAATTCAGTGTGTTAATGGGCTGGTTTTTGTTTAAAAGTGACACTGTGGCAGAAATGAGAAAAGGAAATCGTTTCCGTCTGTTCAAAGGACAGTTTAATGCCAAACACCATACTAACACTCATATACAACATCATAAAAGTCAAGAGAAGAAACACATTAAAACAAGGTACAAACAATGTTTTGTTTTTTTTTTTTTAAATCTACAATCAGCTTCTCGGGACTTCCTGTGGTTTTCCACATTAAAACACAGTAAATATAAAAATAAAAACCCAAGTAATAAACTGTTCCAAGATTGTCTGTAGCTGGTTATGTAACTGACTGTAGCCTTAAATGTCCCTGGAAAATGTTGACAGATTAAAGTTTTGTGTCAGGCAGTTTCCTTTTTTTGGAGTGACACTAATCTGCATCTCCATATCAGACTTTTGGTTATTATTATTATTATGATCCATTCATGAAAATATATATATATATAAATTACTGCTTTCCTAAAGTTAAATGTTAAGAAAAAGCTTGTGTTTTATGTCCATTTCCATAGTTTCACACACTTAACGGATTTTAAGAGCGCTAAAATATTTTCAGGTCAGAAACCGATAAAAGCTTTTTTTTGACCATTCAATATTACCTATAATAATAATAATAATATCTACAGAGTTAATTCTGTTTTTTTTAAATAAACAAACCGCAGAGGAGGGGAAAGGGAATAAGAGTTTACATCCCTCTTTTAAGGGAACTTAACATTCACATTTGTATTTCAGCGAGAAATACAAACAGATAGCTTTGATTAACTGCAACTGGAGGAATTATTGCTTGTTATCTTGATCCTAAAAACTGTACACGAGTCACACGGATGACATTCACGTATAGTCCTACTATACATCCCGTCTGTGTTTGTCACCAATATACTTGGCATAAAAAATTAATAAACACAAATTCATGTACAGTTTTATAGACGTGAGATCATTAAATCTGTCAAAACAGATTCCAAACATTTGGTAAAGTTTGCATACAGGAAAAAAAGTTGAGAGTACTTTCAAAAATCGGACATTTACTGTTAGTTTCAAAAGCATAAATTGGTGCTCGGCTACATTCAGTCATGTTAAAACCACGAGTGATACTGATGACGTGTTGATAAGCACAAGGAGGGCAGACGGTTCTGTATGGAAACGTGTACAAACGGGTCGTTTTTCTACTAAATGAAGACTGAAGGGAAAAACACATTCAACAGACCACAAACCAAAACGATCTCTAATTAACACCCTTTGGTTTAAAAAAAAAAAAAAAAAAAAAATCTGTTAAAATTTTGCATTTTGTTAATGAATGTCTCTGCAACCTCTAGCTAAATATTGATACTGTGTGTGTGTGTTAATGTAAAAAAAAACCCAAAAAGATATAAACAACATATTTACACAGTGTTTGGGGGGCAGTCATAACTTATTGTACTTGAAACACACGCAAAGCATCTTCCCAGCAGTTGCTAGAGATGTTGAATATACAGTGCAGTAATTGAGCCTTTTACCATAAAAAACAAAACAAAAAACATTCACAGGATATACAATTTTACAGCTGGAAGCCAATTTAAGCTCCAAGTTAGAGTACACGCGTTTACACCGTTACAGAGGTAACGGGTTGTTGCTACCTAAAGAGAAAATCTGAGGTTGTGTGTTTTTATTTCCTGTTGATGTTGTGATGAAGCGGTCCTCCGAAAACAGCTTATTATTAATCGTTAAGTATGTTTTATGAAATGTTTAACCAGGTGTTTTTGTTCAAACTGACTTATTCCAAGGAGGAAAAGCAGTACGGAGTGTGGGTTTATATTATCAACTAATATAAAAAAATATGCATTTAATATTGTTTTTGAAAGTTACTAAAACATTTGGGTTTTTTTTTTCTGATCTAGTAACAGCGATACCTGCAAAAAACCAAGATTTCACAGACTTTGTAGGTTAAAACTTAAAAGTTAGCGCCAAGTTCCTGAAACGATTCAAAATTTGAAAAAAAAAAAAAAAGAAAAGAGGAAAACTTTGAATCCGACGTGAACGCTGGACTGACAACCACCCAACATTTGGCAACTGAATCCTGTAACGGCAGGTTTGCAAAATCTGCATGAAGCTGCTGTATATTTAAAGTAGGAGTCTGTTGTGTGATGACGATCACAGCCAACATTTATCCTTCAGAGAGAGAGAGAGAGAGAGAGACAGAGAGAGACTACAGTGTTCTGTACTTCACCCGGTACTTGTTTACGTTGAGATAATGGAGGACCTCGGGGTTGCAGGAAGTGGTACAAGAGACCAGGCCTTCACGTCCGTCTCCCATCAGCCACTTGTGGTTTTCGGCAGCCATGTCGCTCGTCACGTGCTCCTTGGCCCACGTGTCCAGCCAGGTCTGAAAGCGCCTGTGCAGGCGTGTGTTGACCCGCTGTTGAGACTGGAAGAAACATCAAATCGGAAAAATAGAGTCACCTTTAGGCTACCGTAATACTGCCGTTATAATAAATGTCATTTTTTACTTTATGTAAAATAATGATTAGCTTTTTTTATTCTCTTTTGTACAACTGGTGAACATTTCTGAGCTTTCCTTAACTGTACCGTTGTTTCTACGCTACCATCAAATTCACCAGAAAGTTTCTTTGAGATTCGCTCACCTGATGAGCCCGTGTGAGTGCCGTGTGCCTGTACATGTAGTCTTCTGATTTGCAGACATACACCATCTTGTAGGAATTGAGCTTGAACATGCACTCCATCTTTAGTTCACTCTTGCCGTCCTGCGACTTGTCGGAGGCGCCCTTGGTCATTCTCTCCTGTTGCAGTTGTTCCCATCCTCTCTGGCACTTCCTTATCCTTCTCAGATTCCTGAAAGCCAGAAAAGATCGACATGACATGAATGATACTGGCTGACTTAAAAATAAAAAAAATAAATCCTTGCTCTTTATTCAACACATCAAAAAAATAAAGAAAATAAAGAAAAGTGCATCACGTTTACAGGGAAAGTTCGCACAAATTTCTAAAAAATCTCTCAACTGTTTTATTTTCATTTGAAAATGTTACACGACACAATTTTGTGTTTGACAGTATGCACTGTGCAAAAAGGATGTCAGCCATCATACACACACAATATTAAACAAGCTGATTTATTAAGAGCCATCTAGTCAAATTTGAGAGGACTGTCCCTTTAAACAAGAATTATTTTTTTTTTAAACCCATGCATTGCAACTCACCGAGTAACAGAATTAGATTTGGAGTCAAATCATTCGTGGGAAATGTGGATCTATAAGAGCAGCAGAGGCAGCAGTCGTAATATTTCTTTACAGTGCACTTCCGTTGCACGGCCACAACGTTGGGATCTAAATATGTTTGGCAAACAAATACGTCTTTTTAAAATTGGAAATTGATCCTGATTTTGTGCAGGTAATACAAAAAAATAAATAAATAATATAATAAAAAAAAGCAAATATTCACCCCACCTGAATGAAAGTTTTAAATGTGTACTTACCACAGAGGGTACAGGTGAGCGAGGACTGAAACCATGAAGCATATTTTTTTTGCATTCAGGGCTCCACTTAAAAGACATATGACAAGTGAGGCCAATTTCAGGTAAAACTGTTAGAAACAAACACTACAAAAATTGCTGCCTGATCGGATATCAAATCCAAAATATGAGCTGAGAATACTTTGATGTGCACATACTTCCACCAACGATGTACAGAGTGTTATGATCATGAAATGAAGACCCAACACAACTGGAAAAAAAAGGACCTAACTAGATTTTTTATGGGTTTTTTTTTTTGTGAAGAAGGGCCAAGTCTTTTGACCTCCTGTGCTGCTGACCTCTCATAGATTTGATGGGAAAAAAAGGACAAGATGTGGGTGAGCCCAATGATAAATCATAGTCAGGTACCAGATTTATGCAATGGGTTAAATAAGAGAAAACTAAGAGCAAGATTGTTCTGCATTTTAAGAAGCCTTTTGAAATGTTTATGGTAATGGACAGCCATCTCAAAATAATAAAAAAAGAAATAAAAGAAATAAAAAAAAAAGCTCTGACAATCACAGGCAGGCTTTATATGCAACACTCATCTGGAGCTTTAAGACATAGCGGACACAACCACGCCTCCATGCACAGCTCTGAGGTGTCAGGAAAGAAATACACCAACATATGAACATACAATTTAGACGATCATTTTATTTACAAACCCTACTCTTCTGTACAAGTGTTGCAGATAATGTGCTTGACCAGAGTTTTAAAAAACTTGAGCACAAATCTCTCTTAAACCAGTGGAAAAAAAACAAAAAAACAAAAAACAAAACAAAAAAAACCTCACCTACAACAAAAAAAAGTTGCAACGGGAGGGCACTGTTTCCACTGAAAATTATTACAAACATAACACTGAGTATAACTGACTTAAACAAATGGACATTTGAACAGTTACAGTTGCAAACAGTGGTCAAGTCACATACAGGACCTTTGATTTGAATACAATCACAAACAAAGGGCATGATAATGTAGAAAAGAAAACCATGACTTCACTGTTATTTCTTAACAAAGTCACTCAGGTCCAACACAAGAGCTTCAGTCTCTCAAACTCAGGTCAAAGACATCATAGAAAAGTGAAATAAAATGACAAAACGTTGGAACCCATTTGTTTTACTTTCAGTTTTGCGTATTCAAAAAGATTTTTTGTTATTATGTTACACAATGAAAATCATCATTTTTAAATTCAATACAATGTGAATAATCAAACCAAACGATTCCTTATAGGTGTCTTGCTAAGCTGGAAATTCAAAAAACCACGATCAAGCCAAAACCTTTTTTTTTTTTTTCTTTTTTTTTTCTTTAAAAACCTTACTATGAATAAATAAAATTCCCATTAAAAAGGAACTGAATCGATGAATAAATAAATTCCATTTTTAAAAGAATGGCCATGTAAAGTGCAATCTTCTAGATGAGGCATAGGTCAGAAACTGAAAACATGTTCATGGCCAATGAGATTTTTCCAGACAGGATTTCACTGTAACTGTGGAGTCACTCTTGTAAATTAACCTTCTCAAACTCTTGCTGTGTGTGTCCGTTACTATTAAGGCAGAGCTCCTATGCCCAAAATGTTGAGATTAGAGACTTTTCTAAGTCAAGCTTTTGTAAAAATGCCACTGTTTTTTTTAAATCTCTGAAAATGAGTAGTTTGGCAGCTGGTCTGGCTTGTCAACAGTGGAGAGAGAGGCTGCTCTGCTGACTAGAGGCTCAGGACAGAAGTTTCTAAGTGTGCAGACAAGAGGGAGACATGGCTGGGGCCTCACCTGGGGAGGAACACCGGCTTCTGGGCCAAATGCTCCCGCAGCTCTGGGGAGGCCGAATCTGAGTTCAGGTATCTGCCAACATAGTCCGACCACCTCTGTTGGGGACAGAGCAAAAATAAACAAACATGTTTTCCATAAATAGTCCAGAGGAAGCATCCCCCAACCAACCCAGAATAACCAGACGGGAGGTTATGGCCTTTTAAATTTGGAATATTTGACCTTTAATCCTGGTTTCCCCATTCGGGCTCCTTTATCTCACAACACCGTTACTCTATGTTGCTACAATAATAGAGGCATCATTCTGCTGAAAGGTGTTCCTAATATTTTGCCCACATGCCCAGTTAATTATCATTTTCACTGTTGATTAGATTTGATGAATTAAAGTGTATAATTTGCAAACAAACTAAAAGCCTACAGTGACATCTTAAACGCAAAGTTTAAGACACAGAAAAGCAGAAAACCCTCACATATGGAGCTGAGAGTGAACATTTTTACTTGATAAATTACTTAAATAAACTACCAAAATAATCAGTAGTTAATGTTCTGTTGATTAAGTGAGTAATTATTTTTTTTTGGTGGACACATTAGAAACACACCAACATAATTAAACATAACAAATCTTTGCAGATGTACCTAATAAATTCTGAGTCTTACCTCTGCGTCGGCTGGTTCATCAGAGTTATCCTCTTCTGTGTCCAGCAGCTCCATGGCCAGACTGACAGATCCTCGGTTCTTCAGAAACATCAACTAGACGCACAAAGCAACGAGGACAAAGTATGTAACACACGTCTATAAAACAAAGTGTTTAAAAGTAGTGCAGAATTGTGCTTGTGGTACCTTGAAGCAGTTCTCATCCGACATAAGCTGCTCTGCTTTGCGCTGGTAGGTGGCCTCCGCTGTGGCCCTGGATGCCTGCGTGGACATCGTGCCTCCTGTGGCTTTATTGGCACATTCGCTCAGGTACACATCGGTCACACGTGTGCACACATCATCAGTCACAAGGTGCTGGAGCTGCGGAGAGAAAAATAAAAAAATAAATAATGCATTTAGGGTGAAACGGGTGACTTTGTAGATTCACATCTACAAGTGAAAGTAACACATTCACAACACAGGGTTAAATAAACAATAAACAAACTCACTCATTTTCACTGATAATTCACTGGAATATTATATATGCGGAAAACAAATCTTGTGCTGACCTGCCGGACGATGCTCTGGATGAGTTTGTCCATGGTGAAGGCAATGTAGGCATGGATAGTAAACATTTCCCTCAAAGAGTCCTCGTACTGAGCCGGCTCCATGTTTCCGTCCAGAAGATTACGCACCATTTCCAGAAAGACAGAGTAATAATCCTCAACATCAACATCCACTGCAATGAGAAAATGGAGAGTAAATGTGATTAGTTATATGGTGAGATATCACAAAATATGATTCCCCGTGTTTTTTTTTCTCTGTGGGATCAAAATAATTGTCAGCATTTGATTCTAATTATATTAAAACAATACATAATTCATCATTTAAAGTTTTGGCACTCACAAGGCTCCTTCATCTTCAGCTGAACTGCTGGATTTTCATTCTTGTCTCTTTGGAGCCCCAACACTTCTCTTTCCCACTCTTTCTCTCGAGCGTCCTCCTCAATCTGCTTCTCCGCCTGCCCGTAGATTCGCAGCAAACGAGAGCAGAGGATGTGATGAAGACGGAAGAAGATATACCAGTAGTTGTTCACGAAGAACAGATTATAAGCGTCGTCTGTGCCCCGTAGTTTCTGAGCCGCTGTGTTGCTGAAGAGGAGCTTGGACTTCGATGGGCTGTTGCCTGGCAGACCATTGTGCTTCTTGGGACCATCTTGATCCACGTCCATGTCATCTTCCTCCTCATCTTCCTCTTCCTCCACATCAGAGAGCTCACCTCGCCGAGCAAAAAGCAGGTCGGGGACGAAGTGGTGGATGATCTGTTTGATCTTGTACTTGTCTTCTTTCTGGATGCCGACTTGTCTTTTGACGTGGTGAATGATGAGGGCAGCAGCATCATCCAGGATCTGGCTGTCGTCGTAGGTCAGGTTCATGTGTGGCCCGCCGGGAGACAGAGTGGCGGTTTCCTCCGATGCTCGCTCCTGGCGCTGCAGGACACAGGCAGATGTTAATTGGGCGCATTAAGGATTTCTCTTTTTAGACTGTAGTGTCCTGTATGAGATTAAAATATCTAAACAACAGAAAGTGATGCTCCAAGTCCCATTTACATATAAAATTAAATTAAAGTGAACACAAAGATTCAAACACTATTTTGTCTCTTGGTGCTAAAAATAAATCATGCATCACGCTATTATGTTTTCCTTATTTTCAGTCTATACAACTATAGTTTTCTTACATCATCATATAGCATTTCAATTTCATTGAGGAGGGTCTTTGAGCGAAACACTTTGGTGTCATTCTGCTTGAAGTTGATGCCTTGATGGTCGAGTGACTTCAGGTAATACTTCTCATTCTGCTCCCGCCAGATTTTGTTGAAGCCTCTCTGTGCTTCTCGCCACTCCTCCTCCTTTATTTTTAATCTGTAAACAACGACAAAAAATTTACAACGTTAAGTGGTTTTAAATTAAACTGTATGAAAAATCAAGACCCAAGCAGATGAAAAGATGAGAAATCACAATCTTAACTAACCTCTTGAGCACTATGGGGACGGACGCGGCTGGGTTCTTCTTAAGCCCGTCGATGATGTCATGGGCCTTGTCTCCATATATCCTCTGGATGGCTTTGCGGTGAATGACCTCGGAGGAGCCGCCCATTGTGTTGTCCAGCTTGAAGCGCAGCTGCTCTTCGGCGGACATGCGAGAAAGCCGCCGCTGCACTGTCTCGAGGGCTCGTATCGTGGCGAGGTTGGTCTCCAACACAACATCCAGCTAAAGAGGGTCACAGTGAAGTTAATGACTGTATTAGTTTTATATTAAAGGTTAATTCAAAGTTAACTCTAGTATGAATTATTGCCAATTCTATCAGCAGGGCTTACCCTGGACATCCACTGTAAATATTTTACATTGTTCAACCACCTCTTGACTCCACACATTCTTACATTAAAACAAGACTGTAATTTTTACTCTGTCGAGTGAGTGGACTGAGTGATCCTCACCTCAAAGCGCTCGTCCTCACATCGGTAAATGTGCTCCTCGTACTGAGTCTTCTTGGAGCTTACGACAGTAGAATCCTCGGACCATGATGGAAATGACACCCATGTGTCATTCAGAACCTGCAAATGGACATGTGCTTCATTCAAACCTCCATTTTATTCTCAGGAAAGTGTTTATGGTGCACTTAGTAGTGACAAACAGACAGCAGGCATTGAATAATATAATAAAAAGTTGACATATAATTGATTCATTTTAGTTGCATATTAGGAAAATAGTATGAATAAACATGAATTGTTTGCAGGTTATCAAATGTGAGGATTTTCTGCATTAATTAAAAACTTTGGATGTCAAAAACAAGCACTCTAAGGGGAAAAAACTATGCTTTGTTTTAATTTTGTATATTTTCTTGTTTTATAAAGCTATGTAACTAAAACAATGCATCAATAATGAAAATAATCTTTACTTCTGTTTATGGTTATTAACGATCAGTGACTCACCTCTCTGCACAGCGGCGTCCTCCCTGTGCACTTAGGCTGCTGGTAGCTTTTTGGCAGTGCTCTGTAGCTGGACCCCAGCCTCTTGCAGGAAGCATAGTCAATCTCCATGGCGATGCCCTCCGTTGCACGCTCCTTGGGTAAACTCTCCGCTTGGCTCGACTCCCCGTGGCTTGATTCTCGGTAGCCCAGGAAGTTTTTAAACCATGTAAAAAGCTCTGGGAATTTTCTGTGAGATGTGCCAGAACACGTGTGTTAACATAAAGATAAACACTGTTGGTTCGATTGACTATGAATCCATGATTTAACTATTAAGTGTAATGAAACTTAACTAATGTGATGTTTTCAATAAAAATGACTATATTTTAGTGTAGAGATATTTAACTACAATGCACAGAAGTACAATTATAGAAGCAATAAATCAAAAAATAATAAAACTACTACAGGTGTCTGCTGCACCAACAGGCTGTGTGATGCGTTTACTTACCCAAGAAATGGGATGACTAACTGAACCAGCTCAGCACGTGAAATCACCTCCTGGTTGAAGATGTGCAGACACCGCAGAAAGTTGTCATACGCCTCAGAGCTCCTAAGAGCCTTCTTTACCTGTAATAGTGTTTTCAGTCATGATATCATCTTCATCTTATTATAACAAGCCAAAAAAAACAATAGATAACAATGGTGATGTTCATTTTTTAACAGTACTGACCTTCTCAAAGAACATAGTCTCAGTGCTGGTGCTGTGTTTGCTGGCTTCAGTCATGCCGGGATCTTTCATCACTATTTTGGATTTCTTCTGCAAGAGGAATTTAACAAAACATGAAAATAATTAAATTGTTATTATTATTATTTTGTTTTTAAAGGAGGATAGTTATATAAGGGGAAAGTAGCACAGTGATGCTGATTTACACACATTTAAGAAAGGTTGCAGAGAATTAACTTTTTTTTTTTGTTTTTACTTTTTGTGCCAAAATAATTAATGCATGTACAAATGGAAAAGCTCAAAAGCATGACTACAATATCAGTTACGTTTTAGTACTTCAGAAACAAACGGCTAATTAACTTAAGTTAAAATACACTTACATGCACACTAATTACTGACTTTTATTAGGTCTATATCACATAACAGAAAGAC
The DNA here is from genome assembly GCA_036937835.1 of Pampus argenteus. Lineage (NCBI taxonomy): Eukaryota > Metazoa > Chordata > Actinopteri > Scombriformes > Stromateidae > Pampus > Pampus argenteus. The sequence continues at coordinate 23,121,080 of CM072862.1, forward strand.
GGTGTGCACCTTGACAGGGGGCGTGACTCCGACTCCCACAGGTCTCCTGATCGGCAGGCCATTCTGGCTCAGTCTCTGTTTGTTGTTTAGTAAAGGTCTCTTTACTGTGCCACCGTGATCATTACGCACCGACTCTGCCCTGTCTGGTGCAGTCTTGCTCAGCAGCTGTGAAGAGAACTTGTGCATCTGCATCATCATACCAAACTTTTAACAGGATGAATCAAATAAAATTTGACTTGACTTTTGCATTCACACAGCCAAGCACAAATCACAAAAGTAACTTCTTAAGTTTGATTAAGTCCACTTAAATTTACACATGTCTTGGGAGTATTAACAGAAACTCACCACTGAGCTGTTTGCATCAGGAAGGAACTGTCCAAACTCTGAGAGCAGGTCCTCCTGGTTCTTGAAGAGCCTCGCCACCTGAGTGTACACCTCCTGCTCAGTCAGTGCTGGGGTGTAGTTGCCCCCTGCCTCTTTAGCATTTCGTTGCTCCTTCTGGAAAATTAGTAATTTAAAAAGAGGTCAACTCACACTTTCTTTCTGTGGGTGGAAACACATAAAGTTGCTCTATAATACTACAAAACATGAATGTGTTTTATTGGTATGCATTTCCTCACCTGGTATGTGTGTAGGATTTCCAGGAAGGCTTTGTAGATGTCTGGCTGATCCTGGAAGCGGTTCTTGATCTTGTTGACGTAGTTTATAGCATGGTTGAACTCTACAGGCTGGTTGTTCTGGAGAGGTGGCCCACCGGACGGTGTGCTGCTCACAGGAGTGTGGGACTGGACCGAAGGCGAGCGTGGCGAGGCGTAAGATGGGATGGATGGGTTGGGCTGGCTGGTCGGAGTGTGGGCTGGAGACTGCATTGGCTTAAGAGATTCGGAGAGAAGTGCATAAACATGTCATGACACTTAACACATATACATAAAGAAAACTACAAAATAGTTATTAATATCTCTGGAACAAATATTAAAATATTTAGATAACAGAGACATACACAGATATAAATAGTTGATTAAAAATGTAGCAAAAGCCCATAACCTACCTTGTTGGTTTTGTTTGCTGCAGGCTGGGTGGGGATAGGTGGGGTCGGGGTGGTCGTAGTAGTGGTGGTGTGCGGGCCAGCCTGTGGCAGACTCTGTTGCTGGTGTTGGCTCACAGGTTGGCTGGACGCTCCACTAACAGGGATGTTTTGAACAGAGATACCGTGAGGGGTGATGTAGTGAATCTGACCCGGCGTGGTCACATTGACCAGGTCGTTGGTTTGAACCTCAATCTTGTATCCGGGCGGCAAGAAAGTGTTAAAACCCATGATGAGGTCTGGGTGGCCCTTGAAGAGTTGGGACACACGGCTGATAACACCAGGAGTGTCTATGCTGTAGCGACAGAGGAATTTATAGCAATTTAGTACCCGATTCATCTAAAGCATCAATGTGTAACGTTTCAAAAAAGATGACAGAAAAGATGTTCAAAGATTTCCGCTGGTTGTTGAAAAGAAATGAATGTAAAATTGGAACTGACCTCTGTGACTTGAACTCTTTCATAATATCAAGGAAATCATTATAAACTTGTGGCTGATTCCCAAACTGCAGCTTCACTTGATCCAGATATGACAAGGCATCTTCAACCTTCAAAGTAAAAGTGTGAAAATTCATTAACAATCCCCCTCAAAGCAGCAGATATACTGTAACCACTAAAGGCATGCATCAACATTGGTGCACATATTTTAAAGTCTGTCTACATAGATGTACCTTCAGTCGCTGAAACTGCTGCTGTCCTTGGGCTGAAGTCAAGGGTGCAGGTGGATGAACGTGTCCCTGGACCACTGCAGGGCCCTGGGACTGAACTGCTATACTGTGTGCATGGGGCCCAACATGAGGTGCAGTATTGTTATGTCCATGTCCACTTGTGCTCTGAGGCATTGTAGGCACCTAAGAAACAAATATACTTGCATTTAAGGTCTTTAAACATTTTTTTTCTTTACAATCATTGAATAAATAATCAAAATAGAGATTCTGATATGAACTGCAAACACTAACTAGTTGCACTAGTTAACTGCACAATATTAAGTCTAATATTATGGTTTTTGAAGGATTTTGGCTGGTGATTTTCTATCTTTGTCAACAAATCTCATGTGCAGAGTCGAACCAACAATGAACTTATCTGATGTTTACAGCTGAGTTAGCTTGTTGTGCTACATAACATAATATAATCTAATATATATATAATAATAATCTATAACGAAGTACAAAGTCAAGAGGTTGAAGGTCTATGTCACACGATAATATGATATATTAGACTTTTGATACAGGTGCAACACTTGTAAGTAGTATGTGTTCATTGTTGGTTCAGCTCTGCACATGAGATTTGTTGACAATAAGAAAGATATAGAAAATCACCTGCCAAATCCTTTAAAAAGTTTAAAAGCATCAACTTCCTGCACCATACCTGGTAGCCCTGGGGGAGAGAATACTGGATGCCAGTGGAGGGCTGCATGCTGTCTGCGGCTGCCTCTATCACAGTAGGGGCCGGGGCGAGGGCCCGGTGCTGGAAGCTCTCTGCAATACCCTGAACTGGGGGGCGACGTGATTGCTGTTGCTGGGATGCAAATATTGGTTCCTGGTCCTCCACACGCCTCTTCATTGTATACACATACTCAAAGGAACTACAATGGACAAAGACAGATGGGAAAGTTAACAACTTGTTGGTTTTTACCTTTTCTGTGACCTTTAACAAACAGTGTTGATCATTCCTTAAGACTGTGCAGACTATTCATATTTATTTTGTAGTAAGACGGGGACACAAAGAATGGTCAGGGGTAGCCAGTATTACATTTTAGAGTAAAGTACTTGTTTTTAAAGTGAGGGAACTTTACTTTTATAGTCTTATACCATGTGTGGCCGAATTAACTGCAAACACCCTACAGCATTGTGATTAAAATCTAGATGATAAATAAAAACATAATCCAATGGCTGAAGATTTATAAATCTGTGCATGTAGATGCTGAAGGCAGCAACTGGAGGTGTTTCAGTGTGACAGTTAAACGCAACAATACCACAAGCATTGTAGCAGAAGTACTCCATTGCAAAAATATTATTTTTTTCTGTAATGTAATGGCATTGCCATAACATTTCCAGAGTGCAAAATCTGAACTACTGGTGTTTGAGACTGTATTAAGAAAGTCAACACTGGAGTAAACTAACTGCATTAGGTCTAGTTTTTGTGCCACAAAAACGCAATAATAATAATAACAACAATAATAAAATGGCAGAATGAAACAAAAAGTAACTGCTTCAAAACAAAAGGCTGTGAGAAAGTATTGTGCTAAATGCTAAACTGTGATTTCCTCTCACTCTACAGCAGAAAGCCTATGGCAGCTAGTTAGGGACTGTCCTTCAAGTATTGCAGCTTCATTATTAGAGTACTAAGATTACCAGCATTGAAAAACATGTAAGTCAGCCTGTTAAAATTTTAAATAATTTCAGAGTTTAATTCACACAACTTTGTTCAGATTTCAATTATTAATTTAACAAAACATTACAGTGCTTCGCCAATACAACTTTTTTTTTACTGTGTGCACAACACTATATACTACTATACTATTATTTGTGTGATTTTAAAAGAAAAAAATAATGTGAGAAAAAAATAGCCAATTAATTAAGTACACTTAATATAACGTTGACATTTATGTACGAAGTTGTTGGCACGATCAATACTTTTTTTTCGGCAGAAAAAAACCCGGTAAGTTATTGACGCTCCCTAAACAAACGTCATTACCTTTGCCAGCGGGGAGAAGACATTGTGCCTCGCCGCCCTGCACCACCAGTTTGGGAAAACACGGTGGCTTGAGTCGCTGAGATCGTGTTTGTCGCATATCCAGCTTCAAATATTTTTTGCCGAAACGCGAAACAAATACGGCAGAGAGACATTGACAGCGAAATTGGTCGAGTAACGCTTCAAAAAAAGCTAGAAATAATGGTTTCACTTTTCACCCTGTCTGTCGCTGTAGCTCTGCCTCATCCCCTCCCCCTCTCTGCCAAACACCGAGCTTTACGCCATCCGTTTCTCGGCGAGCTTGTCTGATGGCTGACGTTGGCTTTCGTCCTAGCCCAAAGTTATGTGGCAACCAAGCTAACGTTTTTCTGTCTGCAGACTGAGCTGTTAATTGGTAATATCTAACAGCAAGTGATGGCGTCGGGTCGTCGCTGACCGTCCTCGACAGACGGGACCCTGCTTACAGAAACATTTTGGCTAACTAACGTTAACCTGGCTGTTAGTTAATTAGGTGGAAGATGTCGGAAAAGAAACAGCCAATGCTTCATCACAGCTGGCAACCCGACTACATAGTCTGCTGTTTAGTTTTTAGCATGTGTGTTAATATTACAGCACTGCAGTTACATTAAGTTTGGATGGTCGGTAATTATTTCTGACTTAAGCAACCTGATTAGGTCAGTTAGCCGTCGGGCTAACGCTAGCTTCAACATAACGTCGCGTCAAGTTATGCGAGAAGTTCCGATAGAGAAAAAAAAACACCCAGTTGTGACACAAACGACTTTACTGTCATTAACGTGTGTCTCATACCAACTCAGACCCACGTTGTAACATTAAACACAACAAGAAAACGCATCTTGTCAGGTCAGTCTGCTTTTAGCTTTAGCCTGTCAGCTAAATCATGGTCGCCGCTCTTAGCTTGCTAGCCTCACTCCAACTAGCTTCTCTTAACTTACTGACGCCACAAGCCCATGTAGCATCTACTCCAACATTTACAGTTAACCAGCTAGAAGACGAAAACGCATGAAAACATTAAATCGTAACGAAAATGCAGACAGTGTTAGCTAGCACGCTAGTTGTATTTGTACGGCAAGGTTATGTAGCAGCTAAGCGAAATGCTACGTTAGCACAACAACCAACCCCCCATCAGTACAGGCTATCTTCGGCTAGCGACTAGCTGCTTTAACTCACCTCACAGGACTGCCACCAACGTAACGGGGCCCAACCAGGAGAAACCGTTACTCTTGCATTCACCTGTAAAAAGATGTGAGGTTTTGTAAAGTGGACTCAAATGGGAAAAAAAATGTCAAAAATGAAATTGTCCGTAGCGGCTGCGTCGCTAACAACAGTGTATGTATGAAGCGGTGTTCCTTGAACATAGAGGCGTGTCTTTCCTGAAGGCGGGCTGGTCTCCTCCCAGTTTCAATGAGATTGGTCAGATCACGAAAAACGAAAACAAATACAGTGAAGGCAGAGACAGTATCTCTTGGTATCTTTAAAGGCGTCTGGTTTAGTTTATTGTCACTCCAAGTGTGCAGGATTATATGTGCACTCCGTCTGCACCACTGGCGTCCACGTTTGTTGCTTTACTGGTACATTACAGGTGGATGATTATTTTATAGTCCATATATTTATATGTTTATTCTGTATCACTAGACCAATTCGCATCTGTCAGAGCAAATAAAACATGTGCATTGGTTCCCAGGCTGATAGGGACAAGTATAGCCTGAACTTATGCCATATACCACAGCATTTATAGCCTATAAAGCTAGTTTGCAAAGCCCATCCCTAGATGGGCTTTTAAAAAACATATGAAACTGCACAAGAGTCAACACATTTGAGTTCAGTGCTGTTTAGTGCTGTGTTCATATGTGCAATAAAATCTCTTGGGTCTTGAGTTAATTCAGATTTGACAAAATGAATAATATATAACAGACTTTTGAAATACAACACATTGTTAAATAAGTTAAATTTAATCAGTGGTTTCCAACTGTTTTGGCTTACTTAAAAGCAGTGTGTAGTCGGGACACATTTCAGATGTCTTATGAGTTGTTAACAGCCCCACCAAAATAGTGATTTTTACCTCTAAACTTCTCACATGGTTTTATTTCAATAAATGTTCAAATCCAATATTACCAATAATATCCACCAAAAATCAAAGATTTCCTATACAAATTTATGGTAAAATGTATTTTACAGTTTGGATACATTATCCATTTGTGTGGCAACAACCTTTAAATTCATACATAATACAGTTTTTTTTTTCTTTTGAATTAAATACATACAAATACAATAAAATACAAATTAAATTAAATGTTTTACTTAATTGTAATGTTACTGTATAATAAACATTATTATTATTATGAAAACACTATTGCTAACTCATTAAGATCATAATGTCAATGATTTAAGCAAAGTGAAAAATATGTTGAAAATATTTACATACTCGACAATATTACTACAATGATTGTCTGCGCACACAATTTTATTATCATTATTATTAGTATTTATTATTGTTTCTTCAAACAGGCTCCCTTCATTACATGCTACAGTAATACAGGATAACTGACCATCAGCATTGTGACAAAACAGATCAATCAATAACCTTAGTTTGCAAGTGTGTGTGTGTACATATATATATATATATATATATATATATATATATATATACCACAGAACAACGACAAACTAAGACAACACAATGTTTGTAATAAGTAAAACATTTAATTAATATTTAGCAGCAGTAAAGAGAGGAAAAGAGGTATATAAAACTATTTGGTACACCTGATGCTTATGAACATAACAAATTTAGATACGTTGCACGGCCCATATAAACAAATTAAAAAATAAAATCCCGTTTCAGGGAGAAACATTTCACGCTTGACTGCTTGTCTGGGTCACATCTGTTCACATCTGTAGCATCCTACCACTACAGGTGAGATAAGAAATTACAGAAGTTAGGATAACTTGATGAGAGATGAGATGAATCACTTTTGATTCTCTGAAACAGCTCAATATATGTATATATATATATATAGCAGAATGGGACTCAGCCTTCAAATGACCAAACAGCAAAAGATAATGTTACATGTTTCTGAAAGCGTTAATATGGATCCCATTGTTTTTCTTGGCAAGACACATCCTACTCTGGCCTATTCTTTCTCTGATTGGCCTCCCCTGATAACCTTATTCATGCCTAAACCTAAACAACTCCACCAACAAAGGCAACGAGTACTAACCAACCAGAATAGGGCGGTTTTGCCAAGAAAAGCAGTGGGATCCATAATAATAATAATAATAATAACGCGCTGCTGACAGCTCATCCTTCTGCATGCTCAGTAAAGGTGTTGAAGAAATATGCTGATAGTAGTCACAATCACTCCCAGTGCCATAGCTGAGGCCTTTTCTGGAGCTGCAGGAGAAGAGAGGGAGAGGTTAATGAGTTAACTCGAGTGTGTACATTTAAAACATTTAAATATAAATCACATTTTAGATTCCTTTAGAGTGACTTAAAATAGACATCTTTCAGTTTTAAGATATTCTTCAGGCAGCACGGTGGTTTTGAACAGCAGGGAGGGTTGACTTTAGGCCTATTAAAGACTTTAAAATAATATCTAACCTAATAGCGCCCTCTTGTGTTCCAGTGCATAAACTGTAGTATCACTACTGTGTGTGTTTTTAAAAAATGACCACAATAGGCACACAGCACAAGGTAGTCTCCTCCAAACAATAGGTTCAATTACTTAGCGATTAAATAAAAGGAAACAAAAGAAAGACTATAAATTAACCCGATGAAACTAAAAACAAAAGGAGCTGTAATAAAACAAGATCCTTTCATTTTAAACTAATTTCCTGGACATTAGTAATTCTCAGATATCTAACAGTTAATCTTTACAGAAGGTTTTATAATTTAGTACAAATTATAAGAAAAAAAAACAGAAGTTTAGTTGGTTTACTTACTAATTCATTATATCTTAATAACGACAATTTTTTTAACTGACATAAAATACTTTTTTTTAGTCTCCAGTGTGTAGTCTTGTGTGTCAAACCACATATTAGCATGTTAGGTTGTTTCTTAAACACTATAATGAGCACATTTCCTGTATACTATACCAAATTACACAACCCTGTCAAAGAAATATCCTAAGAATTAACAGTTACACACTGAAAACCTGCAGTAGTTTAAGTACTGACGTGTTGCAAGAAATATTTTAAGGATTATGTATTAACCTAAATATAACTAATGATTACTCGCTTACTATCAACTACCAACGTATCAATGTAACACTTTATTCTGCCGTTTCTTATAATTTGTACCACATGGCACCAACCTCTCTGTAAAATGTTCTAAAAGTCAAATGTTAAAACAAACAAAAAGTTTTAAAAGTTTTTTTTTTTTTTTTTTTTTACCATGTGAGGGGGTGGTGGTCTGGGTAGTTGTAGTAGTAGTAGTTGTAGTAGTAGTAGTAGTAGTAGTAGTTGGTGTAGTCGGTGTCGTAGGAGTGGTGGTGATAGGGGTTGTGGCTGGTGCTGGAGTGGTGACCACCAAGCTAACAGGTCCTGATTTGATGGTGTAGGACTGCGTAAACAGACTGTTAACCATCGATCTGTGATTAATGGAGCGGCTGCACAGATCAGGACACTTCTGTGAGGGAAGGGTGGCGATGCACAGATTGACTGTGCACTTGACATAGAACTGCACAACAACAAAACAAATAGATGTGAGTTAGTGGAGTGGAGGCAGCTCCGAAACATAACAAATATCACTGATTTATTGATAGATTCTTTCACCCTGTTGTCTTATAAGATGTGATTGTTGTACCACCCGAAGTGTGTATGAGGTCATAGAGGTGTTGTCCCTGTTTTATTGTTTTATTATTCATGAGAGAACATTGAAATGTACACACCGCTGATCCTTCGGTCTCCATATTGTTTAAATCGAGGCGGAAGATTTTGGTATTGCTTTGCGTTGTAATAACCTCTAATGTGGTGTTGGAAGTTGAACATCTGAAAGAGAAATAGATTATAGATTTAGTTGTGTGTGTGTGTGTGTGTGTGCGTGTCAGTATTTCAGATGTGTCTTCTTCAAAATATTAACTTCAAACTATTACAGTCAACAAATAATTTGTTACTGACCCTTGGTTCAAAATGGGATTGGTTACGAGAAAGTCTTCCGTCTCAGACTCGATGCAATTGCTCACCACCAGCTCAGCTCGACTAACGCTGGAGTTGGAAAGCAGATGGAGGTCCAGCTGTTTGATCCTCGACCCGATGGCCGCTCCGCCGCTGCTGCCGTTGTCAGTGGAGTTGGTGTTTGTTGAGTTGGTGTTTGTTGTGCTGTTGTTTGTTGTGCTATTGTTCTCTGTCGGCGTTTCTACATCTCGACGCACTCGTTCCAGTAAACTGGGCATGGAGCGCAACTTTGGGTTGCCTGTGAATTTTGCCATGGGCCCCTTTCCTGGAAAGTGAAATTCCATCCAAAATTTAACCTCACCAAAGACTTCCTTTTCCGTAGGCTTGGTGATCTGGTAATGTGGTCCTTTGGCCTGGAGTCCAGGGATCCGACAGGCCAGCGGGAGGATGAGGGAGGGCTCGCGGCTGATAATGGCGCCTGGACGCACACTTTGCAAGGTGTTGGTGTAAACCAGCTCTGTACCGGAGTGCTGGAAAACAGGAGAGAATGAGGACGTCTACAGTTGGAGTTCACAGCTGTCAGAAGTATGCACCTCTAACCAGACCCAACAGTGACGTCCCAGAGTCCTGGAGTACATCTTTGCAGCAATTGGATTATGGTGATTTTTTTTTTTTAAATGTTAGTTTGTATACGTCCACATCTAGTACATAGAACATACATACATAGTACATACATAGTCCCTCAGGGGTAAAGTGGCATCACTGTCTCTAGGCTAATATGGATGTGGACAGCACTGAAACATCATTAAAGATTTAAGTCAATACTACAACATACTGTAGTAGTCATTGTTTTACTTGAAATCTAATGTGCTGGACTACATCTATATGCCAAGAAAACAGTTAAAAATAGGGTTAAAAATAGTCAAAGAAAGAAAAAGACAAAAGGTAAGACAGAAAGAAAAGGTGGGGCCCGTTACCACAGTTTTGGTGCCGCAGCCACTAAAGGAGATGCTTGCAGTCAGGAACTTCTCGTCGTACTTGACGGGACAGTCTGGGCTGTTGAGCTGCAGTTCTGCCAGGTTGATTTCACTCAGTGAGGACAGAGGAAGCACCAGAGTCATCTCTGTCTCCCCACACTTCAACTCTGCAGACACACAATAACTAGTTTGACTCACAGACATAATGAGTACATGCACATTACTAGGCAACAATATGAATTATTAAATATTTTCTCAACCTGTTCCAGTAGGTAGGACCTTCATTTCTCCTGAAAATATTAAGAAAGACGTGTTTTACCGGTCAACAGGTAATAGGGAATATTTTCTAAAAAACATGATTGTCATAGGAGTGGTGCATTGAGAGCTACAGTACAGTAAAACATATTAAAGCTAAAGGTCTTACTTTGATACAACCAGACGCATCTGTGCTCTGACTGCAAACTGGAAAGACAAGAGCAAGTGCAAACCATACTTATTATACTGTCACGATATCATTTAACTAGACGTGTAAAGCAGGTGTACATATCAGTAGTATATAATTCATATACAGTCAAAATAGGTTCAGTTCAGCTTAGCAGTATATTTTAAGTATCTATAACCTTCCTCCTGCTCATGAGTGTGAAGCAAATGAGTAATTCTGGCAGTATTAGTGCAAATTCAGTTCACAGGACAACCTACGTCTCTGTATTCGCAGCAAAGCAGATGGGCAAAACACGAGTCAGGGTGTTCTTGGAGCGGACCCAGGCGATGGTCATGGCCGACAGGGAGCCGACTGACTTGAAGTCAGTCCTGAAGAGTTCAGGCGGGCCAACCACTGCGATCTCTGAAACACTGCACATATAGAGGGAAAGCTTTTTGAATTAAGATTAAGTATAGTTTGCTTAAGGTTGAATTGGTAAACACACACACAGATGGATTTAGTTATCGTGCCTGATAAGACTCACTCGTATGAGCATAAGACGTATGCTTTATGTCAAAACAAGGAAAAAAAAACAGGCGCATTTAATAATGATGGATGAGTCCTATGTAGTTCTTCCACATTCATGACCCTGGTGGTATAGTACACATGACTTCCCCGGATACATGAAACCGAGCTGTCAAATCGTTAAATCAATCAGTTCCACCTGTGCTTGACAAGTCTGCAGTGAAAAAAGGCCTATAATTAACTTTACAGTTGAATTCTCAGACACTTAAGTTAGTGTGGTTTCTAAATGAAATGTTAGGGTGAGGTAAATTATACCTCTAAACCTTTGTCCTTCATCATGACATGACATTTCACATCAGGTGTAAATAATAATAATAATAATAATAATAATAGTAACTCCAATACAGCATATACACTGTATTATAAATTATAAAAAGACAATAAATGTGAAGATTCAGATTGAGATTATACGGAAAAGTCTTTAACACTTGAGCCATCAATAATGATAATAATAACAAAATATGTGCTTTTTCTACGTTGATAAGTCAACATATCTGCTGTGAAAAAGGCCCGTAGCTACATGGAGTATGGTGGCCTCCTTTAATTTCAACATGGCTCCGCCCATCTTCAACCTGAGCAGAGACGTCTGAGTAAAAACACGTACAGCCTTTAGGCACTTCTATTTATATACAGCTTTACCGTACAGGTAAAACCAACTTGTTTTTAAATCTGGGGTAAAACATTTAGGAGCCCAAATAATCTTATAAAAGCTAATATGAACATTCAGTCATCCAATTTATAAGTTATATAAAGTATATGATGACAAAAGGACTGTCGACTGTGGATTGGTGAATACGCATTGCTTCCTATAGAGACACAAAAGTGATATGTCTGTCCTGCTAATGTGTTACGATGGGAATTTCTTTAAAATCTTAAATGCTTTTCATTTCTGTTTTAGGATATTTCTTTTCAAAATAAAATATAAAAAACTCAATATGTTTTTGTCCTGCTGTTTGATAAACCGAGCCTCTAGACTGGAGGAGGAATACATAATGAGAAGTCGGTAGTGTTGTGGAGCAATGTGTTTTCCCCAAAAAATGTTTCATGCAGAGAAGCACAAACATGACGTTAAGACACACCTCTCCAGTTCTGACATATAATTGATGTTGAATTTCTCCAGCTGGTACGGCAGGACGTACAGCACTTTGTCCTCTTTGGGGGTCTGATCTATTGCCACCGGCTCAGCACTGCATGCAGAAGATGCCTCCTCCACTGCAGGGGAAGGAGAATGAGTAGACAAATAAGCTTGTGATATATCTCATATTTACAATGCTGTTTTATGCTTTAACGCTCCTTATTCTGTATGTCTGTGTGTTTTTGACCCTTCGTAATTAATGACATACAAACAGCATTAATGCCTTTCCATCTGATTGACAGACTCACCAGTGAGAGAGAGGTGCACAGGGACAGCGCTAAGAGGTTGGTTGTTTGTCACTTGGTTTATTATGGGCACAGGAATCAGGTCCTCCACCATCAGGTAGATAAAATACTGTCCTGCTGGTGCATTTCCGGTGAATGTGAACGAACATTTCTCCTGGTAAAAAAGAGTGAGGTCAAACAGAATGTAAGTTAAAGGCTAACAGGTCTCATAAAGGCCTCTACCGTCCTTTTTTTTAAGTTACTGTAGGACCAAGGCCTTTACACCTTCATATTGGTGGAAGATCTGCAGCTTGTATGATGCTGAACTTTGCTTTATATTTATTTGTAATAAACCTTTTAAAAGAGCGAGACAATGTCCATGAGATTTCTTCAATCACCTTCACATCATCTCTATCAAATAAACGACTGTCGAACTGCAAAAAAATATATCTGGATTTATTTACTGACCTTCTGCCTTGAACTATTTTTTTTTACCTGCAGGTGTCTGTTTAATTGCATACTTTGCTGCCAGAACACGTCTTGTCAGCCTTCATTTCTGAGACAGCTCAGTACATAATGACCTTCTATAGAAAGAACATATGATCAGTCTGTAAAAGATAATTATGTGTTCGAGTTAGCTATTCAAATTAACTTTGTTTGTTTGTTGCAAAAGAGGAACTGTAAAACTGACTTCTTAAAAGTGTTTGCTAACGTCAAATTCTTTTGAAAAGTAAAAAAAAAATAAATAAATAAATAAATAAAAAGAAAGAAAAAAAATGCCTCAAATCTGACTCACCCCATCCAGTTCTATGAAAGAGTGCTGAGAGCAGCTGCGACACTCTCCCTTATCGGCACTAGCAAAGCGACATTGCACATTGTCCCCATCCAGGTCTTTCACTGACAGACGGAAGTGGTGAGGGCAGTTCACACGGGCCCTGATCCCACAACACGAGAGATAATCAGATCACGTCCCAGTCAAAAACAGAGGAGACAACAGATCATAGTGCTGAGAAAGTGACATTTAAATGACGTGTTCTCCAAATATCTTGTCACGATCATGTAAATTTGTTTATGGATGTTTGCCAAGCAAAGCATGTTTGTCTTGTTCACTTCTCTCTAACTCCTATTTCGTGCTTTTAGCTCCACAAAAACCCTAATTGTAATTACAACAGGATAATGTCTTACTTTTAGAGAGTTTATGTGTCTGTGTATATTACCTTAGAGGAGGAGGGAGAGCAACATAAGGAGGTTTGTTAAGACTCCCACTGTTTTCCCGAGTCTTTGGACCGGCGTTCATCGATACATACATTTCTGTGTTGGTCCTAAACATTTAAGAACAAAAAGAAATAAATATATATATGTTAGAAAAAGTATTAGAATAATTAAAACTCACTGTACTGATGATAGTCTAATTAAAATCATCACATGGGACTTTAAAAACCAATTAAATAGGCACTAATGCTATAAAGATTAACTAAATGTCAAGTTTAAATAATGTCAAATTAATTACTGTGATAATTAAGCTTCTTTATCAGAGTGAATATGCACACTTATGAGTTATATCTGAAGATAAAGTGACCAAAAGGCCAAAAAAAAAGAAGAAGAGTTTCTCCTTGTCAACATTATTTACCTCCAATTACTTGTATGTTTCACACCAAAACATCATAAATCATAAAAGATAAAAAAAAATAAAAAAAACGGAGAATCCTTTCTTGAATTTCAGATGTCTCATACCCTAAAGTGATGGTGCCACTGTAGGTACTAGAGACAGTTTTCTGCCACTGGCGGACACACCAGCCAGGAGCAGGTTTGGTGCCGTTAAAAGGTAAGGAGGTTTTGTAGACCTGACAGTCCTCCCCTTCAGCACACAGTCCAGTTAATGCTGGACATGGAGTGGGAGCGATGGCAGTGAAATGAGCCCGCACCTATAAGAAGCAAAGAGGAGAACAGGCACATGTTTCTTTCTTTGTGTGCAGTGACAGATTTAATAACTGGGTAGGTTTTTTTCGTGGAGGATGAAGAACCTGTAAGGTGAGCTTAGTTTGTTCTCAGATGCCAAATTAAAGAACATATTTTGGCATCCAGTGTTACATAGTTGTACAAAATGTCAGGTGTACATTTTGACCTAAAATTTTTTAAAAATTCAAAAATGTCACCGTTCAGAAAAGTTGTTGCATTCAATAACGTTCATTAAAATCGGGATCTCTGTAATTTCCCTGTTTTAAGGTAACATTGGTAACATAATAAAGTGTAAAATTGTGAATGTTTTTTTTCTATCATTCATAAATAAATCACCAATATATTAATATTATACTATTATACTCAAAGACAACTTCACAGAAAGTTTTTTGAGGAGTTGCCCACCGTTTTCCCTTCACTGCTGTCCAGGGGCACAACATGGACCGTCATCCCCAGAGAAGAAGCCTCGCAGGTAGGGCCTGACCAGAACAGAGCCAGGCACTGCAACAGGATGCTCAACACCCTGCTCCTCACTTAGACAGGACATACACACAGAGAGAGGGGATGTTAACAAAGTACACTAAACCACATTTAATGGTTGATAAATGGAGGTAATCTGAGACCTACCCAGCATGATGAAACTCGACAAAGAGGTTCTGAAACAAGGAGGTAGGTTGTTTGTCTCCTGAAGAAACTGTGAGGGAACAATACAGTGTTGACTAATTCTAGGGTTATAACCAGCACGTCTGGAATTCACGGTATTACAGGTCATGTATGTAATGTATGAAACTTAATGACGTATGTAATGACATTAAACGTGGTCTCAGACTTTTGGATCTATATATATATATATATATATATATATATACATAATGCAGAAATCAACTTTCCAGCCTGATTGTTGGTTTTGAGTTAAGTTTGAGCTGGTTATTATGCCACATATGGTTATTTTTGTTGTAATGACGATAAAAAACTTGTATGAGTTACAGCGATACTCAATATATTCCATATACATATATATGTCTATCTCTCTCTCTCTCTACATATATATATATATAGTTGAGTTGTAATTGTCATTATTTTGTTGGGTTCTTTCACTAAGTCGACAGGATGTTCCTTCAACTACTCGTCCATGTTACGTTACTGTTGTATTTGCCTTTTTTTGGTATTTCTTCTTCTTCTGTAACATGTGATTGTTTTTGGTTTACAGCATGACGTTTACTATTTACTGGGGCTCCTCGATTTTGGATCAATCTTAAAGAGCTAAATCTATCATTTTACAAACACCTTTTAATTGATGAGATCTGATATCGCTTCATGTCCTTCACTATTGTTTTTAATACTGTACGTGTGTTATCAGTTATCTTCTACTTTCAATGTCTTCTTTTGCCATTTACTAATACTATTGTTACAAATGCCTCGATTAGCTAAAGCACAAATGAGGACCATCGACTGTTAAGAGTATGAAAGGTGGTTTCCAGTGAAGATGTATTCAAACATCTTTCTAATTCAAATCAAAATTAACAAAACATTTCCATTCATTCATCAACACCTGTGAGACAAAATACTTCTCATCTCTAAAATGAGGAAATCAAATTACGTACATACACATACTGAGTTTGTTTTGTTTATACGAGATGGTTATTTTCACCTTGATGTTACATAAAAACTGTGATGCTTCTACATAAAATGGTCCAATAACTCCAATGTTTTATTTACGGTAAATATTTTTGTAATTAGCGTTTCGCAGCTCTTGTATTTTACTTTTCTAAGACAGACGATTTCCAAAACTGGAAATCAAGCACTGCTGACTGTCAGGTATGCCGATCATTCAAAGAGAAAGAGAAATACATTCACCCTCAGATACAAGTCATTGCTTGTGCAAAATCTTGTACTCATGAAAAACAACAACAATATATATATATATATATATATGTAGTGCAAGATCACCAATTTGCTTAAACTCTATCAATTCTGCCAGTTTGGATGTTGCACAGATTCAAATCTCCATAAACCAGTAAGTCAAACATATCTAATGCAGAATTTAAATAAATCTCATTACCTTAAGACAACAGCCACAATTTCCAAAAGCTTCAAAAGTCCCAGTTAATTTAGATCTTCACTGTCTTCCAACAAAGACTACTGAGAGTTTTTAGTGAACATCGTTTTTGTTATTAGGCCTTGAGTGAAGGTGGAGTTTAGCTTAATTTGGAGATTTGATGGAATGGAGTTAAACCGGCTTGACTGGAAATTATAAAAGAGGCGCAAAACAGTGGCACGTCAAACGCGTTTTAAGATACTGATAAGGATAGTCTTACTTCACCTCCCACTTAAAATACCTTGCACGGATGCATTCTGTGTGTTGGACACCAGTTTTAACCAACAGATGTGTTGCAGAAGACAGAAACAACCAAAAAAATGCACATCTTTGAAGACTGAGATGTTTATTTATAGAAAGAGCAAAATGGAATATTTGCAGGAATGGTGGTACAATTGTCTTTTATTAGGTTTTGCTCTTAATAGCAAAAGTGTGGTCCTTTTCTTGCCAAAAAGTGCTCATGGTCCTTTCTAGTAGTGACATGATAGCTAATCAACATGACTAAACCAAGTCTTGCAAAGACATTTCTTCTATAACATTGTTTACTTTTTAAATATCTGGTCAAATTTCTAGTAAATATTAGAATATTTTAAACTCCACACTCAAATTAGCATCATTCACCATTAATGTTTGGTCAAAAATAAGAGTCAGTCCCAGACTACGAGAGGATAAGTGTCCATACGGGAGGGAGGTCCCGGAGGTTTGGTCACACAAGGAGAGAGAAAATGATCTGGTGCTTTCAGCTTCCTCTCAGGTTGTACAGGACAAAGAAGGCAGCCTCTTAACTCCTCATACTTCCTGTCAGTGCAGCGGGAGACGTGCAATCTGTCAGTCACTGGCCGTTTTTCACTTTAAGCATTTTCTCCTGTAATTAAAAAAAACACAAGAGCCTCAGAAATAACTTGCATTGCCAAATGCAAAGCGAGCAATCACACGCAATAAAAAAAATACATTTAAAATCTTACTTTGATCATGGTCTCCAGCTTGACGGCGTCGGCAGCGAACTTGCGGATGCCGTCAGAAAGTTTCTCTACGCCCATGCGGTCCTCGTTGTGCTGCCAGCGGAAGCTCTTCTCATCCAGATGAGTCTGATCCAGATCGCAGGCCTTGGCTGCAAAAAAAACAAACCGTCAGGGTCGACGTGGAAAAAACATTTCTTTTCTTCAAAAGAGCAGTTTGATTTATACACAGATTTAGTCCTGATGCATCTTAAAGTATGTCGTCTGCTGAAAGGAAACTCTAGTAAACACTACAGTTTATAGTAAATCATTGTCTTGTGATGTTTATAAAAAGGGAGTGGCTCTTAAGATAATCTTAAAAACAACACTATTAGGAAACAGGCTGGGTGAAAGAAGTAAAGATGATGCAGTACCTTTCTCCACACTGAGCAACTCTGTGACAGTGCTGTGGTCCTGGCTGAGCTCTGCTAGCAGTCCGGGGGAGATGGTGAGCAGGTCGCAGCCGGCCAAGGCTTTCACCTGACCCACGTTTCTGAAGGAGGCACCCATCACCACGGTGCTATAGCCAAACTTCTTGTAGTAGTTGTAAATCTTAGTCACACTCAGCACACCTGAAGTATAGAGAAGGGTGGAGTGAGGAGCTGGCAAAACCACCAGTCTGTCCTTCCTTTGCTTTCGTTTAGTTTGTTGGTGTGGCCTTTACACACCAACAACAACAACAACAACAACGCCAAACAGCACAACATTGCTGATCATCGGTTGGAGGTTCTGCCATAACTTTGTAGTGTTTGGACATTTGGCTTTTAGCTTGAGTTTTAGAATGAGATATTTTTTTTTATTTTAACTGTCTGCGTAGTCACAGGTATTGATGTTATAGAGATTTTCTAGGTCTTTGAGCTTGTCCTACATACTGAAATGGATACTGATTAAGCAGGTTTCAGGTATTGTCTTCAGGCTAGTGAATGAATACCTTTCCACCTCTTCTCACAGGCCCCTTGGTAGACTTCTAGAGGCTACGTAAACCGTAGTTAAAAGTTCAATTCTTCTTCTCGTTCAAATGTGAATCCGATGCTAAATATTTGAGTGGACAACGTGATCGTCATCAGAAGGTGGAAGTAGAGGAAGCGTTCACTCGGCTCGACTTACAAGGAGCATTTTTACAGTTCTGAACTTTGACATCTGACACCATGACAGTATTTAAAAAAAAAAAAAAAAAAGTGACTGTGGGAACAGCATGAAACCAATGACAGGAATGCATCAGTGTGCACGATACAAATAAAATAGGACCCCACTTGTATAAAAATAGCTCCAGTGTGATCCATATCCAGGGGAGGATTACTGCAATAATGATACTCGTTTCTAGCAGCACCTTGCCATCTTTTTTCAAACACTAACTGCCCAATGTGACATATTTTCTCTTGGTTTCGTAACAACGATGTAGTACCTGGGTCTTCGTGGGGCTCGTAGCTTTTGCGATCCGTGTTCTCCTTGTACCAGTCGAGGATGCGTCCGACGAAGGGCGAGATCAGTGTTACCCTTGCTTCTGCACAGGCCACAGCTTGAGCAAAAGAGAACAGCAGGGTCATGTTGCAGTGAATGCCGTGCTTCTCCTCAAGCTCCCTGTACGAGAAAAAATAAAAAAATAATTGTATTTAAGAAAAAACAAAACCAAAAAACACATCACATCTTCCTCTGCTGACCCCGTTAGAACAGTTTTAGTTTTCTCAAGGTGTGAGGGGAAGTTCATTTTGAACTGTTGAAACCACCTGGAGCAGTTAACACATATACATGTTGTTGAAAAAAAAAAAGGAGCATTTTTAAAATAACTAATTTGTTAAAGCAGGACTTGTCCAAACACTTTGCTAAATATCACGTTTATTTTTCTTGCATCGTTTTTCTTCAGCTTTTGGCGTTTTGTGAACACTTGTTTAAATTCTTTGTGGAGTCAACTTCATTAACCCAAATGTTTGTCTGTATTTAACCAGATCTGTGAGTCAGTGTGAAGCTGTTTGACAGCAACAAGGTGCTCTGAATATTTTAAGTCTCTACTTACTTAGTTTTCCTCTACTGAGGAAGTTAGTCATTTTCAAAGTCTGTCTACAAAACTATGAGTATGTTTGTGTCATACGTGGTGGATTCAGTGGCTTTGGAGGAGCAGACTAAGCTACGAAAAATAAAAAATTATTATTGGATAATTAATGCTCTCTCTTAGAGCCAACGGGTAAGAAACAGAAGACTATTTTCAGATGTAACAAGAGGAGGATTTTTTTTCTTTATCATGTCAAACTCAAAAAAGGAACCGATATGCCAAGCACACATTTCTTTGGCAAAGAGGAATAAAAATTTTTTCCCAGGAGTGAGCTCAGAAAAAAAAGAAAGTCAAGATCTGAAATCAACTAGCAGCACCAACAGTCCATTTTCACAAAGCTCAACATGGGTGGGCAGAAAAAAAAAAAAAAGCGCCTGCCAAAGCATCACACTGGTTGTGTCACATTAAACATTGAAAATTGTTTAAAAAAAAAACAAAAAAAAAAAACGGAGAGGTGGTGAAGGAGGCATTTCTGGAGGCTGCCGTCTCACTGTGAGAAACGTAATGGCTGTCTAGGAGGAGAAGTGATGAAATAGAAGGAAACCTAGAAGTTAATCGATGCAAACTCCCCTTAAAAACTTGCTACACAACATTTCACTGAGAGTATATGTGGTATCAACAACACATCAGCTCTTCATCATTATTTTTTTTGTCTTCGTTTATATCCAGACAGGAAGATGTTTTATGCGTTTACTATTCAGGGCGGGGAGTAACCATAGCGATAAAACATGTCACGTAGACTTTACCCACCCACCCACCCTCCCGTCATAAATCTGTGTCACTGAACAATGTGGCTGGAAGATTTTGAGTGCATTCAACATGACGTTATGACCCAAAACATCTTTTACAAGAAAATATTTTGCACTGCTGCTGTTACCGTCTGTTAAACAAACGTGAAAAATAATGTCACTCTAAAAAGATTTGACTCATAAGACAACAGAAGTCATAAAAAAAGTCTTAAATCCATTTATATTACTTATTCAGATATGTTAAACTGTCCCTACACTGCTCTAAGCTATTGAAACTGAAACCGATGGCTGTACAAAAATATTCATCACAGTGACATGGCATGCGAGACATGATATTGGATTAAGACGATAAGATATTTTCAATGTGTTAATTAGTGACCTTCTCAAGATGATTATGACAATAATACAGGCATAATAAATGCCCGGAGAGCTTAGCCATCACTACATACTCACTTGCCAGCCTGGATTCCTTCCCATGTTGATGACAGCTTTATGAGCACACGCTCTTTGCCGATGCCCGCTTCTTCATACAGAGCGATGAGCCTCAGGGCCTTGGCCACCATTTCTTCTTTATCGTAAGATAGTCTGTTAGGTGAAGAAATCGGTGGAAACAACACAGCTGTTAATAACCATTTTACTTTACCGTGTCTGTTGCTAAAACAAAGCATCAGTAACAAACATGCATTTGTATTTTATAAGCTTTTAACGATTAATTATTGATCATTTATGTGGCAAGAGGATTGAGCAGTAAGATTTAAATATCAATATTTAATTTAAAACAACAACTTTGAGAGCGGATATTCAGATATAGTTTGTGACGTGTGTTGTAGGTAATGATTAACTAACCCGTTTTTTCAGGACAATGAACATTAAAACTAGTTGTTTTTTTTCTGTCATAATCACTACCTTGTGAAATACCGTTTACATACCTGGCGTCCACTTCAGTAGACACTCTGCCGGGGACCTTCTTGAGGATCTCAAGGCCAAAACTCACAAACAGCTTGTCCATGGTGTTGGCGACCTGCTCGTCTTCAGATCTGATGACAGAGGAAAGAACGTTAAAGCTGGTCAAGTCAAATTAACAAAAAAAAAAAGAAAGTACATTTTACTTAACTTTCATTTCATGCATTTTTTTGGGATTCACAACTCATATCAAAACAGATGGATATAACCCTTATATTCATAATAATCATTCATAATCATTATATCAATAATCCTAGGTTTCAACTTGTAGCTATAAGAGTGAACTGCCTATAAATTAGGGAACTTCGACAACAATTTGCACAGAGGAACTGTGCAACATCTGAAAAATGTTGCAAACAATGTGGGCTCAAATACAAAAAACACATTTGTTCACATACAAGGCCTCAAACGTGCAATTTCAAGTTCAGCCTGTTAAGAGAGTTATCGAATCCTGTGTAGGATTTTCTTATTTTCCTCTTATTGCTTTGTGAAATGACAAATATAAGAGAAAAACCTTTGAGTTCAAAGTGTGCCCTCTAGTGTAGACTAAAGAATGGTTTGATATATTTTGGGTATAGTTTGTGCACAACCCCTTACCCGCCTTTGGCAATGCCGTATTTAATGGCCTGGTCCAACAGTTGCTGGTAGGCCGGCATCTTGGCAGCAGCCAGGATAAGAGATGGGTTAGTGGTGGCATCCTGAGGCTTGTACTCATCGATGGCTGCAGGAAAACGAAGCACAATAGTTAGAGGTCTCTCATGTATACACATACTAAACCTGGTTTAGAGAGTATAGACATCTTTCTCACTCATCTCATACAACATGAATGCACCGACATCCACCAAACCAGGGTAGACTGGAAGCACATGACACCACTAAATGCTTTATTGAATCTTTACTCTGCATGCGTGTCCAATTTATCACATTTACGTCATCATGATGCAGGAATATATTTAAAATGTTTGCTCCTTTTATCATTTTGAATATGTCCCACTTTCAATATTAAAGTATTAATATCAAAATGTTCCATCACTCTTTACATTTCCTACAAAATTAAAAATCACTTTTCTATAATCCATTTAATTTGTAGTGAGGGAGACATTAGATTAGGGATCAAGGACAGAAATGACATTCAAAGTGTTCAAAAGAGGCAAAATAATTACAAAAATAAGCTTTTTATTATTTGATTAAAAAAACCTTGTGTTTCTGTATGTCTTAAAAAAAAAACTTGTGTAAAATCTACAAAATACTGCTGCCGTCAGGTAGACAGTGGCGCCATCTACAGTAGAAACAAATATTCAGAGGCAGATGGATATTAGTGTTTCTTCTGGTTACATAAGAACAATTTTAACACAATCTTAAAAAGGAAAATTTAAGTAGGGGAATAATGAATGATTTAATAGTGTTTGTTTATTACTGAAGGGCAATTATTTTCCTATACTTAGCAAGAAAACCCCCCAACCAACAGCAACCTACTATAAATCACCAAAACAATAACCCACTAAATAAGGAACTAATGAAATTATTTCCTCATAATAAGAGTTATTAAGGAAGGTTATAATAGTTTTGAGATGAGTAAAAAGTTGAATATTCTGTAGAGGAAACTCAATGTATAAGTGTATTAGAGTATGCCATCACCTACAGAGCTTTATTCATGAGGCTGGACTCCCATTTTATTTATTTATTTATTTATTCTTTCATTTAACATGCACGGGGGACAGAGCCTTTTCACGGTTTTGTGTCAGCATTTGATTGTAGCAGTCGAGTCCAGTGAGTGCTGCCAGCTCTTCAGCCACAGAGAGAACAAAGCCCCCCTCTGTTTTCTAACTAGTTATCTCCCCTCCCAAAAAAAAACAACAAAACAAAAAAAAAAAAACGGGATCATTTTGCAGGTCAGTGGGTTTGGACTGGACACTCGTGATCAACGAAACTGTTTTGTATGCCGTCCATCAACGGTAAATATCCTCTTATAGCTACTGGACGCTTAGATAGTTAGAAGTTGTGAGGAAAAAATAAATAAATAAATAAAAATACAAATAAAAATACTAAAGAATATATACTGTATAACACCAGAGCAACTTTCTGTGATGATTTTAAGATTTGCTGTTAGGAAGTCCAATTACTCTTTCAGTAATTTACAACTTGACCATGACTGTGCAACTATATTTGCATATTATAGCACAATTTCCTGTAAATAAGTATATTATGGTACTCAGCTGTAACTTTAAAATGTTTGTAGTAATATGATGTGGTAGTTAATTTCCAGAGGTACGCGTGTTAATGTTTCTGTGAGTATTATGGTCTATGAAGATGTGTAAAAAAAAAAAAAAAAAAAAAAAAAAAAAAAGCAAATGAAATCAAACTTTACATCCTCAATTACTAATGCAAAAATACATATTACTTCATTAATCTACAATTTTGTGACGAATCAAAAACATTTCAGAAAAGACAGAAAAACAGCGCATGTCTCCTTTTAAAATCATCAATAACCATCAATAACCATGTGGGCTAATTAGTTACCAAGTAGCCTTGTGCAAAATTTCACAAGTGCCCCATAATCCCCGTTAACTTTCAAAATATTTCTGAGAACCGCTCTTTCCCCACTAACATAAGTTAAGCAAGAGCGTCATTGCACCACGTTTTAGGTTCTTGCAGTTTTTATCTGAAGCAGACGTCCTGCTGCTAAATAAGTTTTAAACTTGAAATCAAATCAGAGAAACTCCTCAAAAATCTTACAACAGTCATGTAAAACCTGCGGCTGTAAATCTTGAAGAGCCACTCTTCTTATCACCATCACATATGCTGCATTACATCCTTTATTTTATGTTTTCCAGTGACAGTGCTGATAGAGGTTTTCACTGAGATTGACAGACGTGTTCAAAACTATAGAGCTGCTATTTTCACTGTTGATTCATCTGTATCTATACTCTTCTACAAACATCATCAATAGTGAAAACAGCCTCAGATGACATCTTCATATTATTGTGCATAAGTCTATAAATGTTTAACTGCTAATATTTGTCCAACTTATGAGCTTTTCAGTCACCTGGAAAGCATTTTTCTTTAAAAAAAAACAAAAACAGCCTTAACCTGTATGAAATATGCTATACAAATTAAGTTTGATTAAGATTGTTAGTTTTGTTCAAAACTAAAAGATAAAATTTAAAATGATATTAAAACTATGAAAAGATGAAGATCGTTGGAAACAGGATGTTTGATATTTTGTGTTATGAAAAACTTTTGATTTTCTGATTTGAACCAATAGATTTAAACAGTTTATCAAATCATATTAATCCTTATCAGCCATAGATTAACTGCCATTTATTTCAGCATTATCAGGTTGCACAGAATGAGCTCATTGTTAGTGCTATTGTGTCCTTTCTTGTATGCAAACTGACAAAAGTATCTGGTTAAAAAACACACAGAAACACTCCTTTAAGGCTAATAAGTGTAACACTATCAGCTTCCTGGAGCTGAAACCAGTTCTGTCATGTCATCGTGAGTCTGCAAACCTGCATGAGGAACAGTCTGGTTTGCATCACAGTCCAATTGAATTACTGCACACTGTTCCTCATTCAGATCTATTGTGAAACGTAACCTTTTTATCTGTAGTATAAACAAGAAAAACAAGGAAGAAAAATAAAATAAAACCACATTATACTCGCTGTGTATTTAACCTAAAGTGCAGAACAGTCTATAACTTTTGTATTTTTCCATCACCTACACATTCATTATAAATAGTTGTAGCTAGTATATAGTTGTATGATTTTTAGGTTAATGAGACTTTTATATATACACACACACATACACATACACACGCAAAATACTTGTATTTGCAACATATTAAGCAGAAACTGCTAGTTAGCCACCACGGCTAACGCAAAGTAACAACTGTTGCTATGTCAAGTGACGTTAACAGCAACTAATTGGATTATGAGCTTGTAAACATCAATAGCTGGTAACTAAACTCGCCTAAAGCATCACATAAGATGTTAACAAGGTAGTTTAACAACAAAGGTGAGTTTAAACAGAGTGAAAACGATGCTAACAGTCGTTATGTTATACTGACACGGCGGTCATTCACATTAAAGCCGGATCCTTCCTGGTCAGGTAGTTAGCATGCTAACTACCAAGCTAACCAGCTAACATTAGCGGTGACGAAAGCAGACGTTGGTTTTGTTTTTTACCGTTAAAATCTCCCGTGTCTGCCACCACTACTGTGTGCTTCTTCAGCTGGCTCAGCGCTGACTCCATTTTTCGCCGTTTGTCTGGTGACACACTGCACATGATGAGCGGAGACTGAGACCCTTTTATACACAGAAAACACGTGAGAGCGAGCGCGATGTCAGAGAGGCGGGGGCGCGCATCGCGAGACAGAAAGAAGGAAAGGAGACAACCGGGCGGGAGCGCGCTCCGGAGTGATAATACTTTCAGGAAACTCGAGCAGAAAAAGGAAAGTAATAGATGAAAAAGTAGATAAACTGTAACTACCACACAGTAACAGCTTCTTAAATCATAGTTATACAACAGTTTTAGATAGATAGAATAGTTTATTTAACAAGTAACTTTATACAAAGTGCAAATAAAACCTAGAATAAACCTAAATTAAATCTCAGCTGCTTCTGTCTATTCATGTAATCCCAGATTGACTGGATAATGTTAACTCTGGCTGTATGTTTCAGGTTGTTATTATGCTGCAGAATAAATATGGGACGGATGGTATTTCATTATGGATAAGAATCTAAACATCGAATGCTCCTAAAACATTTTGCACAGTGCTGTACATGTCATTATATAGCTAATAAGTTAGCTACATTGATATACTAACTGGAATTAGATAAATACAGCAGCTGCAGCCACAGCTTCCTCCCAGCAGCAGATCGGTTGTTAAGGACATTCAGGCTGGTGACAAGTACCTTCACAAATAAAAAATGGACTGTGAATTATTTGGCACACAAACACCTTGCTTGTTTCATTTATTCAAAACCCTTATTTATATCCTAGTGTAACATGCAGCTACACTGTGCTGCAATAACCACACTGGTGCAATATATGTTTTTTTCCTTATGTGCAATACCTGCCTTCTTTCAACTGTTGATCCAGTACTTCATTAGAAACTCTGTGAAATGTGCCGTAAATAACTGTTGTAAATGATGTAATGTGTCACAGACCTTGCTGCTCTCCTTTTTATTTTCTTCTTAACTTCATTTTTAGAAAATGAAATTCTTCTTCTTTTTTTCTTTTTTTTTTAACCTGACTGAGTGAGCTGCATATCAATGTGCATGTCAAAAAATATTGAATTGAATCATTAAAGTCCCCCTTTAAAAAAAAAAAAAAAAAGTTTATTGCTACACATTTTGTTCTTGTTTTTTTCTATGTGCACATATTTTTTTTATTTACAAAAAGTTTAACTTTTGGCTGCAATATGTCTCCTGCTTCACTGAAACTGCAGGTTTCAAGGTCACACTTGTTCAAGTTGTACATAGGAACACGATTGGCTTTTAAACTAGTTGTTATTTTTAGTAGTTGTATTTTAATTTGATGAGGTGTTGCAGAAAAACCTGGAGTTTTGGGATTTATTATTTCACTCAGTATAAATACCATATAGGTTCAATAACTTAATGATACAGTAAAGGAGAAAAACAGTATATTTAGTGGCTAAATGGCAGAAAGCGACTGATTTTAGTTCTAACCCTAAAATATTTAGACTCTCTCTCTCTGTTGTTGTTGAGGCTGCCTGACCACAATATATTCATGGTGAGTTTGTTTCATTATTATTTTCTGATCAGCAATAAAGAAGGCAGCTCTCTGTAACACATTAGTACAATAAAGTGTATTGAAGGAATCAAGTTTCCATCGTCTTTTTTTTTTGTTCCATTTGTAAATCACTATACTATAATTATATAATAATACAAAAATATAATTTGTGTAATATGTAATTACGCGAAGAGTGCATAGTCTGTTCAGCATGTAAACCACGTGCCAATGCATAATGTGATTTTGATTGCTTGATTATACCAATAAATGTGCCGAGGCATCTTCTTGCCCTGCAGAAACAGTTGCCTGAACACTTGTCATTTTTGCAGTAATATGTGAGCAGTTTCATTTAAGAAACCATTACGCTGGGTGTGATTGCCTCGCTTGCCTTTAAGCGTATGTGCCTGTATTCAAAAGCAATACTTCAACCCTGCAGGCGTTAGCAGCATAATGTGGCTGTCACTTACCCCATTTCCAAAATTGAAGGTCTGCTTTGCTGACATATTAATATTCAACATTATCACACAGTTGATGTGACGTGCTGCCAAATGCTAAAGAAGTCTGCACCAAGCGGGTATCATAAATTTGAACGTTTTTACCTGAATTATTTCTAAAAGATGTTCCTTCAACAAACAATTTCCATGCCAAAGGTAAAAATAAACAAAAGCCTACATCCGTGCAATTAGCATGTACTAACAGAGTGATCCCTCTCTCTCTCTTTGCTCGACATAATGTTGAGCTGTTCTTGTTTATTTTTCCAGAATGTCATATTTGTTATGTAAAAGTTGCAGGCTTGTCTTTATTCCTGGTTTTCTGTTTGACCTTTGACCTCGCAGAAACTAATTAGGACTTGTGAATTAGAGTCATTCTTCTTCTTCTTTTAACACTGCGATTTTTAAACTTCAAAGTAGACCACGGACTACCATTTGATAAGATCTAAGGACTTTTCTTCTTCTTTTTTTTTTTGCCATTACAATCATGAACAATAAAATCAGCCGTGTGAGGCCTATAAACATTTCCTCTGAAATAGCTGCCAAACTAAATCATCCTAATACACATTATATATATGTAAAAAATGTACTAATATAAACATTGTGCAACAATATATATTTCCTTTGTTGTCACATGCAAGTCAAAGCATGCTGTATGTAATGTACAGATAATCACAGTATTTGCATGTTAAGCCACAACAATAAATAGTAAATAATTTATTATATCTACAGTATTAATTACAACATATTCACACTACCATTGACTCTCGCCCTAGATGTACATAGTAGCACCTGACCTATATATATTGTAGTATATAATAACTTCATGTTTATGTTTTATAAGATTCAGAGACTTCCATATGTATTCTGCAGCATGATAACTGCCCCAAACATGCAGCCAGAGTCATAAAAAAACTATCTAACAAGCAACAGGTAGTTTTGACCCCACAGAGCTCTGATCTCAACATCATCGCGTCAGTCACAAAAGCAGCTGAGACGCCGAAATCCACATAAGAAACTGTTGAAGAACAACTGACCTGTCAAGTACCTTAAAAAATACATGAAACGTCATGAAAAGTAAAAAGGGGTCATCAAAGTTAAAACCAATTCACCTAGCAAATGTCGAAAAAGCACAACCTCATGGTGGTTCAATAGGAAAAATCAATGGATCGCTAAAAAGTTGTAAGGATTCATTCTGGGGATGCCATTAATGTCTTTACAAAGTCTCAAGGAAATCCATCAGATAGTTGTTGAGATATTGCAGTTTGGATCAAAGTAGTAGACTGACTTTGGCTAAAAATAAAATAAAATAAGTATAAATTAATATCAGATCATTTGACACATATGGAAATATTATATTAAAACGCGTTAGATATGTGAGAAAAAAAAGTGAAGACATTCACAAAACAGACTAATTCAAAGATGTTTTAAAGACCATATTTCATATGTCAAAGATGTGTCACAATCCACAGGAGACATGACAGTTCACATTTGATTTCACATAATTTACATTAAAGTTTAATCTCACTCACAAAGTCGGATTTCAAAACGGGTTTTATATGATGATAGCTGTTAAAAAAAAAAAAGTGTTATGAATACAAAATAAAAAAAATATATGACTTTTGATAGCTTGCTTATAAGCCACCAAAGTGTTCCCGGATGGCCAAAAACTATTTATATTTATAATTATTAGCTATTTGTATTCATCAGCCACTGCTTCTAAATCGCCTACTGAATCAGAGCAAATTAGCCTATAAATTACTTTTGGAGACTGTCAGGGGGCCAATATCTCTACAAGGAATGATTATTATTATTATTATTATCATAAAATACTTTAGCTTATCTCACCACTAGATGTCGGCATTTTACTTTTTTGGTAATTCAATAAAGAGAGAGAGAGAGAGACAGAGAGAGAGAGAGAGAGAGAGAGTCTGCACAGAGGAACAACTTGGGAAGTTTTGTCATACACAGAGGAAAGAAGAAGGACAGCCGGGAGAGAGCGTAGATTGTGACATAAGTGACAGGTAAGCCTGGTTTTCTCCTCCTATTTAAAATAACATATATAACGTCGTAATCTTTCTTCAGATTTCTCTTATTTTCAACCTTTTCTTTAATTTTTCTGTGCTTTAATTCTACCACATACATGCACAGAAGCTCACTGACCTTGTTTAACACACATTTAACTTTGATAAATCGTGAGCTGCATGTGTCTTATTCGACGGGATAAACTATATCCTCGTTACATTTGTCTTATGCGAATCGGTTGATGAATGTTGTACTTGGTTTACTTAAGAGGTGGGATTTTTAATTTAATTATATTTAAGCTTGCTGATCACCAGTAGTGTGATATGCTGATAAAACCCACTTTTATTACATGTGTATAAGTGTGTCCTTTCGCTGGTCAGTTACTGTATGTATGTTATGATTGTGGAAATGTGGAAAAGTGCGAGACTGAAGCTCTCTGATTGGCCAGAGGAATGTTTTCCCCTGAACCTCAATGAAAGACAGAAATAAACTTGTGGAGAAGAACAACATTTCAGAATACCAGCCATTCCTCAAGCGATTCCCTCCCTTCACTTTTTCTTTTTTTTCTTCTTCTTCTTCTTCTGGAGGGGTAACAGGAACTTTGGGCCTCATTGACTTCTCACAGTTATGGCTGGCTGGTAAAGTGCAGAGGAATTCACTCCCATACAATATACCCTTATGTTAGGCTTGCAGAGGTCCTGAATACTCCCAGGTGAATCTGCTCCATATTAAAATGAATCTCAACTTTAATGAAGATATTAAGGCAGTGTTAAAGGGAAATCTACCATGAAAAACTCTTAAAACAGCAGCTGTACTCTGTAGTCGTATATTTCTTCTCATTTCTGCATCAACTGGACAGATTTTTTTTTTTTTTTAAATCTTTTATAACAAGAATAAAAATGTCAGATTTGCTGTAACAAGCTGAATAAAAGGCATCACTCTTTGCATTAAACACATACGAATCCTAGTTTATACTTTCCCTTTAGGAGTTGCTGAGTAGTGCTAGCCTGGACTCTAAAGTTCTCACTATATGTACAGTTATTTTCAGAATATGAAATAGTGACATTTAAAAAAAAATGTTTTAGTTTTAATTTTCCAATATATTCAATTAAAAATGACACTTTAGTCTGATTTTCAGGCCACCGTAATGCTTAAAAAGATTTCTCAATCAGCATTGATTTAGGAGCATATTTTCTATATAGCCATGATAGGTGTGCTAACGTTGGTTTGGTTGGCCCACCACTTTGAACTTGATGTTGCTATAGGTATCCATGGTAACCAGAGGATGAATCCTGATGACTTTTGTGGTTCAAGCAACTCAAACTTTTTTTTTTTTTTTTTACTTTTTTTGTAAAATATCTCAACATCTGCTTAATGGATGCGGACAAATCTTTGTGTTGATCCTCTGACTTTTTTTCGAGTGCCGCCATGAGTTTGACATTTGTGGTTTTAAATGTAAAATGTCTCAACATCTATTAGACGGATTGTGATTAAATATGATATACAGACATTGTGATATACCTCTTACGTTTGCTTTACTGCCACAGTAAAGTTATGAAGCCAACACATTACTTAACTTACTTAACAACTTAAATGGCGAACATGGTAATCATTATACCTGCTAATTATCAATATATTAGCACTGTATTAACATGTTGCGGTTAGTATTTAGCTCAAAGCAGCACTGTTCTTAAATAAAGCTATAGACTCTTCTATAAAACTATTTAAAGGTGATTTTTTTCCCCTTTAGAAATACTCGTGTTACTGCATATCCCAATGACTACTGCTCATGAAATCTACTCTTTCCAACACATGGTGACAGTCAGACTTGCCTTGACACATTGCAGGATGTGCACACAGACAGTAAAGAGAAGGAAGCAGCTTCCTTTTTCCCTCATGTCCTCCCACATTTCATCAGCTCCAACATGGCTATACTGATGAACTGATGGCTCTGGACAGTCGGCAGCTGCCCACTGTTTACTAGCCAAGACCAAAGCTGCTGCTCTGAATGTGTGTTTTTTTCCTCACTGCTTGCATATGGCAAGCATTTTTTAATGGAAGTGGCGAAAATATGTTTTTGGGGAGAGGAAGTGTTTTCTTTTATTGTCGCAGCTGGTTGTTGTTTGTCCAACTACAGTTCTGTAGCTGACCTGTGGGCTTCTCTAGGTGTGGCAACTCTCTGGATAATTGCTCTGAACACTAGCTCTACTGAAGGTGGATATAACAAGGCTGCATTGTGTTACCGCCTGCAGGTGTGTGTGTGTGTGTGTGTGCGTGCATATGTGTACAAGTCTGTTCTAAATTCACTCACCCAATTTTCCCTCAGCTCTGTGTACCTTCAGTATTTTTTTTTTTTCTTTGCCAGATTTCAGCCGGTTTTCTCTTCCTTTGTTCCCTCAGTACAGTTTATGCCTGCAGTTTCCAGCCTCATGTTGTCGTAGCCCACTTTTCTCCAGACCTGCCAAAAGGAAAAAAAAGGGAGAATAGAAATATACTGTAAGTTTAATTTTAGGTATTGATTAAAAAAAAAAATAAAACAACACCTCCTAAAGGAAATCAGGAGTAAGGTAACATGACATAATGTACAGTATTTGTAATTGTATAGTTACCCTTTAATAATCTGCAGAGGGAAGCGATAGTACATACACATTACTGCAGCCCCTTAATTATAGGCTCAGTGTACCACAGCCACAGCAGATATGAGATAATGCAAAATATGATAAGGCCAATGAATTAATTAGTGGGTCAAACAGACACACTATTAGATGAGATACAAGGAGATGAAACTTTAATGGTTCTGGTGGGTCAAACAAGGCAATTGCAGCATGAAAAATGCAATAAATAGTGTAGAGGATGCACAATAATTTTCAACTACATGTCATATATATACATCATTTTTCAACTATATGTGCTTTTTCCCTGGTTTAGTTTGAAAAATGGCAGCAGACTTACTGTGACCCTATTTAACGATCCAGATACGTCTTAAAAAAATTAATAAAAGTCCTGTTTTTTTTAAATCTTTAAATGTTGTAAAAATATATAAGAAAGCTGACCTCTAAAATAAAGTTAAACGGTAAAGTAAATTCCATGGATGTGACTCTATGCCTCCTGTCAAAATAATAAAGTATTACTTCATATATCTTAATATTTGTAATAATATTCTCACAGATTTTGTTTTAAGGCTGTCCTCAACACCATGAGAAAAGGGAAACACAGACAGAGTGTGTTTGACAGCTATGGTCACGGCAACAATAATTTGCACTTAACTGCGCACACTTGATGTCACATATGGTAGTTGTTTTCTTTTTCAGCCTGTCCTCTCAGTATGGCCTCTTACATTTTGAAGGGTCTATTTTGTCTTCTCGTTGAGAGCTCTGCTGAGATGTTAGCGCAGAGTGAAAACCACAAACCATAACCACACTCTCTCTCTCTCTCTCTCTCTTTTTCTGCTGCTGAATCTTAGTCTCACGCCCAGTTTAACACAGGAAAAAAAAAAGAAAAAGACAACACATGGACAGGCTTTTTCCCCTTCACTACATTACATTACCTCTCCTCGCACCCTTTATCCCACTTTCCTCACTATAATTTACCCCTAGCTGACACACAGAGCTATATATATATATATGTGCTTTAATTTATTTTTCTTTGTAGATGATATAAATAGCAGCAAGCGTTTACATGCTGTATATAGCCGCTTCTTTTCAGCCCTCTTGGTGGTGCAACTGCAGGCTAATCTTTACATAACCTGTAATTTTGCACCGTATGGGGCAATACTTGAAACATGCAGGCATCCCACAAAGCCAATTTCTTGTACATGTCTGTTTCCAATGTTAAAGGTTATCGTTGCATTCATTGTCCTCCGGTTTCTCTTCACATCATCCATTATACAGTCTAAGATCTGTACTGAAGGAGACATCTCAATATAAGAGCTTGACTCTTATTTGCATTCATTTTTGGCAGCCAGTCTTTGGTGGTCTTAATTTGATTTAGTCTAAACTAAGCCTTATAGATGCTGGGTCTCTTGATCGTGCTATAGCGCTCACAGTGGAAATCAGTTTTCATGACTTTAAAATGGAAAGTGTTTCTCTTCTTTACATACAAGTACAAACGCATTCAGACGGTTTTACAAACCCCATGAAGCCCTGAAAGTGTGTCAGATTGCATACAAAGTAAACCGGATTTTATAGCTGTGAAAAATCAAACACAGCTTTAACTTTTTTTTGTTTTTCTTTTTCCCCTTGATTTTTAAACATTGTTCTCATAGTGTTATATATCCTCTTAGAGACAATTGCGGCTGGAAAAAACAAAAAAAACCACCTCTGCTCTTCTTAGATATGTCTTTGTTTGCCTGTCACATCTGGATTTTTTTTTAGCTTTTAAATGTGCAGTTTCAAACTCAATAGGGAGCCTCTGTGAACAGCCTGAATGGGATTCATTCAAGACTGTTTTATTTGTTCTCTGTGACTCAACTACTTACAGTCTAGTACTGAAGCTATGACTAGTTCTATAAATAACATATTCTATATAATAACATATATACAGTATCTTCACTTAATCTGATCTGGTTGTCTCAGTATGAAAAAGCTATTGTACATAATTATTTATATTTCTCTGCAAAAACAGCATCTAGTAAATGTTGCAGGTAATGTGTAAAAGTGTAAAAGAGTCATTGTCTGAGACTGTTGGTATGCAAATCTCTGCTCCAACCGACTGAGTATTTTGCTTTATTACCAGCATTATTAACATAGACTGTACAAACACATCAACATATATATATATATATATATACATATATATATATATATAAATGTATATTCACCCAGATTCCTGAAGGGATGCTTTAAAGTCTCACGGTTCAATTTATTCATCCATAATAAGCAGGAAAATTACAGCCAACGCTGCAGCACACAAGATACACATCTATAAACAACCCAACGGACAACATGATAAATCTAAAACTTGGGTTGAAATCAAAACATAATTACAGTTTTCACCCTCCTTATAGATTTCTGGGTGAAGTGTTGTATTAGTCTGCATCACAAACGTAAACATTTAACAGGTAAAAAGCAGTTATAGACTTTAGTTGTTATAGAAGTGTAATACTAAATTGCTCGACTACCCCTATTAGTTGTGTGTAGTCTTTTTTTTCCCCAGACGTTACTTCATGGCTGTTTTACAGGCCAGATTTGATTT
Source organism: Pampus argenteus (assembly GCA_036937835.1). Classification (NCBI taxonomy): domain Eukaryota; kingdom Metazoa; phylum Chordata; class Actinopteri; order Scombriformes; family Stromateidae; genus Pampus; species Pampus argenteus. The sequence continues at coordinate 23,155,612 of CM072862.1, forward strand.
GAAAAGTAAACTTTATGTTGTTCCTCTCTCAAGATTTCCCACCACATCAAATGATCTCTGTACTTTTGTTCCCTGACCTACTGTATGTAGACCCTTTTTTTTTCTATGCAGCTCAGTTTGTTTGGATGAAACTGTGTAGTTTAGGTTCCCTAACAATGCTCCCTGCTGTGCTCCTCTTAAACGTGTGTTTCTGATGTTTCAGTCCTATGTTTTTCTTCCCTTCATTGCACTGTGGTTGTCCAGCCATATGAAGCGAACACACGTTTACAACTTAATTCAAGCTGCAGAGAATCCAAAAGACATTTAAGACATTTGAAGCAAATTGGATGCAGCCACACTTAATTTGAAGTGTCATATCAAAGGGGTTTGAGTAATTATTGCCTCGAAACATTTCAGCTTTTTTTGTTTTTAATGAATTCGTAAACTATAAATAAAACTACTGTTAAAAAGAGCTTGAACATTTATGGGTTTGTGTGTGTAGATCAGTCTGAATTCAGCCTATAAAACAAAACACAGGAAGGTTAAAGGGCTCGTATCTTCCTGAAGGCATCATAGATGAGGAAAACTGGAAATAAAAAGTGAACTTTTTCCTTCAGAACTGCTGCATATTGACCTGATTCATAAAAAAAAAAAAAAAGCTCATTGCAAAAAAAAAAACAACTCCTGAGAGTCTTTTTCATCATTTTATTTATTTTATTTCACAAGTGCTGCTAAAAATTCCAGCTTTTTTTCTTCTTCTGAGTAATACTGATTATTGGATTTTCTTGATTTGCCATATCTTCGTTTTTTCAGACGGTGTCACATCGAGTACACATACGAATAGACGATCCTGTTTTGTTTTTTTTTGTGTTTTTTTTGGGATGATTCTTCTAATTATATCTTCAATCAGCTCACAGTGGCTAATGTCACACGTCATTAGCCTCTGTTAGCAATAATTTTCCAAGCACGGTAATTAACCCTCATGTAGAGGTCTTTGTTGCTTAGATTACTATGCCCTTTGTACAGTCTGCTTCCAGCCAAACACACACACACACTCACACAAACACATTGGGTATCATCGTATACATAGTGCTGTTTCAGTAAGGCAAAGTCAAAAGTTTACTTTACAAAAAACACACACACACAGAAATGAAGCGATGGAGCACAAATTGCCTCATTTTGCTCTTTATTTGTTGTGTTCCTATCTAGGTCTGTGATATAATTAACATTCACAGTCTGCCACTCCGTAGTCCACCGTGACTTGTTCTCATTGAGAAGTTCACAAGGTTCTTCTTTACTGCCACAGCCTGCGGATTAGTTGCCATGGAAACAAAGCTGTCGGAAGTCAGGAGGAATACGGTACCCGATACTTGTGTTTGCTCGCTCTGGTGGAGGATACGTTTAAAAAAAAAAAAAAAGTTTGAAGAGTGTTGTTGACAGAGGCTCGGTAGCTCTCAGGGACTCAGTGATTTCTGACAAAAGTGTTAGAAAAAAAACACCTCAACATGTTTTTCTCCTCTGACTGCCCATCCATCCCTCTCTCTCTCTCTTTAGACTTATTGATGAAGTTTACTTTTTATGTTTTGGTATGAAAAGAGAGAGGAGATTTTAACGTTTTCTTACCAAAACAAGTGTTGATTCGTGTTGCAGCAGCCAAAACAGAGAGCAGTTTAAAGCCGTTTCAAATCAGACTATAAAAATCATAAAGTAGACCTTGTATTAATAACCTGATACATCCTTCATGAATTATTCACCAAGAGGAGCATGTTTACTTCATCTGTCCAGGCTACTTTACCCCCCGCCCCGCCCTCCTCAACCTTGAATTATTTACATATTACTGCCTATCCCATATTTTTATGATAGCAGATGTAGTCTCCAGCTTGTATTCATTAGTACTTTTAAAAGAATAGCGGATAGTGCTGCAAATCATGTGTGATATTTATGACAAAAACTGATCAGGCACATATTGAACTGTATTGTTATATGCAGGATGTTAATTCCACTTTATCTTAGTTTAATAACAAGGAGGCATGCAGGGAGTTTAGTTTAATTAGGATTTTGTGTTAGAGTTGACACAGAGGCGCCTCTATTACCACCCCCCCAGTTCATGATGGTGATACTGCAGCAGCAGCTTGTAGTTTTGAAGGTGGCCACCGGGGGCTTAATGAGTTGTCAATGAGGCTGCTGTTAAAAGGACAGAGCTGGATGACTTCTCTGTATACTCAGAGCTGCTGAGGATACCGTGATCTGAAATAAATGAAAAAAAAAAAGTTTAAATAAAACCATTTAGTTAGTGATACTCCATATGTTTATTGTTGTAAATATATTCCTAAAAAAATATATATATTAAAAAAAATCAGAATAACGGCAGCCTTAGATTCAAATTCCATTTAGTCATTTGATGGCGGTCCAATAGCGGTTCAACTGGGTCAATATTTGGTGGCCATGCACAGTATGATTCACATTATTTTCATCATCATAAAGACATTCAGTGGACCCTGGTGCCCTGTATAGAAACATCTGCTACTCCACTCTTTCATTCACTAACATGTCCTCATCTCTTTGTACGCCACAAGGTTCAAACAGGAAAGAGAAACAAGCATGATGTGAGTGAGGCCTCATTGTTCTCACTGGTTCTTGGCAAAGTACAAAAAAAAAAAAATCAATCACAGTTTTGATTATTCTGTTTTAATGCTTTTGAATGCACCATGTATTTATAATTAATCTGCTTCTCGAGATACATCAAACTAACTGAAATGCATCAGTTGAATATTAAAAAATGCAGCGTGTAGGAGATGATGTCTTACCCAAGTGACTACGATACGTTTCTCAAGTATTTAGTCTTTTGTCAGACGATGTTTAAGAAGTATTTTATAAACTATAATATTGTCATCTTTAACAAAAAAATGCACTTATCAAGTGACTAGAGTTGTTTCAGAATTTCTTTTCTTTTTTCTTTTTTTTCCCAGAAATGTCATTACATTCAGAAAAAATATTTGCACACGTGTGATGATGAATCGCTTTTATGCTTTCTGTGAGCAAATCGTTTACTATGAGCACCAGATGACCCAGATCAGCACAGTGTGGTCAAGGGTGGTTTCTCAGCATGTATCCTGACTATGGATACTGCTCATATTACATCAGTTAGGGATAATCAAAGTTCCCACATCACATGTTGAGCCAAAAGAAACTTTCCACTTTCAGCAGATGATCTCATCCTCATCATGTCTCGGAAGCAGCTAATAATCTATTGAACAACTATTAAACAAATAACACTTACTCTCTCTTTGTCTCTCGCTTAATTTCTTCCCCGTTTATTCTCCATTTTTTAAGGTTCAGACGTCACCATTCTGCTTCTTGTGTAACGTCACCATAGAAACACAAGCAAAAAGGATTACCAAATTATCAATACCCCTTCAAAAAAATCGAATGCGACGGGGAGTTTCGATGTTGTTTATCTGTGTCTGTTTTTAGACCGCGGCAGTTTTCAACCTTTATTCCAGCAACCTTATGAGACATTACCATTACCACAGAAGGGATTTGTCATCTTTTTTGAAGACAGTGATTTGCTGCTCTCGCTGGTTGAATCCATTACAGCCTTGTCAGTTTTATAAAAGAGGTTGCAGAAGGTAATAGTAGCCCGCACCGCAGACCAGAATGATTTGGTTACTTTAATGTCATCCTGTACAATTACAGTAGTTTTACTCTTTTCAAAAAAATAAAAAAATAAAACACACATACATGATTTTAACATTTAAAGTCTTGACAAGCCCGGCTCCTCTCGGCCTGTCAGGCTAAACAAGGCCATGTCTGGATTCCTTTGAGGCACAGACTGCGAACATGTTGTATTGTATCTGTGTTTTTAAACACTAATGGCGGTCTCGGGAGAGAACATGATGGACCAAGGTCTTTGAGGAAAGATGGAGCTCTCACACACACATGCCAGCACACGTCTCTCACAAAGACACACTTGTACATCGATTGATGTGGTGCGATCCCAGTCGTTTCATGTCTGCTCCAGGGACTTTATCGCTGGTTATCTCTGGTGCTCGCTGTCTTCTGGATCAAGCAGGTCTGCCTGCACACAGCCACCTGTCTGCACACTCCTCTGATGAGACTATTCACACTGGGATTACGGCTGTGTGTGTGTGTGCGTGCGTGTGTTTTGATGTGATACTCTCTTAATGCTGTAAATGAGGGAGGACAGATGTCTCTGCATGTCTCTGTGTGAATGTGCGTCTGGCTAGAGAAATGAAACGGTGGATTTATTGGAAATGCTGCGCCTGTTTATTACTATATACACAGTGGATCCAAGAGAGAGAGAGACTGAAACGTCAGATTTAGTGCATTATGAACACATTCAGCTGAATGAATATGTTCAATTTTCATACAAAGAAACTCATTGCATCTCATTATGCTTCAAAACCATTTGTTAAAAACTCAAAAGATAAAAGCATTAATCTTCATTCTTAGATTTCAATTTGAGAATAAAATTAAATACTGAATACGTTGTGATTGGGTGTTCACTCGTATGCATGGTGGTTTTAAGCACCTCAAAGTCCATCAGCTGGGTTGAATATATTCAGTATAATGAGTGATGCCAATGGGACAGTTAAAGACGTGAGTCCCTGTTTTAGGCATTTTATCTTTCAGTCTGTAAAGCAAGACAGCACACGGAAATAGATTTCCACAAATCAGATTTAAACCATTCATGTGATATTCGACTCAAATCTGAACAAATGCGTTTCAGTTTGGCAGCTCAAATCAGATTTCAGACTGTCCCGTCCCGTGCGTGTGGACGTGTGTGTGGACGTTAAAATAGGTTCAATCCATCAACGCACTCAACACTTTAAAAACAACGCAGCCGACTCAGTTTTACCAGGAAAAAAAATATACATTACTTGGATTATTTGAGTGAAAGAGGATTTTGTTGAAACCACCAACAGTGTGAATAGATTTTTTTATTTTTTGAGAAGTATAATCTGGGAGTGGGAGTCATGTAGTGTAATGTATGAGACTGTCAACCTGTTAATACAGTGCAGGCGAGGGTTTTTTTTTATACATGTGTCACAGTAAATTTTTACATGTGCAAGCTTAATGTATGTATGTATGTCTGTAAAATGAATAGATACATTTACAGCAACCCCCCTGCTGCTTCTTTCCTCCAGGGAGGCTTTTCTTTCCCGCCATGTCTATAAATACATGTCCACACAGAAAGCATATTTGTCTGTTCTTGGGCAGCAGTTTGACTGGAAAGCAGGGTAATAACCTTCCCGCTAGGAGGGATTAGCAGCAGAATGCAAATGACAGATGTGAGACATACATCATTTTTGCAGATATGAAGGTTTTCACACTGGCTGTTTCGGAGGTGTGGAGCGAGCAGGGATCAGAATCAGTCACGAAAACCGCCGCTGACACTCGTTATGACAGAGATGTTTGATGAGGTGATGGGGGATAGTGATGAAGATGAATAGATGCAGATATTTATAGCTGTAAATTACCGTCCCGTGTCAGCTTTGAAAGATTTCCTCACACATGTTTGTCAGAGAGAGTGTGACTAATGCTTCTTTTTGGATGTCATTTCCTTGTCAGTCTAAAGAGGGGAATAATAAAAAAAACAATCACAGGATCAAGTCGAAGCTACCAGATGTTTGCATCTGGCTGATCATTGGTCACGGGTAACTACATCACATGAGCAGGACTAATGAGGAAGCTATCACACCAAGTGAATAATGGAAGGCAGTCACCCACAGTTTTATCCTGTTAAAAGCTTTGATATGTTAATCACAAGACTGCCACCCTCATTTAACTCAGGCTGACATATGGATCTATTAACCATTAACCTGCCATGTGTTCAAGTAAACCGTCACCCACTGTTTATCTATTATTTATTGCAACCAACCACTCTGTTGGCTGTTCAAATGCAACGTCTTGGCTCAGACATTTCGACCTTAACAAATAGATGTGGACCCTCTGAATGCTTTGAAATCTTTATATTTCACCGGAGCATAACTATGCATGGCTCAGACACCCAGTCGTTAGACATATTAATACACTGGATGAGAGAGTAGAACAATTAAGCAATCCCACGGCTCTCATCCACGTAGTTAATTTAATTAAATGACAATTAAATGCTGCAATATGAAAACAGTGGTAGGTAGCAGGTGCACAGCCGGCGCCTGACAACATCAATGTTTAGTATTTTTGAACCGGCGACACTGATGCCACGGCAGTGACCTCTGATCCTACCGGTCTGTGCACCACAGACTGCTGCTCTCCCAACTTACCTAGACTAACCTAATAGAGCAGGTTCCGACTTACAACAGAGGAAATGGTGAGAAATATATAGTAAGATTTGCACACCAGTATCATGAATGTTTCAATACCGTTTCTCTTCACTGATGTGACTCTTCTCTCTTCTCTGCACTTGCAGCTCGGTCACAGATTATTTGACCTCTTCAGAGCTCAATTTGTACATTTGTCAATGTACCTGCTGATTACCAAACCACCCTGATTTATCTAATAAGCACATTTTAAAACATGATTACACTGTTTGGTCTGTCCCTGTATGACTGATAATGTGATAAATAATACACAATATTGGACCCTGAAAAGTAAAGGACAGCTCTGTATGCAGCGACTAAAGCGAATGAATATTTTAACACGCTTTGTTCTTAATATTTCACCACAGGCAGTGTTTCGCTTAGTGTTTGTGGTGTAATCACAAGCTGACAGGCCTTCTTTAAATATATATGGGGGTTTTGCTTGTGTATATTATTAGGTACCTAATGCACTGTTGCATTGTTACCTGTGTTGTTGCAGGTATGAGGAGACACATACCTGCTGATAACAACTTTAAACCTAATTAGTTTTGGTTTTTTTTATGTTAAGGCAGTGGAGGAGGCAGCTTGTGCTGTGAAAATTGTATTAATAATTCAAGTTTAATTTTCTCACTTCACCTTCCTTGATGATAGGTAATTTACCTTTAGGTCTTTCTGAACCAGCACCAACACAAATGGCAAAAGATGCTTCTTTCCTGATCCAGACCGGGCTGTGGTTGATCTCACCAAGTAGACACGAAAATAAAAAACGAAAAAACAAGCTTGAATGACAGTTTCTGTTCAGCAAACAACAACAAATCAAGACAAATATACATTATACATTTCTAAACGTAAATAAATGTATTCCTCTGGGACTATTTTCAGCTGCGGATGTATACACATTTATACACAAGTGAGTATTTACATGGGATCGAAACTAAACCACGCTTTTCACATACAATACTTGTTAATGGGATCAATTCATTGTTGGCTTTGGAGTTATCAACCATATTATACAGTTTTCATCGGTTGTCATGGAGATGGATCTGTTGTTGTGATTTTATATATATACATATACATATATCGTATATACTATGTGTGCTGTATACTCAGGGAAAATCTAAAATCTCCAGAGTCTACTACATCGGTAGACTTTTCTCAAACTACTCCATCCAAGGTCAAGAGTAAATTAAATTAAGGCGACACGTCCTAAAAGTACTATGGATGAAATCTGAACAGCCACCGCCTCTACAACTCTATAACAATTTCATCTCCATGACAACTGAGGAAACCTAATCTAATGAAAGCCATATTATATGACTCAAAAATAACAAGTACATCTTGAGTTTTGAATTGTTCAGTCAAAACAATCTATTTCCTATTTCGAAGGTCAAGAATGAACTCTTGTGAATGAGAAAAAATATATCAGCAGCCTCATCTTGTAAACTGTGCATGACTTGACCTGCCGCATTGTGTTAGTTGGGTCTGTGGGTGGGCAGACCCACTGAGAGATTTATGCTTTTCAACCTAAAAAACAAAGCAGCTTTTCAAGCCACCCAGTGCAGCAAAACAGACAACAGTAACATTATATAATATTTATTTGACTCAGAAATAACGCATTTGTCTTCATTGCTGCTTTGCACAATGAATGCAGGTAGGCGTAGAGCGATTCTTTGTTTCCGCCTACATCCAAACTCTTTGCATACACGGTGTTTTCTGTTTGGCTCTCAGCTGTGGCACGCATGCAGCGTAATTACATTTCACCGTGTCGAGTTACACAACTACAGACGTCAACGTGCTCATCCGCAAACACGCGCCTAAATGAACAATAAAGTTGGCTCACAAGCTTTTCATGGTGAGTTAATTGTTTTGTGTCCCCCCCCCACATGTGAAATCCCCCTTGTCGAGTTAATATATTAATTAATCTTTTAGTTAACACCATTAATGAATACTAAATTATGATGTACAAAAGTATTAAGTCGCCGCATTCGAAACAATGGCGACCCCGAACACGGTGTGACTCATTCATTTTTCACTCTCAGGCTTTGTGGATTCGTATTATTCATTTACGTTGTGCTTAATGTGCTCAGTTAATTCTTTAATTCGTGTTTAATTTGCAATGTTCGTCATTTGGGAACAATGTGAGAATGCTTTTGTAATCACAGCACTGCTCTTAATGTTATCCTGTAATTTATGTTTAAGTGCAGTCTGAGCTAAATAGTCATGTGACTCTTGGGAGGGAAGAGTCACATGACATGAGAGTCCATCGTTCTGTGGCTCCAGAGTAAAATATCTCGACAACAATCGAGTGACTTTTTATGAAAAATGATGCAGATATTTATGGTTTCCAGAGAAATATTCTTGATTTGGTGATCTTTAATGTTACTTTTTTTATTTATTCTAATGTCACAAGAAGGTCAAACTTCCATTTAACACAAAACTAATCATCAAATTGTCTATTTTTATATACCGTTCAATCGTTCATCATCTCTTATTCATCCTTAGTCTGCCGATGATTTTATGATTTGTTTAAATGCAAATAATTTGTATTAAATATAAAACTGTGTCACCGGCAAATTAAAATAATGGTACTCATATCACTCCATTTTTTTATTTTTTTTTTTTGTATTTTTCAAAAATTTGAGGTTGACATTACAAATCATCAGCTTCTACATATATATACTGGACATATTTTAACATAAGCTTACAAACATGCTTCTATTGTCTTTATTGTAATTTTAATATCTCGTCTGTTGATCAAAACACAAAACAACACATATGTTGATGTCACATTGGTCATCAAGAAATTATAATTATCTTAAAAAAAATTGTTTATGACATTTCCCGGACATCTAATTTGACTTCCTGCTTAAATACAATTACATCTGTTAGCACGTTATACATCAGCATCTACGTGACTGATGTCAAGTACTTCATGTATTTGAGGCAATTCCAATCTTTTCCTCTTCAATAATGTTTAAACCTACTAAAAGCTTATTAAAATCACTCGCTTGTCACATTATTTGTATGCTTTGATGAGACTGACAGGCTTCCAGTAGTTATAATATATTCTTATATCAACACTACTCTATTTAATATTACATCCTTTCATCAGCAGCTCTTCCAAAAGGCTTTCACATAATGTATTTCTTATTTGATCTTGTGCATTTTGCTGTCATCCCTCAATGCCGGTGCCAGATTGATATCTTGATGCATCTATTTCAGTTTTATTGTCCATAAACCTTTTTGTCAGTGAAGCAAATCTTTAAAAAAAAAAACAAAAAAAAAAACATGTTTATTTTCCACCTATTATTAATCTTCATTGCTGTGATTCTCTCGGTGATCTTTGGTGTCATGCTGTTGTTAAAATGTGCTTTCGGTTGGCTCATCTGCTTCACCGCAGCTGTGTTTTTGGAACGTGACAACTGAGCAAACTCTCAGTTTCTGATGATTGAACAACGACAATATTTGTGTCAGAAACTGTAAAGGAACATTAAGCTATTTATTTGAATGAATATATGTGATCGGATATCTTTTTCAAAAATATTGGCGTGTTACCAACATAGCAATAACTAGATATGACTAACACTGCATGTTTGAGGCTGATACTATATAAATAAATAAATAAATCTCCTTATCTCAATATATCAAATTATCTCAGGATATCAAACTCTTATCTCGAGGAACATAAATAGAAACATCATTGGTTATTGGTTGTATAAATAAGATCATTAAATTCTCATCAGGAGAAAATAAGGTCACGTGATAACAACGTTGTGATTTTCAAGATAATTGCCCCACATAATTATTATAGCAGCCGTATCTGCTCTTTGCATCTGCACGCTGCCTGTTAATATTCTCTCTTTAACCTTCAATTATGACCTCTAAATAATATCCAAGTAGAAATAAGTTGTCTTATGGAGTCTGAAAACTTTCCCAAAACATAGCATCACCTTGCATCTGAACTGTATTGATTTTCTTTTTTTTTTTTATTGGTTGCATAAGCTGAAATCCTACCAGGCAAACAGCTCTAAATAATTTGCCAGTCTGGTAGAAAGCCATTCTCATTTCATATGCTCATATTGCTGCTGTGTGCACACTGCAGTTTTCCTTGTAGCATGTTTTGTCATTTAGTTGAGACATTCATGGGAGACTCAGCTTTAAACAAAGCAAAGGCAAACAGGCTCTTAAACCTTGCACATACTTTAATATAGGCTCCTATCTATCAACTTACAGACATGAGTTTGATCATGTTATGTGTATCACGTTTCCTTGCAGCTTTTTTTTTTTTTTTTTTTTCATCTGTGTATTTGCACATGCTCAGGACATCAAAGCGGCCGTCGACCTCAGGGTGCCACCGCGTATTTACTTTGTTTTATGTGCTTGTTTGTGTGTGTGTGTGTGTGTGTGTGTGTGTGTGAGATGGGTGGTGATGGATGTGAACATGAATGACGAACAGTCAGGTGTTTTGCTTTGTGGCAGCACAGTATGTTCATAATAATCCAGTTATAATGAGTTTCCTGCTACATGATTCATGTCAGTCCGTATTTTATATGAGTGACAGCGAGCAGATTATATCATATTGGCTTCATTGACATATTTGTGGGATATATATATATATAAATAACCTCTTTTTCAATCAGCTTTTATGTCAGTGAGGACCTTCCTCCTTGTCAGTTTAATGATTTCAACATATATCTGAACTGTAATGAAAAAACAAAAGGTTAGTCTAGTTAGAGCTGCAAGGATTAGTCAATTAATCAATCAGTCAATCGATAGAAGATAAATTTGAAACCATTTTGACAAAAGGTCAAACATTTGCTTCGTAAATAATTTTAAGATTTTCTGTGTCATACAAAACTGGATTTCTTTGGATTTTTCGACAAAACGACGTTTGAAGATGAAACTTTGAGCTCTAATAAATCATAACAGGCATTTTTCAGAATTTTCTGACATTTTATAGACTGCATATTAATCGATAATGAACAGACCTAGACCTGTATATGTAATAGTGGTGGGCATAGATACATTTTTTTTAATCTAGATTAATCTCACTGAAATCTTATAGATTAATCTAGATTAATCTAAGTAGTAATCTAAGTATTAATCTAAGTACTGACCAAAAGTAAGTCTTTAAGAACGGGTTTCTTAAGAAAGCTCTTAAGAAATGCTCACATAGCGCTATCTAGCCAATGTTTTCGGTTTGGACCCGTAATGAGGCACAAACTCTTAAGGTGGTCATAGTTTATGCTATATTCTTTGTATTAAGTTGAAGTGAGAAAATAAAAACCATAAACTTAACCAGCAGTTGAAGATCATTTCCACAAAATTACTGGGGACCATTACACTTAGTCTTGTTGATGCCACCATCGGGAAGCTTCTTAAAAATGAATTTCCCCTGAAGCAAGCCTTGCGACTTCGTGGCTGCATCCATGATAGACTATCACGTTTGGTAGTTCGGTAATTCGCAGGCGCGTAGAGGTTCGAAAACCGAATTGCTATTTATACATCCACTCTAAAATATCACGTTGAAAGTCATCAGTTTGCTTGTTATAGGACCCAGCTCCAAACCCAATTTTGATAAAAGATTAACGGCGGTATTTTTTATATCGCTCGATAAGAGTCTCACATTATTGCAGCGCGTTAACGCCGATAACGGCCCACCACTAACATGTAACCTGTATCATTTTTGCATTAGCTCATCATACTGATCTAAATGAGCTAGAAAGTCAGCATGAGATCCATATTCACTTCACAGACTTTGCAGTCAGGTCATTTTTTAAAACAGATCCACTTTGATGATGCTTTTTTCCAGGTAGCTTGCTTGGCTATGACAAACTTAATTGTTCAATAAACATGATTTGAGTGACTTTCCTGACAGCACTGACTGTGCCGAAGTAACATGATGACATTTTGACATATCTGATGTTTTACCTTTTGTTTAGGTAGACAATCTTGGGTAGAACAAGGAGTTCTTCTTAACACATTTTCAGCTTTTTCCAAAGTGACATTGTAATCATGCAATCATGCATTACAAAAAAACTCTGAATACATCCGTGTTTCTGCTTCATGCCAGGCAAAGCACACGGGATGTGGGGAGGGGTGCAAAAGGTGTAGACAAAAGTGTAGCATGACAGCTAGTTAGTAGTTAGTAAGGTGACATTGGACGTGAGCGTGAGTCAATATCAAACTGTACTGTTAATAAACGCTGTACATTATCTCACTATTTCCTGCTCTTTGAACTCACTGATATTGCGATAAGTCGTCGATTTTTTTATTTTTTATTTTTTGATATATCGCGTATCGCAGAATCCCCTTTGTTGTGATATATCGTTACCGTGGGAGAAATCTTTTATCAGTGATATCTACAGCATGTTGATATTGTTTAAAAATCAATAAACACAAACGCGGTCGATTTCTTCTCGCGTCTCAACGCTTTCCACGTGAATTCCTGATAATGCACAAGTTGTTCAGCTTCACTTCTTTTATTGCAGTGTTTTTACAGAACAGTTTGAAATCATTTGATTAGGTCCTTAATCATGAAGAAAGTCCAAATCCTTTTCCTTATTATTCTAAATTTTGTGCACGCACACGAATGTTTTAGAAAAAAAACACAACATTAGCTCAAATGTCACAGATGCTCCTTGGAACAATGTCATGTTACTCAGTAAGTCACATTCACTCTCCCGGGCCGCTGCCTCCGCATTCTGACAAAAATACACGCAGGAGACGACACAGAAATCCATTAAATACTTGATGGCGCCATGAATAAAGTCAGTACCTTTGCAGCTTTGAACGTCTCGGTGGACTCATAAAGCAACTGACCCAGATGGCTACCAGGTTGCGGAGAGCATGCATTTATTTTGTGTGAATGTCAGCAGCAGTGTGTGTGTGCTCCACAGTGCGGGGACACACTTTAGAGTGAGTTGTTCGTGGTGTGGAAAATCTGTGCCCGAGTGTGGCTACACGGATACTGTATGACCCAAGTCCAGGTCCAGAGGGAGTGAGAGAGAATGGAACATGACTGAAGCCAAGCATGCATAGATCAGCCCGGGTTGTGCACGAGAACAACCTCTGCATGTAGAATGAGTTTCAGGTAGGAGGCAGAGAGGAGGAGGAGGAGGAGGAGGAGGAGGAGGAGGAGGAGGAGGAGGAGGAGGCACTAGCGCAAGTGTAGCAGGCTTCTCAGCTCTGGTATGTTAACAACACACCAGGTTTTGTGTGCATCCGAGTGTGCACATACATGTACATCACATGTGTGTGTGTGTGTGTGTGTGTTATCTTGTAGATGGTAAAGCATGATTGGCGTGTGCACGAGGGAAAATGGGGCTGCGAGGCACTGATTGGCTGTGCTTCCTAGAAGGGTGTGGCCAGAATATGAATGACTGTTCTTGCCTTTCGCGCTGCCAGGTTTTAGGGACAGTTACTGAGGAGGGATGGGGTGTTTGAGATTGTGCGTGTGGAGGGGAGAGCATCAGAGCTTGTGAGGGAGAGAGAGAGAGAGAGAGGAAGGAAAAGAGGAGGGAGGTGGTGGTGGTGGGGGAGACAGAGAGAGAAAGAGAACAGGAGCTGGTGAAGAGAAAGAGGGAGGGAGCTTCAGGCAGCGAGGCTGGACTACCGCTCAAACACTGCAGTCTTTCTTTTGCTTCTCTGAGGAAACTGTCTTTCTCTTCTCCCTGTCTGTCTCTCCTTCCTGCTTGATGCATGGCCATGACCCCGGTGGACACCTTGATCTCTTTGCCCACCTAGAGAAGAGGAGATAAAAAAAAAAAAGAAAAAAGAAAAAAAAAAAGCCAAGCGGAGGAAGGAGAGACGAGAAGAGGGGACACCGCACACTTTGCCTCACTGATGACAGTCTGGAAATTAATTAACTGCCGTCAGCACAGAGGGGGAAGCGCAGAAAGGGGCACAGTGTGAGGTGGAGGAAGAGAGGGAGAGAGAGTTGAATTACTAGATGTGCGAAGAATGGGCTGTGGAGAGAGGTAGAGTAACCCCTGGAGACTTTTCAGAGAGAAAAGGACAAGTTGGGGCAGAGGTAAAAAAAAAGAAAAGGAAATTAGGCAAAGCAGGAATTCATCAGGGATACTAATCCAAGACTGGTCCACTCACATGCGCTATTCATCCCTTCATACCTCCATTGCTTTTAAATCTTCCTCTCACATCCATAACATCACCCTTCCCACTCATTTTTGTCTTATTTAGTTCTTTCCTTTTTTTTTTTTAATTTTTAATTTCTTTTTTTTTTGCACGTCAGCAAAAGCACATCGACAGCCGCCACGAACACATGGAAACTGCCGAGCACTCTTAGACCTGAGCGCGGCATTTCATTCTCAGCGGATGTGTTATCTGTTACTGAGTAAAAAGGAGCTGATTGGCCGAAAGCAAGGGGTGCCATTACATCCTTGGCCAAGAGAACCTGAGCAGGAATATCTCATGAGAACAGGTAGGACGTTTCTGGATCATTTTGCCAACCCTAAGCAGCTGGAGAGGTCGAGCCGAAAGCCCTACCAGTCGCCCGCCTTGATTGAACTGTTTCGAGATGAAACTGCAGCTTATCTCATAGAACATGACACTTGTGTTTGAGGGCTTAGAGAGAGGGAAACGAGGATGTGCAGATGTGTATGTGTGTGTTGGGATTATGTCCTAAATACACAGAATTACACAGGTGTTGTGGCAGGATTATGCAAAGTCTCCTGCTGAATATAGTGACACTATAGGATTAAAGAGAAGAACTCCCTCGTCAGGCGAATGGCAGCACATTATCTTGTACAGATTAACTCAGATCAGGTGTGATCACAGTTTGACAGGGGTTGTAATTATTTGAGGTATTATTTCACGAGGTATCCTGGGGATAGGTTGAAATCACTATTGAAATCCAACGCTCACCACTTCAGAGGAATAGCTTCCCGTCCTTCACTGTGGACTTGGTGCAGAGCTAAAATTGCAGTTATCAAAAACTCTTCATTCAGTTTCCATAATGAGACGCTCGAGCACGGACGAGACTCCGTACCGGCGCAGTCCATCACTGGACAGCAAACCGGACACGCCACCGTTCACTTCTGGGTTTCACCGCTTCAGTGGGGAGTTTGAGTATAAGCGGCCACCGTTTGCGTTCGGCTTTCATACGACTAAAGGGCCGCAGACGTCCAAGGGGCGCTACGCCCAGGGGAAGAAGTATGTGGTGTTTTACCTGGACCTCTCCTTCATATTCCTCCTAGAACTGCGGCGCTGCAGGATGGCCGAGGGTTGTATGATGGCCCTACGTTATGGAATGGTCTTCTTCAACCTCCTTTTCTGGGTGAGTACATTTTCATTAAATATTATAAGTTGTGTTGTGTGTGAGCTTTTAGAAGTGTTTGTTTTGACGAAAGTGGTGTCTTGCTTTCCCGACTTTTACTGTAAACTCCCATGTTTCTGAACTGTTATGTGTGATGAGCTGGTGTGTGTGTGTGTGTGTGTGAGAAAGAGAGACAGATCATGCATTTAGATCATGTGTGGGTGAGTGATGCTTTTTCTATTCCCTATACGCTACTTTAAATGTGGGTGTGCGTTGCATTATTTGCTGTGTTAAGCTTTGACATATTTGCAGTGTGCATTGAGTATACTCAGTGCTGTAATTATTTACCTGTTTCTGCTTCACCCTCATCCCTGCACAACAGCATTTCTCATCTACTGTCAACGTGGTCTATCTATCTGTCTGTCTCTCTGCACCGATAACCCAACAACAGATCACTTTCATTCACACAATGATGCCTGTCATGTTCCCCAGCTGTGCTTCAGATTTAAAGATCTCGATCGCCGCTCCTTGTTTTTTATTTATTTATTTATTTATTTATTTATTTTGCCACAGACTCCTTTTGAGAAATCTATTCCAACAAGTTTTGATAGGATGCTGGCCTGATTACCTTTCTGAGATTACTTTGATTTGTCATACGTCTGCTCTTATTGGTAATGGAATGAGGTGAAGCCTTGAACGCTGAAATGCAATCTAGCTGCCATGATGCAATCTCCCTTTGGGAAATGAGTGACCTCTTCGCCTCCACGTCTTCTGTCTGATATAAAATGCTGTCAAAGAGGGGGTCATAGTATTTGTTATTAGCACATTCATTGTGTGCATGTGTGTGTGTGTGTGTGTGTGTGGCTGCTGCTGAGGATAAATAATAACCACTTGACCGTGATGAGCTATCGCCTCCTGAGAAGCCAATCACGTTATGATCGTCCAGCTTCGTCTTTGAAAATAACACATCTGAGTCATAGATGCTGACGGTCAGTGTCAGAGCTCAACACGTCCACTATTTCAATACATGCCCACTGGTTCAAAACACAGAGTCTGTCATTCAAAATACAGACGTTCAAGAGGTAACTTCATACCGTTTTAACTCTGACCCTGATATTCTGAAAATAGATTTGACCAAACTCTGTATATAAATGTGGTCATAGCGAGGAGTGATGTCACCAAGCAGCAGAGCACATATGAGCTAACATTAGCTAGTTTAGCTACCCTTAGCTTTAGCGAGCTTAGCGATCGAGACCGAATGATTCGCTGACTTCCTATTTACGGAGACAAATTGGTGCTTTTTGAATGGGAGTCAATTGGATGCAGGGATTTTCTTCAGAGCTTACATCTAGTGGCCGCCGGTGGCATTGCACTTAAAGGTACTCAAGTCGTAAATGCTGCTTGGATTTGACCAAAATAGGTTTCAACTTTACTTTCTCTCATAAGTGACAAGTGGTGTAAAGAAAAGCTGAAAAAGGTTCTCTTGTCACTAATATGTGTTATTCAGATCGGTGGGATTCGTTAATCAATGGGCTCAACGGCTAACAAATTCTCACATGAACATCCAATAGTGATATCACTGTCGCAAAAGCAGGATTATCAGCGGGCGTCAAGTAACTTTAATCAGTTCATGTACTGTTAAGTGTCAATAAATTCTTCAGAAATATACGGGACTAATGATAATATCATTAAAAGGATCCAGAAGTAAGTGGTTGTCTCGCATTAATCAAGACTTTAAACGTCTTTTACTTTGACCTTGGCAAGTTTTTTTTTTACATTGTTTCTTGCAACTCACAGATTTACAAAGAAAATGACGGTAGCCCACTGAGAGCAATGCTCGACGTATCTTGTAATAGATCACTCTTCTTTGGTATATATATTGATTCCACATTAACGATGCCGTGCTATAAAATTGCCACTTATGAAGTTGAAAGTTGAAAAAGCCTTTCTCAGAGTTATTTATCTGGAAAGAAAAACATTTCTACGTATACCGCTGGAGTGCAGATTCATTTAAATTAAATTAAATAATCCAGTCAAGACAGTGTTGAGGCTCTAGTGTGGAAACAATTACTCAATCAGGGTTTCTTTTATTGTAAATTGAATTTCTTTAGGTCTAGACTGTTGTTTAAAAACCTAATCGCTATGGGAACATTTGTTCAGCAATTGTCATTATTTAATAGCATAAATCATTAACCCATTAATCAAACAATAATAAACAGATTAATCAATAATTTAAAAAAAAATGCTGCAGTCCTCATTATATTGATATAACATCATAATGTCTTCTTTGCTGGATACCTGCAACAAAAAAGCCTGATACCTGGGTACTTCTAGTATGTACAGTGTGTTATCAGTGTATAAAGACAACAGTAAGTGTTTTACTGACAGATGATATTTGTGAATTGCAGGGCAAAAATAAAAACACCATAGCAACAAGCACTTAGCGCCCAAAGAGATCAGATAAATAAATAATAGAATCTCAGCGCTTAAACCATTCAGTAAAACCACTGAGATCAAATTCCTCAGAGAGCACACACACACACACACACACACACACACAGAGAGAAAGCCTTCAAATGTTCATATGCATGTCAGTATATATATATATAAACTTTGACAGTGTTGCGTTAACACTGTCAAAGTGTATTCGTGCAGGTATAATACGACATACTGAGTGAGAAAGTAGTGTGACATGTGATAGACAGAAGACTATACATATCACTCTGCACACATACAGTACACATTAAAGGGATACTCCACTAAAAAACTCTGAAATATTCTGAATCATGACAAATAAAAATATCCAAGCGTAAAACATCTCCTGCAGCCTGATACGCCTCTCCTACGTCTTTATTCTCAGTCTGTTATATTGAAATATGACAAAATATAAAGCTTCCATTCGGGTTTAGCCTCGTTTGCTGTTTTATTTTTGCTTAAATCAGCGATGGATTTACCCTTAAACTAAATAAAATGAAAAGGGTAAGACGCAGTACGGTGTCTCTGAGGAACATTTTCAGGTCAGATGTGTAGTTGTGTGTTTAGGACTGCAGACAGACCTTCCTGCTGGCAGCACACACACACCTCCCTCGTGGTGGGCTGCAAACTGCTGAGTAAACTGACAACCAAGCTGTGATAGAAGAGGTAAGGATGCTTTTTTGTTAGCGTGACTAATACAATAAAAACCGAAAAACTTCTTCTAGTGCATCTTTATAATTAAACAGGAGACAATTTAATTACCATTTGACACCGGTGTCGATGGGGGATCCTTAAAATACCAATGACTGGATTGATAATTGGTTATAATTGATAGATCAGTGTGAATAATTGCCGTTTTGATTTTTTTTTTCTTTTTTTTTTTTTTGCAGTTTTACTGCTAACACCTTCCTCTACAAGCAGGAAGTGCCAATTATCTGCTACTTCCAGGATCAAAGACTGTCGAAACCCAATATGTTCAGTAACGAATTCATTCAAGAATGAACTGAGGAGTTCAGATTCGTACAAGCACAACGTATATATGCTGCAAATGATTTCAAAAAGATGCCATAAAAAGCACACTTTATAGTAAGTTTATAGTTTGATGTTCATTCAAGTGAAAGCGCTTCTATTGATTTTGGTTCATTTCGTGTATGCTGAATAAGATTTCTTTTAGTGGTTCACTGGTTTTTTTTATGGAAACCTCCTTTTGTTTCCATTCTGAGATGCTCCATCAGTTATTCTTTTGCTCACTCTGGCATATAAACCATCAAATAACAGACTCCCTCTCAGTGGAAGTGGTTACTTCACTGCACAGTGACAGACGATTTGGATAATATTTAGAAATATTTGTAGAATTAATTAATCCATGTTGGATTATTAGAAACAAATGTCAAGTTTCATGCTGAATTTTGATGCTTCCAGTCAGAAAACAGGACCATGACACAGCAAGCGCTCATGTTGGTGTCACTGACTAATTTGCTCTCGAGGCGACTGCAAGAGGTCAAGGAGTCAAACTGTGAGGGCTTAGCCAGAACTGTCACTATGATTGAGGTCAGAGCTGCTGGTGTGCAGCGAGTGAAGGCACCGGAGGGATGATGGAAACAAGTATGAATGACAGTATCTAGAGCGAGTTGAATGCTCTGCTGCTGCAAAAGGAAACTGGTGTTTTTACTGCAGCAGGACAACAGATTATAGGAATCTAAACCCAATATTTGCAGCAACTTTCCTCAGAAACTTCTTCTTTGTCAAGCCTTGAATCACAGAACTGAACTTTTTATTTCACGAGCAGCGACCGCACCAAAAACAAGACGTGTTTGAATGATTTAATGAGGATTATATGGGCATGACGTTTCTGATTTGCCGGATACGTTGTGGGCTAGGAACATGAGACACATGGAGAATGTGTTAGTGGCTGACGGAGAGTTGGAGCGTCCTTTGTTGATTATGTCGACGATTGTCTGAGTGAATAAGAATAGACTCGCGGGACCATTTATTTTGTAAAGACCTGAGGAAACAACTTTGTTTATTAGTATAGAAACCCCCTAAAGCGGCTGAAGGAGCGACATCGGTCGTCATAAAAGAAAGCGATCCTGTTCCAGTTGGCAGGAAAGTTGAGCCATAGTCGAAGTTCAGCACAGCTCAGACTGTCCTGGTAAAAAGGCGAGGGAGAGAAGTTGACGTTCGATGCAGTAAATTGCAGAGAGTAAATTGGTGATCAGACGGCTGATTCGGTTGAGCTACTTCTTCGACTGAGAGAGAAAAGCCTGAAACTGATTTGTATCGAAAGTGATCCTGAGGAACAACGAGGGATGATGTGGGTCCTTTGGTTTTCTCAGTAGATAAAGAGGATCCCTCGAGGGTTGAGCAGGCCAGAAGCTGGTGGTGATGAGGGAGGGTTTCAGACAAGGTGTCGAAGAGTTTGGAGCTACTTCTGCAACCGAACGTGAGCCTAACTGCAGAGTAATATAATATAATCCTCTCCAGCGGACCAAAAGCTTTCTGGAGACAGCCGACTGAAACCTGGTTACTGAAGTACGTGTAAACGCAATGGCATTTTCATTCATTGCAGTCCTAACTTTTACTTCTGATGACATTATTGTCACTCAACCCCTTTGATATACATTTAAGGGAAGGCGTATTGTCTTCCTTTTCTTTTCCCTTTGAAGATTTTTTCATACATTTTATTCAGACAATGCCTCTCGGGTGACAGTAAAGGCTGAGAAAATGGGGAAAAAAGCACATATGAAGTGCAAATTATGCATCAGAGTCCTTCTAAGTAAGTTAAAAATCAGACAGTTAAACTACTGATATATATTTGTTTCACTATCTAGTTTAATCTGTTTTAAATGCTCAAAACAAATCCTATACGCGGGGTTATCTGGGGCTAAATAATCAGCCTCAGATAACCCAGACTACATTATTGTATATTAGTAATGGTGGCTGCAGTGGTATTATTACTGACTATCACAGGCGTAATTTTGGAGTCTGTGTTTTTCTCTCTCAGAACAAAAATATGGAGCAAAGCCATTACTCAGTCTGTATTCTGATTTCATGCTTTCATGTCATTAAAAGGTGCATTAGCTTGCAAATTGTCATGGAAATGTGTCCTTTCAAGGCACTGTGTGTGTGTGTAAGTGTGTGTGTGTGTGTGTGTGTGTCTGTGTGTTTGCACGCACAGCCACATACTTATATGTCACACAATTGTAAATAAAGTCACCAGCAGCTAACACATCTCAGTCAAACTGGAATCCAATGACTCTTCACTTACTCGGGGCTACAGGCAGTTACTCCTGTGTTAATCCCCATTATACTGCGTGTGAAGTGACTCGTCGCTCTTACCTACTACGTTAACATCCGTGTGGGTGAAAGCAGCCTGGGTATCACTTCCTACCCCGACAAAGCGTCAGGAAAATATAATATAAAAAAGAAAGAGACGTATTTCTGCGCTCCAGTACACTGATTATCCCCTAAATGTGGCAGCAATGACTCCAGCAGAAAATTGCAACAGTGGGCAACTCAGAAATGTGCAAAAATGCACGACACTAATCGGTTTTTTTTTCTGCGGAAACCATCACAGAGCTGGAAAAAAAAACAGCCCCCACAGCTACAAAATACCAAAATAAGACTCTCATTTACAGACTCTTTTTTTTTTTTTAAATTAATCTTGTTAGCATTAACGTGTCTTTTCCACAGCAGGGAGGTGGGGGAGGGATGAAACTTAACAGCGGGACAGAGAAAAGAAGACAGCGAAGCAAGCAGAAGACTGAAGACGTGTCCTCTGAAGTTGTGTTTACTTGTCATCATAATGTAGGTCAGAGCCCAGTGGAGGGTCCATAGATTGCCAGAGTTGTGAATGGGTAGCATCTGTCTCCACTGATTTGGCCAGATCAATAGAAATTGCCTTTCTACTTATTTGAGATCTGTCAGCGCCTCCCCGCCCAGCCCCTCCTCCCCCGCTGCTGCCACACAGCCCATCGATTCGCAGCAGGTTGGGGGACGTGTAGAGCATGAGCGCTTCAGACAATCAGCCCGCAGTTTGCATTTGCCACACATTTGATTTTAGGGAAACTTTTAGTTCTGGACATGAAGAAACGGAGGAGCAGAGACACAAGTGACACAAGTCTTCAATATCATTATCATGTTTACAGATGTTGACATATACAGCCTAAACAATATATATATTTCCATAAGTTTATTTCTGACTGACTTTTTTTTTTGAAAATATTCTTTAATACTCCTCTCCGGGTTTTTCCTGGCTCAGAAAGAGGCTTAGGTGATGCCTCAGTGAGGCTGCTCCGGCTTTATCATTGCTGCCAGTTTAATACTCAAACCCCTTTGATTCCAGCTTTCAGCTTTTACAGGCACCAGATTTGGCATTGCCATAACACTGAACACTATTTTTCTTATACATGTTTCCATGACTAAGAAAACCAACTGCCACATAAATGCGTCAGTATGAAGTCAGAACTTTAAAGTTTATAAGTGACCATGTGATTAGCACAGTGTGACACTTTTAACATATTTAAACTCAATCAGCCGTCATTATGCTGCGATACATTATGCATTTATGATTTTTTTTTTCTTCATAGGTTAACAGAATGAAATACTGCAGTGCTACAACATATAAAGACAAAACAAAGACAGTCATACATTGTAGATGTGGGGATGTGTGTCTTTATTCTGTAGCCTTGTGGTGAACAGATAAATCATATGAACGCTACATAAAAGAATTAAGTTCAGATAAAATTGCTTTTGTCGTCATCTTTTGGTGCACAGAGACTATGCTGGTCTTTATGGGTTTTCACTCTAATGTTGTTTTAAAGTTAAAGAAATTCATTGACATCCAGCAGAAAGTATAAATAATAAACTCGACACAAAGCTGGTTTTTCTTTTAGTTTTTTGACGCCTGTTTCTGACGACACTTCAGCAATAGTGGGTTTAACAAAATTGTAAATTATACATTTAATTTCCCTCACAGACTGTTTAAATTGACCTTATATTTATTTTGAATTAATGAACATTACATTAAATGTGCATTAATTGGCCTTATAAAAAAACAAATTATCACAAACATCACAACATATATCTTATATATAAACATCAGAATCAACATTTCATATGTTCTTAAATATATCAAAGTTAACTAGAAAAAAGGAACCTTAAAGTCTTGTATAGAAATGGGACTTTTTATACTCAGGAAGTGACAGGAGATGTCAGGGAAGGAGGAACAAAGTTAGCGGCTATTAGTTCTCCTGAGCTCAGCTGATGATAGAAAAATTGGTCACTTATGACCATTTTCAATTTGAGTCACTTCCAAAAAGAAAAAAAAGAAAAAACTATATTTGATACGCCGGTGGACTGTTTTATTTCTTGGTGCGGCAACTGCTACAAGGCTCAATGAACAAAAAACATACCTCAAAGTCAATTTCGTCACAGTTAACTGACCTTTAAACTATAAACGATATGCATACAAATAAGTTGTGAGCAACAAAAGTAGTTTTTTTCATAGAAAATGTGTATCGTTGAGAAAAGAAAAAATATCTAGTAAGAGAATAGACCTACACAAAATATATTATATATTTCGCCTAATACCGGTTCTATTAAGTCTAAATTGTAATTGCAATTATAATATAAGTAATTAAGGCTATAGGACTATATGATAATGCTGCAGTATTAACCCTCCCATTGGACCCTGTTATAAATTACCAACTCAACTACTGCTGACAGTGAATCAGTTCAGCGTGACTAAAGTGAGGCTCCTCTGTGCACACATGTCCTTGTCTTCCTATAGCAATAAATCCCTCAAAAGCAGGTATAAATATAAAGAACCTTATATAAAATGCATTTATAAAAAGTCCAAAAAAAAGTCACACTTGCCAATATTTTAAGTATTGAGTTATCACATTTGACAGATTTGAGTCATGAAAACTTTGAAATATTCATAAAGGACACTCGAGGACTGTATGTGTCAAAGCGATGTGCAGCGCGGTGGAAAAACAGCCTGTCGCTGCACTGTTGTGATATGCACCTCTATCACAATAGACAGAACGGTGGACCGTTTCTCATTTTCAGGTCACTATGAAAGCAGATGAGGAAGATGAGCCTCAGTTCATATTAGGAAGGAGGATTTAAATAATTACACCGTTAAGTGAGAGTTATCAGTATGACCCCGTCACTTTGTTTTACACGTGTGCTATCTTGACTGGAAAAATGATAATATATGCATGTGTCATCTAAGATGTGCATATGGAGAGATTCTCAGTGCTACTACAGCAGTAGACTGTAAACTCTCATGTGAGCAAGACCCCTGTCGGCCTGTCTCATTACAGATGGAGACCAGATGGAAGCAGTGAGCTTTAACATCCCACCGACTCTGCTGACGTGGGAAAGAAGAAGAAGAAGAAAAAAAAAAAAAGAAAAAAAAGCAGCTCGATACACCTAATTGACAGCGTGGTGTCATGAAAGCAGCTTTAGTTTAGGGTGCAGTGGAGTCCCACGTGGAATGATAAACAGCCTGAATGATCCTGCTGCGGCTGCAGAAGGTGATGCTAAAAGGGACTGAGGAGGAACAAAACTGTGGTGCCAATAAAAACAAAGGCAATAGCTATCAGGTCACAGTGGATAAAGGGAAAAAAGATGCATTGGGAACCAAGAAGAACAATCTGATGAGTCTCTTTTGTTTGTGTGTTGTATTCTCAATCAGACATGACCAGGAAAAATGAATGAAAGACGTCAGGAGAGGATGGAGGGAGGGTTGTATGAATGTTCAGTGACGATGCCCAAGAACAAGCAGCAGTGTATAAAGTAAAGTCAATTTGAGGAGAGACAGAATTTCTCTCTGATATGTGGTTGTGTTGTTCCCACTACACTTAGTTATCTCTCTCTCTCTCTCTCTCTCTCTATTTTCTATTGATATTTTTTTCCTCTCTGTGGTCTTTATTACCTCTGTGGAGAAGCTGTCATGTGCTCCACACTCTCAGGAAATATTTGGAAATCTTTCTGGTTGTATCAGAGTAGAAATAGGGTTATATAAGTCTAGTATAGTACATTTCATACGAGAGGAAAAAACAAAAATAAAACACAATGTGCTTTGTGTAAAAAAAAAACATTTAAAATGCACAAAAATTGTCAGGTTTAAAAGAGACAAGTCGTGCATGTCTGATCCGCTGCTTCATTGATATTTATATCACAAGTACCTTGAGTGAAATATTACAATACAGAGTTCAGTTTGGTCCATCTAATTAAAAAAACTGACTTGGAAACACATTTAGCTTCGGATCAGAGTGTGATTTAGCTGCTTCCTTATAAATGAATATATGTCTGCCGAGCAGAAAAATGTCGATACGCAACAGATCTGAAAAGTGTTTTCTGATAACTGCAGTATTTTATGAGTTTATATTATCTGCTTGTTGGTACTGAAGCATGAATATTTTGTTACGGTGACATTTAGGTGACTTTTTTTTTTTTTGGCCATTTGGAAAGGCAGCAGAAAGGCGAACCTGTTAGCAAACAGTTGATTATTTACACATCCAGCAGTTACGGAGCAACATTATCGTTCGTTTTGAGTCGTGTTTCGGTCCTGATGAATCTATCTAAGTCCAATATTTGCTCCCTTTCAGCTTTTTTCTCTTTGCTTGGTGAGAGTGAACCAAAGCGTGCATATATGCATATAATGATTATGTAGTCTAATCCATTCAGTCCATTCAGTCAGGATTGAGATATCCTAACACATAATATCATAGTTTTTGTTTTCTGCCATAAATGTCCAAACAACCTCTGGAGACATCATTAAGGTTGTTTTTTTTTTGACAGAAGACATTATGGTACCACCTGTGACTAGTAAACTGACCTTTATGGGTAAAAATTGTGTGTACAATCTTTAAATATATATATTGCCAGTACAGGAACAATCAATATTTCCACATGGAAACCCTCCTCTGTATTCTCTCAAGGACGTGCTATTTTTGGGAACACAGAAATAACATTGTAAAGTAGAAAACAGAGCAAAGACAATGAAGCTTTTTATGTAGGCAGAGTTGGTGTAAATTTTAGCAGTGAGTCAGTGTAAACGGAGTAAACCGACTCCTTCCTCCTGCAGATGAAAGTGACGGCACACTTCCCCCCGTATTAAACACACGTATCCTCCTCATCACTAACAGCGTGTGTCTTACTTTTTGTCAGGTGAGCTTTCTTAATCACCTCTGTCAGGAAGCGTGCATGGATTTAATGAGATTATACCAACAACGTTCAACGACGTTGTAATTGCATCAAACACCTGCTTGCCACCGTTACACGCCGTCAGAATTGCAGCCAAAGTGCAGACAGAAAGGTGATACATTTCCATTTGCATGCATTGCATTTTCCTTGTTTTTTTTACCCTTTTCTTTGTAAATCTGTGTTCTGAGACGTACTTTTGAAACAGCGAATGTCTTGACGTGTTCATAATACTGCACCTTTTTCATTACCTTTGCATGTGTGATTTTTATAGCATTGGCACACATTTCAATGCTTTTACTGTCTTCTCCTGAGACTGTCTTCTCCTCTGCTACTCTCTGTGAGTGTCTGTCTAGCTGGTCAAGCAGAAAACTTATCTAAGTGTCAGGTGCATTTGTGGCTGGTTTTTATTCAGGCTTCATGTCAGCAAGTTGTCAATCAAACTATTTTAATAAATCTGGATATAGATTGCATAGCTCCACTGACTCCATCCACGCCCGCCCTCCTGTGCTTGCCCTTTTAGACGTCTATTGACACACAAAACACGAGCTCATACGTTTTTACAACTTTGTGACACAACGCACACACACAATCTCGCACCATTAACAACAGCGAGAGGATGCAGGGATGAGGCCCTGTTCCTTCAGCAGGATATAAAAATAGAGGCTTTTTATTAACACTGATAAAAATTCCATCTTCTTATCAACAGGGGAAACGGAGAAGGGCACGAGCGTTTTGCTGCAGAATAAGGATGCTGCTGGGCAGAGCGATAGACACCAAGACAGAGAGAAAGAGAGATGATTTAGGTGTGGAGGGGGGGTGAATAGTGACTGACTGAAAATAAGTCTGGACAATGAGAGGACCAAATGGTTGTTTAGGGGGAAAAAGACTGGACATGAAAGGATGGAGAATGGGGAAAGAATGCAAACTACGTGGAAAGAGTTAGAGAAGGAGAGCAAGACAGATGGAGAAAACTGAAAGAAGACGAGAGGGCGGGGGCTACGCTGTCTTCTCTGCCCTTGTTCACGTAATCGAGATTCAATTGGAGCAGCATGCAAAAGAAACAACTGCAGTGTGGCGCAGCGGAGAGTCCGAACAGTGTGGATTTACAAACAACAGGATGTCAGTGCACCTTGGGACCTGTGTGCTGACTGCAGGCGGATTGGTGCAGAGCCAAAAAGGAGCTGGTGGTGGTGGTGGTGGTTGGAGCGGGGGAAGGAGAGGGGGTGAGGGAGGGACCAGGGGAGATGTGGAGGTTGTAGGAACAGGTGGGGAAACAGCAGGTGGTGATGGGGTAAAGGGGGAAAAAAAAAATTGTGGTAATAGGCAAGCAAGGAAGCAGGCTGCATGATGAAGCATCCTGATGATGCTGTAATGACCCAAACGTGCTTCTTTGTAGAAAATGAGCTAAAAAATAAAAAATACATGAAGTTTAAAAAGCTAAATGATAATTTATTGAGCGTGACATTTCAGTCAATTCCCTAACGACTTCCCGACTCATCATCCAATGTGAGCTTGACCATATAGTCGGTCTGATTACATTTAAAGCAGCTCAATATTGTTGTCACATTTATCAGATTTGAGCCATCTGTCTCTCCGCGCCATGATGGAAACGTGCCAAAAGGGTTCAGCTCGACCTTGCAGCACCTGACACATACTGATGAGGAAGTATTCAAGTGTCTTACCGAGATATTTGAGTTATCGTCAACCTCATCATCATTCCCACGTACTCTCGTCTGGCCAAAAAAAGAGCAGAGCCTTAGACACAATGATAGGTTCAGGTGACAACACTTCTCAGGACAAAGCAGCGTTCCACCTGAATATTTCCAACATACACCCCTGTTGTCCTTTGCAGCTGCCACAGTGATATCCTTTAGGGTGTCTTGTACTGATCAGAGGCCATTTCTTACATCTTCTAAACAAGAATGAAGGACATCCATTCTTATTACACCGTCAGCTGCCTTTTATTGACACACGTCCGGGTCTTTGGGGCTCCACAATAGGATCTGTGATTCCTCAGGGGTGCAGCAGCCTTTAAGGCAGCTTTGTTAACTGTTGACAAGATAAATATGGAGCCCAAACCCAAATGTGAAATATATATATATCTTTCCAAAGGGGATACAGGCCACGTTTATCTAAAAAGGCTGTGTGTGGTGCAAATGCCAAAACTTGAGAATCCACCCGTGGCCTTATTTTTTCAGTTTCTATAATACGAGCAGAGGCTGTGATGACAAAGCTGATGCTGCTTACCGCCCTTCAGTGTTCCCCGTGGTTTGGTACTTTATGCATATTTGCTGAAGATGCTTTGAAGTAACGGTTAAGTAGACGGGTTATGACACGGGCTGGAAAAAAGCTGAAAAACCACGATTGACTGGTTTGATTTGGTGCTAAATAATGGTGAAATTACAGTGGAAGCAAACAATTATTTATTTATTTTTTATTTTCATTTAAACAATGAATTAGATTCTATTGTTCTATTATAAAATGTCTGAAAATAATGAAAAATGCCCCTTACAATATTCCACAATATTATATATATAATATTTCATCCAACCGAAAGTCTAAAACTTAAGAAAATAAAAAATAAAAAATTACAATAACACAAAACAAAGAAAAACAAAGAAGGAGAATTATATATATATAACAACAAATATATAATAACAACAAACTTTGATATGAGCCAAACAAACAAAAACTGTGCATTAGCTGGTATACCATCTGTCAGGATGATTACACTCCCATGTGGCCAAGAACAACAGTCTGCCATTACCAGTTTAATTATAGATCTTATTTTTTCCTGGGAAACCAATTAAAGCACCCGGTATACTGATGCTTTGATACATGCTGCTACATGCAATTTCCCAGCAATCTCTCAGTGACCAGTAATTATGAGAAGATAACCTCATAACAGGATCTCTAATGAGTCAAGACAGTACCTCTGCTAATTGATGTGAGTAAAAGTCTCCTGTCATGATTTTGTCAGGAAATTATGCCAAAGATTAATAACACATCGTTATGTGTAGGGAAGAGGATGCAGCATCATATGATTTTAGTAAATACCATAAAACATGTGTTCAAGAGAAAAAAGCCCTCTAGTGGTAAATTAGGGCTTTAGTGATGTAATAATCGGGTTTGAAGCAGAGGGAGGAGGACGAGGTGGGTTAACAAAATCATTGTTCACTTGTGATTTTCTACAACTTACTGGTATCAATGCTTAATTCAGATTTCGTAGTCATGTGAGCTGCATGTGTTCAACAACAATAGCATCATGTCCAGGATTATATGTTATGGGGAGAATTTCAATAAACGTCCAACAAATTTAACCTGACCCACGTCGCTGTTGTTGCTCTTCTTCATGTTTAGTTTCACCGGCTGTTGAGAAGCCGACACTGAATGATGACGACATTCAGGGAAAAGTGAGACGTAAAAAAATAAAAAAATAAATAAAATCTGATTTGGTTTGTTCATATTTGCATGAAGAAATCGATGATCTGAGTCAATTGGAGGCAAAAAAAAAAAAAAAGTGGAATTTGGACAACTTCAGCGTGTAATGTGATAGTAGGCTTTTATGGACACTATCATATATTGTACCTGTCTAACCAAACAGTTTTTAGTCCTAAACTAACCAAACCATAGTGGTGTTGGATCCGTTTTATTTTTGCAACAGTGATTTGTAACTAACAAATGATGGAGGCCAGTATGAAACTTTTCTTCCCCATTTACTTTGAAGGACTTTTAGTGTCACCAGCACCTTAAAAATCACATTAAAACGTAGAAAATAATTCAATTGCATACAAATTTTCAGATCTATCTACATGTTTCTCTTCTCTTAGATTACACAGGAATATATATACAATATTTTTTTTTTCTGTATATGAGTGTATATCCCAGAAAGGAGCCTCACTCAGAGCGTCTTTGAATAATCACACAATATGTGGTGAACCTCTGCGCCGTCAGGTGAAAACATGTAGTTGGTGGACTCTGTGTGCAACAGTGAAAGAAGGTTTTAGTTTAAACGCTGCCTGGGGTGCCGACGACGACAGAGGCCGCGCTAAAGTATAATGGGGGAAATAGGCAACAACTTAATTGGGGAAATTTAAAGAGCTGAAAGAGCTTTATTCAGTTTTATTCTCTGACATCTCTATTGTCAGCAAGCTTTTTATTCAGCCTGCGGTGCCTGTTTTGATGCTGCTGTCTCCCCCTCTCTGCTTACAAAAATATAAAAATACAGAAAGGTGCAAAGTGAGGCGTTGAAAGCGACAGAAAGCAGTTTCTGAGTATTGATCAGCAATTCTATGAACCTCCCGCGTAGATGTCATTTGTGCTGTAAAGCAGTGAAAAACGTCACTTTTGAATGAGTGCAATCGGCTGACAAGTCAAGTCAAGCCAAGAAAAACATCACAGTACGTAGATTCAGTGAACCACGAACCCTAACCAAGTACCTAAACCTAACCAGAACTTAACCAGCACCATTAAATATTATTTTTCAAACGTGTTGTGGAAAGCAGCGTAGTAAAGTGCCTGTGGGTCGTTCTGGAGTGCAATGGTTCAATCAACCTACATGGTCATTTAATCATGAGGACGTGTTGGATGCAACATGTAGAAAATTTAGAGGTGTATTTGCAGCTTGTTAAACTCACTTGAGAGTAAAGAGGCTCTCTAATCTGGATAATTACTGAAGTAGGCAGAGTAATTGGCCAGTCAGGAGGGGGCTCTTTAATTAGCCAACAAGGTTGAAGGTTTTTTTTTTTTTTTTTGGAGACTGATTGGCCCCTTGGCATTCATGTAGATACACTGATGACACTGGAATATAGGTCAGCTAAAGACTGCAATCGTGCTTCATTTTTAATTAATCAGAGCTTTGAAATGATTCAGTGTTTTTTTTTCCTCTGACATGATGTCTGTTATCAGTTGGAAATTATTTCACTCCACAAGCAGATCTTTAAACCGTCTCAGGATTTTCCAGGAAAACCTATAAATTAGACTGATTATTGTCGCTGCACTCTTCACCCGGGAGTCAATTAAACCAAATTGTAATGTTTTTTTTTAAAAGCAGTGTCAGTTTTCAGGCGCTGGGTCAAGGCTTTAACAACAGACATGGTCATCACCTGGATGGCAGTGAGCGCTACTGGTTCTCTATTAAAACTGTGCCGCTGTGTCTGATCGTGAACTGGGCCGTGTTTGATCACTCCTCACTGTGCACCAGTTTTACTTCCCCGTCGCTTTCAAAACCGTTTGATTCCACAAAGTACAACACAACCCCCATTTTCTTTCTTTTCTTTTTTTTTTTGCCCACGTTTTCTGGTCCGTCCTATTTTATTTGATGCACAGGCCTTTTGAAATATTCAGTGCTAACCCTTCCATCTTATTACCTGCGTATCCAACTGGATATACAGTGGCAGAAGGCTTTCTGCTATGCAGCTGTAGCGTGGGCGTGTGTGTGTGTGAGCAGAAAAAGCTCATAACCCTCCTTTTATTTGATTAATCCTCTTCTTAACACAGGCCTCAATGTCCACTCTTCAGGGCTGCATTGAGCTAGTTGAGCCTGCTGCAAGCCTAAGCCTCTGTCACCCTGGGTGGATTTTCAATATTGAGAAGACTGGTGGACATAACGGTGATTTGAACTCGTGTCGGCAGAGCTTGACTGTTGAGGGAAGATGAGAGAGAGAAAGAGAGAGAGGAATGGAGGTGAGGATGAGATGAAAGGGGGAGTGAATATAAGGATGGCCAATTGGGCAAAGGATGACAAGGGAAGCAAGTAAAATGGGATAGACAAGGGGGGCGATGGTGAAAAGAAGGATGTGTGACTCAGTGGGGGAAAGAGGGAGCTAATGATGGGAAAAGAGTAAGAGGGAGGAGGAGGAGAGGTGCAACAGAACAAGGGCTCAAGGGAATGAGGTGTTAATGATCGGAGTGGAGGAGGAGGAGAGGTATGGATGTGAAAGAAGGGAAAGAGCAGCACAATTAAGAAACAAGGAATTAAAATGTCAGAGAAGTCGTCTGGGAGAACGAGAGAGACAGAGTGAAGGAGTGTTAAGGGGGTTTATAGATGATCCTGCTCAGCTGAAGCGTGAACACACACACACGCACCCACACACACACGTAGAGGTTGGGACTGTGAGGCTGACTGACACAGATATGCATACATACTGATGGGTGCACATACATGACAGAGACAAAAGGCCTATTGGTTACCAGCTAGTGAGTCAGAGCCAGGGTTACAACTGAAGACTGTTTTTACGGTTAAATGTTGTTTTTGTTTTGTACATAAAAGTATCAGGAAATGATTAAATATCATAAGAGTGAGATTTATTGTGTTCGAGAGCCCGAATCCTAAAGATAAGAACTTTGTTGTAAGTCATTTCCTTCGCTCTACTCAGGTTTCTTGTCTCTCTATCTATCTCTCTAATTAAAGGCGTTAAAAACTCTCATTTTTTCATCATCGTTCTGTGACGGGGATCTGAACTCCAGTCTCATATTATTTTCTGTCTCTATACACACGACTTCCTGTATTGACTGTAAATTATAACCGGCAGCATATGAACAAATATGTACAGTACTGCTCAGCGTCACATTTTCCTCGTGGAGTTTTTATCACCAGCCGAGCCGTCGGCAGCTTAACGACGCTCTGATTGAACGAGCCCACCCGTCTATCTGTCTCCTCTTTTTTTCCCTCCCTTTGCTTTGTTGACCCACTCTGATTATTTCCATCCTGCTGCCCACCCTCTCCTCCTCTCTGCCTCTCCTCCTTGTCAGTGACACTGCCTGCCATTGCATTTTATCATGCAGTTCTCATGGGATACTCTTTGCTACTCTTTCTACGCAATGCTCCTTTTTTTCCCTCCCTGCTGTCTTTCTTTCCACCCTCTCTCTTTTCATTAACAATTTGTTATGCCACTCTGGCTCTGCAGGGCAGTTCTCACTGGACTCCTTTTCTCTGTCCTCCAGTTCTGAGTTGTTATGCCATTCCCTCATTGGTCACTGTCCACTGAGTTTTCTATTACCCTCTCTCTCTCCTTCCTCCCTCTTTACTCCCCCCGCCCCTTGTTGTTTGATCTCATACTTTTGCTGTCAGAGATTTGTTTCTCCCTACAGCATGCACACAGAGGTGTTTTTCATCTGCAACACCTTTATCAGCGGAGAATACAGAGACTTGGGAAACTGCATGTGAGGCCAGCGGCTTCTATTTTGTCCACATTTCTGTTCAGGGGGAATTATTTAGTCATTGTTGTTGTGCACATATCGTAGGTATTGCCATTTCAAACTGTCATTAGTAGCACCTGAATGCACCAGAAGGCATTCAGAAGGCTGAGTGGGAATACAAGGCCATTATTGGAAAACAAAGAAGGCATATGTGATATGAAGGATTTGTAAAATACTGTACTCCTGTTTCCCATTAGATGTGATTGCATGTGTGTGTGTGTGACAAAGTCATGAAAATACCTCACAGGCTGCAAATCAGTTCCTGCTGAATGCTAATTAGCAAGTGTCAACTTGTAAAGACGCTAACAATTGTCTTTTTAATACGTACGTTTTAAATGGTTTCCTAGGAGACTAATCAGTTTTGCATATCTAAAATCATTTTCATGTCCGCACCAACATTTAACGAGATAGATGGTAACCTCTGCTTCAGAAAGGACATGACATTGATCTCTCCGATCCACTCTAAATGAAAAAAGTCCTCACTGGAACAATGACAGCATCAGCAGTTTTTCTACCAACATTTATGATAATCCGTGGCCTTAGGTCTGTGTATGATCATGCTATATTTTGCATTATGCAAACTATTGTTTACATTGTTGTGCAATTTAACCTTTGCGAGACATTGTTATATTATTGCAAAAAAAAAAGTCTGGTCAGACCACAAGGTGGCGGAGCAAAAAATTTATTTTTGCATCATGCAGAACAATCGGTGCAGGCTTTGAGTTTCTGTAGCTGGTAACATGCAAATATCTTCAATGTAATGTTTCATTGCTACTGTGACATTCAACAGATAATTATGTACCATCGACCACCGTTTGTGCGCCTGTAGTGAAGCAGTTTTTAGCCGGTTGCTATAATTTCCTTCAGTTTTGGACCGTCTGTGTCTCAGGTGTATTGAGAGACGTGGATATTGTGTTCTAATACTGAAAAGGTTTGTCAGGATTTGGATGCAAAGAAAAATAAAAGATAATTAGACCAGATCCTGAGAGAGAGAGACATGGAAGACTTCAGTCCATGTCCTATCTCACACCAACAGTCTTTTAATCATGAGGTTTTATTTAATGTTTTAGCCTCAACTTAATAAGAATAACCAGATCAGAGCAGGATCATTAAATTTGTTGTCAACAAATCTCATGTGCAGAGCCCGAACCAACAATAAATTGGTCTACTTAGAAGTATTGTGTGTGCATCCAAAGCCTGATATTATCTTATTCACTATCAGTGTGGCTCATTGACATCTTCTTCTTGATAGTTTTTGAATGTCCACAGTTAAGAGGAACACAATATATCAGATGCAATACTTGAAGGAGGATCAGTTGTATTGTTTGTTTGGCTCTGCATATGAGATTTGTTGACAATAATAGAAATTGCCAGCCATATCATTTTTTGCAAGACGTTCAGTATACATACAGTGTGCCGGGCTTCACAGAGCTGTACTGTGTTGCAGAGCTGCCATTCACAAACAGACAAAGCTGGACTGTTGGAAACAGTCAGTGTGGTTTAATGAGTTTTTTGTTTTTTTGTTTTTGTTTTTGTTTTTCACATCCTAACAGGTTGATATCTGCAGAAAACAGCTTTTTTACCTCCGTTGCTGCTGTTAAACACGGAGGTGGATCTGTGCTGGTGTGTCAGCATCTATCTCATGGGAGTCATCAGGTCTGATGATTGCTCTGCACGGATGAGGTGCACGAGGGGCATTTTTATATAGCACCAGGTGCATCTTCAGGTACAGACACTGCTCTCCCCCGATGAGCTTATATGACAAAGACGTTTAACTCCCACCAGTTTAATTGTTAAACAATTAAATTTGAGGGTGACTTTGTGAACACTTATTGCCTTTCATGGCTCATTCAATCGAGATCTAAACATCGGTGGAGATTTATTTTTTTTATGTCTTTATTGTTCCTGTGGAAGGAACAGTTGCCACCAGATTCAAGTGTTATTACTCGATTGAATAGGCGTCATCAGCTTCACAGATATGGGTTAGAAGGGGTCTGCTACGCCTACTCAGGAGGATGGAGGGTTCGGTGGAGGTTAGATTGTTAGTAAATGGGCAGAAGTTGGAAAAACAGCTGCTGTGTAACTAATTCTTAGGAAATGTCTTTGAAATGGTTACGTGATTTGGAAGTACATGTACTAATATTTAGTTTTGATGCACAAAAACTGCTATTTTCTGTCACTTTACACTTTTTTCTTTTAATTTCTTATATATCAAAATTGCATGAGCCTCTCTGTAAAACGTCCTAAAAAAATAACTATTAAATACCACAAAATTAGTGTAAAATTAAAGGACCTGTAAAATAAAGCGTAACCTGAAGATGCTTATGAATGCACCCCAGTGCTACAGCTAATAATATAATAATAATGATGCTTATAGTGATGGAAATGTATGCATGATGTAATATATTTATGGTATTCAACATAACATATGCGGTATCCTGGGACCTCGGTGCTTTCTGGAATAAATCGGTCTGGGTTTGAGCAGCACTTATAAAGCCTGTGGGGTCTCCTGTATGGTTTTTTTTTTTTTTGCGGTTTAGCTGTTTATTAAATGTGGTCGATGTTTTCCACCTTCTTTTTTTTCTATTATAGAAAAACCTATAAAGCTATTTACAACCCCGGTGTTTTAAATTTAATGTCAGTGTGATGATATAAATGGAGTGTATTGATGTGTTTAAGGCGTATGCGGTATATTAAAGCGTTCATGATGCGATATATCCTTTCCCTTCAATGTTCTTTATCTTATTATCTTATTATATCTATATGTTTTTATCTTATTGATGTCTTCAGTGTCTGATTGCTTTGGTATTGATTTATGTTTATGTCTGTGATATGATGTATTTCTTGGGCTTTTCTGTGATGTGGATGGTTAGAGCTGTTAATGGGTTGAACTGAGGGTGACCAGATGAGAGGTGAAATTCAGGACAAATCTCCTTTTTATTTATTTTTACTTTACTTTATGATCAAAGCTATAAGGCAGCTAAAAATCAATGTGTGTTTTAAAATTTCAGGGGAAAGTTTTTTATATGCAAAAGGTAATTATAAGCTATATAAGCCAATTAAATAAATAGTTTTCTGTGTATTTAAAAGTACAAGCAGAGAGATTGATGATTTTTTACTGTGGTAGTTGATGCTTAGTTCAGAATACTAATATTTCTTTTTCATTGTTTATCACATGATATATTTTTTAATATATATTTTATATTTTATATATATTATTTAACATCTCAATACGATTGACTTGTTTCTTCTGCTTACTTTCTGTGTTGAACCTACAGTGTGTCATACCAGTGATATATATGGTTGTACTGATAGCAAAGGGTGTTTTTTTCTCTTTATTAGATATTATTCACATGTTCCCAGGCTTTTTTTTTCCTTTTTTTCTGTGTGTTTGTGCTACCTTTCGTTATTATCATTATCCGATAGCTCTACGTCCTGGGAGAGTTTTTTTTGTGTGCATATGGCAAAGTGACTCTAGCACACAGAACCTGTTCTCAAATGAGGGCACATTAAGATCAGACAACACTTGTGGGAGCTGGGGACTGAGGGTAATTTACTACAATATGATTCCTTCACCATAAATTAAAAAATGGCTGCTCAGAAATTGAGGAAATTTCCAAAATAAAAAGCCTTGATGGTTTCTCAAGGCTTTGAAATCGAGCCTGGTACATGAGAATGCAATCTCCGTCTCATGCAGGTCAACTGACACGACTTCTCTCTCTCTCTTTTACTCAGAAGACACAAACAGTTACTTTTACCCATAAAATAATCATAGAATAACATTAAATAAGAAGAAACAATAATGTGATTCAACACAGATGGGCTTTAACTCAACAGACGCTGGCGTAGATTCACTTTTAGGATGTGCATATGTGCATCGCATGATTTATGGGGCAGTTTTAGCACCTGGTGTTATGGGAAATAAGCTGAAGCATATTAGCTGTGTGCGTGTCCCTCTACTCTGACTTTGCCCAGGGACGGGGCGACTGCTTTCTCCATGTCTGACAAACCGGGCTCTGCTGCAACAAATCAGTCTCCTCCCAATCCCGGTCGATATAATGAGACCAGACCTGCAGGCAGCTGGAGGTGTGTGTGTGTATGTGTGTGTGTCTGCTCCTGGTTGCACAGAAGGAAGGAGGAGGAGAGAATACTCAAGAGATTAGCGATTTATTGATTACCCTTTGCAGTGTCTCTCCCCCTTCGCCTCCTTCCTCCTTCCTCTCGTGGTCCTTCCATTCTCTGCCATGTGTATTTATAGCAGGTTATAGAGGGCTGTGTTTTGGCTCTGCCGTGTGTTACAGACTTCGAGTGACCTGCCTTCTCCTTAAAAACATCATTCCAGAGCCTTATCGGGCGCACCAGTGTCAGCATCAGTGTAATGTGTACTACAAGGAGAACATAAAGGCAATACGCTCTTGTATCATGCAGGCTCCTTTCACTTTCAGTCGTTATAAAAGCTCCATGATGCCTTGCGCAGCTGCACTTAACGTTAAAACGCAATCCACGGGATGCACACTGCTTCACTAATGCATGCACTCCTTTTCTGATAGGCATGTAAAACTGCAAATGCCAGACATGTAGATGATGTTGCTTCTTGTGTTTATGTGTTTAGAATATGAATGAATGAGAAGGTGGAGGGGGGGTGGCAGCGGGTGGATGAAGGTGGTTGGTTGAGACTTGGCAGTAGGTCTTTCAATTTGCTGTAGGATGCAGTGGGACACAGTGGGATGTGTTAGCTCCTATTGAGACAGACCTGCATTATAACATGGTTTCTGATTATTGAATCTCATCCTCAGCACCAGTATGAGCAGAAAAAAAAAGTCTATGCAGCCAACTTTTACAAAGCCAGGAGAGGAGATCCATATCAGGAAGAGGACGATCTGTTCCTTCTTTCTTTTTTCTAAGTCTCCTACTTACTGCGGAGCAAAGAAAATAAAGCAATAAGGGAAGAGGAACATCTTATGCACAGCAGTGAAAGGAGGTCATGAGTTTGTGGAGCCTTGTACCTGTCGAGGGAGACTGCAAACACCCTGCAGGTTTTGAGATTGCCTCTTCTCCATCTTGGCAGCAAACACTAGATTTAGACAATGCCTTCAGCCCAAATGAGTATTTTAATGTGTCCCAGACTTACAGAGTTGCAGTGGGGAAGATGACGGCAGGAGGCTAGACAGCACAGCAGAGGTTACGTAGCAATTTCTCTTCGCTTCTGCTTTTGTGAGAAGTGCTACGGCGTGATTTTATCACCGAACATCAAAACACCTGAGGGGAGCTATATTTCTTTTTATCCCAATGCACACTTCTAATAGATTATTAGACGATATTAAGAATCTGAGTAAAGACGTATTTTTGCAAAGTCTGAGTAAAAGCACTGATAGATAATATACTGAGCCCCAGCAGAGTTCAGTTGGAGGTTAAAAATCTATGTGCTTAATTAAATAGAAAATTGCATTGTGAATATACTTCACGGTCAGATGCTGATATATATATATATATGTATATATATAGATGGGCAACACGCATCTGGAGTGTACTCATATTTAACCTGCTCCTTCTTCTTCTTCTTCTGTGTGTATTCAGTAATGAGTATCTTAATGTAGTTTGAGAGTTGAGATTTCATTTGGCTGATAAACAGAACAAACAGGTACACACACACCGCAGCACAGTTTGACCTGCAAGGTTAAATACCTTTTTGATTTTAAATAGCAGGCGTGGAACGAGACCAGCTGGAATTTTATTGTGTAATTCTTAATTTAGACGAGAGCATCATCTAAGTTACTAAGAAATGGAAACGTAGAAACGTGCTAAATCACAACAGAGAGAGGCAGCAAAAAGGGCATAAAACATGGAAGCAAGGACGTTCACATACACATCCCAAACCACATTCAATTAATTTTAAATGGGACTGATGTGTTTCTACTCACAGCGACACATATTTTATATAAGTATAAAGTATGTAGCTGTATAGTATTATTCATGGCGGTAGGTTTGTCATGGTGGTTGTGTGTGGTTAACCTTGACACCTCACAG
Source organism: Pampus argenteus (assembly GCA_036937835.1). Lineage (NCBI taxonomy): Eukaryota > Metazoa > Chordata > Actinopteri > Scombriformes > Stromateidae > Pampus > Pampus argenteus. The sequence goes on from CM072862.1 coordinate 23,195,107, forward strand.
TAAGAAGGACTTTCTCACTTTCTTTGTGTGAAGGCAATAGATCAGCGGGCTTTTGTGGAGTGTTTTTATTGTTCAGGTGTCAGATGAGGCGGTGGCTTTCAGAGTACGCAGACCGTAGCTGTGTTTCCTTTAACCAACCCTGTCTGACTTTTTCACTCAGCTTTTGTTAATACATATGCTGGATCTCATTTAATTTTTTTTCACTCAAAAACATCATCTCTGAAAAAACTGACTGATGGCGGGTTTTTTTTGTTATTTTATTAGTTATCAGTTGAATTTCTTTGATATTTGTGGCAAATACAATACTAGAGTTTCAATAGGAATGTCAAAAAATAAGATTTTGTTTTTATACATTTGACAAATACTAACAAGTTTTTAAAAAAAGTCAAGGTTGTTTATTGTTATATATCACACAAGTAACTGTGCTTCAATAAAAATCGTGGCATTTTCAATCCGGCCACATTTGATGCCAGCTTTTAGTACGTGACAGCGTTTTACGTGCTACAGTCACAATTTGTTGAGTTTCAATAAAGTTTTAAAAATTTCTGGATCAGCTTTCAAACTATAAACTCCTGTTTATAAGGATAGTTGTTACAGTGTACATACACACAAATAATAATAACAGCGATCACAACAGAAATATACACAAGGAATCTTTCTGTGAACTGTAAACAGGATACAATAGTGCAAAAAAAGTGAAGAGTGCAAGTGTGTTACTATGGTTATGTGCAGAATATACAGGCTGTTCAGATATACAGTAATACATATAAATAATGAGTGTGTATTATCATGATCCAGGGTTATTGCACAGTGTCACATTGATTTAACTGTTGATAAATGTGACAATGAAGAGGAAGAAACAGTAAGGTCATATGGGATATAGTCAACATATCTGATCTGACACTTCAAACTCTACAGAAAAAACACACTAAACCTCAGATTGTAAAAACTTAAGTTCATAAAGTCGACAAAAAAAAAAAAAAAAAAAAAAAGACCAAATAAAGTCAGTTAGCTCAGCACAATTGTACTTTTATTCTGAAATGCACAATTCTCTCGGTGTGGAGATATAAATAAAACAAAGTGGTGCACAAAAGATTAGCAGTTTATGATTATTTATTTATTTTTTGGTCCCGAAAACTGTTATTTTTGGAAGTTTAGATGTTACATGCCATACTCCGGTTACTGTAACATACACTATATCCAATGCAGATACTGTATGTAGCAACTTTAGCATTTGGAGTCGTCCAATATTCACTCAACTTTTAGCTCTATTTTTGGTCTCCACCACCTCTCTGTTTAGCTGCTAAATGCTCCACTGTGTTCACCAGCTAGTTGCTAACATATATCGTTATAATCGTTATCACTGTATGGTGCTTGGCGGATAGAGTACAGGAGGTTTTGGTAAAGTTGTAAAAAATAATAAATAAATAAATAAATAAAAAGACACTGTCAAACAACTGCATGATCGCCAGAAATGTAATTAGAAGTTACAAAAAGGCTAATGAGACCTCCGGTGTGAGGTGAAGCAGTGAGATCTGTTTACTCTTTGAAAGATAAAGACTTAAGATCACACAGTTGTTTGACAGTTGAGAAAGAGCTGCGGGCTAATATTCACCCCAGATACTTGTATAATAAATGATTAAAGCTAAATGCCTACTATTTGGATGATTGAATATGAACAGGCTTTTGTTCTTTGCAGACTTGGCCTCGTCAGATCGAGTGTTATCTTTCCTAAAATACCGTTACAACCTACACATATCGGAAAATGCACATAAAAAAAAAAAAAAAAAAACCCAGCAAGGACCGGAAAACATGATTTTATAGATTATAAATGCTTGTAAATCATGTTGTTTCTATGTCATCTAGTAATTCATTTACATGTTATGTGTGTTTATCAAACTCTACCCATTTTATTTTCATGTCTTACATTATACTTTCTGTTACAGTTTCTGTACGGTTTGATTCTACGGCAGCATATCCTCCTGGCTTTTATTACATTTTATCTCACCTACTGTCCTGTGCATCCTGAGAGCTTCTCCACATAACTAGGAAGAGATTTGCCTTTTTTTGCATGCGGCTGTCAGGGGCGGAAACGGATTAGTCAAACTTGCACACTGTTAGAGGAATATTCAGAACACACCCACGTAGACATAAGGTAAACCCACGGTGACAGTACATCACTGAGGGGTCCTGGCATTAAAGGGACATTTCTTCACTGCCTGTTTAAAGCAATGAAAAGTTTGTGCCACTTTTAAACCCGTAAACATGCGTATGACAAGAATTCAAAATGGGAATATTTGGTGGAAACAGTTCAACGTTACACCGGATAAGGACCCAAATACACCTTTCTACCTGTCCTATGTAACCACGGTACCTTTCTCACCATCCCCTGTAGCTAATAGGTTTATGCTAACGCCCTCTTCTTGTTTAATTAATCCTTATCAATTTTATTATAATTAAAAAGTTGCATTTTAATTGAAAGTTTGAAGCTAAAGACAGCTGTACTGGTAGCTGGATAGTTCAGGTAACAAGCAAGAAAAAATTAAATTGAAACCCTAGCTTTTAACATAGTGTACATCTTTATTGTCTGAATTACCCGGCACTGTCTTAGTGTGTTTATATTTTAATGTTTCCTTGCTGCAAAAAAAGGGCCAATAAAGATCTGAATAGAAATGAATGGAGGTGGTATCACCTCCATGTGGGCTGTAATCTCTGCATGCTCGGCGCTATGAACTGCAGGAGTTTGGTAAATCAACAATAAGTCATAGATGATCAAATAAGAGATTTGCAGGGTGTCTCTAAAATTGCTTGACAAATCTCTTTATATACAGACTTTCTTTTTTTTTTTTTTTTATCATATCGAAACTGTAATATACACAGATCACATGAAGAGTTGCAAGAAGAGAGTAAGTAAGAGGTGAAGTAAGATTAAATTTGATTAAATTAAGCTTTCATTTCATAGCAGTTCACAATTTTTATGTTTATTGTACTTAAAAGGCTTTTGCATTTCAAATTGTTTCTGTAGAGCAAAAGGATTACGGATGGATTATAACAGGTTTATGTAAATCTCGCTCGGCTCAGAAAGAGTTTTACTGTATAGAATATAGTTGTCTTTGTCTGTCTGAGCTTTGAAAAAAATCAACTTCCACCTCTTATGTGGTGTTTGTCTGTCAGGTGGAAATGTTCAGAGAGAGTAAAACTGGTTATTACCTTCTATGTAAATGTGATTTGTTTTTTTTTGGTGCCTATTATGCCTTTTATATATATATGATGGGAACATAATAGCTCTATACCTCTTGATAAAATCCAGATCAATGGGACATGAATGCTTTTCACTGCTCCGTTATTGGCTCTTTGATTTAGGGTTCAGTCGTGTGTGAACTGAACGTGTTCCCCTCAGTTATGATGAACATGTTATTGCATTACTACGTGAAAACCGTGAAGTGTTTCCTCCTTTTCTCACAGTTTGTAAAAAAAATGTGCCTAGATGTAAATTAATTCAAATGAAAAATGGATGGGGGGCAGTTTTAAATGAGTTCAAATTAATTAATTAGTCTTTCCAAATGGGCTGCTGTTGATTGGCGTTAGCTTCCACTGATTTAGGAGGCATGCTGTTTTATCTGACACGAAGTTTTCAATTATTAAGTCTTATTTAGGTAGCATATGTTCAGACACATTGGCTTAAAGACGTAGGTTTGTCATAATTTAATTAGCATTCTTAGTATATATACGGCTGGGGACATCCATCTTTACTGTAGCTCTGTAGAAAACCAGAGAGAGGAAGCAACAAGGGGCAGGATGTTGCAGGATATTCCCAATCTGCAGGTAGCAAACAGCCCAAGGTGAGGCACAGCTTCCTGTTTACACAATAGTTTGCATGCACGCATCTTGTCTCGGGCTTATTTAACTTTAATTTTGTCTCTGGTTTGAAGAGGAATGAAGGTTTCGAGGATCTCACGAGACGTCTACGTTTGTTCCCAGACGTCACACACAAGAGAAAAGAATCTCAACAGCGATGCAGTTGTTGTGTTAAACCCCTTTTAAATCTGAATCTGAGTGTTTTTGTACAGTGCAACAAATACCGAATGTACTGAAGCTGTGAATGTTTATGTGCAGGAGATGTATTACTCGCATAGAGTCACAAATCAGAAGCGACGGTGATGTGAAAAGTCAAACTGTGGCGTAGCTCGCCCGGCGCTGCCTACCACTCTTCGTGAAGCTGTGTCCCACGCCGCTCGCAGCCTCACTTTGAACGGCCGGTTCACCTCCCGGAATAACAGCAAGCGTAGCGTTCATCTGCTTCACTTTCTGTTTCACATCGGCTGTGAGATGCGCTCGCATAGAGTCACAAATCAGAAGCGACGGTGATGTGTGGAAAAAACCTCCCGGTCTCCTTACATACACCTGCCTCAGCCACTGCATCATATCCTCGTCCATCCAGCCCTTTTCGCCAGCTTTTCATAACAATCCGCCGGACGTCGCTGCGCTACTGTAGTCCTGGTCCGGATGGAAAAATTGCACCGTTTCATAAAACGCCAGCACCAAGACGGACCTCCTTGGAAATGTTCACTTTTAATTTCCTCCGCTAGCGTTACTGCTCTGAGCCGGATGGTGACAGTCGAACCGCTCCTCCTGCTCGCTCTTTGCTCAACGATCCATTGCTCGAGTCTTTCCTCTAACTTCGGCCACCTCGCCTGATGTCCGCGGAAACTCAGCTGAGTCTTCTTCACCTGTCGGAGCTCGTTCTCCAGCTTCCTCCACTTGCGAACCATCGACTCGTTAATTTTATATTCTCTTGTGGCGGCTCGATTCCCATATTCCTCGGCGTAGCTGATAGCCTTCAGTTTAAACTGAGCTTCATAAGCGTGTCTCTTTGCCATTTTCAGAGTTGTTAAAACAACAATGTTCTGCATAAAGCACATACCTGTTCTTTTATACACAATCCACGCCCACACATCCCCCTCTCTACCACGTCCTACTCATGGTGGTCTCTTTTACGTCCGCCTTACAACAACAACAAAAACCACAACACACACATAGGGCGCACTGCACTATAGGGCGCACCGCACATTTTGAAAAAAATCTAAGACGTTTATATGCGCCTTATAGTCGTGAAAATACGGTATACAGATTATATCTATATATATATATATATATAAAATAAAAAAAAAACAGTTTCTGCTTTTTTCCCTGTTGCATTTAAGGGCTCTGAAGTGGCTCTCGGGGAGCACTCTTTTAAACTCCTCTACCAGGGGGATGACTATGACTATCAAGGATGACATTTGCCTTGCTGAGCAAATGCCTTTCAAAGCTTTCAGCCAGCTGAGGTCGACTCCAGTAATCTTGCCCACTACCTTCAAAAGTCTCCTCATCTCTGTTTTATTGAACGTACCCGGTTTCCAAAACCAGGACATCATGTAGACAGATTCAGTGAAACAATGAAATGATATTTGTGCTCCTTGTTATCAGTATCTGCTTCAAAATTCATCTTAATTTCAAAAGCCAGAAGCGTATGGCTGCCCACCAGTTGTATTGATTGTTGTATATGTGGGGGTAGATGATGATGATGATTGTCTAAAATCAATAATCAGTCCTTAAAGCATTCAGCTGCAGAGAAAACTTGTCACACCATCTTTCAGCCAGTAAACAATGTGTTTACTGAAATAAAAACTTCAAGTGGATTTGATTCTTGACAATGACAAGACATTGACAATCTCAAACACACACAAACAAACATCACACTATACAGATTTGGTTATGTAAGTCGCAACAGTAACTGTCCTGAAAGAGCTTGAGGGCTTTAGAGGGGATTTGATAGCCAAAAATCCCCAACTTTCTATGTTGATCCAGATAAATAGTGAAGCCAGTAAAGAAACTGGTGAATTTTTTGAATCTGCAGGATGTACAAGCAGTCATTGCAATAATATGGATGTAACTAAAGGTCCTTTGCAGAGACCGAGGCGGCATCTGAGGAACGAATGTATGGGCGACACATTCATCCTCAGTTTTATATTGTTTCTGGCTTTTTTTGATGTTTTTATGCCGGCTGTGCCCCCGGTTAAGGATCGCCTGCCAACCACCTGGCCTCCAGTTGTCCTGTGAACAGAGGATCTTGCCGGCCCCTCCTAGCAACAGAGCTACCAACTCTGCTCAGTGCGTGATTGGATGGTTGATAATTGGTTGTATTTCAGGTGCTTTGCAGAGACAATTTCTGTACATTATCTTGGGACAAAGTTACTATTTTTGTCATGGAGGGCCTGTCCCAGTTGCACAGGGACACAGGACACATTCAAAATAAGTCCCTGTCCGTCCTCTACCTCCCACAGATGGTTAAGAACGACTGAATAATCTGAAAAAGTTTATAATGAACCTGATTTCCTGCCGACTGCAGTCATTTGTATTCAGACTATGACAAGAGAGAGCGCCACAGGTCCGAGGATAAAAAGAGCGTCTCTAAAGGTGAACTGTGGTGAACTCACAAATACAACCTGTAAAAATAAAATCTGCTCTCCAGTCAGTTCAGTTCATATTAAAAAAAAACTGAACCTGACCCTGTTCGCAAAAAGCCTCTATGAATCAATTTGGACTAGTAGACTATTGTTTGTCAGCACCATCCTTGATGTTTTTAACCAGAGCTTTTCACATTGATCTGTACTGACGGTGGAGATTTTTGTGAATAAGTATCTTGTAAAGCTGTTTATTTCAGCCAGAATCTGCAGCCAAGTGTTATGTTGGCAGCCCTGTCTTGTTCTCAAAACTTCGTCAGTACTGACACCCTCGAAGCGTGTAGGCTGTGTGTAGATATATATATAAATATGTCAGATGTAAACATTAACCGAATGAAACATATTAACCCTTCAAAAAATTATACAAGTATGTCTTGGTAGTCTGGTAGTTTTATATTTTTGAATTAAACTCGTAAAAGTTATGGCTTTTCAAAGTTAAAAATAAGTTTCATTTTGTGTCTCATCAGGCAGATAACTTCAAAGCTACATTCATTAAAAATTTTGTAGTTTGGAGCCGGCTGACAATCATCACCCAATTATCCAAATTTAACTAAATTGTTTTGGTTTTCATTGTGCATATAGACCGTGCAGTACCTGGGAAAAAAAAACTCTCCCATAGAGGTTGACTCATCGGTATATATCGGGAGCTGGATGATGATTGTTGTGGTGCTTGTAGTAAAAAAAAAAAAAAGATTATTTGTGAATGAACATTTAAGAATTTGTAAAGGAAAAAGAATGCATCATCAGTCAACAGTGTTCTTTGGTTGCATTGAGTTTGCTTGAGAGGGAAGCTAATTATGTCCAGGATACAACCAACATTTTATAAAGACATGTTCAGAAATTCCACTTCATAAGCAGAAACTGAAAATGTGACCGATTCAGTTTATTATTATTTATTTTTAAAGCTGTTGCTTATTTAAAGCAAATGTAATACAGATCAGATCAAACATATAGAATATATATATATATATATATATATTAAAAACCAACAACCTTTAAACCTCATCACCAGAGCAAATGTAAGGATTCATTCATCTGGGACAAACTGAATATGTGATTCACACATCAAAAATGTCAGAAGTCGGAAATAATAGATGAAGCATGTGAATTCAAGCCAGCATTCGTTGGTGTGATGCCCACACTTTCACTAATCATTGGCCTCAAGACTCTCACATTTCATTCATGCATGTATGAGAATTCAGTGTATGACCTTAATCATGTTAATATCATTATATTAATATGTATTCGTGACCCATTCCTCTCTGGATGGAGTGCTTGTAATTACAATGAGATCAGAGCACTGGTTATTCATGTACTGTGAATGCAGTCATTAAAACATCCACCTGTGTTATACATTGCAAACCTGGGAGATATATATAAAAAACCATCTACTGCACATGTATATTTTATTGGAAGAAATCACGTTCTTTCATCACCATATCATCAAAATTATATCAGAGTGGATATTTCTGCTCTACTGTGCTGTTTCTGACCTAATAAAGGCATTTTTGATGAATGTATTTTTATTAAAGAAAGCTGTATGTTCTCACACACACAAAAGAGTCACAGTACTGGGCATTAATAAGCAGACAGTATCAGAGGTTCTGCCTTAAAAATAGCTGCACAAACATGCTGTGAGTGGAGGAGATAGTCCAGATGGCGGCACAGGAAATGTGTGTGAGTGTAAAGATTGAAGCTGCTGTTTCTGGGATGAGCGCTAATCAAGACTAGTAGTGGTCAGAGTGAAAGTAAAACAGCTTGTTAAAAGACCACGTTGTGGAAAGTGTGATAATTAACTGTTGCAAGTAAAACCTACGTTCTAATATTCAATAGTTTATTCGGTATTCTAGTGATGAATTAATAAATCAATTCATTGATTTGTTGTTGGACTGAAATTAAGTCATTTATCAAGTAGGAAATGAGAAACATTTGCTGGTTTCAGCTTTTCAAAGATGGAGATTTTCTTGCTTTTCTCTGTTTTAGATGACTGTAAATGGTAAAATCCTCTTATTTTGGTGAGACAAAATAAGCAACATGAAGTGATGTCACCTTGGGCTCTGGGAAATTATGATGCATATGTTCCACAATATGGTGGCAGACTAGACTAAAAGACACTAAATGAAGATTAATCCATAGTAAAACAAAAAAAAAAAAACGAGTTGAAAGTGTAGCAGCGTTCATGAACATGGCTTGTGTAAAAGATTGTGCAAGTCGTGCACATGCATGTTTAATCAAATACAGTGTTTATCTCCTTTCAGACATGCACTTACATGTGATGAAAATTTAACATGCCGGTCTCATGTGTATCTATTACATAGGTTACCTAATGACACTTTCAACATTTGTCATATAAACATATAAAGGCTGCGTGTTGTGCTCACCGTTCATTAAGAGTAATATATGTATCACTTTATTATTGACCCGCTCTCCGTTTGCTTTTCATTTTATTTATTTACGGTTGATGAAATGATGTATAATCAAAATGCTTTAGATGCACAATGTGATGTGAGGCAGTGGGAATAAAATGCGCGTCACAACCTAACGCGTTGTTGCTCTTTATAAAATATGCAGCAAAGTAAATGAAGGAATTAATGAGAATTAGTTTGAGAGGATTCGCTCGTGTGCGGCGGCGTCGAGTGTCTCTGATGGTCATGAATTAGGGTTTCAACGGCAAAATGATCTAAAACATCCATCAGTGAGAAGAGTAAACACTCTTCTTCCTTGGCTAATGTGTCATGACCTGAACGGATGAGGCTACGTTCACATTACAGTATGTACATTATGTGTTCATCTATGTGAAAACTGCTACACATGCACAGATTTAACTGAAAACATACAAGAAAGAACAAGAACAACAATAATCTGCGTATCAAATCATTTAAAAAAAAACTGATTTGGTTTGTTCAATAAATAAATTTGGGTCACCTCAGCGTGTCCTGTGAACATAGCCTGAAACTCTTCACTCTTCATATTATTATTTTCTGACGCACGACTTCTCTGTGGTGCAAGTATTAAGCTCTTTTCCATGAAGGACTTGTCATGTCTGACTTAAGCATTAAGTAACATAACTTATGTAACAGATACTTTCAAAGCCTTCACTCAAACACATGCTACATATATGTGTCATGTTTGTATGATAGTGCTTTATTTCCTGCTGTAGAGCTGCTGTAGAATAATATAAATACATGTGTCTGTTTTGTGTAGTTTTATATACGGTAATGTCAAAACACGCCCAGCATATCCACTCCTCTGCTTATGAGCTTATGAATCTGACCTCAAAATGTTCCCAGCGTTCCCCTTTTTATCATCCTTCGCCGTTCTCACTGAGTCCGATCTTTATTAGAGAACACACTCTGGGGCGTAATAAGGATCCATTGTGAGCGACAGTGACCCAAAGACCCTTATTTGCAAGCCACTGAAGTCTCCTAGCCACGGTAGATAGTGCACAGAAAACTGCCTCGGTGAACGGAGCCCCACATGAGTGCTCTTTATTTTCGCCTTGCCCTACTTCCAGCTCAAGAGCTCATTAAATAAGATCTTGTGTTAAAGCTTGAAATAGAAAGAAAAGTAGGGAGGAAAAAAAAAACAATAATCTCTTATTTAGCCATGTAAATCTTTGCCTTTGGGTCCTTTTGGCAAGTGGCCGTAGAGTGTTTGTATGTATGTATGTATATGATCATGTTTTCTATAGATGTGTCTAAAAAAATCCTCACTGATACACATCATAAAGTGTTTTTTTTTTCTCCTCTCGCTGTCATTTCTGCGCCTCTAAAAGCAAACATGTAGTTCATAAGGACACATTTTCAAAGTAAACCACGAATCCACACGGATTTGCTCTCGCAGCAGCTGAATTCTTCAAACGTTGGCCCCTACTGACTGCAATTAGTCCCTGTATATTAAAACCTAACCTCTTTGGTGGAGGTGATAATTAGTCTAATACCACAATTCAAGTCTGTTTATTGGGAAATTTATACTTCTTAACTTTGAAATGTACAAATAAATCAGACACCACGTCAAAGTAAAACTATTTTAATGATATGAAAATGAGACAAACTGGGTCTCTCTACTGTCTAATAGAGGAACGCTTTTAAAAAAAACAACAAATTTATTCAACCTCATTCTGAACAAAAATATAAACAGGTGAAGCCTCTATTTGCAGGATATGAAATTAATATTCAATATTTTCATAGCATCCAAACAAGAGCTAATGTTAATATTTAAAATAACACATTACACCGCTGTTTTTTTTATGGTTTGTTTGCTTTTTGAACATTTTTTTACAGCTTCATTGCCGTCAGACATCTCCATACTAATGTTGTGCTTGAATCTGTTTGGTGCAAACTATTATCGCACCTTTTATTTCTGTTTGTTTAATCTGGTGAGACTGTTCGTAAAGGTGTGTTGCAAAGCGACCTCTGCTGAGGTTAGTTTGCTTTGTGTGTGTGTGTGGTTTAAGCTTGATTTCAAACTGTGATTAAATCAATCTGAGGGGATCTTTGTGAGGAATCTATATAGTTGTGCAAGCGTGTTTTCTGATCGTGTAGGATGACAGTCACCAAAAAAAAAGCAGAGCACTGAAAAACACTCTTACATTAAACGACTGGCCTCAGCTGCTTTATTCATGCTTCACAAATACTGTCTCATTTATCAGCTGCTTGGCTACCAGCTGAGCGGTAACATCCAATCATATTCACACAGGTGTACAGTGATATTTATAACCTGATGCTAACGTCATTCGCTGCTGCAGCTCCCTCCACTAACTCTGTTGGTATTGTTGATTCAACTGCTTTAAGATGTATTGTTCATGTTCCTTCTTTTATTCTTATATCTTGTTACTGTTCAAAGAGCTGAAATTAAAACAACTACTGGATGGATCGTAATGAAATTTACTACAAACATTTATGTCTAACGCAGGATGAATCGTAATTATTTTGCTGATCCCTCCATCATCAGGTCAAACTCATATATATATATATACCTGCACAACTCATGACATTTACATCAGTCTCAGTTGTACCTGTACCTAATAACGGTGCCAATTAACCTACATTAGCATGCTAATGCGTTAAACTAAGATGGTGAAACTAAGAGGGTGATGTTAGCCTGACAGATCTGCTAGTGTGACTGTGACCTTATGAGGTGTTTGCTGATCTGTGTGTCTGCACGTGATGCGTTCAGGCGCAGTACTGACACACTGTCTGTGAGGACATGGTGTTAAATTGCTGGACCTTTGCAGTAACACTGCTTCTAAATCTTTACTCTGCTGTCTCTTTTAAACATTTATCTCAGATTTTGCTTCTGTTCTGAAATTTCTGATGCAGCAGTTTTTTGTTTTTTTTCTCGTTTTGTTTTTTTTTCCTTTTCAGTCTTTGCACGTCTGTCACTCGCTGGCATGCAGTGCAAAAACAAGCAGAAAGACATTTTTATGCACCACCACATGTATGAGTGTGTTTCTGTTTGACTTTGTTGTTTGTTGTACACTGACAGCTTTACACCTCTTTGTGTTTCCCCCTGCAGTTGGGAGGATGTGGTATACTAGGGGTGGGAGTCTGGCTCTCAGTGACCCAGGGAAACTTTGCCACTCTATCATCATCCCTTCCCTCCCTGTCGGCAGCCAACCTGCTCATTGTGGTGGGGACCATCATCATGGTGATTGGCTGTCTGGGCTGTGTGGGAGCCGTTAAAGAGAGCCGTCCTCTGCTGCTGACGGTAAGCTATTTGCCAGGATGGTTTTTGATGCTGACTTCAAACGCAAAGGCTGTGTTGATGCTATGATGCCAAATTCTCACATTATATTTTCTTCTTGCTGCTATTTGAACAACTTTACATTAAATAATTTACATTTACATCTTTCATTTTACATTTCTTGTTTGTTTGTGGCAAACAGAAGCAGAACTACACAGGTTTCACAGGTCTGGTTGATGCATAATATGTTTAAAGCAACGTGAAGAACCTGCACATTCATACACACACAACTACAGTGAACATTTTGCATTTTCCGGTGTATTGAAGTGATAAATGACAATATCCTGTAGTCTGCCACAAAGGTACGTTTCACAGAAAGCATATCAATACTGGAAAACGAGCTCACTTTTATGGTTGCTTCATTTAAATGATGGACTAACATGCTATAATCTGTTTGATGTAAACCCAGTGTGGTTGGCTTCACGTCCTGATTATTTATAGTTTACAGTATATATTTGCTTTAAAAAATATATGACATGTACTACACACTGAAATCAGAGGCATGCTGTTTTTAGTAATTTGACACAGCCAACAACATAATACAAATACAGAAGCTGTTATGCAACACATATATTATTTTTTCCATTACAATGACAATAACATTATGAATAGGAAATCTGTGGCTTCCCTGAGCCTCTGGGACATATGCGGGTATAGACCACTGGCCCCTCTTGGACCTACACCACAACCCCACAGACATGATTGCTCTTTTTATCAGTTAAATGGCTGGAGATATTTCTATTAGCTGCACCAATGTGACTAGAACAGCCAGCGCATAACTGTGTGTGTGGGCTTATCAGCTGTGGTCATATCAACGTACAAATATTACAATATAGGAATTATAAACACAACCCAATAAAAAACAAAAACATATTCATTAAATAACAATTACATTACAAGAGTAATTTACGAGAAAGTAGTTCCCACCTACCAACGTTAGTAAACTGCTAAACTAACTCATCTAACCAAAGTTTATTTATTCAGATTAATTTGAACGTGCACATTAATCGAGCCTACTCATTTTGCTAGGAGATGCATCGCTTGGTGTAGCGAGGATGCTACTCCACCTTCTGCAGTCATCGAGCTCTTACGGATATTATCTCTCATTATCGCTTCAAGGCCTGCATCCGAAAGCTGTGTGGCGACAGCGGTTGTTGCAGCTTTGCATTGTTTACTGCTTGTTATATCAAATCAAATCAAATCAAATTTTATTTATATAGCCCAGAATCACAAAATACATTTGTCTCAGAGGGCTTTACAATCTGTACAAGGAGTGACACCCTCTGTCCTTAGACCCTCGATTCGAGTGAGGAAAAACTTGCCCACCAAAAAACCTTTTAACAGGGAAAAAGGTGGAAGAAACCTCAGGAAGAGCCACAGAGGAGGGATCCCTCTCCCAGGACGGACAGACGTGCAATGATGTCACATGTACAGAACAAATCAACAAACACATATTGTACACTCACAATGAATAACAGTGACAAATAATGACAATGACAAAATGAGAACAACGAATGATGAACCATTACAGCAACAGTGAAACTAGTGGTAAAGATACAGATACACAGTAGCAAAAAATATATATATATATATATATGCCAGATTTTAAATGTGATTATCAAAAAGAAAAAACTGTAAAAGGACATTAAACATCACAGCCATAGAATATGCTCATTATACCACGGCTCATCATCCAATCAGACTGCAAGATTTTAACTATTTTATAATGATAAAACCTCTCTTATGTTATTTACAAATATTTGTCTGTAGATAAAGTCATCACAAATATCACAAATATAAATCATAACAAGGTCAGGTGCTGTTCTATCATTCATGACAATGATTTATTCAAATTGTTACCAAAGTACTCGAATGACCTGTTTTTCAAAGTTTATCTTTTGTCATCTGATCAAATTAGAAATTGCTCAATAAATAAAGTTTGCAGTGACTGACTTGACTGACCTGAATTTGCTGTGTGACTAGAGATAATTATTATAGGATGTGTTTGACATCAAATATCAAACATTTCTTATATTGTAATTTACACAAACTTTGAGCTTGAGCTCCATTTTCCATTTTTGAGGCATCCCCAGATCCTTTACAAGATTGATAATTATTTTGATAAACAAACAAGCTCATGCAATCAAGCACCGGCACTGCGCAGCATTTATCAGAAGCAATAATTCTGTTTGGAGAAAAAAAAAAAAAGAGAATTAATCATTACAAAAACGACACAGCAGGAGTACGCAATTATAAACTCTGTGGAAATGATTCGTAGCGTCGATCATTAACATGATCCATGACATTTACCCTACAGTGACCAGAACAATTCCTGCTCTGTGTCAATATAATGAGACTGGGCGAATTATAACTCTGCTTTAATGGGTGACAGAACAGCCCGTTCTTCATGGAGATTAGAAAAGATCGCTGACGAGGGACACAGAGTTTTTGCAACGTTGATGTAAGATATTTGAGGAATTACTGTTGCACTTGGTGTTGGTAATAGTATTATTATGGCTTTTGTGGGGTTTATAATTTGAATTTCTCCAAACATCTGAGTCACTGGTTTAACTTTTTTTTCCAACTTAATGATTTTCAAAGTCATTATTAACTTTTATATGTGAGTGTTGTGTCGAATTGGTGAATGGCACAAAAACACCCTGAAGACTTTTTTTTCCTTTTTTTTTTTCCAATTGCTCTTTTTACTACGAGTGATGGACAACCTATTTCCTGCCAAAGTTATAACATTATAATTGCAAAGTGTTGGGAGGCCAATTAAAGTGAAATAACAGTTGCTGTCATTTTCAGGCTTAGACTGACAGACTGACAGACTTGGGACGTACGGTGAGAAGTTCACCTCCCAAAGTGCATCTCACTAAAAAAAATAGTGCTGCTAATAGTGAGCTCAAAGACTGACCAATTACAAGAAGTAGCCCTTTCAGATTCTGGGTAAATTGTTCCTAATTACAACAAACAACAGGCCAAGAAATAACCACCCTTAAAACCATGATTTGACATTTTTAATATTTAGATTTTTGTATGGATTAAACAAAGAGAAATAATGTGTCCTCTAATGAAGGTTTAGAGGTGCTGATAGTCATCTTTGTAACCTTTAGAAAGCGCCAGGCTAACGGTTTCACCCTGTTTCCATGATTTATGCTAAGCTAAGCTAACAGGCTAGCGGCGGTAGCTTCACATACTGACTCTAAGCAAGAAAGCAAGTAAGCCAGAATGTTGAAATGCTCCTTTAAAATACAGGAATATATAGTGTAATACATCTAGCATAATGTCACATTTCTAAGCACCGATCAAAATTATACTTTAGTTTTTGGAAAAATTATATCAGACATACATTTTTGCTGCATATTTTTGTGTCCATGTGCTTTTTTGAAAATATATTTTCTTGTTCTTCGTCTTTATTAGATAAACATGGAGAGATAAACAGGAAATGAGAAGCTGGTGGTTCATGGTTGGCGCCTTAAATCTTTTTCTGCTTCTAGATGCTTTAAAGGAAAGCAATCTTTTATATGGTAATGCACCAGTCATGACATTAAACCAGATTTTAGTACAAAATCCAATACCTTTTCCTTTCGAGTTAAAAAATAAGAGCCACCTGGGGCCTCTGAAATTCTTCAGAAATTCAATTTTTATCAGGGTAATTAAATTCATGTCTCACACCAGTGAGTCTGGATAGTCAATACCAGATCAAGTCAAAGGGCACAGAGGAGTTGTGGCAGGTCTGTGACCTAATTTGGCTGAAAATTAGTCAGAAGGTGAGATCACTGTGGTGGAAATGGAAGCAGATTGTTAACACTGCGGCCACACATGAGCCTGTAAATAAGATTAGACACTGGCACAAAATCAAATTGGCCATTACCTTTCTGAGGTTTCCCGCCATGTGTGTGCTCAAGCCAGCAAGATCCCAAAAGGTATTGATTTCCTGCGAGCTGATGAACTGTGCGCCTGACATTACTGCTTCACCAGTGTTAGCGGTGTGTCTACAGACAAAGAGCCGCTGTGGCTTCCATACTGCATGGAAATCACAGCAGGATGAACATGAATCTTTGTGTCCGGACTTAGATTATAGTTCTCATTGAGACGCCCCACTAAGGCATCAATCTCTGAGCCTAAACAGGGATATCAGCGCCGCCGGCCGAACAACTAACATAAATAAAATGAGTTTATGCAGGCAGCCTTTGTGGCGGTGGAGTTATATAAATTTTCATAATGCGTGCAATCTGCATTTAGACTTCAGTGGGCTATAAAAACAAGTGTTTGGTGTTTTTTTTTTTTTAGATATATTAAAATCTACTTAAACGGAGAGTAAATATTACAACATAAATCCAAACTCTCTCTCATAACTAATTGCTGTGCAGCGTTCAGGGCCATCCGCTACTGCAATAAAACAAGCAGCAAAATATAGAAAATCATCAAGAAAAGCTCAACCCCAGGGAGCTCTATTCTCGTCCTCAAGAGTCGGTTTTTTTTGTTCGGTTAGCTACAGACCAGATGTGGTTCATTTACTCTCACGGAAGAAAAACCCTGCAGGACTCCGACCCTCCATGACTGGGATTAAGAGGTCTTAAAGGACCACTTCACTGAGTTGTATCTCCTGTGATAGACTGACTATGTTTATATACACCATTACACATGTCAGTACCATCTAAATACAGTACAGCAGGCTTACACAGGGGGAGGAGGAGCGAGGAAATACAGCGTTCTTACAGGTTTCCAATTCTCAGTGATATCTGGTGATGAGAATCATATAGGATGTATATAGGAATGTCATACTATACATTACTTATGGATAAGTTTTTTTTGAAAGCAGTTTAGCTAACTATAATGCCTTTTTTTTGTTTTGTTTGAAGACTTATTATTTTTTCCTTTTATTCTCATATCCCATAAATCTTTCTGTAGTTATGCTGCTGCAAACAGAATAACATATTTCTGTTGAATAATGACAATTCAGGGAAAAAAAAAACAAAAAAAAAACATATTGAGCTGGCTTTGCTTACGCTGTAATGGGATCCCAGTCTTTGTTTATATTAATTCATCACAGCAAGTCACAGCACAGAGAAACAACAAGTTTAATTTTACATTTTAGCTGAGATATATACACACACTGCATCCCGTTTACTTACAAACTACGGCGAGTAAAACAGAAAAGCAGAAGCAAATGTCTTTTCGCTGCTTGCTGCATCTGTCACATAAACAAGGGTGTCATTACAGTCTTGTTAGGCGGCAGCATTACAAAGTGATTTAGCAATAAAATTATATATCTCATTTAAATATTTTTTTTTTACTCAGAGACATGTTTTAAACCAGCTATTTGGTTGTTGTTGTTGTTGTTGTTGTTATTACCATTTTTATCATTGTTATTTGAGACGATAACTATGAGACTGGGAAGCTGCATCTGTCTTTTTACATTTTCATTTTTCATTTTCATCATTTCCAATTTATTTCAGACTCATAACACTAACAGTGTAGTAGTTGGTAACTCTTACGATAATTCAATAGCTTTTTTTTTGCCATATATATATAATAAAAAGCAAAATGTATTCTTCTGCCGATGCAAATGATCCCACTAAGTCTGGCTGTTGCCTGTGGTCTAAAGAAGAGGAGGTATATTTATTATTAAGAGCAGATTAATGGGGAGATATCCAGAGGACCACAGGGGATGGGACTGTATGTTTTGGTATCAATATCTCATTCTTAACGATGTCGCTGGTGCTCTCTAATGTGATATCACGGAGCGTAAAGAGTCACCGAGAGAGAAGAGAAAGAACATGAACGTCTTTCTGTAGCTTTAAAGTGATTTTTTTTTTATTTTTAGACTTTTTCTTTAAGGTGAAGATGCAGCAGCGAACAAGATAAGAATTGAAAACCTGCTATTGAATATGAACATCTGACAGCTAAAGAGTCTTTTTGTTTGTTTGTTTGTTTAGAAGTTGGTGAAGACTAAACTTGAGCTAAAAGGAGAGTGACTATTGGATTTGCACTAATGTTGCTTCATGTCTGCTGGTAGCCTGCAGACCTCTTAATCAATGTCATCTGCATCAGATTTAAATAGGTTATTGATGGGTTTTTTTTGTTTTTTTTTCCTGGTTTGGAAATACGATCCGAGTCAATCAGAGCCAAAAAGAATGTGAATTTCTACCAGTGTATTAAAACAGTTGATTTTCCTTCAGGGAACAATAGCAGGTCAGCAAATATATAAACGAATTCAAACCTGGTAAAAGTACTTCTGCGTCTCATTATGTATTTTTAAAAACTGTATTTTTTGGTTTGCAGATATGTGGTGCATTGTACTAAATAAAAAAATAAAAGTCCTGTTGTTGCCGTCTGGGGTAAAACTGCCAACAATTTTTAAATAAATAAAAAATTGCATTTTCATATTATCCAGTTGC
The DNA here is from genome assembly GCA_036937835.1 of Pampus argenteus. Lineage (NCBI taxonomy): Eukaryota > Metazoa > Chordata > Actinopteri > Scombriformes > Stromateidae > Pampus > Pampus argenteus. The sequence goes on from CM072862.1 coordinate 23,213,765, forward strand.
TCATTGGAGGATTTCATCAGCCCCTAAAGACTGAATTTTCTCAACATCTTCCTCTTAAATAAACACTTGGGAAATCCTCCAAATTGGAGATACTTGATATATTACAGTGAATAACATTCAGACAATGAAGCCTGACAGAAAAATAGAAATTGATTTCAGATGGTTATTCAAAGAGTGAGTGAGTGAAACACACCGTAGGCTGTGTGCTGCCATCGGTTTGTTACCTAATCGCTTTCTCACCTTCCAGTGTTGCCACTGAGACTTTCATCCTTTTTTCCGCGCTCAGTGATTCATTCATGCAGGTGCTGCCAAAAAGACCTCGGGGTGCAACTGACAGTGCTGCTCTATGCCAGCGTTGTGAACTAGCAAAAAAAAAAAAACTCTCATCCACCGTCAAGCACACGGGGGACGTGTAGCGATGACATCTTTTAAAAAAAACAACATCTCTACTTCAGAAGTTTGTTTCTGACCCTCTGAGAAGGCATCGTCCTGTCTGTCTTTAAAAAATATCTCCAAAATCTCCAAAAAACGCTGCTGTTTGTCTTATCAAACGATATTCTTGTGCTATTTCATCAAGATCTTTTTGTGACCCTCTGGAAGGTGCCATTATTACTAAAATATTTCATCACCTCCCCCCCCCACCTCCTCCGGCTCAGACAGGTGAGAGAGGCCGAGCCACGTCTTCACAGAGTGGCTGACGGATGAGCTCGTAACTGTTTTAAGCACTCAAATGGGCCCACAGGAAGAAGATGTATCACCCATCAGGCCTCCGTACAGAGGATGGGGCGGGCGGGGAGCGAAGGGTGAAATGTGGCTCCTTTAACAAATTCAAAAGTGGAAGGAGGACAACTGTATATCACCTAGTCTATCCTACTAGCTATGAGCGTCCCACCTCCTCCTCTCGCTGCACTCTGGACCTGTCAGAGGCTGAACAATCGATCTTACTGTCCATTTCCTCCTTTCCCTCTTTTTTTTTACTTTCATACTTTGGTGCCTGCTGCCTTATTTTCTTCTCCTCAATGTATATGTTGTTCATCTTTTCATCCGATAAATGGTTTGTAAAAATAATAATACAGGTGTCCTGATCCCTCCCACTCTTGTGTCTCCGCAGTTCTTCATCCTCCTTCTGCTCATCTTCTTCCTGGAGATTTTGTCCATCATGCTTTTCTTCATCTACCAAGACGAGGTAAGACGTTTTGATCGCTCTCATCGTGTCATATCCTGTGATTTTCTCCACCTGAACCTGAACGCGATAATAACAGGCTGCGGAGAGGCTTTTCAAATGTATCCCCCTTCACATGTCGTGCAGATTGCTGATGTTTCAGATAGAAGCTGTCGTGTAAAACGCTGCGTCTCAGCAGCAGAGTTGTTTTGAAGTTCATACAAGCAGCGTAAACAGAAGAACAGAGCGTGTCAGCTGAATAAACAATGTTTTAATTAGATTTTTTTATTTTTATGTTTTTACTTGGGTTGAAGCATCTTTGGGGAGATGTCTTTAAGCTACGGCCAGAAAAATAAAAGAAAATACACACTGTCACAATTTATTTTCTTTGTTAATAAATCATAATTTATCTCAGCTCATACATTGTGGATGATATCTGCTGTAAATAAACAAGTCAGGCAAGAGAAAAGAAGAGAATGAGCTCCCCTTCTTATAATTTGTAATCCTGTCACATTTTTAATGATGCATTGAAAGGGCATGTTAGACTCCATCCATCTTAATCTTAATTAAGAGTTTGAGGGTTTTTGGATTTTGTGTCTTCTGTTTTGTGCATAAACATCTATCGAGCACAGAATAAGAAACATTATTTTGACGCCGGGTAAGAGTTGGACTTTATGAGTCAAGTGAGATTAGTTAGGAGCTGGGAGAATGACAACAAAACAACAACAAAATAAGAAACTAATGACTCAAAAGTTTTAAAATGCAGTCCAAGAGTCTTCAACAAAACAACAAAAAACCTGCTTAAAGATGATGTTACAATTAGATTCAAACAGAAGAGCCTCGACCAAAACATTATGCTTGAATCAAATAACCAGCTACGTTGAATTGATTGATTATTGCTTGACTAATCGATTAATTGATTAGTGTAAAAATAAGGATCATAACAATGTTCCAGAGGAAAAGGTGATGCCTTCAGGTTCGCTCGTTTTGCTGAAAAAAGCAAATCCTCACACTATAGAAGCTGTAACCATGTTTGAACATTTTTTAATTGAAAACGACTTCAATTATTTATAGAATATCAACTTTTTTTTTTTTTTTTTTTACATCTATTTTTCATGAAAGCAGCAGCAATTTTCGCTGCAGGGCTGTGAATCTGTCACTTTATTAAGTTGTGATTTTTTTTCAGGTGAGAAAGTAATGATTTCGATTCCTGTGTGCAGCTCCGGTATAATTATTGTTTAAATTCAAATCACATATTTACTTCATTGATTAACATGAACGTCACAATAACAATATTGCCAAAGCATCATTTCATAATACATTTCATTTAGATACGTTCAAAAACCCAACATGAAATGCGGTTAATATAAATGCTACCGATGTTCTTCATGTGATGAAAACATTGACATAATTGATATCACAGCATCCCTAGTCCGCCCTCACAGCACCCCCGGGTGCCATGGTACCCACTTTGGGAACAACAGCTCTAGATGTAAATAAATGACCACTGCCAAAAAAGGAGCAAATTCAAGGCATAGTGGCCCTTCATAAATCACTAGCAATTCTCCACCACTTGCGTTGCATTATTCATGCACTGAGACTAAGCAGATAGCAAATCTTATCCCCAAAGAGTTAGGCCAAGGCCAACCCTGTGTGTAATGCCTTTGTACATTTTGGTAAATAACAACTTACTTTGATATATCTCCCACTTTCTGTGTGAATAAATAGTTGAGACCACAGACCTCGGCCCTGTATGCACTCTGTTCTGCCTTTTATCTCTGTGTTATTGTAATGCTGGTATGATTATATATTTTTTTAATGTGTCATATTTCCATCAGTGCTGTAACGCATCGTAGACCTGCATAGTGTAGACCTGCACATTCCTTTAGCCAATCAAACATTGTTCTGTTTACCTTTTTAACAAATATCGCCTTTTCTTATGCTTCACCTTTCTTTTGGCATCTGTTTCCTCTCATGTACATTGCACCCCATTATTTAGGCTCTGAATAATTCAGTTTTGTCTACCCAGGAAGCAATTAGCGACAGAACTGAGTAAAAAAAATTAGGGATTGGTCTCGTTGTTCTGCAGAGCTGGTGCACAGAGGGAAAGACTGGGTGGCCATTACCACTGAAAACAGCAGGAGTCTCAACAATTCACTGGGTTTATTCTGGCCTTTAAAACCCGAATAAAACCTCTACATAAAGTAGTCATATTTAATAACATGTTTTCATTTTAACTATGTTGCAAAGGATTGTCTCGAGTCATTGAGGTATAATGTTTTAATGAGGTTGTGTAGCTACATGGCTGCTCAGCAGAACAGTTACTACAAACAACCGCAATTAATCTGAAGTGATAGTTTATTATTTATAGGAATTTCTGCTGCTGAAGTTTCTGTATCATATTTGTAATTCTGGTATCGGGTTAAAACCAAATTTTTAAAGCCTTGTACTCTTTAAAATGAGTAAAACTGCACGTTATCATCGCCTCAGGTATTGTGCGATTTTAAGCAGCTGGATTTAGGATGTTGAGGTTTGCAGTGCTTGAATATTCAAAAATGTTCAGTTTATAATTGAGAGTTTCTCTCAAAGTACACCTAAGGCTGTGGATTATTTGCCAGGCATTTACTTTGAATGCAGTGTGTGTCATGATATAAACAAACTAATAAGGTGAAAAAGACATTTAATCCAGATAGAAGGTGAAAACATGCATGCGTATAAATATAAAATCCTTTTCGACATGTCTTATATTTTTAACTTCTGGATTGTCCTACAGTTTTTAGAGCCCTAGTTTATCTCTGATGATCAGACCCTGCTGCCTTCCCCCTCCTCCATCACCATCATCACCATGGTAACACCCTGGAAGCAGTCTCGCAGTTGGTACATAAGTCAGTGCTATTCCTCTCCTATGCAAAAGCGTCCAGATACTATAACCTAAACAGCTAGGCTGCAGCAGTGGATGCATGTTGATGAACTCCATCCTAAGGCTTCGGGGATGGTCACGCTCAGTGGTCCGGTTTATTACACCTGCTTTAAACCTGATAAAAAGCTCCGTGACGCAGCTGGAAGCTACTTCAAACAGCTCTCAGATCTTCCATGCACACGAAACGGCCACCGTTTGTTTCACTTTGTTGCTTCCTAAGGATGATGAAAAGGTCCTACGAGGTTAACGTCGGTGCAGCTAGTGGGACTCAAAGTGTCAAAGTGAATAACAATAAGTCTGAGTCAGTGGTGTGATATTGAAAATTGATGTATAGGTGTTTCATACGATCCCTGTGTGAGTTTATGGCCTTGTCTGCTTTGGCTTTATTATCACCTCAAGGGAGCATTACCCCACCAGACAAACACAAACAGAGCAATAACAGCCGCATATCACCAGCAATACAGTATTTAAGGATTAGAAAACTATCAACAACTGTGTTTATGACAACTAAAATTTCCAATATATATATTTTTTAAAGCGGCAGTAGTAGTAGTAGTACTAGTAGTAGTAGTAGTAAAATCCAACCTTATCACAACAGTCCTCCTATAAGGTCTCTGCATTTGCCTCCTGCTAAATTTAAAGTAAATTATAAAGTTAAATGAGGTTCGTAGTGCATTATGTATGCATGGTTTTGTGTATTTGTGCACATGCTTTTACTTCCTCTCGGTATTAAATCTGCTATATGCATTAGTTTTTGCTTGCACTTGAGTCAGCTAAATCATGCGGATCAGTGCTCAGTATGTGTGCAAGTCAAGTGTAATGTTTTAACCCCCTAAAGCAGATATATAATATTACCCTCCAAAATAACAAGTTACGGGATATAAAACTACAAGAAATAACTTCCAATTAATACCAGTACAAATACTTCACTTGGTACTTTTACTGAGGCAAAGCTTCTAAATACTATTTTATCAGCGGTAGTAATATTTGTAGCAAAATTAGATTGATGATCTCTCATCATGTAGCCTGAAGGGTCGTTAAAAGGTCTCAACATAAGTAATGAAGTAAACACTGGGAGCCAATTGAAAATGCTGACACTGAACTATCTCCTGATTGGTTATCCCTGAGATGCATATATAACGTTGTTATATATTAGTTTATACTAATGTTTTATACCAAAATATCAGTTCGCACACTCGTGTGAGCATCTGAGGAGACATTCATCAAAGAAATATCCATCAACTATGAACACGCTTTGATTTAAGGTTTAAATCTAATACCAGTTTCACTCCAGCAGCGATACCTACATTAGTATCTGCTGTAATATCTGAGTTCAAACGTTGAGCTCAACAAAGGCCCCCGTAGCCAAAAGGTTTCATTTTGACGTTGATTGGTTCAAATTAAAGGGAAACTTTGTGATGGTCAGTGAAGTTATTTTCTGAGGAAGAGTTACCGTTCACCTTTTTTGCTTTGACCCAACTTTTTGTAGGTACTTCTGCTAAAGGTTTGATCGTTCTAAAAAAGATGAAATGTTGATTTTACATGCAGAGAGTGACATTATAGAAAGAGTGAGAGCCGTGCCCTTTACACAAAATACATATACCATCTATTCCAGGTACTTTTAGTATTAATATAAAGGCTCAAAAGCAATAATTAATTATCAAAACAGCTCGACTATATAGCTTAATAACATAATAATTCGTAATATCAATTAGCAGGTACAAGTTGTACAAAAAAGTAATCAAATAATCGAAGATATATTATAATTTTTCTCATTTAGCAAAGTTCTTCTGTACCTGGTTTGTTTTACAGTAAAACTAAATCAAATACTAGATTTGTCAAATATAAACATGTTTTTTTCTGTATATTCTTCACAGTAAGGTATCAAAATAAAAGTTAAAAGTTGGTTCTAAAAACTCCAGTGTCATCAAAAAATTAAGATGTACCCAACCTTAGTACGCATCCTTTTGACTTTGCTTTAATAAAAATAACGTTCATACTTTATTAATTATTCTTAAATAATTCCTTCCTCATTCTCTCTCTTGTCACTTTCAAAATAAAAGATGCTAACAAATAATACGGTGAAACAATAAAAAAAGCCATTTGGACGCTGGCCCTGCAGTGTCTTCATCATGACATAAGCCTCATTTCTGAGAAAAACTTGTGTGTCATCACCTCTTCGGTCAGCGCAGCGTGACGTATCGCCTCTGCTACCCGGCGGGTGACAGTCGAACGAGGGTGATTTCCTATCTGCTTGTGAGCTTTGGGACAAGTCAAGGTGAAGTAATGCTGCTGTAAAAAGAAGAAGAAGAGCTACGGTCAGGTTGCAGAAGACCTCATCCACTTAACCCAAAGGGTGGCTGTTAAAAAATAAATGATGGCAACTTTTATTTTGGTAACTTACTTTATTTTAACCCCTTTTTACTTACTAATTGTTCAGTATATGAACAATTAGTCTCGACACATCAGAGAAAAGAGCAACTTTACAAACTTTAATTATTCAACGCTAACGGTAGTTTTCATTAAACTAAATTTTCAATTAGCTTGACAAACAGTCCAAAAAGCTTCATATCGAGTGGATATCTGCCACATTTACAGTCTTTTTATTTTAGCAGAAAATTCCCTCTCCAATGGTCAGTATGAACAGGATAAGGAGTAAAAACCTATTTCTATGTTCATACTTTTCCCACTTTGACATGTCAAATGTTTGCTGTGAAAACGGTTTATTGGGTTCAACTATAAGCCTTTTTTTTTTAGCATTGTTGTTCACTGGGGAGTAAACGTTTTAACACAACTCTATATATGTTTTCAATATGTCTTATTTATTTTAAATTAATTTGAGAATAAAGCTGATTTTCATTTTTCCCCCCCTGTAGAGTGCAAATACCAAAAAAATCACATATAAATTATTTATATATGAGAATGTATTTTTTTATGTTGTTGCATTGTGAGACGGTGAGATGCAATTTATAGGTTATCCACACATGAAAAACGGTGCCCTGCTTTATATATGGTAGAGTGAAAATACTGTTGTTGTTGTCGTTGTTGAAAAAAAAGTCATTAGAAAAAGTAATATCCTGGAATAACACCTATTTGTGTTTGTTTGTGACACAAATGGCCAAATAGGTTAAGACTGAGAAATTGAAAATTGTGCAGGTACTTGTTTCATTTAAAGGAGGGGATAATATTATTTATTTGTGCTATTCATCTGGTTGGTTTATTAAACTTCAGCACGATGTCCTTTTCAAACAGCAGAATAAGGAACACTACATGTGGTTTGCTATTGGCTATTGGAGTAATATTAGTAGTATATCTAATATTTATTGGGATGTATAATGTGTCTTGTACATAATCCTTTTGTTTATGTTATAATCTACTTTAGGATTTGGCCAACAGGCAGATATTTGCCTACTAGTGCCTCATACTGTGTTGTAAATCAATAATTAACTGATATGTCTCCTTATATTACTTACAGATATTCAGTATTTTAGTACAGTATTAATATATTGCTTATTAATGTCAATTAAGGAGGGTAAAACTAATGTGTTAGTGGATAATAAAGTGATCTTTTGTGTTTATCTTGGTAATGAGTTTACTTTCCCGCGTAAGCAGTCAGCTGAGAAACACCTTGTTTGATGAAAAACGCATTCACATGTGAACAGACTACTTTAAATGCAGGTAAAGTGTAACCACTCGTGATAAAACAATGTAATATCTTAAAACTGCACACGTGAGACCCGCTGAAATCCCATTTTCAAGCGGCATAGTGCCACTTTTTCACATCATTACTGTTCCAGCATCAGCTGTCAAAACATTTTTAGCTTGTCAAGATATCAAAATGCAGCATTCCTGTCTGAATATGTTTCAAGGCTGGGAAATTTCATGTAGACTGGAGGAGAAATGCAATTAGATAAACACCCCTGGCTAATCACATTTACTCAAATACACCCACGTCAGGGTGATGTTAATATGAGAGACAAATTGAGATGATGGGCACACACACACACACACAGATATTTGTTTGCAGAGTCTTGGATTATATGTGACAGTTTGAGAGCTGCATGTTGAGGAATAGCAACAGTAATTTAAAAAGGGCTCAGATGCATGTATTATGAAAGGACACAAGAGAGTGGAGCTGTGTAACAGGAAGGAAACATAAACACTTCTACATTACATAATATTTAAATAAACATTAAGAGAAGAAAATACATATATCGTCAGCCATATATGGGACCGAACTGAACCCAAATCAAATGTTCTCCGGTTTCAATTTCACCTTTCAGTGGGAGAAATAAAAACAAAAAAACAAAAAAAAAAAACTCTGTGAAATGCAAAAAGCTTCTGCCCAGCGGGTGTTTGACTGCCAGGTGTCTTTTGTTCTTCCTGCTTCAGATTATTCGGTCTTCTTCAAGACATGAAAAACAAACTTGGCTTTATTTTTCTAGCTTAGTTCGATTTCTATACAAGCGGCTTTGGGAAAAAAAAGATTTTGAATGAATAAGAAATTTGTGCGTGGGTTACTTAGCTAAGGAGAGTCACATATTGCACTTTTGTTGCTTCTTTCTAATAAAAGTTGAAGGGTTACACTTGAAATACTAAAAAAGGGCTCCTTGAAAAGGACCTACTGAATGAAATGAGTCAATTTGTGGAAAAAATTATTAAATTTGACTTTTTTTTTTTTTTTTTTTTGTGCCCTGATTAAAGACGTTTCAAAATCCGTATTTGTCAGATCTAAATTAGCTTTGTTAAATGTGTCAGGCTTTTATTTTTTATTTTTCTATTCCAAAAGTCACGCAAAAATAACTGTCCGAATTTGAATTATGTTAATAAAGGAAAGCCATCACTGTGAAATTACTGTGAACAAACTACAAAGCACTTCTGTTCGTAATTCCACATTTAGTTTTGTTGCTCGTCAACGAATTTTATTTCACAACGAGACACAGACAGAATCTTCTGCTAATTTAAGTTTTACATTAATACATCTTAACATTGCTGCCTTTTTCATAAATGCTCTTATTTCATTTCACAGCATTTACTGAATTAATCAAAGCCTGTGACATGACATTGTCTTCTCCCTTCAACTATGCACCCTGTTAGTCACGACAGTAAACCAGTCAGCGCTCTCTCTGCTCACCTGAAACATCTACCTGTAGGACTCTAATCATTATTATCACTCCCTGTTGTGCTGAGCTTGGTGCTTCTTTACAGGGAGCGAGCATATGATCAGTTTACATATCCCATATTTATATAATAATCTATTTCACATGTTTGACTATTACAGTGGTAGAGTAACAGCAGATAAAAGGTGATAAAATTATCAAATGTACAGGCTGAATATATCAGTTTCCATCAGTTTTTTTAATTCTTGTAACATCAACATGGAGAACAGGCCACAAACACACAGATCTATATATATACATATATATATATATATATATATGTGTGTGTGTGTGTGTGTGTGTTATTTTAAATTAGCACCCAGAGGTATGAACTCATTAGGACAGAATTGGGTGTTTAATACATTTGTATTTTTTAAATAGCGCTCATTAAAACAGAAACAGAAAATGATATGAAGTCATTAGGAACAAACTGACAAAGTCGTGAAAAATTGAGATATGACAAAAAAAAAAAAAAAAAAAGTATCCGGGGTTCGGTATGATGAGGGTTAATCTCAGAGATAACGAGTCCTGACCTCGTGTTATTGTCCTCGACCTTCATTAGGTAGCATCTTTTACAGCCTCGATGCTGCTCGTTCACTACTTCCCCCCGTTAGAGGCATTGATTGTCACATGGTTTGCCAAGTGTTAATCAGGAACTGATTAGAAGCAGAGGAGGGGAAAGAGCTGGAGTTGTAATTGATTTGCTACAGCTAAGGACTGAGATTAGTCACTTAAAGGGGAATGCCACACATATTAATAATTTCTGCATGTTATTGCTGTACCTCAGGATAGAATTACAAGTCAGAGGCAGAAGCTTTGAATTTGTGACTCTGGTATTCAATTCATTATCTGAGGAGATTTTATATCCAACTTTATAAATGTAAAGAGAGACTGAGATTATATCTTTACTGACCGATGTGTCCTGAAGCACAGGAATAACATATATGGATTCAACACGAGAGTGACGTTCCCCTATAACTTCTTTTTTTTTTTTAAATGTCCTGCAAATGATTTAAGTTTATATATCCCGAGCCAGGGGAAGTAAAGTGCAACAAATCAGATAAGAGATATAACAATCTGTCTGCAATTTAAAATAAATGCCCTTGAAAAACTTTGACTTTAGTCCAAATTGGTCAGAGTCCAGGGAATGTAAGCTGGGATCTAACTCACTCGGAGGAAGGATAAAAGTGAAAGCAATTGCAGGAAACCAGTCATTGGCAATACACACGGGTACCCAAATAGGTGAAGAAGACGGAAGCCCAGAGGGGACATTTGGGTACTTTAAGAAAACACAGACGACAAGGTGACTAAATCAAACATATTTGAAATGACTGAAACACAAGTTTCTAAATCAAACTTTTAAAACAACCTTGGGATCGTCTGGCGGTACGAGTACGTTTGTGGTGATGAATTTTAAAACTTCAAGGCAGCAATTTAAGCTATGAAACAATAATGTTAAAATCCTCCTTTTTTTTTTTTTTTTTAGAACCAGTAACGTCACCACAGGAGATGAAGTAGCGCATGTTTTATGCAGTTTGGCATCTCATAATGTTCACGGGGAAATCCACAGACAATATGATCACAGATTCATTTTTTTGCTCTCTCTCTCTTTTAAACGCCTTTGTCTACGTTACCATCTCGTATTTCTGATTCTGTCTTCCTTTCCACGTTTATGACACAGATAATGGATATCCACTGTTGAGACTGTTGAGACGATGTGTTTCTTACAAACATAATGTCCTTTCTCTTAGGCTGTGACAGATGGAAAGCTCTTTTTTTTTGCTATACTGTCAGTGTTATCTTTGCATGGAGTCCAGTCATATAACCACTTCATTTGCCCTACAGTGTTTATGCTATTACAGTATATATTCTGCCCTTCGTCGCCCTCTGGCTCATCCTCTTCCTCTTTTTTGCTGTTTACTCTTTTTTCTGCACCCACTCTCTTCCCCATCTCATCTCTCCTTCAAATCCACATCTCCTCTCCTCTCCTCTCCTCTCCTCTCCTCTCCTCTCCTCTCCTCTCCTCTCCTCTCCTCTCCTCTCCTCTCCTCTCCTCTCCTCTCCTCTCCTCTCCTCTCCTCTCCTCTCCTCTCCTCTTCCTCTCCTCTCTCATCTCTTGTATCACTGCCATATAAATAATTGATGGCCCATCTTTGACTCGCCTGATGTAGTTAAAGGGCGACTGAAGTCCCGAGGACAACATCAATGCTGAGCCGAGGCGTATGCTCACTGCACATCCAGTCACTCTTTACTAATGACCTACTTAGTTTTGAATGAAAAATATTTTTATTGTTATTTCTCTCTCTATCTCTCTCTTTTTTTATTTTGCAGAGGGTTTAATGTCCTAAATGTGTAAGATCTCATAATATATGCAATACTTATATTTCAGGCAAAATGATGTGCATACTCGTAATCAATCAATCAATCGAAGCAGTTGTAATCAATAGTTTCTATAATAATATTAAATTCAATGTGAGAGGCCTGGAGTCACTTACAGCTCATTGTTTAGCTGTCCGGCTGCAGCTTTATTGCTTCGGTTCACTCTCAGCTCTCTCATAGCATCGTTTTAGCTGCTCAGCACAACTGGAAAACATAGTGGAGCATTTAGCAGCTAAAGAGCCGGATATTTGTCTCAGGAGTTGGTTGAGACCAAAAGCAGAGCTAAAAGAGAGTGATACTTGGTCTTATATTCACCAGGTGGACAAAAACACGACTCCAAATGAACAGTATTTGTTGCTCCATAACTGCTGGATGTGTAAATAAGCAACAATCCCAGTATCATCTTTAAAGGTTATGATATGCCACAACTTATTTCCACTGCCCCCTCAATCCTAGTAACAACTCCAGAGGTAATTATCACCAACTCTGCACCTCTACTGAGCTTATTAGCATCATCAGCAGTGATTCCTGCCACAGCAAACAAGCTTTAATGAACCGATCTCTATCTACCAAGCACCAAACAGCAGACAGACAGAGTTAGAAAGTACATGGTGAAGAAGAAGAAGACCAGATGGAGACCAAACTAAAGTAAAATCAGAGTGAATATCAGGTCTTTGACTCTGAATGAATGCTACTGTTTCTCCATGTCTGCTGGGGAAAAAAAAAACTTTATAAGACTAGTGGACCAAAAAAAGAAAATCAATAAAGGCAGCAACATTAGAGCACTTATACGGTTATGGAGGAATGGTCCCTTCTGGTGGTATTTTAACTTGGTCTTTCATTATTACTTTGTTTACTGAATAGCACCGTCTGAAATAAAAAAGCAGGCTGAAACAGCTGGGAGAGCAGCTGTGTGTGCTACACTGTCCATTTCAATCTCTTTTTTTTTTTCCCACTTGATTTTATGAGAAAAATTACATTTTGGGGAAAAGCTAGAAAACAAGTATCATACTGTTTATATTCAGGGATTTGATATAGAGTCACTACATATCCAAAAAATGTATTTTATTAAGCAAATTTTCCATCTCGTGTGTTGTTGTTGTTGTTGCATGTTGATATATGTTCTGTAATATTAGAAAATAGCACTTATAGCACAAATGTAAGTGTTCAATACAGTTTCAGTGTCCACACGGCATGTGGCTCATTTAAACAGCCAATAGTTTGTAATTCAGGCCTGCAGGTGTGTTTATGACATTTAATTTAAATGTGTGTGTTTATCATGGTAAAAATCACCTGCTGTGCAAATATATATTATAGCTCTTAAAATGGATGTTTTATTCATGTGATCTCCTCCAGCACAGATTACAGGAAAAAAGCCTCTTAAAATCTCTAACTATGATTACACAGAAAAATAAATAAATAAATAATAAAAAAAAAATTCAGGGGTGTAAATAACCATTCAGATTAATCAGTACCTATTATGAGTTACTGTTACTTTAAAATTAAATATATATTTATATATATACACATAATTCTCAGAGGAGAGATAAAGAGCAAAAAATAAAATGGAGTTGGTGCATTTATAAAGGATAAAATAAAGCAAAAATGAAGCTTCATGTCATGGGATGAGGTTCAGTCAGGTTGTGTAACCCCATTATTCATTTAATATTAAGGATCATTACTGAATATATGCATATACTTTATATATATAACATCCACATGCTGTTTGGCAAAATGACCCTTTTTAATTACTGTTTGGAGAAAGTGTAAAGAGACACAGTGTCTGCAGGGGGTGGGATTGACCGTATGAATGTGTAAACAAGGATCAGAGGCGTGTGTGTGTTTGCGTGTGTGTGTGTGTGTGTCTAGAGTTTCAATCCGATGCTATTGTTAATATCAAAATATTGCATTTTAAATTCAGCACTGGAAAGGCATCGGTTGATATAAGCGTGTTTATCTATGCAGGCTGTTTGTGTTCTTTGATTCAAAGCTCGATAATTCTGTTAAATGTTTTTTATATCATGTTTGTTTGCGTTCAGAAAAAGCAGAGGTTTTTAAATTAAACCCACATAGATCCGCACGCAGCTCGTTTACTGAACACAAGCTGGAATAACCTGATCTCTGTTTGAGTCAGAAGAAAATCCAATCTCAATAGAAATAAGTTCAGTGAAGCTGACAGGTTTCCACTGTTGACCGCAGTGTATTAGTCTTAATACCATTTGAGAACACTTGAGGAGATATGAAATATGAGTTGTGTATGAATATCAGTCCAGACTGCGGTCTCTCTCAGTCCATTAAAGCTGCATTAGTCTAAGCATGAGACACTGCAGCCAGTCAACATCCACCTCCTTCTAACTCTAAGATGTGAGATGTATTATGTTAACTACAGGTCTATATACAGTCGCTCCACTATGTAAACTTCATCATGTAAACCAGTTAGTTTTAATGTATATGGTCCATTTTTTTCCAAAAAAATAAAAAATAAAAAAATAAAATTTCAGAAAAATCAGAGAAAAATAATCCCAAATTTATGTGGCTGAAGTTATTTTTCTTCTTTTTAGATTCATTTGCTAGATGCCTTTTTGGAGGCTTTTGTTTCCAGATTTCTTCACTATCAACCTTCTCCATCACTATCAGAGATGGACTTGTAGGAGAACACACAAGCAGGCGATGCTGACCAATCACAATTCTCGACATCCCTGCATGGTATTAGATACGGCCTAGCTTTCTGAGCCTCTGCGTAAAGCCTTGATGCAGGAGTCTAAATCCAATTTAAGGAGGAATTCTTCCGATTTTACACATCAAAGTCTGTTTCCAGGTCCTGGATAAGTGATGTGTGGAAAAGTTGTATAAAGCCTTTTGTGAGCTGTGTGTAATCTGATAATTCGCTGCAAGTGATGTCACTCGAAGCAAGTTGGGGGCTGAAGACTGAGTTTGACAATAAAAAATCTGTGTCGGGGTTGTTGCTCGAGGCTATTAGCCAACCAAAATCTTTGCAGAAGTGTGAATCTAGTTGAGGTGCATGATGGGTAAAAAGACGATATCTTTGGTCCTGTTGCATTCATTCTGATCCTTTTATGAAACTGTCTATCATCTGTGTATCATCAGTGTTAAAGGATTTTTCTAAAATATCATTTTTGGGTTGTTTTTTTCTCACAGATCGATCACTACGCCCAGAGGGATTTGAAGAAGGGCCTTCAGCTTTTCGGCACAGAGGGCAACGTTGGTTTGACCAACGCCTGGATGATAGTACAAACTGATGTAAGACATGATATCACTGGAGGTTGGTGGAGGCTGGGTGATCTTAAACAGGTTACACCGCAGAGCTCAAGAAGTCTAAGAGACGTTTCATTTCTTCTCAGTCGCAGTTTGTTGAGGCCATGATTCTCCAAAACAACATCTCAGCCCATAAAATATTAACGTTAAGGCCCTTTAAAAAGACAACTCGTGCAAAAAATACATTGTCACAAACTGAGACACGCAGCGTTTCGGCTCCATTATTCATCGTGACAATTCTTACTTTTGCTATTGGCAAGGTTTCGCCATTTGTACCGCTGTGATCGTACTAAATTAAAAGTGAGTAGTCAAATGTTGAAGGGCCATGTGATTTTACATTTCTCTACGTTTCTGTAAAAATAAATAAAAACCTTGCAATCTTTTTTTGTATTTAATGAGATTTGGACATTTACAAGCAGGCTGATAAAAAATATACTGACATCCTGATGAAAAATGCCTCAAATGTCTTCCAAACTAAGTGTAACCAACACTCGAAGCTTCCCTAGTTTTAAAAAATGCTGTCAGAAACAGATTAATGCCAACATCAAACTCTCTGAGGTAATCTTTGTTTCCAGCTCTCACTTTGATCTTCCTTCTTCTTTCTATTATTTATATTTTTTATGAAAATTCAATCGCAAAGAAAACATAGATTTTGGAATTAAGGACCCGGAGAGGACGGATGCTGCTGCTGCTGCTGCTGCTGCTGGTGGTGGTGGAGGTGGTGGTGGTGAATACCTTTGGATGATATAAAATGATAGATCAGTGTGTTTATGTATGGGCTCCATAAACTCTGGGTCTTAAAAAGCAGCTCTTATTCGCTCCCTGTTCTTCATACGTGGTGTCACTGAATAGATAATAGAGCGGTGCAAAGATCCCTGGAGCAAAGTTCAACCTGAATATTATTAATGGCCTCTCATGGAATAGTTGAGCATCTACATACATAAGAAGATGTACTAAAAATACACAGGATATGAAATGCCAAAATGTCGGTATAATAAATCTGTCAGGGAAGCTGTTTATATTTTTAAGGTGATTACCTTTGAATATCGTGACTTTATGTAAGGTTTGGCTTACGCTTTGTTCTCAAACTTTAAAACTGAGCTTTAATAAAGGCTTTC
The DNA here is from genome assembly GCA_036937835.1 of Pampus argenteus. NCBI lineage: Eukaryota > Metazoa > Chordata > Actinopteri > Scombriformes > Stromateidae > Pampus > Pampus argenteus. The sequence continues at coordinate 23,229,779 of CM072862.1, forward strand.
TGGTAATTTGAATTCTTGCGTATTTCATGATAAATTGCAAAACTTGATCTATTGTTTAGGTCGGACGAGCGAGTTTTAAATGAACAGACAATGCCTTATTCTGTGCACGAAGCGGCGCAGGGAGCAGACGGCATGACTCCTGTATGGAATTAAAGTCCACCGAATGAACACAAAAACATCAGGGGCACTTTATCTTTTCATGCAGCACGCTGATGAATTGAATTTTGGTGAAAGTCATGATCCTTTATCAAAAATCTATACCAGTCACAAAGAGAGAAGATGCAGAAAGAAAGAAGCAGGCGACTTGGAAAATGATTTTTAGGGCTTTGAAATAAATGAAATGTGGATTGTACAAACATGGCTGCAGCTCAATATCAAGAAGATGAAGGTGTTTTTTAACATTCAACGCATATTAATTACTTCGGCCAATAACTTATAATTTTAGTTTACCAACAGGAGAAAATGTTTCATGATTTAATGAAGACTTTCTTGGCTTATTGTCTCTTAGTTTCGCTGCTGTGGCGTTACCAACCACACAGACTGGTTTGAAGTCTACAATGCCACCCGCGTGCCGGACTCCTGCTGCCTGGAGTACAGCGAAAACTGTGGCCTGGACAACCCAGGAACGTGGTGGACAGCGGTAAATACTTCTCAACTCTAACTACTGTTCTTCTGCTTTTTTATTTTATTTTATTTTTTACAGTATGTCTTGCATACTGACTTAAAAACAATGTTTACTAGTGAATCTTAGCATTTAAAGAGTCTCAAGGGTGGTGTGATTTTTTTTTTCAATCGTACTAAAAACTACAAAAAAACATCAGCAAAAGTGTAAAAATGCTACTAAATGTTAGCATGTCCCTTTAACTCACTCACTACATACTTTAGCCAAACCAACCTGAGATCCTCAAACATTAAATATACACATGTAACTTTTGTTTTTGTGCATCTATGTAGACTACAGATATGGTTATGTTGTTATCAATACTCGGCGTAGCTTCAAACTGCAACACGAGAACATATATGACACTACACGGGTCCTCGACCAGTTAAACTGGCGTGTTTTTCCTGGAACATGTAACATTTGCCTCAATATTTTAGCACAATATTATTTTCTTTGACCTCTTTTACAAGGTTTTCGTTTTAAAATGTTTTTTTTTTTTTATGCAAATGGTCAATTTAAGGACAACACAAACAAATACACTGGTAAACTAAAACAACACATAATATGGGAGAAGCAGGGCACAACTATACAGTACAGTAGCACATAATTAAACATAAAGTTGAGTTAATTATCCACGCTAGTGAACAAGTGAAGTGTCTGCTTGAAGGGTAGTAATGTAAAATCGTGCCAGGTACAGATTCAAACAATGAAAAATGAAGCAGAGATGATACCACTAAGGTCAGGGCATTACAGTGTTTGGGTCGTATTTAATTTAAATGCAAATTTGTAATGTCAAAAGGCTATACTTGATCCCAATTCATTCTGGGACCATAAGCAATAATACCTGCTGTTCTTTACATACCAAGAATATTTAAAATATTCAAATAATGTTTTTAAAAAAACAACTCGACTTACAAATCTTCCAGTTTACACAAAATCCTTTTAGATAAATCTTTTTTTTAAAATATTTTCTTACTTTACACTGTAGCTGTGTGCAGCCGTACACCAAGAAACAGGACAGGAGGGATTAACAATTATAATTACTGAATTAATCACTTCTGTCCAGGAGGACTTGACTACTGGTGCTACTTCTGATGTATCATCATTTACTTTTTGCAGCTATACAGTACAGAAAAAGGATGTTTCCCTTCTGGGTTGTAATACTTATATGAAATGAACCACAAAGATAGACAAGTCATATAATACGCAATATTTTAAAAACTAAAGATGTAGAGGTCTTAGCTCTCTGGTGCATCTCTTTACATTTCTGCACATTTTTGAGAACATTTCTAGGTCCGGACCACAAACAATATGCTGGTTTAAAATCTTTAGTGTAATAAAAAAAGGCACAGACTGCTAAAAGGTTCATGCTGCATGTTTACTGCTGGTGAAGAAACTGAACCGGGTGTGCAGCAGATTGAACATGTCAGCCGAGAAAATAGAAGCTACATCGTTTTTGCAGGTTTGTCTCAATGAATATGTAACGCTGGGTGCTTCTAGTGATTGCTAGAACAGCATGCAAATAGATTAATCTGCACATGCAACATGATTTTGGCGAGATCGGAAGTAGTTACCGAGGAGGTAATTGAGTGTGTGGAGATAATATGTAAGGACAGCTGGTGTTAATTACACATTCATTCAGAACTAAAATTACTCCACCTACTTGTGACCTGTTTGTCACCACTACAAACTCTGAATGCTGCTTCTGAATTATTTTACTATCATTTTTTGAATGCATGCAAATTGTTTGCCACATGAAAGCACCCTGCTGCTCTCTTGTCATTAACACAGTTAGTCGTAGCATCCTTTCAGTCGTTAGTCGAAGCTGGAGTATTCAAACACACACTCCTTAAAGAAAAGGAGATATATCACAACCACAGACACGTCTTTAAAATTCCCTTTCTTTCCAAAGTCCTACAGAAATCAGTATTATATTTTTTTCTTTCCTGCTTCTGATGAACATCTCTAAAAAGTTGCAGCCTGGTTTGAGCATCCTATGGCTCCATCGGACAGAATAAACCCTCCAGACTAATGATCTCCTCTTGACAGCTGATACATCAAATTGTGCCATCCTTAAAGCTTTTATATCAGCACTTTTACACACAGTAGACTATACTAATCTTTTGCTGGCTCAGTCTTTTACTGCTTTTCATCACATTTATCCAAAAAGAGCGTTCTCGTAGACGGCACAGTCCACTGTTTCCTGTGTGATCGCTATAGGTTTGATTTTTTACATCCAGTTGTTTTCTCCATTGATAGTTTCAAATATTAATCAAATATCGAATGAAAAACATTTAATTCCTTCATCTCAATCTTTATTATCACACTAGTGTTCATATGTAGTCATGTTTCGTGAATCTCTCGTTTTATTTTCAAAACCAGATTTCATATAACATACTAAACATCTAGTCGACTGAAATTTTTACAAATTTTAAAAACAAAAATGCCCTAAATTTCCCGGTTGCAGCTACTTATATGATGATTTTAAGCTGCTCTGTATCATACACGGCAGCCTTTCATCTTTAAATACACATCTCTTACTGTAGTTGTTGGTAAATCAATTTAAATTGACCATTCGACAGTGAAAAGGCCAAGCTGTGGTCAAATTGCAACTGTTTTCAATTTATAAAAATGAAAGACATAACCTTTTAAAAATGTCTTTCCATTATTTCTGCCACAGTATAACGACTTGTTGACCTTCATGTAAATCTCTAAATTCCAGTAGCTTGTTCTGTGTTTTGATTAATGTTCGCCCTGCAAGGATTCATTTACTATTTCATATTGTATTATGCATAAACAATCCTTTCTTCAAATACCATACCCTGCTTTGTTTAAATACATATATATTCTATATTTTCGTTCAATTATATCTATATTCCTATTGTGCTCCTGAGATTCCCCTTTTGAGCTCAAACAGACTAGAAAAGTCACTGAGGGCATTCAAGGCCGCCAAAAGCTTTACAGTGCTCAAGTGTCTCAAGGTAGATATATGAGTGTCTCCTTTTGCAGATACAAATATTACAAATACCATATATTACATCTCAGTAAATGGTTTTGTAATGAATAGAGGAATAAAGCTTGATCCTTGGTGTTGGCTCCACGGTCACCATATAAAACCCTGTGAAATGTTCAAGGACCATGTGTGCTTCTGCGTGTGTACAACTGCTGTAAATATATATATATATATGACTTAAGTGCAACAGAAAATACATTTTAAAGCAAACATCATCATCATTTTTCTGTTTTCTGTTAACATAAATGAGAAAATGCTGTTTTTAATTAATGCAAAAATGTTGATAATGACACATTTAATTTGTTTTTCACCAAAATATCTGATCTTGCCATACCAATTTCCACATCGTAATTAACAAATCGGTATGGGTATGCTTAGGCACTGGCAGCACTTGGTCTTTATGTAATAACAGTAAAAAGTCTTCAGTGACTTGAAGAACATGGCGTTATATCATAAGCAGAGCAGAGAGTCACACTGAGCCTGATAGCAGCTGGCTACACAACACATGGCCCTGAACAAAAGACTGAATGAACCGAAACAGACGACATCAGCCGGCTGTGAAGAGTAAAACCGGTCACATCAACATAGGCTTTTAGCCACCACAGGGAAGCTGAAATATCAGAAAAGCTGCTAAGTGGAACTTTGAGCTGAAGTGAACAATTATGTTATTTAGTTTTGGAGGACATGTTGGCCGTATAACAATGAGACCGTATCCTGTGAGGCTTAGCAGACTCAGGTATACTTATCTGATATTTTACTGTTTTATAAGTCTGCATTGGAGGCCAAACAATAAAAATATGAATTTATATGTTTTTAGATGCAGCTCTGTGGTCCAGGAAGGATTGAAGTGGTGCAGCAATTTGATAAATAACACTGAAGCTGTCATAAATTTTGGTTTACTGCATTATTTTCCATATTGATCCAGCTGAGATTCATTTCATCTCATGCTTAAAAAAAATATTTTTATTTTTTTTCGGTTCCCAGACGTTTTAGGCAGCAGTTAAAATGTGGAGGAGGTTGTATTTGGTTTCCACAGCTCTGAGTCAGCATTTTGATGCAAGGAGCTTTTAAAAAAAGAATAGCACAATCGGGAAGGCATTTCTGCAGAAATGAATAATTTAATTAGAACAGTTGTGGAGCATGTTATGACAGCACCTTCCCCTTACTACAGTATGTCAAATGGTCTTTTCTCCAATGTATCTAACATAATAAAACACGCATTTCTGCACAAACTTTGAAGTATCTAAAAGGTGAAACTCCCAGAGGCAGAGAACCATTTGCCACAAGCCTTCACGACCAATGTCATTCTCGTTACTTTAGTAAAGGCAGCTTTCACCTATTCTTAGAAGCCACTTTCTTCTTTGCTTTGAGGATTTGTCTCCATTTTATGACTTGCTTGCATCCCTGACCCAGGAGGACTGTGCTCCATCCCTTCTATTAATAATAATTATACTTCCTATTCAGGGACATTTCATTGAGTTTCAAAGGAGATTTTGAAAATGTACTACTACTACAAAAATGGGAAATCTGTGAAAGGGTTTATCAGACATGAAAAATTCATCCCATCCTCAACAACAATAATAATAATAGCTGAAGTGAGACATGGACAGCAGGGACTTGTGTAAATTTTGCAAAGTTTTCCCAAGAAATTTTTAGGTCAGATGAGGGTGTAGGAGATAAGGATGTTGCCACAGGGGACCTTTTAACTAAGGAACATTTTCTTAATACAAGAGGAAAGAAGACTCGCTGTAAATGGCACTTTATATTGCATATTGCATTGGATAGCGTGAATACAGACACAAATGGGGAGTTTATAATGTTTGCTCATACCGTGTGTTGTTTGTGTGTCTCCACAGCCGTGCTACGAGCGGGTGAAAGACTGGCTTAATGAGAACCTGGTGGCACTTTGGATCTTTGCTCTATGCACAGCACTTACTCAGGTAATTACAGTACACATTTTAACTGATGTGATTTTTCTTTTTGTTTTTACAGTAATCATTAAGTCAGTCCTTGATATCTGCAGTCTCAGATGGATGCTCTTACTTTGTGATAAATAAGCCTAATATTTCCAGTGTCTTCTGCATTAAGTGTTGAAGGCAGGATGTCTTAGAGCAGCAAGAGACCCAGTATAAGCTTCTTGTGTTACCACTGACCACACAGGAGGGTTTGACTTTCCATAAAACTCTTTTATCTCCTTTCCAGCCAAATGGTACGTGATGTGCCTCTGCAATCCAAGAAGAGAAATACGCTGTTCCTGAAAGCATTGATCACACAATACTCCTGCGATGCTGCAGGCTCAGTTTTAGTCACCCCGTTAGTATCTCAGTGCCCCATTTAGAAAATCCGACATGCAGCAAAATGAAAACCAGACAGAAGATGTAATCACTGCCAGACTCATCTCAAATATATAATTCTCTGATGTTTGCCTGCTGACTCATAGTGTTATAAAATGCAAATATAATTGAATTATACAATTTATTTTTTTGGATTTAATCTTCATTTTATTGTTGAATAATTAGTTTTGAAATACAAATCAAAAATTTCTGCCTCTTACAAATGAAATGTTGAACTGTGATTTCGCTCCATGCCCTCGGAGGTTTTCCACAGCTTGACCTTTTACACTGCTGAATGGAGAGTTTAAATTACAGTAAGAGATTTGTATTTAAAGATGAAAAAGGTTGTACTCTGCTCTCGAGTCAACACCTGTGACTATGATGGCATCATATTTAAGATCTAGCTTCTGCAAGTGAAAAATAGGGATTCACTTTATTAATTATTATAAAGGAGATGTGGAGGAAAATGGTAACCATGACTACTGTAACCAAATGTGCAAAACAGGGTCTCTCACTTATGATACAACACCACCGTCTTTGTGGGTTTCATCATAACTCTGTTTAATTTCTATGATGAGTATTTCTGCAAATAATGATTATTGTCTTGATGTTTTCTTCTGTTTTAGTTATTTTTATGATCTTAATTAATCGTTTTGTCTATAAAATGTTCAAAAGAAAGTAAAGTATTCCTGTTATATATTCCCAGAGTCAAAGGGGACGTCTTTATATGTCTTGTTGTGTTTAAAACCCCCCCAAAAAGTCAGCTTACCATCATGTTTGACAAAGAAAAGCACTGAATCATCACATTTAAGAAGCTAAATCCAGCAAATATTTTTGCCTAAACGATCAGAACAATGTGATTATCATAATAGTTGTTGTTTTTTTTCAATTTACTAACGGTTGCAGCTTTAAATGTAAGCGACAGGGAACAAAAATCCAGAGTCTACCGCTGTGTCTGAAGTTAATATGAAGCTGTGAAGCATGTGATTATCTTCCCCCATTTCGTTCCTCATCACTGACATTGAAAGTGCATCAGGACTGAATCTTATAATGGTCACTATGAAACAGGACGAATGACTGCAGTCAGGAAAAAACCCTTTTTTTTAATGTTGATTTCAGCTCCTGACTATTGTTTTAAAGACTTTGTTGGAGATGCGGGGGCTAAAACACAATGTAAAAATCAAATACAGTGTCCATGCAATCCAATTTGTGTAATATTTAATAAATGAGTATTACACAGATTACAGTGCGGATGTGGATGATCTTCCTATTGTTATCCATGTAATAAATGTAATGAGATTTGGACATAACAGTATGAGAAAATGAGTCTTTCTGGTATTTATAGTCAAACAGCTGTACATTATAATACAGAATTATGAGCCAAGCAGAAAGACGATCTCGTTATTACTGTGACTTCACACATCCGAGGACATTAACGGCTGGTTTGTTTCTTCTTGTGTTGCTGCAGATCCTCGGCCTGGTCTTCTCAATGACGATGTTCTGTCAGGCAGTGAAAGTAGAAACCTTCTACGCTTAGCGATCGACCTCTCTGCCCTTCAGCACACTTGGATTGTTTCACATCAGAGAGGGACTAATATACCCACCCTCCTCCTCCTCCTCCTCCTCCTCCTCCTCCTCCTCCTCCTCCTACGACAGACTCTTCTTTCCAACGCTTGTCCTCTGCGACATTCCTTACTGGATGTGAACAGTTCACAGTTTTTTTTTTTCTGCTAACTATCAACAAGCACAGTGGTCAGTGTAACACCTGAATTGTTTCCTATGGTTTGCTCTGTGTCAAATGCTAATTTCTGTGATGCATTTTATGAAGCAGTATTATGAACATGAACATGTATTAAAAAAAAAAAAAAGTGTAACCCCCCCTCTACCACCCTTTTTTTTTCCTTTTTTTTTTTTTTAGAAAAAAAAATGTGTTTGTTTTAAATTATTTTATGGTTTGTATGTGTTTTAAAAAATAAGAGCTAAAAGTTGGGAAAATGCAAGTGCATGTCTCCTGCGATGGTGTGTATTAAATGTTTTTTTGGCTCGACTGAACATTGTGTCATCCCTCAACAGGAAATGCTGAAAGGTTTTACATTTGTAATACTGCTGTATTTATGCCGAAAAACTTAGATGACAAACTAGCGACTGCAGAAATATGCTGCCAACCAGCATATATGAATATTAATATAGCTCCCTCAGCTGAGACTGGCATACTGGAGTCCTTAAAATATTTTATATCAGATTACTAATCAGGAATTAATTAGATTTATTGACTTATGTTGTTTTTTTTTTTACTGGATGGGTTACATGGCACATGAGAATTGCAGCAGCAGCAATAAAAAGGAATCTGTCATAAGAATTTAAATGAACACGTAGCAGGATCCTCCAGACTGGCCTGAGGCTATTTCTCTCCCAGCACCTATCAGAGCTCAAATGACAAAGATTCATCTGCAGCCTTTGAAGCCTCCTCTGGCTCTCTGTTGACTCCTTAAGTTCCCTTCTTTCCCCCCTTCCTACTATGGGCCGCCGTCAAGTGTAATCCAGGCTATAAGTACACCAGAGACCCACTTTGATTAAATAGCCCCAGAGGAAAAATGCTTTAAGATGTGTTTCAGTTTCAATTTGAGATCCACATAATGCAGGTGCTGGATCTTCTAATGCTTCTCTTACTCTGACCTGAAATAACCTGAACTTCGGACGACAAAAGTCACCAAATCAAATCTAGGAAACATTTGAAAACTAATGTCAACTAAAGCCACCAGTAGGTGGCGCTATAACAGGAAATATTACATGTTTTTGTTCCTAGCAGACCTTTTTAAAGACCTTTTTCCTCTAATAAATATCTTTTGTACGGTGATCTGACAGCTAAACGTAGTTAACAAACTACAAAATTGATTTCTAATAGCCACCTCTGGCTTAGACAACTAAACGTTTATTTGACACCTGTCTGCATATTAAAGGAATATTTTGACGTTTTCAAGAAATATTCTTCAGCGTTAAATGACAACTGGTCCTAATCAGTTTGTCTACTTCTGCTTTTCTTTCGCTCCCTGTCTTTCCATTGTTTTGGTACCATTATTTCCTGCAGTTTTGTTTGCTGTCACTGCTGCTGACACCTCATACACAGACTAATACAGACAGCTAAAATGCTAATGTCCTCTCCTGACCAACATGCACCAAACCTGTGTGCACCTATATGTCAGTCCCTGAAATGTAGTGTTGTAGTCTCATTATTTCACAGTTTCCTCTATCGCTGTAGCTCACCTTTGTCTTGTTTCACCAATTTAAAAAAACAAAAACAAAAACAAAACAACAGATGTAGAGATCTGTCTGTTTAATATGAAGCTACATCCAAACAGTTAGCTTAACTTAGCATAAAGACTGGAAACATGGGGAAGAGTTAGCCTAAAAAGTAACAACATCAGGCTAACAGCTAAAGTTCACTATATATATATATCTCATGGTAATTTATATCTTCAGACAATTTGTGGTTTTATGTGTTAATTCACGAGCTATGAATTTCTGTTAGCTGTTAGCTGTTTCCAGCTAAAAATAAGCTAACTGACTGCTAGCTTAGCTTCACATCTATTGGACAGATATGAGTGTGGTGTCAATATTTTCATCAAACGCTCAAGCCAATAAGCTTTATAACACCTCAATCAGGCCAATAACTATATAGTATTCATCCATTATATAAATTAGCATGTTTTAGTAGCAGGAAACCAGGAAGCTATCACGCTATATGTTGGACGAGAGAGACGCCGACGGACCGTCAAAGCTATGGAAACCATATACATAATATAAAACTTTTATTCACTTAACAGACACCCAGCAATAAATAAGTTGAGATGTAGCTTGAAAATACCAAGGCTATCAAACCAAACCAAATACCACCATTAAATCTGGAGCGTTTCGTCAGATATAACCTACGGATCCTCGTACCTTTGTTTTTAATGCACTCTAATGCAAGAAAAACCTCCCACAAAAACCTCATTACACAAAATGTTTTGGTTTTCTCTTTAACTTGAACAAGTGTAACCAACATAACCTCGTATAGTGTACAGTACACATATATGTACGTACATGTGTCAGCATTTAAAGATTCATTTTCTTTGAGCTACAGAGCAGAAACTGCGAGATAGAAAATCAACTATTCTGGTGGTGAAAATGAGCCTTGAATACCACTGCTTGATGTGACCTTAAAAAAAAAAAAAATTGTGGAAACAATTTATGGTGAAGTTTAAAAAGTAAAGGGTACATGTTGACCTAGATAAAGATTTTAAGATACAAAAATAAAAATAAAAAAAGGGGGAATCAGACCGGATGGAAAGAAATGGAAAGAGCAACAAAATTAACCAGCAAGTGGCTTCTCAACATGCAAAGAGGCATGTGCACTAATTCAAACACAAGCAAAAAATAAAAATAAAATGCATCAGTCGGGATCCCTCACCTTCTCCAAACCCCGGCATCTCCTCTTGTCCCTCCGCTGCCTCTAAAATTCACCTCACCGCTTCAGCAGATCTCTGTTTCTTTTACCCTTGTCAAATGCATTATTCATTCCCATGTTCATAGGCTTTTTTTTTGCCATCTTGTGCTTGATCAATAAAACATACCTGTGTGTGCTCGCTCCCTTCACCTCTCCATCCTCTCGTCTTGTTCCTGAAGCCCAACCATGAGCCCATGCTGTGCTGATAAAACAGCACAGACGGATGGCCTTTTCAAACTGAGAGAAAATGACTACAATTCGGGCCATCTCTTGCCTGCGTGACTCGTGTCTCTAATTTTGGGTGGTGAAAGGAAGTTTCCTCCCCAAATCCACAAAAAGGTCTGATCCAAAAAAAACATGCTTAAACATATATTTTCTTTCAGTATCCTGCACCAAAGAGGAAGATAGACCAGTACAGTAATCCATTTTCATATTAACACAACATTTACTCTCCTTTTAGCTCTGTTTTTGGTCTCCACCAACTCCTTAGCGCTACAGTATCTTCTTTAGCTGTTAAATGCTAGTGGTTAAAGCCTTTAAATGGTTTCCATATAACAATATGATCATAAGATCAACATTTATGTGGACGGTTGGCGATGGTTAAAGAAGAAATGTTTCGCTTATTGTGTGCCTTTAATGTCACGTAGTCTTGTTATATGACGGCCAGAGCTAATGGAAACCTTTTACCCTCTTAGACACTTTTACCTACATATACTGAGCTGCTATATACATTCATTTCAAGTAAACTAATGCTTGTGCAGGAGAGGCAGGAAGCTAGAAGAATATAAAAAAAAAAGACGTCTCTTCATCTCAAGACAATAAAAACAGAATTGCATCAAATAAAAAATAAAAAAAAGACTTCAAACTCTAAGAAGCTGGACAAATTAAGTCAGCGGTTTTCAGATGAGATCAGGGGCTTCAACACACCACATATGTGGATACCCCGACCTATATGTGATTTTTAATAATCTTGTTCCAAAACCACACGGGCGTTTAAAGGATAAAGCTAGATTTTATACATTTTTTCTTATTGTTAAATCTCATGTGCAGAGGAGGAAGCTGAACCCACTAATTAGAGAGTGTAGTGTACCTTACTAAACAGTAGTGTGATATAGTTGGCTGTTTTAGCTGTTTCACACTCCCACTCTGCACTCTGCCCATTTAAAGCTGAAAGGTCAGACTTGGCTTGTCTCTCCACGGTCATCCAATCACACTCTGGCTGGTTTAAATCTCCACCAATCAGCTGGACGCAACAAATTACAGCACGATTTGTAAGCGGCAGAAAAATAACTTGAATCAGAGCTCATTTCAATTTAATAAGACTTCAGATTGCTCTTATAAAACATGGGCTTTGTTGACATTAATTCTCTTTTTCATGCTGCAGTCTGATGCCAAGTTTGATCAGGGCATGAATACAGCCTGGCCAGCATAGACATTGTTCCCTTTGGCAACACCTTGTTGTGTTAGTGGTTTGTTTTAACTATCATAAAAACTTCATTACACAAACTACAGCAGATTTGTTACAATCTATACTGCACAATGTATACCAGAATTATAATTACAAAGCCAACACTACACAGTTGATGCTTTTAGTCACACAAATAGATGCTACTTCCTGAGCTTTTTTTTTTTGTCTCCTTGTTGTTCACAAGTGCACTTTTATCTGCATTTTTGTAATTGCACAGTGCCAAAAAATGTCTAGGTTCTCCCGCTGCAACATAATTATATGTTTGGACTACCAGATTAGCATCTTAACATGGCTATCAAGAGAAAGGCTGTGTTATCAGACACTCGCCTCCAGTGAGCTAAAAAAAAAATTTAAAGAAGAAAAGAGAAGATTCACTGCCTAATGTAGGGCACCTCAATTTAAATATTTCATGCTGTATGCCCAAGCATCAAAACCAATCCCATCTTGCGTCTAACGTGATTAGAGGCGCTACATTATTAACACAATCGGGTGGAAATGATTGCAGAGAGTATGTATTAGTGATCTCCAGAAACAGTTCTCCATCAAATGTCATCTTTCAGAGTGAAGTGTGATTTCACGGAGGAGGCTGTGGTCGTTTCCGTCTCTAATTTTAAAGAGAGAGAGAGAGATGTCTGCCCTTCTTATCGACAGCACACCGAGAATCCCTCAGATTCCCCCTTTTTAAGTCGCCTGAAAAATACACATCAGTGTGTCAGCGCTTATAGACGTCCTCCTTCTCCTGTGTTATTATGGACAATTTGGTGGATTGGGAAGGCAAGAGAAACACTGCAATCTTCTAGTAATCCTGAAGAATACATTACTGCAGATATTTGTTCTTATGTTGTGCTCAAAAACCCTATCCTAGTAAGACTGGAAAAAATAAAATAAAATAAAATAAAACCAAACACCCAGAATAAGATTTACTGGCTGGATCACAGGCTTGCAGAAGACTACAGTAACCAGGACAAGAGCTGCTGCAGGACAGGAATGACAGGAACAAATGATGTGCCAGGAAGTGGAGTCCCCCCCCTGCCAAGACCACATGCATAAACCATGCTGTTTAGATTCTATTAAATAGTCCACTTCTGTCCTTGGTGGGGAAAATACGGAGTTCATCCAGGAACAATATGGTGTTTCACTTGTTTCAATCTGTGACAAAGACCTCAGGCTTTCTGTCAGGTGTCCACAGAGTGCAATCAAACACCTGCTTTCGCATAAACACTCTCAGTTAAGAAATCTGGCTCAGAAATAGTGAGAGTTAACTGGTGGAAATAGGTGGGGAAGGTTTCATAAGAAAATGATGTGTAAATAACCTGTTTATCACACGTTATCACAAGTTGAACGCTGAAGGGGAGGGGGGTTTTCGAGATGATTAACGAGACAGAAGATAAAATATTTCTGACACTCCTGTTGTTTATTCTCGCTGATATTTCTCTAATCTTTACAGTTAATTTTTTCCTCCATAATACCGCAGAGTATTTAGATCAGAGCAGCAAAATAGTCCCCAACAAATACACCGTTGACTCCTGAGGAACATTTTCTAAAAACTACATCTGTTTTTAGATGAAATGACAAGAATAAGACTACATATTATATGACCTGTTTTTAAAAAATTTACGTCTTCAGCAACAACAAATCGTTGCCACAGGCTTGAAAAGTGAAGACAAATGAAGACATATATGAACTCAGTACTGGTTTTTGTCTTTTCATAGGATTTGATGACAATAAAAATAGAATATCACCTGCTTTATGTTTTAATTATAGGCTGAAAATCATGAGATGTGTGAATATTTACACTGAAACACCGGGTGTTAATTTACCTACTTCATCTGTTCTGGGTGGGGAGGAAAAAAATAGAATAAATTAATATTTAGAAAACTTTAGTCTCTGTTAATCTTCCATATAAAATAAAGACTATAAAAATATGACATAAACTGGCTGCTGAAGCTTTTGGGCACTGACATCAAAGACCCTGTCACCTTTTTGTTGCTGAAGGGTCCTCTGGCTCCGGCTCAGTGGGATTAAATAATGTGTGATGTAGCTGGGAGCCAGATTTAAAACACACACACACACACACACAGACTCTTCTCAGAGAAACAGACAACCAGCAACATCAGAGCGAGCACGACTCCTCTCTTGACATCTGTTTAGACTCAACAGATAACTGCACGTCAAACAATCTCAAGTGAAATGATTTGCTTCAACCTCCCAGCTGCTCCAGTGAAGCCGCTCGGTTTAATCAGTAGGAGACTGCGGTCGTACTGGACATTTACCAGACGTGGTTCTACACATGGTCGACCTTCTTTTACCCTTTAAAGTAAAATCCGCCCCGAGAGCTTGTTACACGGTTAGATATCACCCTTCTGTGATGTTCAGTGCCTTGCAGCAGCTATTTTTGGCAGTTTTAATTCCCAATTTTTTATTTTTTATTTTTTTTGTGTATCCAACTTCAACTTCTGCTTCACTTCTTATGTTTCAAGTGGAGACGTGTTGCATAAAACAGTCATTATACAGTAAGCTTATCTGAAAACAGTTGCTGTCAATGAGACTGAAGCAAAACTAGCAACGAGACATAAAACCAAAACAAGGAGCTGAAAGACTCTAAAAAAATAAAAGCTCTGTGGAGTTGAGCAACTTTCACATATTAATATTAAAACGGTGCTTTATCTTTTTAAAAGCATCAGAAAACATTAAAAGTGTGCATATTGTTGTTGTCTAATGTTTTACTGTGCAGGTATTAGATAAATATATATATATATGCTGCTGTTAATATGTATGCAGGCCTGTAACTGTGTCCTGAAGCGTGCATAGCAAGTGAGTCACTACATTTACTTCATATACTACACATCCATAATGAAATATAAAATCCTCCCTCCTGTATCAGGAAAGTTTCAATAATGAAATATCTCCCAAGGAAAAAAAAAAAAAAAGATTTCACAGTATTTGAGTAAATGAATTCATTTCATATTCATTTTATTCCGTCAATCATGTCACATTTACTGTTGGCTCCATTTCTAACTCAAGGCCCCCCCTCCCTTTTTTTTCTTCTTCTTCTTTTTTTTTTTGTGTATAAATGTTTTTCTCTAAATTCACAAACATATTTCCAGTATGAGAAGAGGTGAGGATGCAAACAATCTGTTGAAGGGACAGCAGAGCAAAAACAAATGCGTATAAATGCCTCAGGATAGAGACAGAAATAGCTCAGGAGACTTGGCAGAGTACTTCCACTGTCAGTCACTGACCAGTTAGCTTCAAACCTTCAGTCAAAAACGGAAAAAAGGGGGAAAAGAATCATTATTAAGCCTACTTTACACTTTCACCCTGCCAGTATTTCTTTCTGTAAAACCTTTGTTATCATCGCCAGGAAAGAGCTGGTGTCTCCCACGTTTACTGCAAGATTAAAAACAGAAATTAATGAGACGCTTGAGGAAAACAACACACAGTTAACACTCTGTGTTTTCAACAGGTCTGACAAAGAAACAAGAAGGAACCCCTGTGTGTTTAGTATGCACACAAACACAGGTGGAAACCTTTCTTTCCCCTCGTTTCTCTTGTGCGGATACTAAGATTCGTTACAGCTGTGCGGGCTACGGACGGCAGGGCTGGAATAAAACTGTAAACCAGACCCAAGATGCCGTTTTAATTTGACAAACAAGGTCAACACCTTGTTTACAACATAAAAGCAGCCATTTCAGCCCTTAATAAGAGGCTCTGCATATTCACTTCTTTTTCTACATAAAGTCTCGGATGATTTCAGCTCCGTTACAAACATTTCGTTTTCATTAATAACTTTTGAGGACAATAAATCTGAACAGGAAGACAAAGCGAGACGCAGAGAGTTAACAGTACTAAAGCAAAGTTTATTAGAATAAACAAAGAAAACATCACAAAGACAAAATAGCTATAAATCTATCATTTTCCTCATTTTGTTTGTCTCATATATCGTATTTACTCCAGACTTCAATAATAAACTTGAAAAGTGTAAATCTCTCAGATTTCAACCGGCGGGCGGACGATCTGCTAACCTTCAACCTGCCTGAAGCCGTCGCAGATATTTCAAACTAAATTTTGTGGTGAGGAAAATCTCTTGTGTGTTTTTCCTATTTATAGTCACACATTATTTCACACGGACGCAGTCACACAAGCGCACGCACGCACACACACACACACACACACACACACACACACACACACACGCACACGCACACACTCCGACCAATGTCTTTACTTTGGTCTTGTTGTTGTCCAAACAGGATGCGACGCCCTTTGCTCAGAGATTCTTGTGTCTAAATGAAGAGTGCTCTGCAGCATCTTCAAGAGTCTCAACAGGTTGACGAATTAATTAAGTCTGAAGGACGAACATGCACACACTGTTTATTTATAATTATTTACAAATCTGCTAAACCCAAACCGTTCCCTTCCACATCACTCTTCCTCCTCCTCTCTCCATCAGCAGGGCTAGTGGATCCTCGTCAGCTCCTCCACTATCTTAATCACCTCGTCCACTGTGGCTTCACGCTTCATGCCGCTGCCGTCATCGATCTGGAATCGAACGACACCGAGACAGTGAGCCTCCAACTACGCTAACAAATAAACAGGTAATACATTCAGAGAAGGACACAAACATTTCTACATTTTATTCTCTTTTTTTTTATCGTTTCACTTTGGGAATCTCTTATCTTTTCCTTGCACAGATTACTGATTATATCTGTTTTCTATTATTTAAAATGACTGTATTCTATCTAAACATTAAATAAATGAACTGACCTAAAACATGACCATCATGTACTTGTTTTTTGCCTTTTTCTTCTGTACACTATGATATACATATTTCCAGTAGCATCAAAGACTTAAATTAACTATATAATACTAAAAGATATTCACAGTTTTATTCTGCTTCTTCACTTCTTCGCTGTTACTAAACCAACTTTCATATTTTATTCATATCTGTGTCCATTAAAGGACAACCTGGCATTGAGTTACAGTAGCTGTTCAGTATAGTCTAGATGTTTTGTTTTAAAGATCAGGTTTCAACATGAGCTCCTACCTGTAGAGTACTGACGACCTCCTGCATCTTGGCTCGGCCGAGATCCAAGAAGCTTTCGATCAGGTCCCCGTCGATGAATCCTGTGGCCTGCTCCGTCTTTCTCTCTGTGTGGAAGGACCTCCAGGTGCAGCGGAGTCAAGTAAAATCAATATGAGGCTGACTGCTGCTTCGGCTGAGGATTGCTCTTTACAGGTACAATAACACATATATCATATCCTAGGCACGGTCAATAAATATTCAACATGATGTGAAGAAAGTCTTAAAGTGGGATTAGTAATATTAAGAGGGCCAGACCGGCAGTCAGGAAGCACTGAGATCCCTCATAGAGTTTAAGGTCTATAATTATTTAAGTAAATTCATTTATTGACATTCATGTCACTTTTTTTCTCTCAGTTATGTGTAACAATAAATCCTAGTGATATGATTATTCAATTACCAGAGTCTGTACCTGAATAAGTGGCAGAATATTGATGGATGGATTAGCTAATTACTAAATAATTTGTAATTTGAACTGACTACAGTTTTCGCAAAAAAATTGACAACTGCTCGTAATGAGATGATGAGTTTCCTCGCTAATGTAACTGCAATAACAATAAGACTGAGCTTCCTGCGACACGATCCGCTGTCACACCGGTCTCAGTTGCAGTTAACAGATGTATAAAGTCTCGCGACTGATGAAAAAAAAAAAAGAAGAAGAAGCTGTGATTAATGCTGATGTCTACAGCAGGCAAGAAAAGCAAAAAGTACTTTATTTATCTCTGTAAATTAAATTTAAGATCTTTTAATACTTTTGCAGTTTCTTTCTGAATTCAATGCTTTTTAAGACCTACATGTAAATAGCAGGTTTTATAATATAACCCATCTCCAGTATATCTGGGCTGTTAGTGTAATCACCTCTCGTCCTCACTGTTTTTACACAAAACAGCCATTAGAAAGATGCAGAATCAGCAACAGGCTGCAATAAAAAGCATCATTTTTCATTTGCATGATAAGCGCCTACTTAAGAGCTGCTCTATATTACAAATCATATTAATATAATACGGCAGAGAAACCATATACATACGATTTCATGCATATGGATTCTATTACCTCCGAAGCTGATTTCAGCAGCTACCATTGCTGTCACTTTACTCTCCGGGTTTGCCGCCTACGGCACAACCAAACCTGTCGTTGCAGCTCATCCCCGACGCAGCAACAGATGGCAGAGGGAATATATATATATATATATATATAAGAAGGATATAAGTTGTGTTCAATCTTGCCCACGCTCTTGATGACCTTGTTGAGGCGGTTCTGCAGGTCCAGGAGGAGGCTGTACCAGCCCTCGGACAGGGAGGTCACCAGGCCTAACGCACAAAAACAAACACACACGTCAGTCACACAAACATTTAGGGGTAAAAAAAGAAAAAAGAATAATTTACAAGATTTTTGTTTCACTGTAGCTGTCAGCAAACCCGGGAAACAGACGGTAAACAGTTTCACCCACACGAGTTAATAAATAAGTTAAAAGATTATTATTGAGATCATATCCTCCTAATGCAAGTTTCATGCTTTATGTTTTTGAGTAAACTATCATGATTTCAATACTTCAATAATTCAAGAGCGTTCTGAAAATGTTTTATTGCGAGTCATTTCCAGCCGAATCAGTCGCGGGGGGCTTTGAGGGAGTAGCTGGTTTTTTCCTCCGTGCAAGTTCTGCGGCAATGATCTGATACTCGAGGGAAATGATCTGCGTTCAAAATTGACAGTACACCAAGAAGAAGAAAAAAAACCCAAAAAAACCAAAACAAAACAGGCGAACACGTGAATAAAGAGTTATCTTGATTTGTAATGCAGTGTGATTCTGTGTTGGAGCATCGAAACAAAACTTCCAGGAGCCGTTTGGAGGACAGCAGACAGTTGATCTGCTGATTATATTCCCGATTTTACGGATTGAATTGTTTTAATCTATGGAGAGAGAAATATGCCTGTCACATATAAATTAATCTTCAAATAACTTGTTTCGTGTGAGCAACAGTCTGAAACCGCAGAGAGAAAATCTTCACATTTGAAAAGCTGGAACAAACAAATATTTGGAGTTCTTGCTTTTAAAAAAAAAAGGTTTGTGGGAATTGGTTGATTATCAAAGTTGTTTTCTGTGAAGCCAACAATTTCTGTCACAAAAAAAAGTCATAATGGACCACATGCCGAGTCCATTTCTTTCTGTTATGAGTCAGAAACGACTTACTGTTTGTTGCAATCTAACATGTGACTCGATGTTTCATCGGGGTGAAACATTTTAAATGTCACATTAAAATATAAGCGCAACTGTACACTTAAAGCCTCGAGAACAACATGTGCCAGTGTTCAGGATCCTTTTCTAAAGCCTTGAGATCAGATAAAATTATGTGACATTTGATGACATTTTCTCTGACATCGTGTACTCACCTACAGTATCGGCGTTATCTTCCCGTCCGCACAATTTCCGGGATTTTAGAGAACAAACCCAAACAGGTTTATTACGGCTTGGTTGATTTGGGTAGAGTAATCATGTGGTTTGCAGCTCGTTCCCAGAAACATCTACCATATCACACCATTTGGAGGAGTGATAACACTAGCAGGGGTATTTTTTCTTCATTACACACAGCAGCTCACTTTCAGTTTGCGGGGTTATTGCGGCAGAGTTTTTACTGGAATACACAACGGTGGCTCTTATTTCTTGTTAAAACTTTCCTCTGAGACTTTTGTAAAGGATCACAGAAGATGCCGAGGTGAAATAATGTGCTGCGCGTCGGCGCTGCGGGAGCACGCGGTAAATTATTGCAGTGTCCAAATGATGTGAGCTCCCTGTTTTTCATCTCTGCCGTCATTACTGCCAGGCTGAAAGTTACCGCTTTAAATCTGAGTAATGAGGTGTAAAACTATGATTTCTCTCTCATTCTTCTCCCTCTCTGAAACGGAAACATTAGTTATGAATAAATGTTTTTGTTTTTTTCGCAGAAGTTTGTGAACTCACTAATTGGTTTGAGGCCTCTTTACTGCAGTCAGCTGATTATTGGAAATATTGGAAATGAGACCTGTCTGCACAATTCAACAGTTTTTAAACTGGCAACTGGAGGTTAATAAATTATTTGTTTGTCAGCAAACAATATTGAGATTCCCGTTAATGCTCCTAATGAATTAAAACTTGACGCTCATGCACACCTTTGCTTTTCTGCATTCGCTGAATGAACGTATTTTTTATTATTAGATGAAAACTAGGCCTGCAACTAATGATTTTTTTGTAAGAAAACGGTGAAAATGTTTCCCTATGTACTCCTAATTTTCTCCTAACCAGGAGGTTAAAGGGTTTAGTTTGACACTTTAAGTTATACAAATTCATTTTAAATCTCAAAACAGCTTTTGTTTAAAAGTTGACATTTAAGGCTGTAAGGCTTTTTGTGCCTACCAATCATGCCGTTAACCGTGCCGAAGAGCACGGAGCCCTGGGTGGGCGTGGAGCTCTCGCCCAGGTTCTGCAGCACCAACGAGCCATGGCAGAAGACATTGACAAACTCCCCGAGGTGGAAAACCCCCACCTCCTGCAGGTGCTGCCGCTCCTCGTCTGTGGTGGCAGCGCTGATCGCAGGAGGGATGACGGGAGAGAGGAAGAGAGGATTAAGAAAATTAAGAAGTGAAAAGAGGAGAGAGCAAATGAAGGTGTAAAGATGGAAGGAGAAAAACACATCAAAAGAAAGAGAAGACATTGTTTGGTGCAAGAGTGATTGATTAAGTAAAAGAAAAGAAAAAAAAGATTTCAGAAGCAAGAAAAGGTCAGAGAATGATAGAGACGTAATGGATGAAAGGGTGAGGAGCAGTGGAGAGAGAGCAACGGGAGAGAGGGAGCAAAAATAAAGGTCAAATGCGTTGAGTGGTCCGAGCTGATGTATTAGGTTGATAACAAGTGGTGGCATCAATGAAACACGCTCATTTCATTCTTGCCCTCCTTTAAAATCAAAACTTGTTAAATGACAAAAAGGGAGAGATGGAGCCAAGCGGCTAAAAAGCTCAGCGACACAGTGGTTGGATGACTCATAACTTCCAATAATAAAAAATAATGCAAGAATAATGCTACTGCACTGTGCTCTCATCACTGCCATGTGCAAAAACGAGCCTGCTGCTGACATAAAGTTGATTTCAGTGGATAAATATTGAAGAAACTTTCTTTTTTTTTCGGTTCTAGCTATAGAGGAGCAGCTCCGGGGGACTTTAATGATTAGTGGGAAATCTGAAATCCATTAAAAATACGATTTAAAGTGGTTTCTCACCTGTCTTTCTGGCAGACGAACAGGTTGAAGGCATTCTCCGCCCCGAGGAAGTTGTCATCGTCCAGGATTTCCACAGCGCTCATCCAATTAGGATTGAAGTCACGTGCAATCTGACCAAAAAAACACACGTTTGATCAAACAGTAAACAACACAGAGACCACAATGGTTCTCGTCTCTTAGTAAATACTGCATTATCTATGAGCAAAGGAGTGCTGACTCCAAACACAGTCGATAAACGTCAGAACGCCCTTGAAGACGTTCTCAAGATAAATCACCAAACAGCTGTTGCATGAATGCAGGATAACTGCGCCACAGGTGTTGTGATCAGACCAAAGAAAATATTGACACTAAATAATCTGAAGCCGAGAAGCCTGAACAGACCTTAAAGAGGATATATGCTTATTTGTAGGTCTATATTTTTTGTTTTTTTTGGGGGCTGTACTAGAATATCTTTGATTGACAGTTTCTGCAGCCCCTCAGTTCAGCTTCGGTCTCTTTATGGTTCACGTGACTCGTTGTCGCATCTCTTTCATTGTTTCACTCTTAATCAATTTGAGCTCTCTGCTCATCGAAAGCCTGGGAGGTGTGTGTGTGTAAGCTCTGATGCTTTATGCGCCAAACCATGCCAGTGTAGATAAACCGCCACAGTCCAAATATGTGGTTTGATGTGTGATCAAATAGGAACAGGTGAAAAATAAAAACCAGCCGCTATCGCTAGAAGTGAAAACCTCAATGTGTCTTTTCTTTTTGGCAAAAACAACCACAAATATTCCACCTCTTCTTTGCACTTTCAGAGCTCTTGTTGTGTGTTTTTTCCTCTAAATCCTCTCCTTCTTGACAACTTACTTCTTCAAAGTTGCCCTCCATGGGTTTGTAGGCCAGCAACAGGACGGACCTCATCAGGTCTCCCACCAGGATGAAATCTCCTTTGGTCTTCAGGTAAAGGGCCATGATGTTGTTGTAGTGGTTGCACTCGGTCCTGAGCTCCTTCTCAGCTGTCCACTCGTAAAGGCGGACCTGAAACAATCAATCAAGGTGAGTAATTGTTTGTTGGAGCGACAATTAGCTCCAGCGGTGTTTGATGAACTGGCTGACATTCTGGTTCTATGTCACGATCACTTAACATGTGATGCGCCTTTAAGTGAGCGTGAGGTAGAAATGCCGATTAACAGTCTGAGTCACCGTCTGCCACATTACACGAACAGTTGACGGCTAATTACACTCAGCGGTTCACACGGCCTGCACCTTATATTAGTTAAGATTGGAGGAGTGTTTTCGGATCTAACCGCTGTTCAATGAACGTCAGAGCGGAGAACAACAGTCGCCACAAAGGATACCGTGACACCAGGAATCTGAATCAGGAACGCTGCAATAATGGAAAACGTGATCCCAAAACTAGATTAAAAGTCAATTAAACGATGTGACGATTGTATCTAAGACTGTGAGAGGGATAAACTGGTATTACCTCTATGATGGATTCCTCTTATTGATATATTAATAGAGCGTTCAAAAGGAAACATTTGTTCTTTGATTAAGAGGAGCTGACAACAAAAACTAACATTAAAGTTTAAGATTTATCTTTATCTGAAAATGCAAGATTAAGTCACATGTTTGAAACAGAGTGATTCAGCATTAAAATTATTTCTTTTAAACAGAGATAATGTTTAAGAAGTCATACGGGAAGAAACAAGGCTTTTTGTGTGATGAGTTCCAGAAATCTGCAACTGTAAACCATGACTATTTGATTCTTCATATCTTAAGATGAGGCTGCCTTTTCAAGTTTTTAATCTGTTTAATCTATCGATAGCTCAGTGTGGACTTGGAGAGGTGGGGAGGTGGGTGTTTCTTTCACACTGTATGTCTGATTACACAGAGAAATCCAAACGGGATAAATCTATTTAGAAACTGAAATAAATTTTTTTTTTAAATGAGGCGACACCTTTCACCCTGAGCAGATTAAAGGCATCTTAAATAATCAAAAACAAAAGAAGTCACAACACACCCAACTCCAGAGGTTGACTCACTGGTGAAAAAATGAAAAATGAAAAATAAGTCTAAAAACTGAGGCGTTGAATAAAAAAATGGACCAAACAGAACATAATAAAAATCTGTCTGGGTTCTGTCTGACTTATATTAAATAATTCAGATTATCTCAAAGAGTCTGAATGCGAGTAGATGCTTCGATATAAAGGTGACATCAAATGATTGGGCATTTCTGAATCAGAGCTACACGACCGTCAGACCGCAGACCGGTACTGGGCCTTGAAACATTTGCAACCGGGCCACAAGGAGCCACTAAGCTACATTTCATCTCTCCCTGTCAACAACATATTGATTGTAATTAAAGTAGATGATAACTAAGCAGGTAATGGGACTTTCAAAGCTTTCAGCATTTATCAAAACATGACAACCTGACTTATACTTGGAAACAAATTCATCGTTCAAGCTATATCGTTTTAAGACAATTCAAAACAACATGAACGTACCTGCAGATCAGCAAGGACAAAAGACAGGTGATGTGTATGTATGAAAGCCGTCGAGCACCACTTACCGTGCTATTGATGCTGGCCAGCAGTTTGCCATTGAACTCCACCATTGAATAGACGGCTCCTTTCACCTCCTTCTCAGCTACGGTTTGCAGTTTGCCTGTCGAGAAAGCGCAATGTCTGTCAGCCTCTGTTCAGTTAGCGTTCAAAGTGTTACGTGTTCAGTCAGTGTCAGCTTAAACCTGAACATATAAGAGCTTTGTGATCGTAGTGAGGAGCAGGCGGAGAAGGAGGACGAGGAGGACGAGAGCTTACCACTCCATAACTGTGAGAGAGTGGTGGGAAAATGTTTTTAAAAGAAAAGAGTAGGTGAGCCATTCAGAGTGAGTACAAACACAGTACAAGTGTGAAATGAAACAGGTACAGGAGGATAAATGAAAGGAAGGTGATGCACCTTGAGCATCTGGTGGTGAGGAGGAGGAAAATCTGATAAGACGAGATTAAACAAAGTGAAGAGACAAGGACATGGTAGGACAAAATGCCTGTGAGTAATGAAACAGAAAAAAAATAGGAAACAGGATGAAGGATAAACAGAGTCAAAGCAAAAGTGAGCTGGATAAGAGAACAAACAGGATGCGGCTGAGAAACAAGCGTTCGGGATTGTTTGTGTTTGCGAAAGAAAAGCCAGGTTACTGACCGTCGGTGTAGTGGAAGACAATAATACGTCCCTGCTTGGGCTCAGCCTCCTCTGGGTACACCATGGAAGTGCCGACGATAAAATACACCGACGGGTCTTTTCCCAGGCGACATGACACCATGCTGAGGGCGTATTCGCTCGGGAGGAACTGATGAGCGTGGAGAACTGGTGGAGATACGGAGGAAATGAGTGTGAGAGCAGGACAATAACATCTGACTCTTTATGCAGGCAGGCTTGACACAGATGCAGTAGGTGGACTTAACCGCTTAAATTAAGTCACCACTCAGCAGCAGCAGTGTATCACATGCTCCACAACAAGCCGGCAACATGTAAAAATCATGTATCCAATTAAAAAAACAAAACTATTTGACATGAAAGTATCAATAATGCAGCAGCTGGAAAAATGCAGGATGATTGAGTTATGTGTGCGACTTAATCAGCAGCAGCTATATTTAGCAAACCTTCGAGATGACTGCAGATTGAAAGTGGTGTAGCAATAACCGATTACACTATGAATATATATATATATACCCCACATATTGTTCAGGTACATATTCATCGTGCATATTGCCAGATTGCTGCAAGGCTGCTGTGTGATCGGTGAAAATCTCACATCTAAATGAGAAGTTATCTGATCACACATTGATAAATTGGATTCAGCAGCCGGCACGGCGCGCTCAAGCAGCCTCTTATTTACATATTATTAACATAAAAGATATTCTTATTTATGCGGGTGTGGTAAGTCTTGGATATTTTTTTTAAAAAAGGAAAAGGCTCGGCGCAGCGAAATCTGCATTGCAAAAACGGAACGGAGCAAAAAAAAAAAAACAGACATGTTTAGTGGGCTTCGACATGGAAGTGATCTACATGAAGCCCAACGTGTTCAATGATTCATGTCTCCATAAAGAGCCTTCGTCTATTACTGTGTTAGACCTGCGGTGTGGAGCCTTTACATAGAAATGAACGTCTGTTTACATTCAAGCCTTCACCAAAACGAGGCCACGCAACGCTGATTAAGCCTTTCACCACCAGGTAAATCTCTGAGTATTTTTACATTATAACAGAGTTTTTTTTGCCACCTGAAACGGCCGTTTTCCGTTTAACTTTAAATGTGGATAAAATAATCCAATCACACGGCTCTTCTAGACTTTCCAAATATTATATGATCGAATGGATCAAGCTCTGATAGATGCTGTGTGACGCTCAAAACAATTTATCTACTGATGTACAGCCGCAACATGCATCCATTTAAAGATCAGACAGCAGGTTGATGAATGTCTTTTCACTCGCATGAGTCGACTGGTGGTGAATCTCCAAGCTGAGCGCATTATTTTACCATCATAAGCACCCTATGAAATCGCCAGCTCTGTGTGATCAAATGGAAATGTGCGTCCTGCTGTCTCACCTTCAAAGGTGTGCTGATCCACGACGAGCAGACTGTGAACCTCCACCTCTTCACCGAAGGATGTCTCGTGGGGAGATGTGCTGCTGGGGAAGAGTTTGCTGGAGCTCACGCTGCTGGAGAGAGCCTGAAAGTTTGGAGATTGATGTCTCAGGACAGGAAGACAGAGAGATGTCTAATAAATGGTGTACAGAAGTCCAAAATGTCTATTTTTTGCGTGAGCTCGGCACCATCTGTGGTGTCCAGATGTGCAGCATTTAAAACAACATAAAACGTCTTTCTAGTCATGTGAGCGACTTTTTTTTCTGCAAACGTTGTGTGCCGCAGCAATAAATGCATACGCAAATAAAGTACACACCTGTCTCTGGGGGAAGTCGTAGAGCTGAGTGGACACAACACATGCTGTCACAGTCAATGTGGCTAAAACAACTTTTTAATTAATTTCCAAGTTTTTTTTCAAAACGCTAATTTTTCTTGGCAGCTGAAATCTTCTTGTCAGTATTTCTTTACAAATAAAATCATAAAAAAGTTAGTTATCTTTAATGTACTATGAACTACATTTGAACTCTGATGACACCTAAAGTTAGCTTGAGTGGGTGAAACAATTAAAATAAAATGTCTTTTCATTTAACTTCATATAACTACCTACATGTCTCTGAAGTAGCGCTCAAATTGACAAAACCCTATTATAGAAGTTACCAAGAAAAGACATTAAAAAAAATAAAAAAATAAAAAAGATTATGGTACAGTTGACTGTACAACAGAGAAATCTGAATAATAATAACTGAGGATGACTGTAATTATACATGACAAAGCCAGAACTGAAGGGCCTGTCTTTGGTTTTATGGCTCCAAGATTTAAATTTTGCAAAAGGTAAATTTTCTTATGGACGAAATGAATTGTGGTGGTCGGTGTTTATAATCAATTCATTAGTCGATCAACAGAAAATTATTGGGTTAACTGTTTCAATAATTTAATCGCTGGTTGCTGCTTCTTATATATGATGATTTTAAGTTTTTATGTTTCATACATGTAAAGTAAATATTTGGATTTTGGACTGATTGGACAAAAAAAACAAAAAACTTCACTTTTTTTGATTTGATTTGAGAAAATAGTCCGCAGATTAAGCACTTAAAATAATTGTTATGTTACATAACACTAGATGATAACTTTACAGCACAGGATGAATATCTTTTTTGAATACTTCACGCTGTCACTTAAGATTTGTTTTCAGACCTCCAACCTTGTTACATGTGTCATTAAAGACCCTGTGTTGTTACCCGTGTAGCAACTGGCTCATTTAGCTTGAAAATGAAAACGAAAGCTGCACAAACCAAACAAATAAAAACACCAAATCATTAACCTGTACACACAGCAGGAAGATTTGACTCCCAGTTGAGACGTGCAGACCTGCTACGTGGCTAACAGGACGAGACGTTTGTTGTCCTGACGAGCTCCCAGTGTCGTATTATAAATAATGTTCTTCATGTGCCTGGTTAGAAAACAGCCGCTGGGTGTTTGTTATTCTGAAAACAGCATGGAGCTGCAGTACCTGAGTGCTTGCACTGGGGCGGACGGCAGAGGTGGTGCCACTCACATCCTGAATCTCCACCCTGCTGGAAAGGACGCCAAAACATTGGGAAACCTCTTGGTAACAGATCCGCCTAGTGGGGGGGGGGGGTTAAACAGAGCGAGAAAGAGATGAGAGGAAAAAACGAGGAGAAGACACTGGCAAACATGAAACGAGCAAATAAATGATAAGCTGAACAAGTTACTCTATAATAAAAATGTCTTTTAATTAATTTATTCAACGAGTCGTGGCTGTCACTTAAACGGAAGGACACGGAACGGAAAAGACATAAAATCATTCAGCAGATGTACAACAAAAGAAAGAAGCTGAAGCAAACACAAAACAGATGATGATCTAAACTTGAACTTTAATATTTTACTAGAGGACTGACCTGGGAGACTCATAGAGGGGAACAGTGCGAATGTGGAGTTTCTGAATCTCGTCAATGGTGCCGATGGTCAGAGTGCTGTTGTTGGCAAGAGCCAGACTGTAAAAAGAAACCCAACAAGATTCAGGATTGGCAAAAAAAACAAAATCAAAACACAGTTTAGATGCATCATTTCAGTAATCAATATCTGAACCTCTCGTGTCCGCTTGAGGGTCAAAACAAAAAGTAGTGAAGCCTGAAGGTTTATGAGGTTTAAAAAAAAAAACATGAAACCACAACAGTTTCCTGTAAGGATGCTGGACTGATCCGATGCTACAGTAGTAGAAGTGCTGCTGACCTGTCGGGATAGCCCTCAGAATTGAGTGGGCACATGTAGTTGACCTCCTTGAGGTTGACGTTGGAGAAGACCAGCTTGTGGTTGGAGGAATAAATGACGGTGGGTCGGTCGGAGCAGGCGAAGACGTTGGAGGTAGACAGGGATCGAAATGTCCTCAGCACAGTGGGCTGCGTGCCGAGCGTGACCTTCTTACGCTCGCTCAGGGCGCCTGGAGCAAAGGAAATGAGTTAGTTGCAAATTATGTACATTTTTTTCTTTTGATTAATGAATGTATGTTTGGATTTATAAGTATCAGCTGTGATAGAAGGCAGTGATGGGACTGAGTTGAATCTTCGTGTAGGTTAACACGTGTAAAGACGAGGCATCAGTACTGCAAGTTAGACTCAGAAATGTTTGTTTTATTTGTTAAAAGTGAGAATAAATCAGCCGGAAAAAAAGGCAAAAAGTTAATAGCTGCAGAGTTTTGATTTGGACCATTTCACCTGAGTTAAGAAGCGCAGCCCAAACGCCTTCAACCAGTAAAGTAAGTATGTTTGTACTAAATGACAATCTCATATAAAAGCAAAAACCAGCGTTAAGTACGGTGCTTATTCAGCACGAGCCTCCAGTTTGGAGCCTTTTAGACTGCGTTTCATACACAGGGGACAAGAACTGAAAATTAAAATTATGTGCATCGAACCTGTGAAACAAAAATAACTTCAATAATAATAATAATAATTTGACACCCATGTGAACAACTGATAATCATAATGCAACTGATTTTTACAATACATACATTTAACACATTTCCTGCCTTCTTATCCTGATGTTTTCTTTTTATACAACATTATCCCAGTTTCTGTTTGTTTGGTTTCCTAAGCTGCCACCAGAGCTGAGACAAACAGTTAATTAACTTATTAATCAATCAATTTATTCAGAAACTAGTTGAATAACCGGTAAAGCACTTTGGTCATTTTTCAAGCACTAAATATTCTCTGCTTCTTCAAATAGGTGAAATTTTGTTTTTCGCCAGATTAATCAACACTGGAAATAATCAATAGCTGCAGCCCTACTGGACACGGTGATTTAAACCTTTACGTCTATTTACGTCTTGATTTACAGACGTTAATGGAGTAGCTGCACTGAAAGGAAATGAGAGATAATTCAATGGAAAAGAAACCCAGTATGAAAAAGCTTGTTTATAATAGATGATGATGATAATAACTGAAAATCTACTTGTCAGTGTTTAATTTTATAGATGACATCATCAGCAATAAAAAAAAATAGGTGTCTTTATCAAACTTGTATATTTAGGTCAGTAAAAACTTGATGGACTCGTTTTATTGAATCATTGCATCATTTTATGAAGACAAACGGCAGGCTTTCAATCAAACGGGTCAAACATGAGTTTCTTTAAAAAGCTGCAGAGTTTCTCCATCATTAAATTCAAAGACAGTGCTGGCAGTCATGCAGTTCTCCATGAAATAATAATATGAAAATGAAAACATTCTCAGACAGCTGCCCATTGCCTCATGTGGAGGCCCTTCACAGTCTGAGAAGTTTGTGAAGCTTGACTCTAACAGGTGTAACGATGGCGGTGAGAAGGACCTACCTGTCTGCAGGTCCAGACCAAAGTAGAAGAGCGCTCCGTCTCCCAGAGCGCATAGCAGGTAGTAGCTGCCTTCAAAGGTGGTCATTAGGATTGAGCGAGGGATGATTTCTGAGGACGCACACAGCAAAAATGATTTATTTTCCATCTAGTCTGGAGCTCACAGATGAGCGTCAGAAGTGATAAATGTTGGCAAGAATGTCTCTGTCACAAAAATCAATAAGTGCTATCAGTAAGCTGGCTGGAAACTTTCTGAAAAAACACCAAACAAACATTTAAATGCTGCAGGGAGAATATAAAGCCTTCTGCAGCATCAAAACATCTGCAACACCTGGCTGTTTGCATGGAAACTTAAGATTTCTAAAATTTTAAGTGAGCCAAAATGTTCAAACACAAACGCAAATATAATTCATGTTTTACAAAACTAACATACCGACAATGTTTAACACATGCACGCGACATGACATCGGAGATATTCATAGATGAAGCGTCCTAACTGGAAAGTAAGAGTCCTGAAAATGATGCACCAAGTGTATTTGTGTTGGCAGTAAAGTTTATATTCAAGTACTCGTGAAAAGTGATGCTACCTAATGGGAAATGTCATCTACATTAATTAAAACTAAATTGTTGATAGAATACATTTTAGCTGCTCCTAGCACTGGATTTATATCAGTATTAGACTGAACCATCCTTCCATATTAGTTTTGTTTTTAGTATTTGTCTTTGCCGCCCTCAGCAGTGTGAGAGGGCATCTCTAATTAATTCCCAATGCAGATACACTTTTTTTTTTACATTTCTGGGTCATGAGAAGGTGGAATAGTTTTTTTTAAACTCAACTAGTAGGCTATTTCTCCACATTTGCAACTTTAATTCATCAAATGTGAATTTTAATTTTACTTTAATTTTATGGGCGTTTTTTTTTCTTCCTTGCCTTCAAGAGAGTATTGAGTTTGCTTAGTAATTAATGCTTTTGTTGAACTGTGAAACCCGTTGAGACTTTGTATGTGCTCTCTATAGAAATAGAAAAAAATAGAAACTCCACTTGACTTGTCATTCCCTGTCAGCTCACCTTGCCCCCATCTTTCACTCACCTCCACCCAGCATTTCCTTATGCAGGGCTGTGAAGCAGGGCAGTTTGAGTACACGGGCTGAGATGTCTGTCCAGAGTCCCACTGCGCAGAGCGGTGACTCACCGCCACCTTCCCCCAGAGGTGTGATGTCCAGGCAGGCCACCTCATGCTCCATCTCCGTGGTACTGAGGACAGTGTAGAGGACGTAAGGAAACTGCTGCACGTTGTGTGAATGCAGAGTGTTTATGACAACACTGCAGAGTTAAAATGAGTGATAGCATTGATGTGTTAGTTACACAGAGTATAAGTTGGGTTTTTTTTCTCCTTATGCGAAATGCAAACTGAGAAATGTGAGTTGAGCTGTGAGTTTACACAGTCTAAAAGGCGCCAATTTATTTCCTCTGAAACTGTGTTGAGATCTCAACCCAATGTGCGAGTAGGCAACAATATATATATTTAATTTGAGAATCACTTTGCCGTGGCTGAACTTTCATTAACAGTCGATCAGATTACTGCTCGTCCTTGTTTGAACTCTTTTGTGACTTTAAATTCTGGACGACTTGTTCCGATTCTCCTCCCCTCGTCTGGTCGTTACGGTAATATAAGTCCGTGTGTGTGGAGAAACGGTTCATTGGTATTCTGTGAAATCTATTGTGTTTTGAACATTCTGCCTACATGTCGTAACTTGTCAAAATGATGAAGTGAAAAGCAGTTTAAAAAAATAAAAAATAAATAAAAAGTTCACATTTTCAAAATGAGCCACCCTTCGAATGAATTCGGGGCTTCACCAAAAAAGCAGAACATTAATCAAGCTGCTTGTCATGTGAACAGAAAGTTTTGTTTGTGTGTGAGTTTTGCTTGTTTGGGATAAACCAATGAATCATGATACTGATGAGGCATGTTGGTTAAGATACAAACAAACACAACTGCAGCATCCACTGTTTGATTATGGCTGCAGACATTTGTTGCATTTCATGTCTTCATGTCTGCACAACGACCGAAATGAAACGATTATACAAGAAGTTTGTTTAAAAATCTTGATTTAGGTATTTAATTCAGTGGATCAGACAAAAACAGACTTTCCTGACTGATTATTTTATTCATAATTAGGTTGTATATCATGTCTTTTTATCATTTTAATTTTCATCCTCATTCATTCACTTGTTGTTTTTATCATATATATATATATATATTTGTAAATTAAAAGAAAATAAATAAATCAACTGTCGTAATGGAACAGGGCTACTAAATAATGCAAATATAATATTAAGATAATCACAGCACAGTGTGCCGAGTACTTCCATTTAATTACACCACAGGAGAGAATTTCAGCCCCTATAAACACTAATCCAACTATTATTATGTGAATATTTACAAAATTCTGAGACTCACGGAGAAAACAAACTGCTTATTGATGTTGGCCAAACATTATTTCACAGCTCCGGTGAGACACTTCACTCTGTCTCCATTGATTCATCATCCGTGAACACAAGTCAACAAATAAACACTCTGTGCTTCAAGCAGCCCCGAGCAATGTGTTTTTCTCTGGAAAAAGAAAATTCCTCGTCTTTTTTTTCTTTTTTTGCATCCTTGACCTTTTCCAACTAGTGTAAAAATAATGGCTTAAAGCAGTTATATAGCAATAGTGCTACAACGACAGACATGAGGGCAAATAAACCACAGCAGCACA
Organism: Pampus argenteus; assembly: GCA_036937835.1. Taxonomy (NCBI): domain Eukaryota; kingdom Metazoa; phylum Chordata; class Actinopteri; order Scombriformes; family Stromateidae; genus Pampus; species Pampus argenteus. Next base: position 23,262,301 of record CM072862.1, read on the forward strand.
AGTCTAGTGTACAAGTCACTTTGGACTTAAAGATGTGATGCGAAGCCCTCTTTCACTGCAGATCGGAGAAGAAAACATAAATATTAAGCTAAGTTAATGCAAGATATTAATAATATAAACTCAGTCAGACACAAAGTTGAGGTACAAGAGGGAATATAGCAAATTAGTGGTAAATTATGCCTTAATACACCTGTTCTGTTGGGTGCTGTCTCATCATATATGATTCTTCTCTGTTATTATTCACTTATCCTGCAAATGTATTAGTTAGACTCTTCTGTAAACATCCTGGTAATACAGAAATGAACCCAATGTGTTGTGACATGTGGTCTTTGTAGCTTTAATGCTAAAAGGACACTTTTTAAAGCTTGTGGTTGGAGTCACAGTCGATATAATACAGTGTAGACATGACTGACACACGGTTGTGATCGCTGATTTAACAGTGTGACAATTACCTGTGTTGGTGGTGGACGAGTTTATCATCAGTGGTCGTCTTATATTACCTGATAAATATATAAATGTGTGTGTGTGTGTGTGTGTGTACCTGATCTGTTTGAGCTCTCCAGCCAGGATCTGGAGGTAGTAAAGGGCCCGTCCCACGGCGAGCACCACCTGGGTGTGGTTGCAGGCAGCCACGCTGATATTTCTGCCCTGTGGCTCCTTCCATTCGCTCACTAAAGCTTTGCTGTCCTGAAGCACCAGGCGCACAGAGCCCGAGGTTATCTGAAGAGGCACACAGTGTTTCCTTTTTAAAGATTATTCTGCACAACGCTGTAACTCAGCGAAGTGACAGAAACGATGACGTGGAGACGTTCTGGAGGAAAAACTCCTTGTTTTTTAAATTCGGTTCTGTGACAGGATTGAATGAGAAATCAGAAATGACAAAATGTTTTTCACAAACTTTGCATCTGTGTAAATAAAAAATGTGATGAGATGAGAAAGATGTGATTGTTTTAAAGGACATTTCTTCATTTGATGTTAAATACATTCCCCATGTGCTGCTGAGTCAAATTGAATTTCCTCTATGGGGGATCAATAAAGGTACATCTTATCTTAATTACTTCACTCCGCCAACTTTATTTAACATACAGTATTAGTGGATGTACGAGATTCTTCAGTCCTGAGAGACACTGTTTAAAGACAGTATGGACATTTTAAATAATCCTGTCGGGTCTAATACAGCAGTTAGAGAAACGATAAAGGTAGAAAATGTGAAGACAAAATGATTTCACTTACAAGAACCCGAAAAATATAACCACATATTAATGGAAAATACTGCAGTATAATAATAAAAAAAAAAGATTGTATTGATGGCAGATCTCAAACAAATTCTGATCCAAGAAATCCCGTTTATGAAATGTCAAAGTCATGTCAAGTTTTATTTTATATTAAATTTGCTATTTATTTTAATTTGATTGCATTTGTGTCACATGAACTAAAAAGGCTTCTGAATACCTGATAAAAGCCTCCTGGGTTAAGACAAAATTGAATATTTATATTAAAAATGTACTTATGCAAGATGGTAAGACGGTAAAAAAAAAAAGAGGCTGTTGAGGCCTCATTAACGGCTGCAGGTACAGACAACATTTATTCGAAGATGTTTCACTATTAGCGGCTCAATGAGATGTAAACCTACATCATCTATTCAAGATTGGATCCATAATAGAGCCTTTGAAAGGTTATGAAGGTGAATAATATATCCAATACAGCAGTTTGCAATGTCGTGCCAATCACAGCACAAAAAAAACCCAGCTAAAGTTAAGTCAAGTTAATTTTATTTGTATAGGTCAATATCATAAATTAGCCTCAGGGAGTTTTTAAGTTCAAGAACGTATTTGATTAAACAGGAAACACTTGAAGCTGCATTAAGCTATTTCTGACCTCTTAAATTAAGACTAGCAGCTGTTAATGTGTATATCTACAGCAGCAAACAACTACCTACAGACAGTACACGCAGTACACGCAGTACACACACTACCACGAGCCTCCCATTGTCATGTTTCTGTCCGCTTGATGAATTTAAAGCACAATATTCAGTGGTCTTAAACGACCTGATAGGAATATCGGGGGCTTGCTTGGCTTTCTTCAGCATCTGCTCCTTTAGTTTTGTGCCATTTCGTGCTGTGCAGGTATTGCCTGAGCTTGTTTTCCTACGAACTGCTGCCTTCAGTTTTTTTTTTTCTTTCTTCCATTATTAGAGGGTTAACTAGAGCGGCAAAGCTCAACGACGGTCTGAGCGCTGGATAAAGAAACAAAATAATGAGCTAAAACAAGACTTAAAGCACTAAAGGCTTTAATTCTTAGTGGGTTTAGCCTTCCGTGTTACTTGGAGTCATTTGATGTATTGTTAATATCGAAAACGTTGCTTAAAGCTCCTGCGGTATGTGTAGAGAATTTTTATGTGATTAGAGCAAAATTATTTTTTAAAAAGTATAAATGAGACAGTGCCACTGAAAATTGGTGCTTTCAGCCCATTAATTCTTTTGCTTCTGGGTCAGCGTCGAACTCTTTGCTGTGGTAGAAAGTTTCTGACTTTCTGCCTTCACAGTTGGAAAAGTTTAAATTCTACATGTAACGGCTTCAACGCAGGTTCAACCATTAACTTTTATTATCTGAAGTGACACTGCCTTAGGTCAGAAAGCAACGGTCTTATTACACTATTCTGCAACAGTGCTGAAAATGTGACAGCCTTAAAAACACGAGCGATGTTGTCATAACAACCTAAAGATTCATGGTCGAGGATCTAACAGCAGATTTCATTTTTATGAAAAAAAAAAAAAAAAAGACAAGTCAAGCTAAAACTTGAATTTAAATGAAGTGCATTATTCATCGCATCCAGTTGTAAAATACATGAAGTCCTTTTGCGCTCTTCATATTCATGACTGCCCCTTTCAATCATGCATGATTCAGTTCCAGCAAAAAAATATATCTTATTCAACAGAGAAAGGCCAAAGTTGAATAATTAATTGCTATAATTAATTTTGAATTTGTGAGATTAGATTATATTCCCTGCTTTAACTAATTCTACTTGGAGAGTTTGTAGAATAGACACAAATAATCAAACGAGTGCCTACGTGTCCCTAACAAAAGCATGTTCTGGTGTACTTAATGGAGTGTGTATGTGTGTGTGTATATGTGTACAAACTTGAATGAGCTGTTGGTGCGCCACGTTGCCACAGTAAAATGTCTGCTGGTTGTCCACAAAGCCTGGAAGTTCAGTCTCCTCGACTTCCTCGCCACTCAACATCAACACTCTGGGGGAAAAAAAAAAAAAAACACACTCTTAAGATGAGATAAGGCATTCAGAATCGACTCTACACTTATCTGGCTCGCTGCGTTGGCAAACACTCACCGCGTTTGACCCACAAAAGAAAGCACCAGCATGTCATCTGTCTCTCTGCCTGCCTCGGAGCGGAGCGGCCACAGACCTTGAAGGGAGGACAAAAAAATAAAAAAGTTACTTTCCACGTCAGTCTGTAGAAAAGAAGACATGCGATATCTAGATTACCCAAGCCATCAAGTGTTAGCACCTTGGAAGAAGCACAGGTTATTGATGCCTCTCAGGGGGGCCATTGATTGGATAAGTGAATAATTGCCTCACATCAAGAGGCTGGGGGGGCAGGAGTCAGCAGCTCAGACTTTTAGGGCAGAGATAGTCAATAAACAGCTGAAGCCTAACAAGTGCAGGCAGACCTTAACTGGCCTGAGTGTCTCATTTAAGCATCAGAGAACAGTCTCAAAGGGAGAAACCTTATTTTCTGGGATTAAGAGGCGTCTGCTGTCGTTAAACCCTGATGGGATTGACAGTTTACTATTGCAGGATTGACAGTGTTGCTAGTAGATTTACTCAATGAAAGCAAATGTTTCCCCAGCGTAGCTTTGGACGTTTTTTTTTTTTTTTTTGAAAGAATTGAGCCAAGACCTGTGACATCTGAGCCATCTGTTCGCGCCCACATGTCGAGCTTAGATGGGGCAACAGCTGGCGTCTTGGCCAGGCAAGACAAACAGATGTGCAGGTTCAAGTGGCCTCCGGATGTCTAGTCAGTAGAGGATTATGATCTCGATAAAGTCAAGACTTTAGAAAGGGAGACGGTGAAAGAGACACACACACACACACAAACCTTTAATTCCCGGCAGGTCAATGCTGGCGTGCTCATGAATCCCGATGCCGTTGCGGATGATCCGGAGCGAGCCCTCTTTGAACGCACCTGAGCATGTCACCAGCTAAAAGACAGCAAAGGGAAACACAAGAGAAACATCAGCAGAGATACAAGGGACGATTCAGGTTTTTTATAGAGTTGTTGCGTTGTTGATCTTCATCCAATCCGGTGTTTGCTTTAACAGGATAATTCTGGTTTCATACAACTTAGTTTTTGTTTTTACTTTTTACTCATTATTCATATCAGTAATAATCACATTGTACTGATTACAAATAAGTGAGAAAAAGGAATATGACCAGTCAGACAATCAGTGAGGTTTTATATAAATCTTATTTTATCTTTTTGGAAAAGAAAATGAGTAAAATTATGACCCAAACTGCTCAATATAAACTTTCTAGTTCAAACGTAGCATACTTCTGTTAGCATTAGCAATGAGGGATTATTTATTATTGTTATTATTATTTTGGGTATGCTGACTCTCTGTTTTACATCAGATAATCTGGCTAAATATTGTAGCGTGTTGTACAGAAAGAAAAATAGATAAAACTACAAAAATAAAAAAGTTGTAATATGCTTGTAAATGTTTTTTGTTTTTTTTTTAATTATTCAACTTATAAGTGGTTGTAATTATCAGAGCCAGGTTCAGTGGTGGTAGTAGTAATAGTAGTAACTGGTAGTCACATTAATGCTCACACTTGTAGTAGTTCTAAATGTTATTTAAGTACACGTCATAGTAGAAGAAGCCGTAGTAGTACTAGTCAGTGTCCTAGCAGTAGTATAAATTGCTGTAGCGGTGTAAGATTTGTGAATTGGTATCATTTTATAGTAGAGCTCCTCTGAGATTGTGAAGAACAAACACGACAACAGTGTTGGGATCCAATAACCTGAAGGCAAATAACAACACTACAGTCGAGACTGGAGAGCAACAGATTGTTACATATTCATCCAGTCAGTGTACACTAATAGGATTAATACCATAGCCCAACATAATATCAGCCCGTACCACCTGCTACAACAACAGCCTCATCCTGAACCTGGCAACCCACACACATAACTCCCCTGAGCAGGCTCTCAAAGGCCCTCACACACACACACACACACTCACAGGACTGACTGACATATACAGGATAATATACTTGTGTATTTGTTACTTTAGCAGGTTTTTATTATTCATAAACCCCAATGTGGGTTGAATTTGCACACGTGCATGAATATAAGTGTGCAGTCGAAGCTGAAAAAAATAATTGTCGTTCTTTTATTTTCAACGTGCTGTTGTACTGAAATGCTTTTTTCTGCACCGAATGTGGGTGAAGTCCAGTTCCATTTTTTTTTTTCCCTTGTGCATCAACCCTCTACAGTCACAACTGTGGACTTGGACCATGTCTGCACCAATTAACCAGGTCAAATGCTCTGTGGATTTACAGCAAATGGGAAATTAAAATAATTGTAATTGGATTTAGTTTTTTGGGCCTCGGCGGGCTTAAATGAGCTAGAATATGTGGATGAATACATTTGGTCACTGATTGTGAGCTGGTCTGTGCCCAGCGATGTGGCTCAGTGCTCTAGTGGACTGCTGGAACCACATCAAGTACCCTGAGGCCGGGTGTCGAAGCCTGCCAACAAAACCTTCTGTACTGTATCTCTCTCTGCCTCACTAATGTCAACACAAAGGAGGACAAATGTTCAAATCAAATGTTTAAAAAGGTTTTTTTTGTCAAACTATATTGACATTACCAGGTTTATATTTTAATTCTGGGGCTCTACTAGAATATCTTTGCATGATTTACAGCTTAAAAACTCTAATGTGTTTATCTTATACTGGTCTATTATACGGCCTCTCGGTTCAGCCGAAGAATTTCAACACATATTTTAACATGTGGCTGGGCGATAATAAATAATTTGATTTGATAAGTAATCATCAGTACTGTGGATATAATGACCAAGTTGGTAAATGAAAAAAAAAAAAAAGAATCAGCTAGAACAGTCTGGTCAAATTACATCACTTTACTGTAATGCAGCCTTTTAAAATCAGGATAGTACCATATCCAAAACCGATTATTGATATAATATTGATATAAAGCCCTATTTTAACACAAAGAAATCCTTATTAATGGGTGGGAAACATTAACGTCAGGTGATGAATTTATAGTCAGAACAGAAATAGTTTAACAACTGCTGAAGGTAAAACAAACTTCAGTTCACAGAAGTGATAAAGATGATGGATTATTAGGATACTTGTAGCCAAGGGAACGAATGTGAAGAGGTTTTTTACTGAGGTTTAACACGTGCAAATATTATATTAACAAGGAAGTCTAATTTAAATTTATGTACCACCAGAGGAGCATTTTTACATTAGTGCACATCCAGCTAAATCATATCCAGATGCAGGTGAAATATCAGGCGCATGTTAACGTCGGGTGTACAGGGGGCCACTGGCAGCAATAATAAAAATAAAAAAATAGACAAGACAATAAAAAGACACCCAGGGTGCCGAAAATGAGGCACAGGAAGTTAAGTATTTGGTATCAGCAAGAATCTCCTGAGTACAATGTTCTTTGGCTGTTCTGGCCAGCGGCAGGTTGGTGCTGTTGTATGTTGCATGTTTAATTCTGCTGACAAAAAAAAGCAAAAAACCCGGCTGGTGGTATATAAGCCCAGACTCCCTGAAGGATGTGACAAAGAGGATGATAAAGAGGAAAACACAGATGCAGACTCGCCATAAGCTATAAAGTGTATCCCGTGACAGTTAAGAGGGTTTTCTGTAATCACCATGTCAAGTCTAAATCCTCTGGCGAACGCACCGAGAAACCTTTTATTTTATCTGAATGAGCGTGTAACTGTTGATGTAACGTAAAATAATAATCAGCATTTTTTCATGTCACAGAATTTAAGTTGTTTTTTTGTACCTGGCCCTGGCCTTGTCTCTCCAGGTCTACCACACACATGTCCACAATGGGCCCCAGATTAGTGAACGTCTCCATCACTGCCACGTATGAGCCCTGCTCGTTGCTGTCCACGTTGAGCTGCAGAGAAACAGACAGACATGGTTGAAATAGTTGAAAAGCACTTCATTTCTCACTTTTTTTTATGGACTTCTCTTTAACATTAGAAAGATGAAATGCTTAAACTTTTGCAAAGACTTTTACTGACATTACTTTTACTTTATTAAACCTTTGCATAAAACACACACACACGCATAGAGGGACAAATTGACATTTTACTTTTAACAAGAGTTGAATGCCCTCTAGCCCAGTTTTTTTTTAGATCCTTTTTTATTAGATTTCCAATAACCTGAGAGAGTTTTCTTAAATCACTTGATTAACAAAGCAGATTTACACTGAATGTTCATGTTCATCTTGTTGAACATGTGAAACCGTTGCCGACGGTGACTTCGCTGCTTACCTTCACTAACTGAGAGTCGCCCAGTCTGGAGCCCACGAACACCACACCGTTATCCAGGTAGGTCAAACACTCGGCAATGGATGTCTGTCAGTGGAGAGAAACAACATCTCAATCTCTTAACACCGATGTAGACGGGTAATATTTGAAAATGCATCTTTTTTTTTTTTTCTTTTTACTGTCTGCTTTGGACTTTGCTCTGTGACTGATCTGTTGAATGACTGGTTTTTGTCTCCAGTTATCAGAGCGCTAGAATGAAATATTTAAAACACTGATGTAACAATTACTCTCAATCCATTTACAGGATTTTTTTACCTTTTCCTGTATTAATAACTCAATCTGGCCCATTGCAAATTCCTGGTTTCATCATAGGAACATGTCAAGTCTCTCTTTAATTTACAGAGTCCCAAAAAAGAGAAAAACCTCCCCTCCCCTCCTAAATTTATAAACGTATTTACTTCTTTATTTTATAGATTTTTTTGAGGCCTTATACTCATGGGGTTGATTGGTTAGACAGATTATATACATATATATTAAAAAATATACATTATTAACATTATTAATCAAGTTTTATTTTCTTTTTTTAAAAAACAAAACAAAGCTTTTCAATTATTTAGTGTAGTATTTGTTTGCTTCATTATGAACTGAATCATTTTATTTTGTGGTTGGTGACACAAAATTAGTAATAATGAGACATCACTTATTATTTTTTCACCTTTTACGTACTAAAAAAAAAAAAAAGATGATTTGGTCCCCGCTCACGCAATCATCTGACCGCAACGCGAAAAAGGTCGATGACTGTTCAAATATTCTGAATCACAAACGATAATCACAGACGACGGCACTGATACAACACTGAGCTGTTTGTCAAATAAAAAAAAAAAAAAGGTCGAAGAAATTAACAATGCAATACGCACCGAAGTGTTTGTTTGAATTAAGCGGCATTAGTGTGAACATGGCTTTACACTCTCTAAGGTATTACTGAGGCACCATAAAGACTGTTTTCTTTTTCTGTCTGGCATTTTAATGCAGAGCCGCGGCTGCCTGTTGACTGAGCAGACTGGTCCTAACAATAAAGTTTAGAGTGATTTAAAAAGCAATCCGTCTCCAGCTCAGCAATCCTATTCTCCTTGATTGTTTCCAGCTCCGGCATCACTCAGTGGACTAGCAAGAAAGCTTTTTGCCTTCTGAACTCCTGGGGAAAGTCATTAGAGTAAAGGAGCCACGAGCTACAAGCTGTCCGCCTTTAACATGAGATTTAGCTTTGAGCGTAGTATTGACATACAGTCATTATATAAATCAGCTTTAAAGGGATAGGTGACACCCTGGCAAGCGAGCGACAAAGACGTGGGATCATTTTTTCTCATCTCCCGTACGAGTGTGGACTGATCCATTAGCTCCTGTCAAGGCTATAAACCATTAAAAAAAAGTCAATTGTAACAAGAGGGTGGTGGGGGGAAAAAATGGAGAAAAATCCACCAAGAGACGGGTCAGGTAGAGAGAAATGCAAGAGAAAAGACAACTGAGTGAAGAGACAGACACAGAATAAGATGAATGAAGGACCTCTCCCAGCAGCTCCACATGCAGGTCTTTGAGCGCCACGGTGCCGTCCATCAGCTCCTCCTTCTCCAGCAGCAGCATGAACAGACGTCCCTCCATGTCTCCCAGCAGGTAGCGCGAGCCGTTGGGGTCCACGCGGTTGTGACAGACGATGGTGCTTTGCTGCAATGCAACGGGGTGCATGATAAAGAAAAATCATTCGACTTAACAGTTACAGTGGAGGTAAAGCCTTAAAAATAAATAAATAAATAAATAAATAAAACTCCTTAAATTATATCAGTCACCTGAGAAATCTTCATCCACACTCCATGAATTAACATGTTTTATTCTCCTCGTTATGAAAGCATACAAGGTTTGAGGATGATTACGAAGCTTCACACATGCAGTGTTGTTCTGTGTTTGAAAGACTACAATCTGAAAGTCGACCACACGTGTAAGGCGATACACGAGGGTATTAATCACAGAAGAATATTGATCGGCACCCGTGCAATAGGGGTAAAACCCAATCGATAGTGGTTATTTGAGGTTGATACCAATTTCAGTAGTTGACTCTTTAACAATTATACTTGATTCTTATAAGATATATCTACACTTTGGTGGACAAACTATGTAATGATAATAGAGCTGGGCAATATATCAATACTATATTGATATCGTAATATCATGATATGGCATGTTGGTGGTCTTTTCCTGGTTTTAAAGGCTGCAATACAGCCTCTTCTAATAATATAATATAATATAATATAATATAATATAATATAATATAATATAATATAATATAATATAACCTTCCCCTTGATCTAAACTATCTTTGGATGTGATGAGGGTCACTCTCTTATACTCTAGCTTCCTCCTTTGACCACAACATCTTTAGAGCTTTGGTGTGGAGTTGCTGGAAGAGCCACAGTCTCCTGTCTCCACTCTAACTACAGGATAAACTGGCAAACTGGTTAGAAGAATAGTAGTTATGATTGGAAGTGGCATTAAAATCACGTAGTGTGACTGAGCCCGCTCGACTTCTCCTTCAACAGAAGATATTGTTATTGTCGGTGTCTACCGTACAAGCCGAGTCAATTTCTCACTTGATCGAACCTTTACAAAACCCATTTTCACAATCCTTACTGCCTATGCTATTGCTTACATCTCATGTCAAACTGTGGATTGGTCCTTTGCAAACCCCGAGCATGCCCTCTGGCCTCAATGGCATGTTATTAGTTTGTTAAAAATCAGTCTGCTGGCCCACTACAGACCAGTATAAAATGTATGAGATAAGCAGAAACGTTCATACATTTGTTTGTGCTCAAGATTAACAATTTATTAATTATTACTTGCCAAAATAAGTTGTTATACATAAAATGATTTGCTCCTGTACTTTCCTGACACTGTTGAGTCTTTAATCAGAATACTTATTTTACATTAGGTGCAAAAAAAGCGCAAAATAATTTCAACTCTTCCTTCAAATATCTGCAGAGTAATGTGGAAACATTGCAGGGCGGGAACAGGAGGTATTTTTGTATTTATAGTACAGCAAAATATTTAACAAAACATTTATGGATGTTTAGTTGAATAATGTTTATGTCTTGATTACACAGGTCTGAGTTGTAATAAACAGCGCTTCTTTCTGAGGGCCTTTTTAATAAAAGCTATATAAAACTTTAATTGTGCCCAAAATATAAACACCAGGACAAGTAGATCCAATCCTGTTGCAGCCGTCTACACACAAGTACAAGAACAGTTTGTTAAACTTTCCCTGAGACAGATATGCTCACGAGCGTTGAAACAGAAAATAACTAGCAGTTGTTTTAAACTCGAACACAACAGACAGACGAGCACAAAATGCCACAACTCAAATGTGGGGAAACTTGTTTTTAAGCATTGAAACGTCTCATTATTAAACTGTTACTTACATGCTGCAACCTGCTGAATTAGTAAAAGTACTACTACAAAAGTAAAGACATTTATTATTATAATTATAATAAGGACAAAACCAAAGCTGTGTGACTATATGAGGGACCAAAGAGCAGAGAGAGAGAGAGAAAACGTTCTTCAATTACAGAAGCAGGATGCTGCTGAACGGCTCCATCGGGGACGAGCTTTGTTAAACATAACCAGACTTAATCTTTATACAATAATACGGGGAGCTAAAGTCATCACAGCACAGCAGTTAGAAAACTGCTTTTATATGCAACTTCAACATCGTTCATGACTAATTAACTCAAACTTGTTCACAGGGGTTTCACAAATTTAGCAAAAGATTTATATGTTCACATAATACAGACCTAGTAGCTATACGAGAAATGGGCTTAAGAGGCATCCTGCTTTACTTCCCAATTATGACTGAACACTAGTATGACACCGAAAATAACATCATTCTTGGTGTTTTACTAGACATGAAGTACATCAGTTCTACACTGAGATATACTGTGGTTGTGTTAAAATGCCTGAATGCTGAAGAGGTTCATAAATAACAACTAAGATAATAAAGACAGGAAAAGACACTTTTTATTGCCATTATTTGATGGTATTACCTTGATAGTGGGCGGTGCAATGGCCAAATATTTGTCCCCATTGTGGTAGGTGATGGACTCTTGTCCTATGATTATAGCGCCACCAAATGGCTCTGGAACTGAAATACAAGCACAGGCAACACAGTCAATTATAAACTTATACAGTTTCACAGAAAGTCGTTTATTTTATTTGATTTAACTAATATTTTCATAATCAATTATGTGCACATTTTCAACTCATGTTATCAATTTAGAAACAAGAACAACAAAGAAAATCTAATTTAAAAAAATATGTATACACTAGGTAAAACATTAAGATGACAAAAATACCATTTGCAGTGCTTTATTTTCAAATGATTAATGGACTAGTGGTTTTAATAATTTATATTATAAGTTGTAATTACCTGGGATGACCATAGATGCCTCGGCCTCCACATTCTCCTGCTTCCAGGGGCCCTTGTTGAACTCCTTCTCCCTCAAAGAAACCTCATAGGTCTTCACATGGCGTCCCTGGGGGTCCTGCGGTCAATGATAGGACACAGACGCAGAATGTAGAAAATACTATTAATACTAATAAATAATAAAAAATATCAGGAAAATGAAACAGCTACTACTAAACCAAACTACGACAATCTGTATTTATGGCTGAAACTTGTAATTATTCTCATTCAACAATAGGTATGGCTTTGAATGCATTTCTAATATTTTAACAGTACCTGGTAGATGAAGCAGACAGTCGGCGCCTGGCAGCCGTACAAAAAGTGAACGTCGATGACCTGCAGCTCCTCCAATCGGATGTTGAAGGCCTTCAGCTCGCGGTTGTCCCGGTCCAATGGGATCACCTTAAACAACCCGTCATACAGCCGCAGGCCAATCATACGGCATTCTGGGTCTACAATTCCAATAATACCCGTCTCAGATGGACGTCCAATACGATCCTGAAAGAGATGTTTGGAAAGGTTTGTGTTACACTGTAAACCAAAAATCACATTGTTGTTAGATTAAATTAGCTTTTATACTATAAAATAGAAATCCTATTAAAGAAAGCTAAAAGTTTAGATTAAAGTATACTTGTCTATTTAGATTGTATTATATTACCATTTGTCATAAAAGCAGTGGGACAGTTTAATTAAGCAGTTAAATCAGAAATTTAGAAATCAAGATTTAGGGGTAGAAGTTAACTACGGTTCCCTAATTGCATTTTGGCAAGAAACAGCCAATCACTGAGCTTAAAATTCAGTCAAATGCGCCTCTCGTGGTGGGCAGAAGCTGAAGATTACAGTTTTGAGAAAATCGATTTTACAATTTGCAGTGTGAGTCGGTTCAGTTTTAAATTTTTTGGTCACTTTTCAGGAATTCAGCAGCTAACGGCACAAAGCATTTCTTCTCCATAGCAACAGAGGCTGAAGGTCAGGGGTATTGTAGAAAGTGAAATAATTGAAACTGATGGTCATAATATAAACATATAGGAGTGTTACATTATCCATTATACCATGTAGTAAATAATGTTGAGGAAATTGTTAAAATATTTGAAATGGGAATACAAATGGGGGAAAAAACAGTTTACAACTATATTAAAGAGGCTTTACTAAAGCTCTACAATATAGACTAGTGTATATGACCAAGATGGATGAAAGAAGATTACAACTCATCTTGTTTTAAAAAAAAAAAACTGAGAAAAAAATACATCAGCACTTATGACAAATTATGGCAAATTTATTCAGTAGTTGTGATTATGTCAAGCTGCCTTCAGGCATTTCACATGTGTGAAGTAGTTGAAGAAGGTGATGAAGACAGAAACGTAGCAAGAGAATTTACCACAAGTACTGACAGTGTGTGAGAGATGATTTTTTTTAAATATTAGGTTTACCAACATATACATCATATTCGTATAGTTGTCTCACCCACCTGGACATTGCCGTGTGCACGGGTGATGATGTCGATGCTCTCCCCATTCTGTTTGTATTCAAGGATGCAGGCGTTGTACTTGGATGTGAGAATAAACAGCAGGTCTTTGCTCTCACCCTGAAAAAACATGAAGAAGCCTTTTTAATGTCAAAAGTGGCTCAAAAAACTACATACTGTAAGAAGACAGACATAAAAAATCCACTAATCCGTCGATAGTTAAATATTCTTCTGGGATTATTGACTTTTCCTGGTGGATGTTGAAGTTTTTAAAACACCTGTGCTGATGTATTTAGCTCCACACACACCATTTATTTTAGTGGTATCTTATCCATAAACATTTATCAAAGCTGAAGACCCCAGGGATCATTTTCCCCCACTTTTCTTTTAGTTTGTGTAGTAAGTAAATACGGCACATTCTGTCTCACATAACACATGTATGTTCTTATTCACTAAGAAACTAGTCTACTTCTGAGCAACATAACAACAGACTCGTGGACTAGTCGCTCCTGTGTTACCAGCTGGACACACAACACCTACCTTGGGCCTAAAGAGCTCCATGACCGCGATCTTGCCGTACATGCCCACTTCCTTGACAGGCCTGAGCCCCTCTGCTGTGACAACATAGATCTCCAACCGTGTGTTTTTAGCTATGAGCAAATTCAGGTCCTCCGCAGAGGTGAAGTGGCCTGTAAACACATTTACAATATTTACAATATGTTAATCAATTATTCAGAGGAGAAAACAATGACTGAGAAAGGTGGACAAATATAATCAACAAATTACTTAATGAATAATTAATTATTTACATTAATTGTCATTTATCATCAGGTAAAAAGTGACTCAACATAATGAATCAATGATCAAATATCAAAATAGTTATAGCAATTAATTCTCTGTCATTCAACTAATCGATCAACGTATATAGTACCACATAGTTTTTTGACGGCAAATTATTGGGCTTGGATGACAAATAGGCACATTTCTTAGACATTTTAACAATTATTCAGCCAATTAAAAAAATTAATTAAACATTCAATAATGAAGCCAATAATGAAGTAAAATCTGTGTACTGTCTGTCTGTAAAGTCGCATAACTTCATGTATCTGACACATCCACCTCTAGATAAAAGGAAACGTTTGCAAACTTTCATTTAAAGAGGTTTTTTCCTGCATAAAAGCATAAAAATTTCCTCTTTGTGTTTCCCTGTTGAGCTGCAGCAGAAGCGTATTAACATAAAGAGGGACTTTGGCACTAAAAAGACTGCAAGGTTGATTTAAATTACCTTCAGATAAACCTTCATACAGAAGAAGGATTGTGCATTTTGGCCTCCATCACCAACATTGTAAGTGCATTATGAAGGGATATTTTAATGCTAGTATGAACAGGAGGGATGATTACAGCAAGAAAAAAAACACATATTTCAATGTTCATTTGTGCACCTGATTGTTATTTTAACAATTTTTACAGACTTGAATATTATGAACACGTCCTTTAATGTTATATTGGGGTAAAATGTGTGTTAAATGCATGGGCTATGAGATAATTCAATGCTTTGATACCAAAGTGTTGGTTTCATTATCAACTTGCCATGTGTCATGAACGACGACACCAGCTTTCTTAACAGGTTTACAACGATGCACTATGAGGTAGAAAACACATATTTCCTCCATGTTTCACACAGTCTGGACTTTAATAATAATAATAATGATAATATGATGTGTCAGCTAACTTTAGAGGAGACGCATTCAGCTCTGCAATGACCAAACATTAGATGCGATAACATCTAACGTCAGATCCAAAAGAAGAACCGACGCAAGCTGCACCGGATCGTGTTTGAGGTACAACAGACATGACAAAACCCCAATAAAAGACACCCGTGTCATCAGCTGCAAACATATATTTATGTCCTTTTTAGCAGGTAAACATTTGACTTAGCATAACAAAAGCTAGCAGCTACTACAGGCCCGTCTGGAGCTCTTGACTTGTAGCGCGGGAGCTAAGCTAGCACGCAAATGTGTCATCACCGCAGGAAAGGAAAACAACGCAAACAGCGGATATTTACCTGTGATGCAGGCGTTGACTGCCGTAGGTTTCTGGGCTGTTACCACGTAGTTGTACGACATTTTTGACAACAACAAAACACAAACACCAAAAATAGTGTTTTTAGTCTCACACAAGTGGCAAAATCATTGATAATAAAAAAAAAATATATCCCGGAAGTAGTTGTTTTGCTGAGCTGAGGATCCTACGAGGTAACGGCCACAAGCGCGCGGTGAGCCGGGGACACAGCGCCCCCTCTGTCGCGGAGGACCAGAGCAGAGATCATCAATAGTAACATCAAAATAACCGGTAGAATTGATTATGTGGAATGTAACTAAGAACATTTACTTGAGTAATGTGATAAAGTACAAATCCGAGGTACTTTATTTGAGTATTTCTATTTTATACAACTTTATACGTACACTCCACTACATGTCAGAGGAAAATATTGTATGTTTACTCCACTACATTTGTCCAACAGCCTTAGTTACTTTTCGAATTACAATTTTTCATACCCTTCCTGTCCAGTGAAAACAACACACACATTAGGGGGATATGAAGAGGAAGTTTAGCTTTACCATGGAGGTGCGAGTTAGTTGTGGGCTTTTTTAGCCTATATTTGTTATATAGATTTAAAGCTTTAGATTGTCTTTTTTAAATACAAAACTAGATATTTCAGATTTCACTTGAACGCACCATGTGTTGCACCGCTGCCATGGAAACGGGACTCAGCTCTTGCTAAAGCACAAAACAGAAAAGCGATTATTTAACTGTTAGTCGATAATTTATGTACACAATGGAGATGTGTGAAAACACAGCAGAAAAAAACGTGGCTATAAAAATAACTGTCATTCGTGGAACCAACCTGGTAAGATAGTTTAACGGCTAGCTAACAAAAAAGTGACGCTAACTTAAATGAGGCAAACTGCCAACAGAAATGTAGGCTACTAACCGCTATCTTAAATGATAGTTTAACAACAGTCAGGTGCCCATATGACACACTGAAAGAAGTTTTGTTTGCTGTTATCATTCCTCCTGTTACTGGTCCCTTTCAAATGTGCTTTCAATGTTTCATTTAGTGCAAAAATGCATCTAAAAGTTAATCTGAGGTAAGTGCAAGTGCCACATTTACAGTCTTTTTTAATATAAAATTGATTTGTGCTACCTTTAGCCAAGCTAAGGTCCCATAAGGGTTTGACAGCATATCAATAGCCCAGTACTTAGAATTAAATGACTTGGACCAGCATCTGGAGCAAATAAAAAAAACCAGAAGCCAAAGCTGTAAGACTAAATGAGGCTGATAAGATGTGTAGATGATAGCGTCCATACATCTAATGTTAAATATACCGTTTCTCTTCTTCCAGCAAGGAAAAAAGGCAGAGTTTCAGAGTTTTGTTCAGGTGGAGGTGGATGGTTCGGTATTGGGAACGTCAGACAAGAAGCAGGCTGATCCTGAGGGGCAGCATGTGGACTACGACTTCACCTGCAGCTTCCACTGCTCCAGTGATGCTCTGGCTCTCAGTGATATCGCCCATAAACTTGTCATAAGTAAGCTGAGTTAGAAGATGTTTTGTCTTCTGATATCTGACAGCTGAGTCTCTGACATAGAGCTTGACTTTTCTTTCATATTTCCATTCTGTCCATCAGTTTCTCATTCTCCTCAGGTGATCATCTATCACATCTACAGAAAATTGCACAAATACTACAATTATGGAAAATACTTTGATTCAAGTTTTTGGATGCCATGAATAACTGGAAGCACTTTAATTGGCTCTAGTCCTGCTTTTTTAAACAATTTATTAACATCATGACTCACCCAGCAGCACAGCAGAAATCAAAACAACACTGACTCAAAACCTTTAATGAAGAGTTGTATAACACTGGCTGTTTACATTTATCATTGTTGTTAGATTTCAGAGGAAGCCCTCAGTTTTCACAGATCTGTCTGGTTTTGTTGTGGTCAGTGACTGTGACAGAGTTCCTGCCTGAGGAGAAGAAAGCGGAGGCGAAGTCAGTGGTGCTTGGCCAAGCTGTTGTCGACCTGCTGCCACTGTTGCAAGGTACAGCTATGCCTTTTAGAACATCCAACAACTGAGATTTACCAGATTATTAGCACCAAAAAATAGAGTGATGGCAAAATCAATCAGTATCTTAATGTCTTTTTTTTCTTCCATCTTCAGGTCAGTGCAGATTCTCATCGACAGTCCCACTAAATTCCTTCCCAGCCATCGGGTCCTCCCAGGACTTCAGCAGTAAGGTTGGTTGGCTAATGACTCTAATGATCACTGCTGTTAGTTTACAGACATATTGATAAGATCATTGTATATGCGTGAGTTAATTGCTAGTGAGATAAGCTGGTGCTATTATTTTTTTACTTATCAAACTCACCTATGTTACTGTCTGTCTCTCTCACACACACACAGTTTTACTATTTATTTACTTTTCATCCAGCGGAGCAGTTTGATAGAAACGTCATCAACACGCCTACTCGCTCAGTGTGAATTCTCAATCAGACATCACATGGACTTTGTACAAGGGAGCTGGCAGATTAGTCTGTTTGATGTCCGGTCCGACTCATTCAGACGTTTGGACATTTGCACGACTTCAGGGTTGCAGTGCATCTGTGATAGGCCTTACGTGTCAAATACATATTCTGAATTTTAATTTTGAGTTATGTCTTCTGACTAAAAAGCATTTTAATTATACCCAGTGACCTTTACCACAATTCTTGCTTTTCTCTATACCTAACTAATGATCAATAAAGGAAAAATACTGTAAAAATGTCAAATTCAGAAATGTGAACTGATTCACACCATTATTACTGAAGTAACAAATGGAGGTGTTATTATTATTATTTCATCAGGCTTTGATTGCTCCTTTTCCCTGAACACGAATGTAGAAACGTTTTTGCTGCTATGAGAGGTGAAATGTGGTTGAATTTTAGGTTGGGCAATATGACAATATTGCTTGAAGTTGCTTGAATATTGCTGGATGTATTAGCATTATGGGCATCATCATCTCAGTATATATTTCTATAGCAAAACAATATGATATACAGTTTAATTCATTGTATATCACCACCCCAAGTAAGGTTAGTTGGAGTTAATGGATGAGCCTCCTCTATCTGTGAATGTTCTACAATCACAGAGCAGCCTGAATATGGAGACAGCAGTCGGGTCCAGACAGAGGCAGGTGGCCAGACAAGTCATTTTAAAGTGGAAAAGCAAGGTAATCCCATCTGAACTCACTAGGTTCCAGTTTGGGTGAATATCAAACCTGCAACATGACACAGTTGCTCACAGTCAACAACAGTTCATTTTATTCAAGCCATATGAACATTTGGCATATGAGGGCCGCACATTATGAAAATAACTGTGAAGAAACTGTTTCCCGCTCCCTCACTCCTACTTCAAATCACCCAGGTCAATAAAACTTAACTGGGATGCACTGTTCTGTCACTGTGGTGAGAAAAAGTTATTTTATTTACTTATCGTCCTCTAGTTTGAGTGGTGTAAACTAACACAGTTGACCAATAACAGCCAGGTATTTATATTCACATTCAAACCTCATCATGTTTTGTGAAGGTATAACTACAGGTCGTGCAAGTTAGAGTATAGAAATCTTTTTTTCTTACAAACAACATTATGGTAACAATTGTTGTGTCATGTTCATAAAAACAGCAGCACAAGATAAAAAATTATTATAATCAAACTTGTGTACAATAAAATGGAACTTGAATAATCCACTATGGAAAAAAAAATCTAAATTAGTTGAAGGTATAGGAATAACATTATTTCTTAAGACAATATCAGTGTTTTCTGGACATTATTGTCCAGAAGTGGTAAAGAAGGCTTCTGGATCACAACAAGGCTATGGTAATTGGAAAGCTTTACTCATTATGTCTGGCGGTGAACAACACAGCTAATTATTTTTAATCTGAAACACCCTGCTTTACATTCCTGTCAGCAGTTTCAACACTGTGTGTCAAAACTAAAAATTGAACCTTTCGCACTTCTGATACCCCACAGGTTTTGGAGAAACACTCAAAGCCTCAGGTAAGTAAACTCAAATATTAACAATTGCATTTACAAAAATTCAAACAGTTTAAAAAGAAACCTGAATATTTTATCTCCTTCAAAAGCCGACACTGGACGTGTGTGTCAGCGTGTCGCATCCATTGCTGTCTGAGCCTGAACTCTCAGCCTCCAACCTGCTGAAGGTGACTGTGGAGACAGCCTTCTCCCTCCCTGAGTCATGGACTCTGCTGTCTGGCCCTTCTCCCACTCCATACACGTACACTGTTGCCCTGGAGGTCCCGCTTACTGCAGAGGTGACACTGTATTTTTTTATGTATCTTCTTTCAATATTTTTACTGAATAGAACCAGTCATATTCATATAATGTTCCATTTGAACCATCTTAACCCCACAAGAAAAAATACAAGTGAAATTCAGAGTTTACATTAATGCCCTCTGTTATTAAACAGGGTCATTTAGGGTCATGTAGCCAGACAATCAACCCTGATGTACCTCAAGTTTAATAATAACACGATACTTCATATAAAGGCATACTGTAGGGAAATTTCAACCCTTCATGATCTAAGTTGATCTTTCTATGGTCAAACTTCATGATGAATGGATCTTAACACTGTTCCTCTGACTCACAGAAAGATCAGATGCTGGTGTTTTGTGAAGGGCAGCTGAAGGCAGGGGGACAGATGGAAGACAATGGCCGACAGAAGAAGAGGCCTCATCAAGCCCTGTTGGTCCCGGGGAACCACTTCTTGCCTGAAGCCTTTTTTCAGGCAGAGCCCATTGAGCAGGAGCACGGCGAGCTAACTGACTTAGAGGTACCTGCACTGGTAGACTTTACTTTATGGCACATAAAAGTGCCTGAATAACATTCAAAATAGGAAGTAAATCACCTTTATTGGCATAAGTAATACTGTAGAAGACAGATAAACAGTACCACAGCATGGAAGCAGGTTTAGTTTGATGATCAGTGGCAAGGTTGAAGGTTTTAATGTTCCTGCAGGACCTCGAGTTTCGTAATGAAGCGGAGACCATGAAGAGTAGAGTGAGCTGGGACACAGAGATGTGCTGTTTTCTGGATGAAAGTGGAACTGCGAGGTCAGCATTACACGCAACTCACTCCTTCACTTCACCTATTAGTTATAAATATTAAGAGCTTTATTCTAGACAGGTAAATTCAGGATTAGGTCATTGGGGCTTTTAAGGAAATTTCATTTTTAAAGCAGAATGTACTTGATAACTGGGATGGAAACCAGAAAATCACGGAAAGGTAAATTTATCCTATTGCTGACTTTAACTCAGGTCAGGTTTAACTTATGACTCTGTGGCCTGTATAACAGGTTCACTGCTTGAAATAAAACATCAAAGCCCTGTCAGAGCCACAAATAACATATAAGAAAAACAACAGCGAAAAAATGTGAATCAATGTTGACTGTACTTTCAGGCTGCGTCAGAGGATCACTGAGAGCAGACTGTGGCCGGTGGAGATCATGAGGTCGTTGGCTCCTCTGGGAAAAACAGCGGAAACTACCAAGCTGGTGAAGCACCTTTGTTCTCATAGGATATGTTCAGCTTTATTTTGAACAACACTCACAATCATTTCAGGCAAAATTGCATTCAGTTTAGCTGAACCTAAAGTGATACTAGAGTCTGAATATTGTGGTTTGACATCAAGAAGCAAAATTCGATGACAGACCAGATAATTCATCTAGTCGGTGGTAGAAAGTGTTCATGTGACGTATGTATGTGTGTGTGAAGCAAGCAGAGGAGGACCCACAGATCCCCTTTCATGGTGTGGCGTTCGTGGACATGCGGCGGTTGCTGTATCCTGGAGTTACCCGCATCCGAGGAGCATACAGCATTCATCCCTTCTCCGAAACTGAGTTGCTGAACAAGGTCAAGGAACTACACATATTAAAACTTTTGAATACATTCAGTTTTTATGTTCATTTATTTATGTTCGGGATTTATTAAGTATCTTAATATCTACCAGGAATAGAGCCTACACAGCACTGTTGTGTGATATATGAATAAAGACTTGACTTAAGATCTGTGTCTACTAAATTCAAAGGCCAAGCGGAGTGTCAGTGTGTTAAAGGAACAAGCCAAAGCTGCAGCCAGCCAGGTCAAAGCTCGAGCCGGCTCGGCTGCAGGCTCCTACAAAGCAAGAGCAGGAAAGGCCTTGGACGGAAGCAACAAGGCAGCCAAGGATTCCAGGGAATCAGCCAAAAAGGTCAGCATGGTCCTGATGGACAGACATAAAAGAAGCCCTTGAAAGCTTTTGAGCTTTCCAACTAGAGCAGAAAGGAGTGGTTGATATTTTATTTTACTGTTCATACATATTATTTTAAGATTTCAGGAGTGGAAGGGGCAGCCTGTGAGATGGAAGTCCTTAAATTAGGTGTACATGTTGTGTGTGGGAAGCTTGGACTATAATATTACCTGTTTCCATTTTGTCAGCAACCTGGCAATCACAACAGGACGGCTGTGGCTAACAGCGTGTCCGACGGCGTGACAGAACCTGAACCACACATCAATACAGAGGGAAATGTAAGCATCACAACTCCATAAACTTCTGTCAATCACAAACACATTATATTTTAACAATGGTTACGGATTAGTGCACCACTGCGCTACAGGATTTAACAACTGAACATCCTCTATACTGTAACAGACTGTAAATATATATCCAACTAATATGCTTCCTGTTAAACTAGATTTTAGAAAGCTCTGAGAATGCAATAATGACACTTCGTTCCCCTTAATGACAGATGTATGTGGAGTCCAGAACATACATTATTATTGAAATTGCCTTGGAGAAACCACTAGTGCCTAAAACATCTCCAGAAGAGCTGGCCACAAGGTAACGTGATTTACTAATTCAGGTTTGACCAGGGTCTGTTGGTTATTCTGTCATGCTGGATTGTGGCCGTGAGCCATGAAAGAAATATAATTTATGAAGTGTGTTTCCTGCAGGGTAAAGGCACTGATCCCTCCCAGACTTCCACTTCCAGCGGGTCCTAGTAGAGCAGAAAAAGTACAACACAGACAAAAATATATATACATACATGCACATATACAGTATATACATACAAACACGCACACATCAGTATCACTGTTGAACTCTCTCCACTGGTGTGTGTCCTTGCAGGCAGTGCAGGGCTTCCACAGGCAGGTAGGCAATGTGGTGGCCCATGTCTCCGACCAGTATGAGGAATTGTTTGGAGCAAAATGCAAGCCACCTGAAGACTGCAGCCGGGAGCAAATGAAGGCTCAGCTGATGGGAGCGCTTAATGTCTCTGGGAGATATTTTGCCTTCAAAGAACAGATGAAGGTCAGGACAACTGCTCAAATCCCGGGTAGATTCATAAAACTTGCAAGAACCCTGAAACTATTTCACCAGATGAACATGTGTGTGTGTGTGTTTCTGTTGTGTAGCATGCGGTGGTGAGGATTGTGCGTGACAAGATGCAGCAGACAGAGCCTTTCACTGAGCCTCAGGATCTGCAGGCTTTTGTCAGCAAACTATATGTCTACCTGGTGGATGAGATGCACTTAGCTATGAACAAGGTGGGTACGCACATATCTGCACACACAGTGGGGCGGCTTTGGTTCAAGAGGTAGAGCAGGATGTCCACTAATCAGAAGGTCAGTGGTTCAATCCTCGCCTCCTCTTGTCCACATGTTGAAGTTTTATGTTAATTTGTATCCTCTGTTTCCTCATCAGATTCATTCAGATGACGTTGATGACGACTCTCCAGATGAGATCCATTTGTGTGCTTCGCAGCTCAGACATTTTGCTAAAGAGGCTCAGTTAACTAGCGATTATCAGCAGGCTGCTCAGTACTACCAGGAGGTACAATAAACATCTGCTCTTCATTCAAAAGAAATATAATGTTGCAGCAGTGATAATGACAATGTTATAGTAAAATAACAAAGTGGCTGATAAATTTTGTATTCGTTGTCCTCCAGCTGGTGGTGAGACATCCGTGTGAGCCCTCCCACAAGTATGAGTGGGGAACCCTCTACATGCTGACCGGAGACTACATGAAAGCTAAAGAGTGTTTCCATGACGCTGTGTCCATTCAGCAGGCCCACCGGCCAAGGTCAGAAAAAACCCAGACGCAGTAACAACACAATATATTAAAGAATAACAAAGATTGATTACAGCCACACTGGCTTTGGATCTGAGAGCAGCTGGAAGTGTTGATATCTTTAAACAGAAACTGAAAAGGTACCTCTGTAGCCTGAATGATTTATAGACATTTTAAATCGTTTTAGTTTTTATTAGTTTTTTAATCTATTTTTATTTCTCGTGTTCATTAGTCACATATTGTTTTACTGTTTATTGTCTGCATTTGCTGTCTTATTATTTTCTTGGCAACCTGTATGAAAGGTTTGATTGATTGATTATTTATCTATCATTAAGAGCAAAATTACCTTCAGATGCTATAAAACAATAAATACGATTAATAAATCATTACAATAGATACAAATAGGATAAAATAAAGTCAACCCTGGGAAGGTAAGTGGGGAACTAGACCATGTTATGTAATTAAAATACAAAAAAAAAAACCTACATAAAACGTGTACTTGCAATAAAAGTGTCCCAGGGCTGACTGGGCTGGTAGAAACACGATTGGCAAATACATGATTTAAACTGCCAACACTATACTTAAATTACTCAGTTTAACAAGCAACAAACTTAGAATCCCTCAATCAATTATCATTTTTCTCAAGAGCAGCGGAGCCTCAGCCTTGTTTGCTCTGGAAACTCTGACAGTCTCTTGTTAGAAACATCGACTTGGCTCCTGATTGCTTATTTGCGGTTCGCAGGCAGACCCTGGAGAGAGCAAGTGATCAGTATTACAGTGCAGGTATCCACAAGGCATAAAACATTGTACTCTCTGCAGCAATAACAACCTTAATGGTCACATTTTCTAACTCACTGACTTTGCTGTTCTTCACCTGCATTTGCCATTCCTTATTGTCTATAACTAGAAATATCAAATCAATTGTCATTTTGGAAATTTGATACTGTATGAAAGTGTACATTTCACTGCACACCAAAGGAACAGGTGGAAGCAGAGGCCACCCTGACTGATCATCAGAAGGTTATGGTCATCAGACAGCTGAAAAAATCCTAGGCCTAAATGTGAACTGACCTGTATAGTTGTATCTTCCTCTTTCTCCAGTTTGATGATGTGTGGGGTCCTAGCAGTGATGTTTGAACGTTTTGACGAGGCTGAGACCTTCCTGGAGCGAGCCACCAGCATAGAGCCGCCCAGCGTGGTGGCCTGGACACTGCTGGGTGAGGACAGCTGTTTAACCTGCTGCTACTGCTGACACTAATATTTTTAATCTGACGTCAACCAATCATTGGTGTCTAACTGTAATGTGATGAAGGCTCCTGTGAGGTTATAGCCACTCAATGTGCGTTTTATTAGTTAAATTGTTCAGGATTCAACCCCTAAAAGTCCCTGAACAGTAAAACAGGAGAGATGTATGCTAGAAAAATCTAATTTCCCATTTCTGCATCTGCTTTCCAGGTTTGGTCCAGGAGAGCCAGAACAAAGCCACCCTGGCTGAAAGGGCCTTCCTGGAGGCCAGAAATCAGCTGAGGTCAGACGTAGCAAAGAGGCAAACACAGAAGGAAGAGAAGAAAACTAAAAAGAAGGACCAGCACGAGGAAGAGGAGACAGCTGCAGCTGCATGCAGGTCTAACATTAAGCAAGGTAAGACACAGCGAGAGAAGCATTTATAACATATAGGAGTATATCATTTATAACATAGCAGTAAATCAAGTTGGCACCCTAACAGCAGGTATACTTACAGGAATTCATAAAATACATTCAATACATAGAGGTCCAAGAAATAGCCTTGTGTAAAAGTCAAATATGACATAACCATATGTCATGAATGTAGTCTATGACAAAATACAATACTGTCATCATGAAACAAAATAGCCAAAACTTAATTCACACTGTACAAAAGCTTTCCTATGGGCCTTAACTAATGATGAGTCATAACACATTTAAAAAAACAGCATAGCGCAGCAGCCTTAAGTGAGCAGTGAGAAGATGTCTCATCAGTGCACTCTTCTCTGCAATCCTGTCAATTATTCCATTAGTGTCCAAAGCCATTAGCCATTTTTATGTAGACATAAGCATGAATGAAAAGCTATCTAGCATAGTTAAGATGCTTATGGTGACAAAAGAACTACTTGAAAATAAGACATGTCTTATCTCTCCTGTCTTTCTTGCATGCATTGAAGGCCTGTGGCAGTGTAACCTATCAATATTCCCATCTCATTCCCCCAGACTCAGAGTGTGGAGACCAGGACTCAGTGGTATGCGGAGAGCCTCCAGCACAAAATCTCAGTCCCAGATCAGTCTATACAGAGACGGTTCAGTTCCTGCTGCAAAACAATGCCCTGCAGGTAAAGACATACATCACAGCTAGTGGTTTACCAAGCTGACCAAATACTGTATGAAAAAAAAAACTAATAAAAACTTCAGTACTGCCGGGGCGTCATTTTGTGACTCTGTGTCCAGTGAGTCAAAGGAGCAAAATTTTGTTGTTGCTCCAACACCTGAAAAATAACAGTTGGCTGTAAAAAGAAAAAAAAAGAAATCCATATATTCTGGAAATCTTGAATGTCTACATCTAAATCTGACATTGACAGCAGTAATGTTCCAACAAAAATTAAATTAAATAGGAGCTAACTCTGTTTTCCTGTTGTCAGATGGCAGAACTTGCTCTGTCCCAGGAACTGCTGAGTTCGGACGGCGGTCGCAGTGCCTCCTACCTCCTTAATCTGGCCCATTTGCAGTTGCTCAGAGGTGACTATTGCAGTGCCACTGCCAGCCTCAGGGAGGCACTATTTCACAGAGACCAGGTAATCACAATCTGACAACATGAGCAAGGACGGGGTGGAAAATGTCACATAAGTTTATGTTATTAACACTGTCCTGAAAAGGCTGAATCGTTCTTTTGCCTGGATGTAGATAAACAATTGATTTCAGTGAAAAATCTTTGGCTCTTTTTACTATTGTTACTGTCAACATGACCTGACTACACAGCAGTAGCAAAATGAGCACCAATAAACTGTCTGATCTGAAGCCTGACCTGAAGTGTTTTGATCAGGATGTAAACGCGTGGGCTCTGA
The DNA here is from genome assembly GCA_036937835.1 of Pampus argenteus. Classification (NCBI taxonomy): domain Eukaryota; kingdom Metazoa; phylum Chordata; class Actinopteri; order Scombriformes; family Stromateidae; genus Pampus; species Pampus argenteus. The sequence goes on from CM072862.1 coordinate 23,289,070, forward strand.
ACGGTCACTGTCACTATCTGCGCGGGGAGTTCACTGAGGCCCAGGAGAGCTATGAGTGGAGCCTGAACTTCTCACATCAGCCATCAGACTCTCACCTTGTTGTCCTTCGCCTGGGATCCATCTACCTCCAGGAGGGGAAGGTCAGATATAATCAGATATAATCAGACAGCAGGGAAGCTTGTCTGATCTGACAGTTTGCTGTCCAACTACTGATGAGTCAGAGAAGGAGATTTTACCAGGAAAGGCTAAAAACTAGTCGTTCTTCATTTTTTACCAGCCATACATCTTTAAAAAATGAATAGAAAGTGCAAAATACTTTAATGAACCATTCTAGTATCAGAACATTTATTTCTATTATGTTGCTGTTTGTGAATGTGTTTAACTGTGCGGGCAGAGACTTAATTTACGTTGAAGACATGATTCTATTTGTAAACCAAATGTACAAATATGTATGAAGTCACTTACTCATACAGTGTAACTAAATGTCTCCTTTTTTCACCGTTTACTTTCAGTTTGAGCAAGCCAAAGTTGTGTATCTGCAGGCCTGTGAGCAGGCTCCATCCTGCCTGACCTGGCTGGGCCTGGGCATCGCCTGTTACCGGGTAAATCTCCCCTTCCTCCCTCACACAATGACTGAAATGATGCTTCAAAAGGCTCCAAAGCGCTTAGTTACACACTGTATCTTGATCATTTAACACATGTAGACAAAAACATGACATTGTGGTCTTAAGGGCAAATGACTTTGGCTCTGGGGCTACCTTGCTATATATCAAGGCAGCAGTGGAGTTGTTGGGAGCCATGTTTTTCATTTACTCTGGAAGGAAATGAGCCGTGGTTGTGTTTGTGTCTGTGTAGCTGGAGGAGCTGTGCGTAGCTGAGGAAGCTTTGACTGAGGCCAACCATTTGAACAACCAGAATGCAGAAGTGTGGGCTTACCTGTCTCTGATCTGCCTCAGGGTGAGTGATGACGGCGCTCTGAAAGCACACCGCCTGTGCCCCAGTTCAGGCTCGGCCTCCTCTGAAGACTGTCCCATAACAAAGAACCCAAACAATGTGGTATAGAAATAAAGCCCTCTTTTACCCAAATATAGGGGACACAGAAGATGCATCCTGTGACCTTCAGTATACCACAATCCATCACCCACAAATCACATGACCTTGTCATATTCACCAGGTATTTGTTGTAGTGACACCCGACTCATTTGGAAAGGAAAAGCAGATTCATCTAAACCTTCAGATCCAGTGGAGACACACACACACCTTTGTACCGTATGTCATGTCCTTCCAGGAATACAGTCCCTGAACTGGGACATAGTTAAACAAAGATTCACTGTCTACAACTGGATTTTCCCAGCCAGTCCACGGGCTCCTAAACTACCCACCTGATAACAATTTTTATTTATCCCTTTATGTTTTCAGTCTGGCAGACAGGAGGAAGCAGAGCAGTTTTATAAATACGCCACAAAGGTGAGTTGGACTAATGTTAATATTATATCAGTCATTTATATTTTGTTAATTGTTGATAATGCTGTGAAATCTATGTGTGAAAACATTTTTAAATGACAAGATAAACCTATCACAGTTTAAATTGTTTCTAAGTTAAACATAAAACTCCAAAACAAAACTGTTTGGTTTTTCCTTAAGTCAAATGTGTTATTTATAGAAATTCTTGCTTATTTTTGAATGTTTATATTACAGTGCCCTGTCTCGAAATAAAATTAAAATCTAGCCATCTGTATTTTGTAACATGTTCATTTGACTATGACTATTTGAATATGTCTATCAACTAAGATTTATTTCATTAAGTCACATTTCTGTTTTTATGCAACAAACTTAAACTCCTGTCTGACAAAAAAAAAAAAAATTTTCTTGGTATACAGTTCAACTTGCAGAAGAATTTGCTCCTCGAGGAGTTCAAAGAGCTGCAGGATCAGGTCCGCTTCAGTCATCTGGTGTCGTGTTTTGGCTCAAGCTCCGACGCAGGGATTTAAATCCTATGAGCAAGTACATTTCATACATACACACGTGGTGTCTAAATGGCAGATCTTTAAAATATTCTGTTTAAACTGCATGTTCAGAGTTGTACTGGTATGCTGTAATTGAATTTTAAGCATGTATATGTATTAAATGCTTTATTGTGAAAAAGTAACACAGCCAACTCCAATCATCATGAATTGAATCTGATTTCACAGACAGTAGAGACAAAGTTAAACTCTTCAATATCAACATTACAAATAAACTCAAAGCAACACAAATAGTCTAAATGTATATAAAACAACTGCAATAAAGCCATTAAAAATGTACAGCATCAACACATGAAAAGAAAAAGGTCATGTGGTGACTGGTATCAGCAGATAATCAATAATCATTATCTCCCTTCTCATGTCCCAACTGAAACATTCAGACCTTCATAATAACAGTCCTCAAAATCAACGACAGCCTGAAAAGACCCTCCGGCCTCATCGTTATAAACACCCTACCAGATTTTGGCACAATCCTCCCCTCATGGAAAGGAAGTTTTATGTATTTTATGAAGTATTGTTTTTTGGCCACAATTGCTGTTAAACAGATGTATAATACCTGCGTGACATAACATTTCTTATACAAATACATCAGCAATGCATCAGTTTTAATTGAAGAAAGTAGCGCTGTGTTATTATGCACTTCAAATAAATTGCCAGCACCCTTAAATTGTATTGACTAAACTTTACAAACAAGCCGATTTTTACCATTTGTACCAATTGTAGAGTATATATTTTGAAACACACTCTGAATGTCGAACATATTCACTTTCCATCGGGGCAGTTTTTATCGTGCCGTGTCCCACGTTAGTTCTCTGTTGCTGAACCTTTTCAGTGAGATCACTGTCTGACTTGAGCAAAGACCTCTCGCAGCCACGGTGAATCCTCATAGAGGCGAGGGTCACCAAGATACTCTGAGGTCCTCTTGTAGAAGTAGTAGTACAACACAGATGCTGTGAACAGAAAAAATATATACAAAACACTTACACGTACAGAAAATACACTTCTGTCTCTTTAAGGATGTTTAGATTGGGAGAAAAAGATTTACTTGTTAGTTTTACTTGAGTTGGAATAGATACGTACTGATGTCTCAGGAATCACTTTAATTTGTTTGTGTCTTTTAATGTATTTTCCGTCCCATACCTAATGTACTTGATAAATACTCTGCTTACTCTCGCTTTGAATAAGCAATCAGCGGCACAATAAACCAATCCAGCAAATAAAAAACAAATTAAACATTCACATCATTCAGACATTTATGAAATATCTAATGATCAGCTTAGTTGTGCTGCTATAAAAATTTAAATTATTATTATTATTACAACATATCACATATTGCTTTACGTTATTGCCAACTTTTTCATCCTTGCATGCAACAACATTATTATTAACGTAAATTATATTGTCATTAAAATACTTAAAATTGGTTTAGTAATCCATCACACTGAATAACGTCTGTTGTTGTGAAGCTGAAATGCAGTGTAGACTTTTTGAGATTAATCTCTATTACAGTGATAACTTCACATTTACATAGTTTATGGGTAATTTTCAAGTGAGTAGGTCCTGTGTTATTACTTTGTGCAAGGGTTAGGTTACTTGAGGGGAGATAATATGTGTATATGGATGTGTTTGCCAGCATTATAGAATGATCAAAGTACCACTCAGCCCACCAGAGTTTATAGTGTCTTTATGTAGGAGTTTCAGAGTGAAAGAGACGTATAAACCGCTGATGCAACGCTGAGTCACACACTGAGGATAAGTTTGAGCAGCAGACAAAACAGAGACACAAATGAAACAGTACGTTCTCACTTAATAAGGGTTCCCCTGCAGAGAACAACGACTAGACAATTAATCCTTTTAATCCACTTATGAGCTTATATGTATTAAAATCACCCACATGGCAATGTGAGATCACTACCTGGAACCTGTTGGTGAAGAGAAAACCACTAAAACTAAAAGAAAAACTCAGTCAGTGACCTTCATGAGAGGATTAGAAACAGCGTGATAATCACACTGAACTGCTGTGTCAATCTGTTTATATTGCTGAAAATAATCTGATATGTGGACACCGATCGAGAGATCTGGAACCTCAGCTCAACAGGAGCCTACAGGTGCGAGTTAAAAGGAAAATGAAGAAGGTGGAGGACAATAGTACAGCTGTACTTAGTCCTGATTTAAGATAGCATGTGAATAGAATAAAAATATGAATATACATTGATACAACTCCCTTTTTATATAACATTACATAACATTTTTATCAAGACAATAAATAATTTTTTGGCTTTTGTGTTTAGTTTAGACAAAAACATAAATAAATGCATTTGCTTGGCATCAAAGAGAAAGTTATCTCACCAGTTCTTTGAAACACAAACAGCACCTGAAGGCCATCTGTCCAAATGAATCTGTTGGTATTCAGCCAGCGCAGATTCTGGAAAGATTATAAAGAAAACATCAATGGTCACTTTGATGCTTTATATCTATGCCCAATTTCCTCCTTAAAAACCAGACTGATGGGAAAATTGAACATGATGTGATGTCTGAAAGACTGAGACAAACATATTTCTGTCCAAACAAGATATGAGAAATTCAAAATATTTGGCTGACAAATCTTCCCAATGTCATATTGTTGTTTTATTAGTCACATTTAAACCTAATTGTATTAAATTGGTGGGATTACCCATTTAGTTCATAAATATAGTACAAATGTGTTTTTAAAAATGTCCAGTCTATTTTGATGCGTATGCTAAAGAAACAAAATAACACACATAGAAACAGATCTCTTTTTTCTTTTTTTTTACTGTATTTCTGCTCATTTGTGTATTTACATACCATAAGCCAGGAATGGAGTATGATACTGAAGGTCAAATAGAGAGCAGAGAGCATTAGCAGAGCTCTAAATCGCTCCAGCAATATGGCGACCAGGCCAACCTGGAACACGAACGTGTTAAACAGCATCAACAGAATGATGATCAGGTTAAACAGGATGGCAATGTCCTGGATTCTGCCACGAAAAGACAAAAAAGGAAGGAGGAATGTGTAAGCAGCAGACAGAGACAGGACGGTTACATGACCAGCTTAATGTCTGAGGATAGTGCTGTTTAATTTCACTCATCCTAAATGACTAAAGCGTACTATTTCTAGCTCAAAGCGGTTTTCCCCTTTGTGCCGAACACAATGTTTGGTTGCAGAAATGTGGAGAAACTCCTGCTTACATGAAAAGTATCAACTGGACAGCTGGCTCGGCCCTCAGCAGCTCACTGAAGGAGTTGACAAACAGGTCAAAGGAGAGCAGGCTGAGCTGAATTAGTAACACCAGGGAGTAGTTGCTGGTGTGAAGCGTCTCCGGCCCGAAGGCTGGACGCCCGGGCGGATTGTGGTGGTTCCACGATGGATCCAAGGCTGCACTGCGCTTGCACACACGCTACATAGAAACATGAATCCACACACGACAGTTGTGACTGTCTGGAGGGGCTCACCGAGACACTCAGCTGCTTCCTGTGTCCACTTTGATTGTCCAAACTCAGGTTCAGTCTGAAGGCTACAATATTAAGGTTCCATTTTCTGTTTTTAAAATGAATCCTGTTTATTTGGAAAAGACTGAAGTCCTTTCAGAATGGGAAATGGATGCAGGTTGCAGGATGAGCTGTCTGGAAATTAGTGACGGCAACATGTCAAGACTGTTGAGTTTTACAGCTTCAGCATAAACAGATGTGGTAGTGCAGGACAGGACAGTCTGTTGTGTGGTTAAAAAGCCTCTCCGGTTTTATTGAATCTTCATATTAAAACTGGTGAGACATCAGCACCCAGAGTAAATCCAGCAGAGAGTCTGGGGAATAATACAGGAGAGACATATTAGTATTCTGGAGGAACATCATGCTGCAAAATGTATTTACTGTATAATGAAAACATCATTCTGCTACGGCAGCATTTCACTTCAGTGTCTTCATGATATTCTGAGATATATTCTCCTTATTACCAGATAACAAAGGATTCAAACATATCACTTGTTATCATATCATATCTTGTTATAGACGTAACTTATTAAAACAAATGATATCTAATGTTATATATATGTTATATAATTACAACATGATAAGTCAGTAAGTTGTTACAACAAGAAACCTCCATATGTCATTAAAACAAGAAAAACATTCACGTCTGTACCTTTTAATGTAGACTTTGTGTCTTACATTAAAATTATTTGATATGTTGTAATAATGAGAAAATGTCTAAATTTATAAAATATACTTTAACATGAAAAGTTTCATGAAAAGTAAACTGAACAAATATGTTGTTGTTGACATGAAACAGTCCTGAACTTTATCTAGTATACAGTATAAGTATAGAAACATCCTCTAAGAGGATCCTCATTCATAAATTTCAAGCTTTTTGACTTTATTAACATGTAGGACATTTTGAGAAAACTGCCTTCAGCTTCAAATATTACATTTTGACATAATAACCCTGAACACACTTATGAGATTTGGAGCTTCCAGCAGCAACAGTGACTGAAGTAACTGAAGTAATGAGTAACCTGTTCAGGAGCCAAACGTGGACTGGCATGTTGACAAGTGACTTCATTTCATACAGTATGAATACAAGCAGCATACATCAACTACAAAGAAGGAGGCTTGTTAACTTTACTAATAATCAGAATTGATCTGGTTGACAATTAAAAAACGTTGGTTCCCTGAATCTGCAACCACTCAACAGTTTTCATCTCGTTGTTTCATTGACACAGAACAGTCGTAGTAAAAGTTGTTGACAGTCGCTTCTGTCAATCATCTAGAATATAATCAATAACGCTGATTGAACAGCGGATTTGTGTTTTAGTTGCGTGATTCATAAATTTGTGATTTAGTCAAGTAATTTATACATGACTGTTTTAGTTTTAATACGTTATAAATAAGTGTTTTGATCATGTAATTCATAAATTAATGATTTAGTCAAGTAATTCACAAGTGAATGTTTTAGTCACATAATTTATAGATTTGTGATGCCGTATTAGCATGGAGAAATAGAAAACCTAAATCAAAATATCCATATATAACTTACCAAACTCCAAAGTGTCACAACAAGGCTAATCTAGGAACATTTAAACATGAAATTATTCTTCACTCTTTAAGCACCAAAGCAACGTGTTACCTCCAAAGTTCAGATCTCTCTTCAAACAACATCTTTTTTATGATGAATTTAAACGATATTCCAGAAAAGTAAAGTAAAGGAAATACAAACAGATAAGTCATCCTTTTTAACTTACCTCTCATCTGTTACCTGAAAACAGACGACGGTTTGCAGCAGAATGAGAGTAAACAGGTCCTCCTTTCACTACTGCTGCAGCCACTGGGAGTATTAGTTAAGTAGGTACTGTAAATCTTTGCCTTGGCTCATCTGGCATCTTGTGAGCACTATCCAACAGACTCCTTCACACTGACGCCAGGTGGATCCTCTTATGACCCCAAACGCACTGATGTATTTATAGCCTGGCACGGCCGTGGCAGGTGTGTGGAAGATTAGGACCGCCTGAGCGTCAAGCAGGAGACTGAATACCTACTTATTCTTGAAAGCTGTCCAACTGAGATTCTGGGTTAACAGCTCTACTGGCTCCTTAGTAAAAGCTGGATGACCAGTGTATATAAACAAAGAGAACAAAAAAATACCAGGCAAATGTGTCAGAGGTAGCTCAGTGTTTCAAATACCACACAAAGAGTCCTGCTTTTATCATTTTATAAAAATAAGTAATTGAGAAATATCAGTTTTTCCAATATATATATAGATATATAGTTCTAATTTGAAGGGTGAAAGCTGTTGTAGGTGTTATTGTGCTACCAACTTGTACTTCTTAGTACAGTCTCACCTAATCTTCTTAAGAAACGGCTTGTCGCTTTACACAGAAATTATATATCCTCCCTTTTACTATTTCTGAATATCATCCACTAGAGTCAAGCAGCCAGAGAAACACTAAACTAAACTAAACTATGCGTACCTGTGAAATGAAGGTGGATTTCAGAGGCTGAAGTAGCGTGCATCTCTCCAAAACATACATGTGGTCACAAACTACACTGTGTAACACAGATTGGCAGCTTTGCTTTTATCCCCTTAACTCTCTAGTAGACACGCACGTGATTTCTGTGGTAGGTTTTTTATACCAACACCCTATAATGGCAAAAAAAAAACACCGGCGCTACGAAAACAAAACAAAAAAGGTTTTTTACTGTGAAAGATGTGTTATTCTCTCTGGACTGGCTTTCATTACAGGTTAAGGCTGCTACCTATAAATATTAATAATGGGTTATGAATGGATGCTGTCTGAACTTTTTCAGCCACATTTCTATTCAAGATTACGGTAATGCTTCCAGGAAGGATATCTGAAGTCAAACCAGAGGAAAACCACTGGCATCTACTGGTGAGTGTACATCACTCCACATGGACCAGTGCTATACTGATAATCTGTATAGGAACAAAGGTCTATTTGTACTGTTCATTCGAGTTTTTAGATATGAACTAGTACATTTAACTCCTACTTCACACATTTACTTAAATAAATTTAAGATTAAAGATTAAACTGTGCGACTTCTTAACCGGAGTAATATTTCATTTTCTAGGATTGGAGTATTTATTCCACTTCTGCCATTAAACTTTATAATATGTGTAAATAAGCTTATAAATGCCTGCATGTAGGATTTGAAGATAAACAAACTTCACTTACTGACATATATATTTTATGCCATTGAATAAAACTGTAGTTTATTATGTTTTAAATGTGTGTAGCACCAGACAGTGTTTTGATTGTCGAGTAGGAATTTGACTCTACAAATATTATCTCATTAAATTTAAATCAACCACTATATTTCAAAACCAATATTAAACCATGATGGGAAGGTTACACGCAGAGGAGATAATAAAGTAGGCCTATAAAAACTCCACAAACATGATTTCCCAGTGGTTCTGCATATAGCTGTTACATATTATCTACAATATAGAAATAATAGCAAACCCTTTTTTTCAGCCATTATAGGCTCATTGTTGACTCATCTGTCAGCAGCTTCCTATTATTAACCAGGATACGGTGTCTCTGTCTTCAGCTTTCTGAAAAGGTTAATGTGGCGTTTATCTAAACTCAAACTGAATAGACATTTAGTTTGAAAGGTCAAATAAATAAGTTTACTTTAGTTAATCGTCAGATTTTGGTAACAGAATAATCATTTCAGTCATTTTTTCTCAACAAAAATGTCCAAATTTCACTGTTACTGTAAATGTGACTATTTGATGTCATATATATGAAAATAAACGTCAATATTTTGTGGGTTTTTTTACCTTTTGTTGAATAAAACAACTGATTTAAACATGGTAACTTGAGATTTGGGAAATTGTGATGGCATTTTTCTTTTATTGATTTAAATATTGATCAAGAAAATACTCATACACATTAATCAATAAAAAAAAAAGAATCATTAGTTTCAGCCCTTTATTACTTTCTAGGGATTAAATAAAACACATGTAAATAAATACTGTGTAAAATGCCGATGGTTATAGGTAAAAAAAAAATATTGATCAGATCATCAATATCTGAAACATTATTAATATATACATAAATCCCACTGTGTCGTTTTGTTAACCTCTCTTCTCATCCTGGAGATAAAGCATCGCCTCCGGACACACAAACAGCCAGGAAACCTGCTCGGTGTTCGGGGTGGAGTCAACCGCGACACGGCCGTCAGATTCCTGCCTGCACTTTCACTCGGCTGTCGGGGGAGACCTTTATCCAAGAAAAAAAAAGTGGAATGAAAACAGGCGACATTTAGGACTATCTTCTCCCCTTTCACACATTTCATCTGTCTGTGGATAAACACAAAGAAAGAAAGCAGCGACAGGTAAGAAAGCCGGAAGTGTCCGTATCTGGGTTACAGCTCCTGCGGCGCCGCGTAGCTCAGATACGGCAGCATTATTGTTTATTTCCCTGCTTCTAAAGTGATAACAGACGACATATTTTTAAAGCTTTAGTTGAAGGTATTGTTAACAGCCAAGTGGTGACCAGGTTATTATCGTCTCATATTGATAATATAAGTCGTACTTCACCGCAGTTTTATAACGTTAGCAGCATCAACTTTAGCGCTAGCTTAAACCGGCGATGCGGTTAAAAAAATCACAGAAGAAGAATGTTACAGTGATTTATGGTTTAATACTATTGATAAAATCACAGAAGAAGAATGTTACAGTGATTTATGGTTTAATAGTATTAATACACGGTCAGGATGAGGCTTAATGTGAGCTGAAAAGCCACAAACAGACGTTATTGATCTTCAGATGCGTTTTCAGTGTAAATGATGGAGGCCAAAATCAGTTTATTTTGTGCAGAAAATGTATTTAAAGTGTTTATCTGAGTCTCACATAAAGTCTGATTGTTTCTCTACAGTTTAGTTTTAGCTGCACATAAACTTTTAAACACATTTTCCCCTAAATAAAAAAAAATCAATGGATTTTACCCTCCATTATTTATATTGTAAATGCATTATGATCTATCTTCATATTTGATCAGTTAAAAACATTGTAGCGTCGATTAATCGATTAGTCGTTAAGTGTATAAACTATCATAAAGTGTTAAGAGTGGCAGGAGTCACATCCTGGTGTTTTTCCAGAGTTTCAGTGGGATGAATCATGAATGACCTTTCGATGTGACTCAATTCAATCAGAAAACTTAATCAAACATCCACTAAACTCACTCTGACATGACTAATAAAAAAGGTGTCTTGTTGTGAACAATGTCTTGTTTGTCCGATCAGCAGTATAAAAAACAAAACAAAGAAATTCAGTTTATTATCATTTATGACGCAGAAAAGCATCAAATAGTCACATTTAAAAGGCTGAAACTAGCAAATATTTGGCAGTTTTGCCTCCTCTTTGGATATTGATTTGGTATTTGATATCATAATTATACCAGTTATGATGATCTTTTATTTCATCCTTTTATTAAAGTTATTGCTCTAACATTGACAACTTGTAGATGATCAGAAACAGCATCATTTATCTTTTTTCTTTAATCCAACAGGCTGTAAAACACTTGGTTTGCTTACGCAGATGATGAAAACAAAGACATAAAAAAGAAGACAGCCATCAGTTTTAGCAAATAGGATTTATAATAGTCGAAAGAAAAAAAACGTTTAATAAACATGTCCTTGTCTTTCTTGACTCAGCTGCGCCTCATTCAGCACTTAAAGGGACGAGTAAGCGGCTGTCAATTAAATCTTTGTTTGAATTTAATCAACAGGAGCACGTTAAAAGAGGACAGAGTCCAGACATACAGTAACCGGCAGGGGAGGAGGAGGAGGAGGAAGAGGAGGAGGAGGAGGGTTTAAGAGTTTAAGAGGAGGGCGAGTCTGGGCTTGACTGGCAGGCTTAGTCAAGACAAAATTGTAGGGTTAAAAAAAAAAAGGGATGTGAGACGTCGGTAACAAAGATTACATGAAGGCGGCGACATCAAACGACTGGCTCCATAAATCATTCAGGCATCAGAAGTCTGACGTTATATATAATATCAGTCCAAGTTTTATTTCCACATGATTTGTGAAACACATTCTCAATGATATTCTATATACTCTTAAAAGAGAGACGCAGATTTGTAATTTCCATCCTGCGGCCGACTCAGCAGCTCCTACTTGGTGCTTAGTCATGGATCTCTCTGCTCATACATGTATTAACTCACACTGCTGATCTGATGCTCCGTCACTGTCCGCTTTATCCCTGTTTGTTTACAGTGAAAAAGGAGGTTAGATTTTATTTTTATGCTCTTTACAGTTCGATTCATCCTGATTCATCCGTCCAATAATTGTTGAGACGTTTTCTAGAGCTGTAACGATTAAATGAATAATTGATTAGTCAGTTGATGGACATTTAATCATAATCTGTAACCTTTCAAGTAAAAAACGCCAAACAGTAGCCGGTTTGAGCTTCGTCACGCAGGATAATAAAGTGCATCGAAAACTAAAGTTAAAGCACATTAATTGAGAAAATAAAAGCTTTTAGTGAATTTTAAAATTTATCAAGGATTGTGGGGTTTTTTGTCTTTTTATTTTATTTAGCCTCCATCGATGGGGAGAAAATGGGTTTCTGTAGAAAAGCAATTTCTAGTAAGGTATCAAAGGATTATATCAAGACTTGTCTTGGTGCTGGTACCAGAACTATGGTATCAAACGAGCCAATCACCAGACGTTGTTTCTCTTTCCACATTTTCTCTGAAGAAGCTCAAGATTTCAGTTGTCGGTCACAAGTTTCAAGGATTGTGTTAAAGGGACAGTACGTGAATCCTATTTGTCTGTGTGGTATCAGGAGAATGTGTGTGATGTCCTGAAATGTCCTTGTCTTTTGCAGCATGGGGGCACAAAAGGAGAAAAATCAAACATGTGGAACCATCTGCCTGAAATATCTCCTGTTTACTTTCAACTTTCTGTTTTGGGTAAGTTGAGTCAAATGTCATTAATATGAATCCTCCACACTTCAGCTCAGATGACATTTATTTAATTATGGGTCAGTTCAAGCAATTAGTGCAAATAGACGTCATCCATAGGTTGACTTCTTATCTATACATCATCGTGTCTGTGTAGATGTGAGCAACGTCCCGTGTTGAGATTAAAGAGGCCGAGTGGATCAACGCATCAGTCTTGATCGATTTTTACAGCCTGTGATATTGATTTAAACTGGAAAATAAAAAAATCCTGAAAACATTCCTGGTTTAAGTGAGGAAAGGACAAGATTTATTAAACCATGTCCTCATATTTACTTTTAATATGGCATTCATAAGAAAAATAGGCGTTTATTCCAGGCAGCAGATGAATTCCTGCTGCTAGTTGCATACTTCATTTTTTTTATAAACGGAGGACACATCCATAAAACTTCCTAGTGTCATAAACTTGGATTTCCAGGAGGAAAAAGAAAAAACACACAAATAACTGATATAATTTAGATCTGTTGTGAAAAATAAGATTTAAACATCAGCGTGACAGCAAAGAGAAGAAGGCGTCTGATTCTCAGTGTGTGAGATCGAATGTTTAATCATGTGATAATCAAGCTTCTGTCAAAGAATCAGATCAGACAAAAATGATGCTCAGTCTTTCCAGAAACCAGAGTAAATCAAATCTTTTCACTTTTGCTTTGCAATTATTTCCCATTTTCACAATTTTTTTTTTTTTTTGACTGGTTAAAAACAAAACAATCAAAGAAAATATTTAGCGGATTAATCGATAATGAGAATAATCACATAGGATATCACATGCTCTTCCTTTTGACATTTGAGGAGGAAACAGTTTTACAGTTCAAGTGTACGATTTTGAAAAATAATTCACCAGCAGCTTTACCTTTTTATAAAGAGAGTTTAAAAATAAACTCGAATGGCCGTCAGATCTCAAATATGAAAGACACCTTATTATATTTATTAAAAAAAAACAATAAGAAAACCACAATATTCTGTCCATAACATCATTTTTGGGCCACAACTGATTAATTACATGAAATCAAAAGCCTCACGAGTAAAATAACTTTTTTTTAAATTAATTTTCACACATGAATAAATAAATAAATATTCCTGGAGGAGCCGGGAACTTTCAGTTCTTACTCGTTGCCGCCACTTGGTGTCGCCGATGTTTGAATCTCCCTCGTGCTGCTTTTTATCACACATGGATAGGATTCACTAATGCCTGTGGTTCATTGAGTTTTAACAGCTGGTACAGTTGGAGCATGCATCATGTTCACCACATGGAGCATGGGGTGATTACTGCTTTATTATTAGTGCGTCTCTGGGCCAGGGTCTTTATGTGGATAATAATGTGGTGTGAAGAGGGCTGTGAAATGCTTCATGTAAAAAAAACAAAAACAAAAAACAAAATTAGGTAATCTCTCTGTCTCCACAATTAATCTCTGATAATTATTAAAATCTTTAACAACGTGCAGAGGGTCGCATTATTTCAAGTAGTAATGAGCCAAAAAAAAACTGCACTATGATACTGCAATACAAATATAAATAAAAACAAACTGAAATAACGAAGACGTATAATAACAGAAGGTAACGTCACTAATTACTGTAACAGTAAGTAAAGACTGTTGATCCATTATCCTCCCTTTTTTTTATAAGTTGAATCTTAATTAGGACGTTGGATTGACGGGTTTCTGTTGCGTTGCCGCACCATCTGCTGACTCCTGTCCTGGAAATATTGTTTTAAATCATCCTCTCTTATTGGTTTAAACTGGTAGTCGAAAGCACATAATGCTGAAGATGTTGAAATATGACGACGGTTATATTGTGAATTGAAGCGTTTGTGTTTGTTGTTTTATTTTAGGGTTAAAGTCGAGCATAAAAAGACCTAAATCAACAACCAGCTACTGTAAAAACACAGTATTTAACCTTTTTGTTTATTCAATGTTATGTGCTGCTTTCAGGCTCCCGTCCTTATTTCTGTATTTTCGAGTTCGGTCGCTGTCAGAAATCTGACCCGCATCATGTGTTTTTTTTTTTTTCTCCCAGTTGGCAGGAGGCATTGTGACGGCGGTGGGTGTTTGGACCTTGGTTGAGAAGAGCGACTACATCAGCCTTCTCTCCTCCAAGACGTACGCCGCCTCCGCCTACATACTGGTCCTGGCTGGATTCAGCGTCATGGTAACAGGCGTGCTGGGCTGCTGCGCCACCTTCAAGGAGCAGAAGAAGCTACTGCGAGTGGTAAGAGATCATGTCAGAGAGACGAGTGACAGAAATCACACAGAACATATAGTGGCATGGTAAGAATTTGCTGTCGTATATGAGGTGGTGGAGGCAGGATATTTTACAGATTAGCAATAAGTTTTAGACTCAGACTGGCCAACGTTTACTGACAGACGGCAGACGTTTACTGATCCAAACTAGTCTTCACATATACTGATCTATTGTGGCTGTAGTGAAACAGGAAAGCTCAAAGGCATCAATATAGATACTGTTAATTAAAAAGTTCAATAATGGGGTTACGCACACCACTCGCATGTCTCTGAGAGTCAGTGAGGAATTATACATTAAATAACAGGAAGTGTATCTGTTCATGAGACTTTATATGTGGATTAGCCTTCACCAAAAGTAATTATCTTTTAGGAAATATTGATTCGTTAGGACAAAGCACTGACGTACACCAACCAAGGCCGTGGTGTCGCACTCCATCACATTCAGTTCAGACAAAACAAAACCTTCGTCGGAGCGTTTGTGCCCATATTTGATTTGGTACACTCGGTACACAGACACAGCACAGGACTGTGCCAACAAACGACACCTGCACGGCACTGAAAATAGCACCGAAAACAAACACCCAGTAACGCTGTACTACACACACACACACACACACACACACACACACATACTTCATCCACACATTTCAACACGGTGAATTTATGCAGGCACATTACTGCACAGCTCAAATGTTTGTGTCTCGTAAGTGTTGCCAGAACATGCGTCATCCTTTTTGAGCATTATCCACTTTTCACTCAAGACAAGTCCACAAAAAGCTGGAAAGATATTTTCAGCTTGAGACAAGGCAGATGCCAAAACTATAGCCAGTTCCCTCTAGGCGCATTTTAAATGCAGCGTTTGTGAAGTAACGAGCAGATGCCAAAAAGGACAAGGATAGCATCTCAAACAAGGATATGACGCTCGTAAAAAAAAAAGTATTGGACACATCAACATATTTTCAGTGCAGCTAATTATATACAATTCAGACCAGACATTATGTATGAAGAAATGAATCTCTCATGGCGTTCAGGGCGGATTTTTGCCTTTCTCCGGAGTCAGTTGAGAGTCTCCTTCGCAGTATGTTTTAGATGGTTGTCCTGTGGGAAGGTCCACCCGCGTCCTGTCCTGTCCTCATTGTCCTGGTGGACGGCAGCAGATTCTTCTCAAGAATATCCTGGTTCACGGCTCCATTCATCTTCCCTTCATGAGAAGAGAAACAGCCTCGTACCTCCACACCTCACTGTAGGTGTAGGTGTTTTCAGGGCTGTTTCTCCTCCAAACATACCATTTAAATCCTTTCTTCCTCTGTCACGTTTTTTTTAAATTGATTTTTGAATGTTTTATTTATCTGTATTTATTATTCTTATTCTTCTTCTTGAGTTAATACCAATTTCTGACGAATAGCCGCACTGGAAATATGTTTAATGATGCGTTGAATATTTCTTTCCCCTACTGTGTATTCTCGGTCAGTTGAGTACAATTTGACTATCCGCCTAAAGCAACAACAGATTGTGTTTTCTCAATCGCTTGATTAGAAGTAATGAGTGAAATGTCTAGAAAATGCAGAAATATTCAGTTGAGGAGAAAGTAAGCAACTGCTTGATTTTTTTTTTTGAGTCGACAGAAAAACATGATTGCCTTACATATTGTGTTTAATAGAAATATCGTTTAATTAACTACCTGCTGCTTTTCTAAAACAATAAATACTGAGGATAAAAAGGTCGGATGTCGGTGTTGACATCCTGTTTTTAAACTTTAAAAACACAATCGTAAATCTATCGCTCCTCACACAATAAATAAACTGGGATTAACCCCGGCGCTCGTGTGTCGATCAAGATGTACGCGCCTCCTGTGGTTCAGCAGTTGAGATTAGGCCGATGAATCACGGTGAAGGAATGAAGTTGTTGGCAGTGAGAGATGCTATCGAGATCGTTTAAAGAGGGCAAACGTAAGGGCAGGTCGGGATGGAGAGAGAGGTCGATTAATTGTTTTCCTGTATGTGCTGAGAGTGCCTCGTACCTGCTGAGAGTAGCAGCGATTGGCGACATTGTCCTGTAATCCAGAGGTCACGGGTTCAAACCAGCACAAAGCGGATCCGTCTTACAGTATCACCAGGACACCCCGCAACCCTGAAAGGCCTAAATAAACTAGCAGCAGATGCCTTTTGATTAAAGGGGGCTTTTCTATGAGGCTGTTTGTGATATTTGCACACAGTATGAGAGAGGTCAACAAGACGAAGCGAGGAAGCGAGGAGGAAAACTCTCCCCCGCGGGAGGAGGGGTGTGCGTCTGCAAACACACAAGCTCCATTGTTTTGTTTTCTTTTTGTTAGGAGCGACAGAACAGTGTAATGACTTGAGGAGAAGAGGGAGAAGCTTTTTCCTTCCAAATGACAGAGCCAAATGGAAAGTAATCCTAACAGAGGCTGGATCCACCTGTGGAGAAAGTGACTCCGTGCAGTTTTACTCTCCTCGCTGCTTCTCCTTCTCTCTCGCTATACGTATCTTTCTGGGGTTTTTTATCCCTTACTCTCTCTCTCTATTTGTGTGTCTGTCTCTCCTCTCACCAGTATGTATGTAAAATATAGCTACAGAGATCAACACACTGACTCTACAGGGAGACTTTGGAGTCCAGACGGGATAATTAAGAACTATACTACAGGCCTTTTACAAACGATATGAGACATCCCAAACTCTATGACTTTTAGAGGAAAGCACAAGTTCGGTCTGATGTAATTGGCAAGCCTGTACCACCAGAACCAGCTCCTCTTCCACTCAGCGATGACTCCTGAACGTGACATGGAGCGAGAAATGACAAACTGTACACTAGAAAATGGCTGTAATACTTCCACGATGTTGTCATGTTAGCTCTGCCCACGTAAACAAAGCCAAGGCCACTACAGTGGAAATGTGGAGGGGGAGTGCCTCTGTAATAACAGACCTAATTAAGACACAGACGTTAGTATTAACAGTGTGAGTCTAAATTAAGATGGAGGGGGACAAAAAAGACACACAATAAATATATAATAACCAGACAGGAATGTCTGTTTGTGTCTTTATTGCAAAATTCAAACCTTTCATCCAATGTTTCCATTAAGCAGTCCTGCACATTATAGATATTAAAGCTGCTGGAGTCACATGTCTGTCCTCCTTTTAGCTCTGGTTTCATATCCACCATCTCCTGACAAAAATCCAGTTTCTTTAGCTACCAAAATGCTCCACCCTGATCACGAGAGGTTGCTGTCTGGGTTTGGACATCCAAACGATGAGCTGAAAGGTGCTTTAAAGTTCTGTAGACCTGAGAGGAACTTTCAGAAGACTTAAATTTAACCAGATGAGTCTTTCATGACTTAAGTTATGACCATCGCTCATAACACCAAGCATCTAGTCAGCCTCACGGTAGAGTCTCATGGAATAAATCAGAAGTGTGTGTCTGTGTCTGTGTGTGTTGACTGTGTGTGTCTGTGTCTATGTCTGTGTGTGTCTGTGTCTGTGTGTGTGTGTCTGTGTCTGTGTGTGTTGACTGTGTGGTGCATTCTGAAGAGTTGAGATTACAGCCATGAATCACAGACAAGGTGTGTGTGTGTGTGTGCGTGTGTGCATGTGCGCGTACATACGTGTGTGTTTGCTTTATCTGCGCATCTACAGAAGCAAATTCATGCGACATCTTGTCACTACATCTCGGACTCATTAACATTTTTAACTCATTACAACGTCGACACCCAAAATCTTTTATTCATGATTTTCAAATCGTCCGTAAAACTGCAGCTGACGTCTTTTAGTTTTCACTGTAAAATTAATCTAAGCAGTTATTTATTTATTTATTTTTACATTTGCTGATACTGGTGGATCGTTGGTGGATTGAGTGCTCGTTGTATTTCTGTGATAAGTCTCTTTTTATACTAGTTCATGTATTTATTAGCAGCAGACTGATATGAACGGTGGCATATGTACAATAAATCTGATATAAATGTAGCATGAACAGAAGCTTATATGTCATTGTAAATCATGCAGATTTATATCAGTAAATAACCAACCTGAATAAAGACGAGAGATGCATCATGATCTGTCTGCTTCTGCTCGGCAGGTGATTAATCAATTAATCCTGTTGTATGTTCACTTTGCAGTAATTAAGAGCAACAAAGGCTTTTTACAAGTCGGGGCAAACGGTTAAATCACTCACATCAGGTGGGAGTAAAAACAACCTGCTGCACTGCCAGGGATGTTTGATACTCAGCAGCTGCTGGAAACACTTTGTTAAACCAAGTTGAGGTTAGTTTAAAGTTTCTATTGACTCTTAATTTGCACTTTAACACTCAGGAACCAAAAAAAAAAAAGTTTCAGGTCGAGTCTCTTTAAACCCCAGAACGTGTCCAACCGTCGTGTCTGATTTAAAGTCACCTTCACTCAGTAATTGTAAAGGCAGCATTACACTTCTAATGAAGTCTGAAATAGAAACACAGTGGATCTGCATACAAATGTTTGTTTGTTTGTTTGTTTTTTCCTTGCGGATAAGGAGGATAAGAGTTACAAGATCTGAGGAGGAAAAGTCTAAATGTTCTCCAACAACAACAACGACAACTCGGCAGGATGAATCCGAGTTTACTGTAAGATGTTGTTGGAAAAAAAAAAGGTTAAGTACATATGAACCTGCTCCCAGAGTCATTTTGGCAGTAATTACTCCGTGCCCTTAAGTCGCCCGATAGAAGAACGCCGCCTCAGACGTAAAGTGAGCGAGTTAGCTGGAGGTCACGAGGAGGTCACGAGGAGTCTTCTGAGGTCGCTGCAGTCAGTAATTCAGACGCTTCAGAGAAGCAGGATCGTGTATGTGTGGGTGTGTGTATGTGTGGGTGTGTAGGTGTATGTGTGGGTGTGTATGTGTATGTGTGGGTGTGTGTATGGGGGGTCAAAGTGGCTTCTGTCATTGGTCGGTTGCTTCAGTGGTTCAGTCGGTGTGATGTGACATATTTTCAGCTGTGGAGAGGATTGTGGGTCAGAATAGCTTCGTTACTGCAACATAAAACCAGATATAGTAGCACATCCTGGTACTTTTTGACATACTAGGAATCAAGTTTCTGTTGTGAATGGTTTAATCTGATTTCCCTTTACGTGTGTATATATATTTATATATCTATATTTCTTTTGCATCCATCTGCTCAGCATTCAGACACAGAGATTTCTCTCTCTCTCTCTGATAGCAGCATTAATTTAGTTCAAAGTTTTGGTTCTGATCGTATCTGGTGTGAAGTTTATTTACTTGAGAGCAGTTGGAGGAAGATCAGAGATGCATCTTGGGAATAAAACTCATTCAGTGTTCAAGCATTGATTTGACGGTTGGTCGATAGTTTTCTCTTGGCCAAGTCGAAGTCTTGATCATCACTTCTGTTATAGTCCTGCTGTAAACCTGCTGCCCTCAACGTTTGGACAGCCTGACATATGTATTGCATTGTTTTAACATATTTATTTGATATTTGTATTTCTATAACTGTATATGTCCATCTGCTTTGTGTTACTCTGCTGCCCTTTAATTGAATTTAAATATATTTTCTTCTTCTTCTCTCTCGCAGTACTTTGTCCTGCTGCTGTGTATTTTCCTGTTGGAAATCCTGGCCGGCGTCCTGGCTTATATCTACTATCAGCAGGTGATCCTTTTTAAATGATTTACAGTATATGTTATAGATTTACATGCATGGAGGGCAAAATATTGATTTCCAAAACCCAACAAGTTATTCAAAATAAGACACAGAGATTCAGAGAAGATATCGCCATGAATAATTTCTCCACTTTAGTCATTTAATAAAGAAAACGCTATCCTATAAGTCTTATTATTTTATTATCTCATTTGCCGTAATCAATATAAAAACCAAACTACCGCTGGCATCCTCCCTCGGCACATCTCGTTAGCCTGACTGTAGCAGTAGCAAATGAGAGATTCTTCCTCTCCTCGTGTAATATTAACGTGACACTGCTCTCCGCCATCATCAGTCCCACCCCGACTCGTCTTAAGGTCTGGTGCCTTGTAGCTCAGCAACAGGACTTTTCTCAGTCTAGAGGTGCACTGCTATCATTATAACTGCCTCATTCATAATACACAAGCAGTCCCTGAGCTCCGTGGCTCTCTCTCCTCCTTCCTAAAGCTCTGTCTCCTTTACTCGCTTCAAAAGATTCAGCATCATGAATTATGCCTCTCCTTTTCTCTTCCTCAGTTCCCCCTTCCTTCTTCCTTCCTTAGTCCTTTTCTTTCCTTCTTATTAGTCCTTGTTTTCCTTCCTCTCTGGTAATGAGTTGTGACAACTGTACATTTGTTGTTTTTTTATTTAAAGATGCCAAACACCTAATTAAAAATGTTCAAACTCACTCACAATTAAACCATATCGTCCAACTCAGCATGAGAGCAGCATCAAACGTACTATACATCTTCAAACCTTATTAACAGAGCAATAATTTCCAAAATTACCACCAGCACACTTATTAAGAGCCTCTGAACTTAGCGATTGAGACTCATAATGACTCCCATTCATTTTTTGAATGGGAGTTAGTTGGAGCTAGCAGCTAGCGTCACACTTCAAGACACAGATGCAGCTTGCACCAACTATGCTGAACATATTGCGGCTGTAACTTTCATTGCCTGCAGGTGGCTCCAGTGTAAGAATAGCGTATGTGTTTAGTGCATATTTCGCATAATAAAAAGGAGGTGTGTGAGTGGACGTGAGCGTTTAACGCTCGAGTCGCTGTTTTCACCTCACAGCCATCAACAGGTGAAAATGAGAAGCTGAATCTTTTCTTTCCACCATGTTTCCTCTTTGTCTTCACCTCCTCATCTCTCTACATCCTCTCTTTTCTCTTCATCATTCATTCCCTTGATATCTCCTTCACGCTTTGATTTACAGTAGTTTCCCAGCTGGCTTGTTGCCATAGAAACTGAGCCCCCCCACCACCACCACCACTTCAGTGGCGTTTTCTGCCACTGGTCTAGAGAACAAAAAAGAAAAAAAAAGCCCACTGACTTCCTCTGCCTTTGTCTGTCAGCACTGCTGTCCATGACGTGTTCAATCCTCTATATTCATCAAATACAACATATCCAGCAATAATAAAACCAGCAGTTAATCGCTGTATCGTTTATAGTCGTGGTCTGTGGTGGCCTGAGCTGTTTGTGTCACTATGTAGTGACATATATCTGTTGTCTCGTGTGTGTCGGCGACCAGTTGAACGAGGAGCTGAAGCAGAACCTGAGAGAGACCATGACCCAGAAGTATGAACAGAGCGGCCATGAGCACATCACCAAGGCCGTGGACAAACTGCAGCAGGAGGTGAGTCTGTCTACATACCTGCGTGGATGCACACGTTATACAGGAAAGTGAAGGTTAATTTTATCTCTGAATTGTCAACACATTTGTTTGCTTTTTCCTTTCTTTGAGGCAGAGTTTCTTTAACCTATCATCCCATCAGATTAGAGATTCTTGTGATGGATGCGAGTCAAAACAAATCTGATTCCAGCTAAGCATGATGGACTTGTCTGCCACTCTGCTGTAATTCACCCTCTCTTTTGCTCCTACCAGTTTGACAGCGCATGAAGGATAAATCTGAGCAGCACTTCAGACTTTTATTTTTATTTTTTTAAAGTATAAAACACCTCTGGCTGTCTAAATCTAAAACACTCTTCTGTCTCCGTCAGTTCAAGTGCTGCGGCAGCAACAGCTCGTCCGACTGGGCCGAGAGCGTCTGGATCCGCTCCAGAGACGCAAACGGCAGGATGGTGCCCGACAGCTGCTGTAAGACCCCTACTGAGCTTTGCGGCCGCAGGGACCACCCCTCCAACATCTACAGGGTTGAGGTAAGAGGACGACGGCGTTGGCACGTCGGTCTGATCGACAGTTTTGTCACGTCTCAGTGTGTGGAGAATCGTGCCGTCTGTGAATAGCAGAGAAGGAGGAGCTTTCATATCTGTATACGTAACACTTGTTTGCAGCGAGACTCCAGCAACACTCTCACATCAACTGACGCAACATGAAGACACACTTTGTTCTTTTTTGTGTTTTTTTTTGTTTTGTTTTCATTTAGGGTGGCTGCATCACTAAACTGGAGATATTCATCCTGGACCATCTGAAGATCATTGGAGCGGTGGGTGTCGGGATTGCCTGCGTACAGGTGAGCAAAATGCTACTTTTGCTAAACAATTACTTTGCACATAAACAAAGATTATATTGAGATTGTTACATTATGTTTTTGTTTCCTTCTATCCAATCTCCAGATTATAGGGATGGTGTTCACATGCTGCCTGTATCGAAGTCTAAAGGCAGAGCTGTACTAAGAAGAAGAAAAACACACCATATTCAAATAGCCCATAGGTTCTTTTTCTTTGCCGTGCACATAGGGGAAAAGAAAGTTTGGCAAGGGATCAAATTATCCACATCTGAGGATCTCATTTTGGTAAACAAAGGGTGAAAAAAAACACTACAAGGTTTCTTGAAGTAATTAGCTGCTCAAATTGCAGCCTTGGATACATCTTCAAAATCACAGCGCTGTGAGGGAATTAAAAAAAAAAAAAAGCAAAAGCCTCTGAGAGAAACTGATGGAGGATTTTAACACAGATTGTATAAATTAGTGTGGGACATCCTCCACGGGACTCAACCGTTGTAGTTTTCTTCCACTCTCGATTCTCTCAATAGATTCATGTTAGTGGACCAGGTGAGATTAGTGGACTAAAAAGCCCTGGTCACAGCAGCATGCTTTAACAAAGCCCACTTCAACTGCAACACTCATACATTCATTGTTTGTTTTTCTTCCACAGTGGCCTTTTTAAACTTTTAAACTGTTGATTTTTTTTTTTTTTACATATATATATATTTTGTAAATGATTATTTTCTGTAACACATGAGGTGCTTTCCTATGAGCTTTTATTGCCTGACGCGTCTTCATAGTGACATGTCAGTGTTTCGATCATCAGCAGTATAACAGTGCCATCGTCCCACATTTTAACACTACGTGACCGTTCTGAGACATAAAGGCTTGATGTTACTGAAGCGATTGTGTGATTGATACAAACAGTGCCACTAACATTGCTCATAACAAAGTGCCTCGTGTTTTTATTTTTTACTGCTTTCTTTTTTTTATACACTGATGCCAAACTGTAACTGGACCTGCTGTATCTCTTCCAGCCTCATTCTCATATCTACAGATGTTTGTTTTTGTAGATTGTTTTCATAAATGAATATTTTGTTTACTTTTCTATAAACCATGAATATATTATTGTATTTAACAGACACATAGTAGGAATCTCACTGTTAGCAATGATTCCCCCCCCCCCCCCCCCCCCGTGTGCCTTAAACACATCACTACTGTATTAATTACCAATCTGCTGTTTTTCTTTGTGATAATCCAGGAAATAGTTTAGTTTGAATAAACATCAAATCAAGGAAACAGTCGGCTTCTGCTGTGTTTGCTCTCTTTCTCTGAAAGTCAGGCAGCAGTTTGTAACACGGAAAGTCCAATAATTTATTATCAATATTTCAGATTCACAAAATGACAAATAACCTCACAGTTATGTCATCCCAAAAACTGTAAAAAAATAAATTATTGAGACAAAACCACATTGTGACCAGCGGCCTTCACACTATTGGCACCAGTTTACTGTTGCATTAGTGTATTAACACAAAGTCAATTTCCTAATGTCACTGTTCTAAGGTAATATAGATTTGGGACGTGAGCCATAATCCTGGCAGCTGCTGCTGGAGTCTATTACATATATATGGTCTGTAATGGGAGTTATCCTGTTATTTAGTGCAAGGCCAACTCATTTGACCCCTTTGTATTGTTACGTGTGTGTCGGTGTCATTAATGCTCCGGCAGCAGTTACTGTGTGCAAACACAGGGAGGCAGCACTCGCCAGGCTTTCATCATTAAACACCCACAGTGATGAAAACTGCTGGTGAGTGTGTGCAAAGCAATCAGAAGCTACTGATGTTTACTCCCTCCCCAAACACACACACACACACACACACACACACACTCTGTTTCCTAATCCTGAATGGCAGAAAAACTTTAATACAGTTCAGGAGGCAACAAAACAGTAAATGTGGAAAAAATGTCACTCATAACAACAAATATCATGGCTTTGAGTTTTCACCTGCTCATACAATCATATTAGCCAATCAGATAAAAAAAAAAATATATATATATATATATATGCTTGTGAGTTCAGCTTCGTAGGTAGCCGATTTAAAAAAAAAAAATCAAATGACAACTGGTCAGCTAACGGTTTAAAACTACTAATTGGTTTCCATTGGGACGGCTAACAATCCAGATTAAGCCTTTTTCTCAGTTAGTTGAAGCTTGCAGCGTAGAAGCGTTTCCCTTCTGTGTAACAGGCGCACATGGTGACACGGAAACGACAGAAATCTGTGTGTGTGTTGTTCGCGTCGCCCCTCGAAGGTGCTCTCGCAGCACGCCTGGTGAAAGCTGAGTCATTCCTTGCAAAATGAGCGCGTACGCTTCTTTCTTCATGAAAAGGTTCACGGTCAGGTTTCGGCGGTTAATGTTTCCGTTGGAGCGAAAGTAGTTTAACACGTGGCGAATTTTAACAGGCCTCTTTTTTTTTCAAAAGAGCAGATCTGTGGAATGCAAGTCGCCTGTCCTGCTCTCGACACAGCCGTCGTCTGAGGTTGACTTTAAATAGACGGCAGAAATTATGACAAGCCTAGTGTGTCCTGAGCAACTGTGTCCTGCTGATGAAAACCATAATAAATTTGCTTCCTCTTTGCCAGCCGTGCAGGCCGCCCTGCCTCTTCTGCTTGCTAACTGTGACAGGCTAACACAAAGGGTGTGTTAATAATGCCACTGCGTGACATTTCTAAAGTACCTCCTCTAATACTCGACACAGTTGTCCGTTCGGTGCACATGTCACCTACCACACCTCGGCCTGTTGGCCCATCCAGCAGAGAGAGGTATGCTATTTTCAGTTCACACCCTTCACCTTCCTCCCTCCCCCCTTTTATTTTCCTGTGAGGTGATTCTGTGATTTCTGCGCCTGCGGGACAAAACAGACAACAGGGAGCTTTGCTTTTTGTGCAGCTGGTGACATGAGAATGAACATGCAGGTATTTGGTTCCCGGGGTCAGCCAAGGGCATGAATGAAAAATGATAATCTGCATGACTGATTTTGGATATAATTCTGGACTTTAAACCAGCTTGTCTGCTTAGACTTAGTTTCTGATTTGGTTGCACAGCAGGTGCATTTATTTTTACGAGCTAAAACGGTTCCTGTCTTCACCACATGCAGGTTAAGGTTGAGGTCAGTAAGTGTCATGGTTAAGTTTAGGGTTGCCTACAAGGAGCTAAACAATGCAGTGTTTCCCAACATGAGGTCAGGACCACCCAAAGAGGTCGTAAGATAGATCTCAGGAGAGATAAATAATATTGTCTGCAAGACAAACTGGTGGCAACCTGTGACGAGAGGATTTACATCGTTGTAAAGGAGCCAAAAAGGGTTAGGAGCCACAGAGCGACCACATGGCAAAGTGTGTGTGGGCTTATATTGCTATTTATGTGAGGACATTTTATCCAATCTACGGTACAAACTCGACTGTTCGAAGGTCAAGATTTGGTTTTAAAGTTACAATCAGGTTACGCTCTTGTGAATGCAATATGTCAACGAGGATACCTCACAAGTGGGGAAAAAGCAAATGCATGTATTGCTACATTGAATGCAAACAGATAGTGATGTCGTGGCAGTCCTACCTGTGCAGGTAATTCTGTATGCAGAATATTTTCTGTGGGCTCTGAGCCTTCATAGCTGTGACTGTGACGTTCAGACAGATAATCCTTTTGCTGTTATTAATGGTGAATACAGGAGCTCCAAACATAATCTGCTCTCATACGTATGAGCCGCATGCTGAACGTCTCTGCTGTGAGCGCCGACATCTCAGGTCATCTCATTTCCATTCACTGCCTTGGCTGTTTACATTGTTTATGTGTATGTGTGAGATGGATATGGTGTGTGTGTGTGTGTGTGTGTGGGGGGGGTACCAAATGTAATCCTGAGTCTGTAGATGGCAGCAACACTCTTGGCCAATCTGTCTCAATAAAATAAAAAAAAAGTCTTCTGTCTTGGCTGTCAAGGGCTGCCAGCTGAAATTGAAATTAATTGGAAAATCCAGTGTGAAGAAAAAGGAAAAAATCCACTGTAATCGTGAAATAAATCCACTCGCTATCGAGAAGAGTTCCTCACCGCCTTCGTACCTGTGCTGCATAGTAAAAACAAAAAACAAAACACAGTCAAATAAATGAATGTTAGCATATTAAAACCCACAACATGCAGAGTAACGTCTTAACTACATCAAATGTCAGTTCTGCTCACTTGCTGAAAACTGTAAATTGAACTTGCTGAACAGGACTGATTATATTTGGCTATTTTTACACAGTTATCAACAGCGTTATTAAGCGCTGACTTGACATTATTTTGGGGGGGTATATGTGTAGAGGGGTGGTTGCTGATTACGTAAGTCATTTGCATTTCCTCCAATTTGAGAGTGACTGGCTCAGCAAAGTGAGAGACTTTGAGCTTCGGAAGCTTTCAGGCTCCCCTCAGACTAATAAGTGGAGAGCTGTGTGAAATAAAACCTCTCACTGAGCTGCCTCTCAGCTTTTAGAAGATGTCACTGGTGCATCTGTACATCAGGGTAAAGCTCCTGTGTGCTGACAGGAGGCTCACATGTGGCTCTCATCCCCCCCCTCCTCCCCCACATCCCCATGCATACAGTACCATACACCACATACATCACTCACTCTGTCACTCACTTGCTCACTCAGGCTCGATCCGGCTCTCGTCTGCTCTCTGAAGCGTAGCGCCTCAACATCTGGCTCTCCATCCTCTTCCTCTTCTGGGTCACATCGCATTCAGGCAAAAAAGGGGATTCTGAGTCCGGAGGTGTTTAGACCCTCTTCAAGGTGGTTTGACCAGCTGGCTTTTGATCTTCCTCCAGGGATGTATGAGTGTATTTGAGTGGGGAGAGGAAGGGGGGAGGTAACATTTGGGGGTATTTCCCCCCAGGGATGACAGCAGGGTTGCAGCTGTAAATAGAGGCCACAGGCTTGGATGTGATGGATGGAACATAAACACGTTTTTTTTTTTTTTAATATTATACTGTCGTGCTGTTTGTGACATTATCTTGTGAACACAGTCACTTTATGCACCACGTTTCCCTTTTATTGTCTTTATCATCTTCTAACATTTTATCAGGGCTAACATTATCATTCTTATATTTTATTTATGTCTTATTGTTTCTCTGCATGCAACACCAAAATGGTTCTAATCAGCATTGTTTGTGGTTGTGTTTCGTTGCCTCGTCATACTTGATTATTAAATATTGTTGCTGTATTACTATGCTAATGTTTTGCTGTTTCCTATTGCTCTGCATGGCTGGTGCATTGTTTTGTTCTCGATGGCATCTTGTTGTCTTCTGTCTTGTCTGTTGTTTTTAACCCCATAACGTTGTTGATTTTCAGATTTTCACCAAAAGGCTGCATGTGAAAACTATCCAGCTGGCACGTTTACAGAAATGTTCCTTTAATTTGAGTTGTCCTTATGAATACATGAATGAAATGAATACTAGACGGAAATAACAGAGACAAATAGCTATGTGGAGAAACATACTGAAACAGGAAATACTTCTTCATGGGTTGACAAAATCCTTCAAATATTGAGATTTTTACAAACCCAATTATGTTATCTTACGTATGTAATTACAGTTACAAGTTGTTTGAATCAATTATAGTAATAAAGGGACGACATTAGTCAGTCCACGTCTGTTTGAAATATTTGAAATGCTGCAGGTGCACTTGATCTATTTAACTGATAGCGTCATCGACAGCGTGAGGGTCAATGATTTTGATCCACACATGATCAGAGCTTCCAGATGTCATTAAAAGATCTTCTAAAGTGGATAATAAAACGCTTAACCGTCATGCCACAGGACGAGATTGGGGGACGTAGATATATTTTTTATTATCTTTAACTTTCAATCATAAAAAGTGCTCATGCAGGTGATTCATTATTAAAGAGGGACCACAGACTCAGAAAAATACAGGGCCCGTTACACGAGGTATTGTGTTATTCCTGGAGCCTTGAACACTGGGTGCGCTTGTACGTGGCTGCTTGAAGAGGAGGTGAATGCTGATTACTGCTTGTTGAAAGGAGACCGAGGATCCGGTGTATTTTTGTTCCCTAGAAGATGAATCTGGCCATGCTGCCAACAAATAGACAGTAAATCAGACTACAAACCAGAAAACAGCATTTCATTCAGTTAAATGTATAGATAAGTGTCCTAACCTAAGCCTTTAAAAATATGTATATTTGACTACTATTTTGAAAAGCAGTAACTGCAGCTCTCTTCTGTCTAATCTGACTTCTCTGACTGAGCAGCAGTGATACAAAGACCCCTCGGGGTGTCTAAATGCACCACAATATTGGCACAATAATAAAGTCAGTGTTCTATTTTTAAGGAGGTAATTGCATTGGGATTATGAAATTTTGGTCTCAATCATATTGAGAATGACTCTAAATATGCCTGAGGATGGTTTATCTAATCAGCGCTGATACTCAGATCAAAATATACTGAACTTACTAACCACACTATTACTGTGATTACACAGGAAGTACTGTGCATAGCAAGATTAAGGTAGTATTTCAAGTATTTGAAGTAACCAAATGTGCCTCAGTGGTGAGAAAATGTTATAATATGCATCTGTTTTTGTTGCTTTCCCGTGTGACACGAATGAAATTGATTATTATTATTTTCACTTAAGTAACGATATAAGAACAATATAACGAGAATGTGTGTCGGTTTAGTCTGTTAGCATGCTAGCATTTTGTAATGAAACACGCAAGTTTACCAAGTTTCACACGAATCCATTCAATAGTTGTGGAGATATTTCAATAAAGAAAGTCATTAGTCCTCTGGGGAACATGAATATTTGTACGACATTTCATAGCAATCCTTTGAATAATATTTCAGTCTGGAACAACTTTGCTATCTGTAAATAAAAATACTCAATTTAACTGTCTTTGTGCTTTCAAAATGGTATTTAAATTAGATTAATGACGTGTTAGAAACGCAATTACTCCCAGTAAAGTATGGTCACTTTGAGTTTCCACTGATGATGTTGATGCATTGTTGTGTACTTATGTCATTATGTTATTTATTTTATGTGCTTACTGCTTAATGACTGAATGCAACTCAATATAAAATGACATTATATTATTAACTATAGTATATTCAGTATTTGGAATAAGAGGGTTGATTATTATGCACTGTGATGTTACCGGGTAGAATATGGCCCCATAGTGACATATTATTCTCTACTATCACAAATAGAGGTGAGTTGACACTGAATGCAAACTGTATTGCAGGTAAGAATTCACACTTAAAGATAACTGGTTTGCATTTTTAAAATATTGAACATGTTTTATCTCTGAATTTAAAGCCAGGCTGTATGTGTCTGTTATTTATAGGAAGAAAATGTTAATGGTGTGAATGACATTGGCACTTTTTTTTAAAATACACATTTCCATTGCAATTTCATTTCCAATAAAAATATCTTAATGCTGTTTCAAAACCGTCTCTTAACTGTTAAAAATACACTTTTGGTTGGTAAATTGTGAATACTATGGAGGCAATGAAGTCTTTATAATGAAGATTTATTCATATATTCTTACACAGATATTTTAAATATAGTCAATGTAAGTATGTAGGTATATTTGTGGAGAAACACTAGAATGAGCTATAGTTTTTGGTAAATGTAAATTAATCCCAATAAAACCTGGAAAATAAGAAGTGCACATGATCTGGTCAGATATTAGAGGATGTTTCTGATTCACATCTGTAAGCAGTTTTTTTTTTTTTTTTTTTTTAAATATTAAATTGCTTTTTCAATATAAAACAGAACAAACAACAAAACTAAACATAATAAATTTGGGCAAATAGGACTTAGTTAGAAAAAAATAATAATTGTAAGCACTACTTTTAAATTCAGTATCTAAAAACACATAAACAGGTGGGCTGCAGTCACATGACACACTGTGACGTATGGCGCGCGCACCTTTTCCACTCTCGCGGGCTATTTAAAAAAAAAACAACCGTTAAAACAAGCTAGCTTTTCAACCGTTGGATATTCAAGAGGCGCTTGGAAACAATAATCACATTTCTGTGACTTGTTTTAACTTTTTTAAAGCCAGAAGTGGAGTTTTTCTGTCCTCTCGGAGCAGTTTTGTGACCGCAGCACCTCCTCATGACGGATTTATGACGCTCCGCTGAGACGTTTCCGCTTCCCTTCATCAAGCTAAGTGTTGTGTTGCTAACTGCTCATGCTAACGTCTATTGGCTCTGTTCAGATATGAGGCTGCTGACATTGTTTAAGTGATGGAAGAAGTATTCAGATACTTCAGTAAAAGTACCAATACAACAATGTAAATGTACTGCGTTACAAGTAAATATGCTGTAAGCAAGTAGTAACTTAATTAGTAAGTATTGCAGTAATAATAGTGTTTTGGTCCCTCTGACTGATATATTATTATATAATGACATCATTAGATTATTAATACTGAAGCCTGATAACCTCCAATATAAAGTAAAATAAAGTAAGGTACCTCAAATTGTACTTAAGTAAATGAATAAATGTACTTAGTTACTTTCCATCACTGCATTGCTTGCTGTTTAATGACTTTATTGGTTAAAATATAAATATTTGTTATGGCTAAGCTTCTCTTATACTTTTTACCCCCCTGAGGTTTATGAGACTTGCAAGGCTGCTTTTGTGGCTCATATTTTCTCTTTGGTTGTTGTTGTTCTGGCTGGTTTCTTTGGTTTGCTGTTAACTAGGTATTTTGTAAAGATTGAGTAATTTTAATTTAAGAAAAAAAATGAAATCCACGTATTCAGTCAGCTATAAAACCTGAACCCCACAATGAAAGTAACAAGTGAAATAGTCAAGTCGTACTTTACTCCAATTTTGATGACGATGTTTTCAACAATTTGAAGATAATCTGGTGACGGTGTTTACATGTCAACTGCAATTAATCTGGCATTCGCTTTAATCTCATTCTTTAATAATAGATATAAATGCAAAAGAAGCTAAAGTAGCATGAAATATAGCTGCAGTTTTTTCTTTTTTCGTTGTTGTTGTAGTTGTTTAGTTTTTTTTTCCCCGTCCCAGGAGCAGTTGATAGGCTGCGCCACCAATCTCTATGTATTGATGGGGTTGGGGGAGGGTGCGAGTCATTGGGGCGGAACAAGTCCGCTACTATTTGTCACCATTGACTCTGGGCCTGGCTGTCAATGGCGCCCGTCTTAATGCCGCAGCAAAGGCCTCTGGGAGCTCAGTGCCTCACTGTGTGCATCTGCCAGGCAGGAACCTGAACGCCTGTTGCCCCCTCAGGGGTGTGTGTGTGTGAGACATTGAGGGTACGTATAGGGCAGCTTCACCATAACTACCTACCTGTGTCCACCTGGTGTATTGAAGTACATGAAGCTCTCAACACACACAAGATGAATGTTAATTAGAAGCTTTGTATGAGGAGGTTTCACTGATTGTAAAACTGCAGGCAAGAAAGTAGGCAGGCAGCAGCATCCCCTGTATACACACACACACACACCCACACCGGAGGCTGATATTTTTTCGGTATTCTTGTGGTATAAGAGTCATTGTCACTATTCATCATGTGTCTAGGACAGCATTAAAAAAACAGAAGCAGGTGGGACGGGAATCATAATTACAAAAGTTCAGTTTTCATATATAAGAATGTAGTTCTTGTATGAGTTTTGAACATAGTGCTGGTCGTTCTATCTTTTGTTGCTATTCATTGGTTGCTGGTTGGTTGCAGTCACCTGCCAGTGTCACCCTCTAACACACACACACACATACACACACACAGGTCCACCTCTAGGCCTTCCTTACCACATGATTCAATCTCTCTTGACACTCAGGTCATCAGCTCAACATGGTAATGAATGAATGAATTTCCCAGCATGCCGACGTAAACGGCGATCACAAGATGTCTTAGTCAAGCTGTCTCTTGCATTAAGGTTATATAACTGAGGCAGTGGAAAAGAGTGTGTGTGTGTGTGTGTGTGTGTGTGTGTGTGTGTGTGTGTGTGTGTGTGTGTGTGTGTGTGTGTGTGTGTGTGTGTGTGTGTGTGTGTGTGTGTGTGTGTGTGTGTGTGTGTGTACTCGGTTCTTTTTATTCACAATTGCATCCTGATTTTGCTCTTTTGATGATTATGGAGGTGGCAGATGGCTTCAAACAGTATCGTTTCCAAAGGTCATTATGAGTTATTCTTGCTCTCATTTTTGTTTTTGATCTAGCAGAAAATAAAAGGCCTTTTCTAAATCACTGAATCTTTGTCAAACCTGCAGCTTCTATTGTTTATTCTACTGTGGTTCTACCGAAAGCTTTGTTATTGTCAGCCACCGAAACCGCCCACGACAGTGTGTTTAGTGATGTGGAAAGGTTGAGGAGAGCTGGGTTGCTTTCAGGGCTGCAAATACAATTATTTTCATGATTGATTGATAAAGTTGCAATAATATATTAATTAATCCATTAGCTGACAACTATTAATTGCCAATTCTTTTTGTGTCTTTAGTCTTTAAAGAAGTCATCTTGGGCTATGAGAAACAGTTATTGACATTTTTCACCATTTTAGACATTTATAGGCTAAAAACAAGTCGATTTAACAAGAAAATAATCAACAATCAATCAATATCTGGATTTATCAGTTTATCAGTCATCTGGTCTTCAAAAATGGTTCAAAATATTGATCAATATTGATTTTCCCAAAGCCCAAGATGCAACCAAAAAATGTTAACTGAACTTTGATCACGATACTGATTTTAGAGATATGTAAATGTACAGATATGGAAATGTTTGGCTTCTGGCTCAGTAATTGACTTAAATGATCAATCAATGATCAAAATTGTTGTGGATTCACTGAAACTGAAAATACACTTCTAGTATTTCATGCTTTTTGTTCTATAGTTGTAATTTTAGGTGTGAAGTCATTTTAAACACCTGTTGTATTCAATATGTTTGACATAGGAGCCGTCGGTTAGACTTTGGTCATGATTCAGTGCTGGTTTACACACACTTTGTGCATCTTGATTGCTGATCCTGTAGATAAATTTAACTTTAAATGTAATTGATGGGGAGGATGTGTTTGTGTGTAACACCAAACTGAGTCCTTTCCACTCTGTAGGTCAGCTCAGATTCCCCAATGTGTCAAACTGTGTTCACATCCCATTAAGTTGCTGTTCAAGTGCCTCAAACCTGCAGCAACAGCTCCTGTATCCTGTATATCCCGACTATGATGGAGTAATAGTGAATCTTTCTTGCTTATCTGATAGGAAGCTCTTGTGCCACGTGTGTGTGTGTGTGTGTGTGTGTAGGAAGGATCCTCGCCTCTCGTTTGTTTTCTAGGTGGGGGGGTTGAAGCTGCCAGAGCTGACTGCATGCAGCACCGAGGAGAGAGTGTGTAATGTTTGAGGAAATAACATAATAAGGGTGTGTGTGTGTGTGTGTGTGTGTGTGTGTGAAGAGAGAGAGACAGAACGAGTGAGCGTTTTATATTTGGATCTTGTAGTAGACTAGTGTTTGGAAGCTCTGTGGAAACATGATCACAGTTTTCCTAAATTCAATTTTATCTCATTCCTGGACTCCAGTCCTGTGCTCAGGCTTTGAACTGCAGCCTCCCTCTAAACAACAGCAGCTATATTAAGGCCGATACTTTGTGTGTCAGACTCTCTTTGGACATTGTGAAAGTGGTAACGAGCAGCTTTCAGACGCTGCTCATGGTGGATCTGTGTTGCCCGCTTTGTGTAACTTTCCAAAACTGTCAGTCTGTCACTCGTGCTTGTTTTCTGCAGTAATTAAGCAAATTCCCACAACATTATTTCTGCTTCTGGGTATTTTCATATGAGAAACATCACTGCTATATGTATCTGTGCAGTGTGTCAGTCTCTCTGTCTGACTGTCTGTCTGACTGTCTGTTTGACTGACTGTCTGTCTATATCTGTCTCTCTCTCTATATTTCTCTGTCTATATCTCTCGTCTGTGTGTCTGTTTGTCTCTTGATTTAAGATCTATCGATCTATCTAATAATTTAATTTCTTTCAGTTGAATGACACTGTGAGCTTCTTAAATGTGATTATTTTCATGTTTATTTGGTCTTCTGTAAGGTGATCTTTGGGGTTGTGGACTGTTGGTCGTGACAGAACGAGACATTGCAGTTTGCATCTTGAGCTGTGGGGAATAGTGATGGAGAGTTTTCACCATTGTCTGACATTTTATGCACCAAACTAATTGAAGTGGTGAAAATAATCAACAAATGAATTAACAATGAAACAATTCATCACTGAGCATCAATTTATAATTCACTCTTTATATCTCATATATAACTCTTGTAACTGTGCATATGGTTGCACATTAATTATTTATATGTAATATAATGTTGTTCTCCTTTACTGTCGTTGGATCTTCTCTGTGCTGCTTCCTCCCCCATGTTGAGTAAGAACATGACTTTCTAAGAGTGCCCATTGCACAGAATCATTCAGTCAACAGTAAACTCACACGAAGACATGCAGTATATGTACTGCATGTACACAGAGCCTCAGGGCAGCATGCAACAGCATGTTTGTCATACATACACATCAGCATCCACGGACGGCTCATTATGATAATTCATTGGTCCTGAAATGAGAATGTGCTGCTTGGATCCTGAGGCTGAGGCTTGCCGTGTCTTTCTCAGTAGTTTAATGTTCATTTTTCTGATTATCCGCGGAACATAAACTTGAACTGATGACCAATACGTCAAGTGCTTTTATCTTTTTGGGTCTCAGATTTGTGGTTTTTCTATTGCTGCTTTCAAAAACTGCTTAAGATTGACTATATGAATCTTAATCTTGTGTTTATTTTGAGTTAGAATTAAAATCAGATAACTCAGATTTGATTTGAGAGTTTAAGACAAGGCCAACAAGACATCAAATTAAGAGGAAAAGTGAAATGACGAGTGATATTTTCCATGCTTCATTCTGTACAGATAAGTGAAACGAAAAGGGAAGGTCATTTTTCACATTTAAAATTAAAAGCTGTCAGCCGATTACGCTTTGACATTTAGGAGTGAATCAAGTTTTATTGCTATCGCAGCCTTCAAACTCACTGAGGAGAATTTGTCATCGGCCAAAAGCATGCACACACACACATACATATATATACACACACACACAGTCAAACAAAGCTATCATCCAGCAGCCAGACGCACACAAACAATCGCATACACTTTACCTCAACAGCCAAGCCAGAGCCTCCCCGATAGAGCAGTAGGCTATTAAACGACTGTAATTTGAAACAAGTGGATGGGAGCAGCCAACTAATGATATCTATTTAATTTTCTCTACGGACGGGTGCTCACATGTAGGTCACAGACTGATTCATTGCAGAAATGTATTTGCAAAAACAAAAAAAAATGACAACATGGAGACGTTAAGTGTGTGGGAGCTGAATAAGCCAGCGCGACGCCTCCTTCCATCGCCGTCTCTGTCTTAGTGTCTCTCTCGGTCATTTTCATTCTGTTTGCAGCTCAACGCCCTCACCGTTTGTCCACACGACTCTGCGCACTCACCCTATCTGCCTTGACAAGGAGGGTCTTGCCAGACGCTCATTTGGAAATGGGTTAGGGCTGCATCAGTGATTCATTTGAGATGCATCTGAGGATGTAAGCGTTGCTCTGGGCCGCGGCGGTTGTCGGTGATGTGGCTATAGCTTCGATCAGAATGGAGACGGGCTCATTAATGTCAACCCGACGTGACAGCAAGGACAATTTGCAGTACTATATTCTACACACTTTGTTCCCTGTTGTTCTGCACCGTCAAACGAGTATTTGTATTCAAAGTAGTTGTGACAGCTGAACTTTTCCGAACAGTAACATTTCGTTGAGTGTTGTAACGCCCATAGGTGGTGTGTTATGGCACAAGCTGCGAGGAATAGTCATGTACACTGGGAATCTTTTGGAGAATGTCGTTTTTTAAAAATGAGGTGATGTGAAACATGTACTGCTTCGAAGTGTAAAACTGTGAAACCTCTTTTTATCTGTTGTTGCATGAAACTGTACGTACGTAACCAGCCACAGTCCGAGTCGACTGGACCAATTTACTCCCAGGGCAGTTTTATCAGGTCGAGTGCCCAGCAGTGATGTAACTCGGGACTGACCTCACTAACTCAGTAGCAGGACGGGAAGCCGACACACGAAGCCACTGAGCTCTGAGACAATGAAACGTGACATTATTGTATGATTCTGTCAAAGCGAACTGTCCATTTTCAAGTTTCAGTCAGTGATGTGACATTGATTTTAGATTGGTGAGTTTGATCGGAGATGAGGAGCAGATCTAGGTGGACAGATTATGATTGACTATTATTAACTTTTGCAATATTTATTTGTTAGTACTGCAACTAACGATTATTTTTATTATCGATTAATCTGTCAGTTATATTCTCGGTTAATCAATTAGTTGTTTAGTCTAAAAAATGATGAGAAATTTGGATCACTGCTTTCCGAAGCCCGAGATGCAAACTAGGATTTCTTTTGTCCTGAACGACACTCCACAACCCAAAAATATTTTATTTACAATCAAAGAATACTAGAAAATATAATATAATAATATTTATGAAGCGTTTATCTTTAAAAAAAATCACACAATTAATCGCTTCTCAAAATAGTTGGTAGTTGGTTGGTCTATTATTTATCATCTATCTTTTTTTTAATCATTTATTGCTTTATTTTTAGTTTTGTGACATTATTTAATGTGTAAATGTGACTATGTAGATAATGATGACCACTAACAATCATAGGGATCACCACTAATTAGTTTTAGTTATATTTAACATGCATTTGTAGTTTAAAAAAAAAAAAAGGGGGGGGGGGGACCTGAACATAGTCAACGCTTGAGTTATCAGGTACAATGTATGTTTTCCAAGGAGAGAAAATATGTTCACTTACAGTATCTTATTGTACACATCTGTGCGTTTCGTGTACACAGCCGTGCGTTTGCCTCAGGCGGCAGTCAAAGTGACACCAGTGGTGCACACTCAGAGGTCAGACTTCATGGATGAGTGGGCCAGATGAGGCCTGGCAGCAAAACATATTATGATCATCATGTTTTACTGCTGTAAAGATGGAGTGAGATATTTGTACTTCGTGCAAATTATCCTAAACACACCACCTCTACTGTAATACTGAACCTTTTATTGATTGTTGTTTTAGATTTTGTTTGTTTGTTTGTTTTTTGCATGACTGTTGCTGTACGGCTGATAAATGTTATTTTATGACTTCTTTGAGACTTGTTCTTCCGCACTCCCACTTTCTCCCAGTTTTTGCATTCACATTTTACGTCTTATGTTTTTAAAATAAGCAGGATTTTTTATAGGCCAGCATGCTTGCCGATCCCCAAGATTAATATGCAGTCTGATAAAAGACGGCAGGTTTTAAATGAAATGCAGTACAATGATATATGTATTAAATGCAGTGTGAAACTGACAAACATGAGTCATTGCCTCTGAGCCATCATGACAGATATTTTATTACATGGAACAAACATTTATCCGCCAGTGTGGCAGATGGCCTTCCAAGATTTACTCGCCAAACAGAAAATCTACCCGCATTTGGCGCTTGGCGTGTGTTAAATTTGGATGCCGCATCCGCTGGTTTCTATTCATTTCTGTAAGACATGAAAATCAACTTTTAGAGTCTTAAAACCTGCTGGTGTCAGATAATCCATCACGGTGCATGTCTGCTGTTGTTGTTAAAAGTTGAAAAGTTCAGAAAAAACTCAAGGTCGATTAACTGGCTATTTCACTCTGAAATTTGTCCCATAAGGCCCAAATTCATAAAAGGCAATTCACGCAAATAATTAAATAAATACATGCCTGGAATGAATGCATTTGTGACCCCGGTAAAAGGATTTATTATTATTATTAAAATGTATGTATTTAAAACAAACTCATGACTGAGGTCGGTTCATTAATGATATATGCAAAGAAATAAAGTGTATTTCAGTAAATTCTCCTCATATGTTAACCAGCCCTCTGACTGACATGCTCACTTGCAGGAGCTCAACTTAATTGTAGCAGTAGTGTACTTCCTCGTGCGTTGTGTCATGAATGAGGTGCACACTGTCACTTGTGGCTCCAATCTGTCATTTATTCTGGTGACAGCAGAGCGGTTTTAGGTCTCCAGCTGCCATTTTAACAGTAACAAGCTCCAGAAAATACACGGAGCAAAGCAAGGTAGCAAAGTTTTTACACACAAGCAAAATGAAAAGTAGTACATGTACATGCTAACAACATAGTGGTATTAGGTTTCCCACAGCCAAGTTTTGCCGTAACAAGCTCCAGAAAATGCTAAAACAAAAGGACAATTGATTGAACTCACTGCTAATAAGCTACACAATGAGCTAAAATTGAGCTAGCAAAGTCACAGATGACTAGGTGTGCTTAACAAATTATTACTCATCAACCTACCACAAAGTCAGGATATAGTAGACCGGTAGCAGAGATTGGAAATAAACAGTAAATGTAAAGTTGTCTGTTTTACAAGACACATATTTCTCCATACAAGATAACATAAGACCTCACTGCTTTTTAATAGTATTTCATAGAACCACACTATTAATATTCATGGATAGTGTTGCTACTGCCAGCTGGTCTGAAGACTTTTTATGCCTTCAAGAATTACAGATGGGTCTGTTCGAGGGTCTAATTACGTACTTGCTGCTTTTTCACATGTGAAAGAGGGTTTTATTTTATTATTTTTGTGCCATTGCTCTGGGTTAAAAACAGTTAAACAGTACTGTCTCTCCATGTTTCACATCACATTTCATCATTCAGCGTTTAGTGTCATCCTATCTTCATATTATTGTGCAGCATTAGTCAGTTTTAAGGCAGTCGTATGGTTTTGAGATGCTGTCAGATACCAGAGCTGCTGATTGATGAAACTTCTCACTGCTGGACATCTGCCTCCTGTCACTGGAGCGTCCCCTGTCCCCCCTCTCCTCCTTACTCCCTCTCTATTTTTGCTATCATGTCATACACAATATTACAGCTACATTACAGCCTGTTTTTTTTTTTTTTTATCCTGCCGTGATCAAATTAATCTGGGTGGGTCTGAAACAATGAATGATGATATAACAATCTTGGAGCTGGCCACTTGTCGTTCCAAAAAATCAATTGGTATTTGGCCGGAACAAAAGCCTGAACTGAGAATCCAATAGGGTGTGACAGGACACGTCTGAGTTAACAGGATACTGAGGCAGCACTGCAGGAGAAATTTTTTTCATAAAAAAATATTTTGATACATTTTCCATTTCTAATTTCATATAAAGGCTATTTGGATATAGATCTACGACAAGCTAATATCAGCTAGTATATCCTGATTAATATACAGATTTATTCTGTTTGACTTATACTTTAGTAAATGGAGCACACAATCCTAAACTGAAAGCTAAAAACTTTAACGAAACAAAAACTAAAATCTCAAATCATAATAAATTTAGAGTTTAGTTGACTTCTGTGTTTTTGAGAGAAGTTGTCTTGATTTACTTTGGTGATCATCTGTCCTTTCCTCGAGCACCATTGTCAAATATTTTGGTTTATGACCAAATACATGCAGAGAAAATGACGTTCTCATCAGCTGTACTTTGTGTTTAGTGCTCATTCTCAAATGTTAGCATGCTGACACGCTAAACTAAGATGGTAAATGTTATGTGAAACATCAGCATATAACGCACTTTAGTCACAAAATGTTTTTTTGTTCTAAATATTTGAAGCTTTACACAGTGCATGAATGCACCTCACGTACAGTATAAGCAGCTCGACATAGAAATAAATCTGAGTAATAAATTATCCATTTGTTGCTACTGTAGCAGTAACTAGTTCTTGTCTGCCGACGTAACATCATGTCAGTTTTACCCCGGGCTACCTGCCTCCCGAGCTGATAAGCACTGACTTGTGCTGATTTATACAAATGTTTACAATTATGATTTTTGAATCATTTTTATTTATGTGCAGTGACTCACAGTGTTTGCAGGGGGAAATGTGAGCATATTGTACAGTACTTTACTAAAACATCTTGGGCATTCAGATTATTCTGACAGTTCGAACTTATTTACAGGTCACAGCAAACAAAATGTTTGAATTAATACGTGTTATTTAAGCATGAGTACAGTTTTTACAGTTGATATTTCCAGTTCACTGTAATGATGAATGATGACATTTGGTGTTTGTGGCTTTTTTCTTCTCATTTGTGTGTTTGTGGCTTTTTTTTTTTTTTTTTTTTTTAATCTACATGTGAGAACCACATTTCTTAAGATTAAAAATGTCACAAACAAGACACACTGCACCACCTTAATTGAAGTCTGTGGAGTGACATTATGCATGAAGGCCCCAACTGTGAGCGGTGGGTTTGAAGCACCGACAGCTGAGATGTGGCTGTGTGACCGTGTTGTGGGATATTGTCCGTCCTCAATGTGCGACACTGTGATGGATAAATGGGCGGACGTGATTAAGAGCTTGTCATGTTGATTCTGGGACATGTGGGGCACCAGCACGACTCGCTGCACAGCAGGACATCTCTGGGACATGTACAGTACTCGGATGTGACGCGAGTCTGCTCCAGAGAATAATTTCACATGATCATTTTTGAATACGACTACCATACGGAAACCGATTGTTTTCATATTGAATCACAGACGCATACAAGCATCTGTTGCCACTTTTGACCTCGATAGCAACTGCAAACTGCATCTTTAATCAGATTTTCCTCCTCATTTTGTTTTCCTAGTGTTTTTGGATCAATATGTTTATCAGGATATTTATATTTTATGTTAAGGACTCTATTAATCGAGATTTCATTAAACATTGAGCCATACTTCAGGCTTTCACATAATTTTCTCTCATTCATTGCAGTTAATGGACCATGTGCAGATAAGCTGTCAGCTCTCTGGCTTATTTTTGTGTGTGTGTGAGTGTGTGTGTGTGTGTGTGTGTGTGTGTAAATGTTTGAACATATTGGCTGCTTATTAAAATGTGCAACCATACTCAGACGTTGAACTGAACCAACTTCACATCATTGTCAAATTCCATGTTTATATAAGGTATTTGGAGCACTGTTATAGTATTAGGAGTGGGTTTGTGAGCGTGAGGAAAAGGTGCAACAGTGCATTCACCTTTACAGATGTGGCTAAATGACGTCAAACTATCAGCTGCCAGTTTTTTTCCCAACTAGAACTTGCCAATATATGTGTGAAACTGATATATTTGACAGTTGTTCGTCTTTCCTTCTTGATAATAACCCCACACTTTGGATTAAACTAAGCTTTAAATGCAATGCATATGTCACAATAGATTTTAAAATCCACAGATGAACTAAAGCAGAAATGCTGCGTTTCAAACAATAATATCTTTAGCTTTTTTTAAACCATGAACTAAGAGTTTCAGTTCGGCCTAGTAGTTGAGTGGCTGTACAGATGAAGCCACTGCTGTCATTTGTTCGTTGTTACGCCGTACGGAGGAAATTTGTCCCCAGTCATCTTGGGAACTTTCAACCAGCAGAGTATGTGGCAATTGTTATTTTAAGCGCATCTGCAATGTCACACACATCTGGTCCTAGAGCCAAAAAAACAAAAACAAACGCTCCACATGGAGGCAACCACCCGCCGGTGATCCAGAGATCATCCCACTGTCACTGTACACTAGTTTGTCCTCTCTGGTTTCTCTGTTTGTTCAAAACAGCAAACTAATGCTGTTATTGTTGTAGTTGGGGGGGAGAGAAATAACAGTGACTTAGTCACGCTGCAGAAAAAGTACCTAAGGGAATCCACTTCATCCAAGAGGCAGCTCAGCTTCAGTGTATTAAGAGATGAGAAGGATGAGCAAGTTTGATACGCTTTCATAGTACAATACATGTCCTTAGTTCTCTTACTTCAAAATGTCTTTAAAACATTTTTTACAGTATGAATTTGAGATCTAAGTCTTTGGGAAACATTTGCAGCTCTGCTGCAGCACATGAATTTATCCACTACTTTATAAAAACATATGAACACGATGTCCAATAACCCCTATCTCCTAGATATTATTCTTCTGTCCCTTTCTTGATTGTTACGTTTGGAATGAAATGCTGCCAGGATTTATTTTATTTTTTCCTGGTAACGAGGTGGTTGAGTTGCACATCCAGCAGTTAAGGAGTTTTATCATTCAGAGCAGGTTGTGTACAGTGCTGCTTGCTGCAGTGG
Source organism: Pampus argenteus (assembly GCA_036937835.1). Taxonomy (NCBI): domain Eukaryota; kingdom Metazoa; phylum Chordata; class Actinopteri; order Scombriformes; family Stromateidae; genus Pampus; species Pampus argenteus. Next base: position 23,332,154 of record CM072862.1, read on the forward strand.
AAAATGATCCTATGAGAGCAGAGACGGTGAACCATAGACTGTATAAAAAATGATGGACGTAGCCACCAGGACGTCGCCCATTGGTTTGTGGAGTAGCATTTTGAAGAGTTTGGGATTTTGGCTGTAGGCATTTTTTGTATTTCTAGAGCCAAAAGTGATCATATTTGGATGAGAGGGTGGAGCTATCGCTAATGCCTCTAAATTGCTTGGTTAGCACAGTGCTATCGTAAGCCACATTAACTGTGATAATGCTAATGATAATTTTGACTAGTGAAAAACAGGCTTAAAACAAAATATACTTATCGGAAACAACTGAATGGCTGATTCTGTGCAGGGTCCAAAATGCTTTATCATCTATTTTACTTTAAATGGGATCATAATTTACAAAATGAACAACATGCTGTATTGAAGAAGAATTGAAGCTAGCGATTACGACCATAAACAAGGTAAATGGTAATAAATCAAGTGAGAAGCAGGGTCATTTATTCATAGAAATGCTTCTAGTTACCATTCTGGATTTCACCATTTTGTTTTTCCACTGGGGAAATCTGAATATAACATTACCAAATGCTGGACATTTGCAGAGTTGTGTTTGCTGTGACGGTTCTTGTCAGGCGTCCCAGCCTTGGACAGCGAGCCAGCCAGCATCATATTGAGCAAAGGAGGCAGGTCCATTCATCACTGGCTGCCGCAGTTCACCCAGAAAATGATACATTGGCAGCTGACAGATGTGGGTCACTTTTATTGGCCAAAATAATAATCGTCGTCTGTGTTTGGAGGACTGAAATAGAGGCTCCAAAGGTGCTAGAAAGCTTCGAAAACAAGTCACAGTAGATATGACTGAGGAGCCATTTCTCAGCGTACAGAAAACTATCAATACAACAATGTAGAAATACTCCACTACAAGTAAATTTTACTTTTACACATACAGAATGTGTTAGTAGGAAAGTTAATTAAGACTGTTATTTTATTACATAATGATGACATGTAAGCAGCATTTTTAATGAGCACATATTAGTAATACATCATTTTACAGTCTCATTATATGTTTTGTAGATCTGCACTGATGAGTCTATCTATCTATCTATCTATCTATCTATCTATCTATCTATCTATCTATCTATCTATCTATCTATCTATCTATCTATCTATCTATCTATCTATCTATCTATCTATCTATCTATCTATCTATCTATCTATCTATCTATCTATCTATCTAATAGTTGTTCAACAGAAAGATACAGAAGTTTGCTTTGTCTGTCTGCTGTTTGGTGAAGAAAAGGCAGAATACTGTAGGTTTTATATGAGCTTTTTCACTGAAAACTGCTGGCGACTGTGGCCATTCAAACCCAAAGCTTATTAGTGACGTTGCATTTTCCTCCATTGATGAGTTTTGTCTTTTGTTAGCTGCATCTAATTCACGTTTTGTGTGCAGGCTAAAGGCAGGCAAAGTACACAGGGTACACAATACACGCTCACAGATTATCACTCATTTCAACAGAATGACAAGTCACACTGGAAAACAAAGCAATAAAACACCACCCTACATGCATTTCCTGAAGGATGTGGTGGGGAAAAACATGCAGTTTTTCATACCTTACTATATTTGGCTTGAGACAAGTTAACCCATGTTTTTAAGAAACAAAAACAAAAAGAAAAAGGGTTGATCCATGTGCAAATGAACCAGCGTTCTTTACAAAACTACTGAACCATTAAACAATGGTTGGCATCCTCAGACCAACCTCAGTTCACAAAGGTGTGTGAGGTGTACAAGTCAGTCTGGACTATTTCCCAAGTCTACTCATGTATTTGCTTTGACAGATATTCCTGCAACAAACTGGATGAATAATGTGTTTCTGTGATCAAACTGTTTTGAGATATGCTTTCTGAAAAAGCGATCAAAGCTTTTTATGTTGTTGATGATAAATACAAAGTCATTTCAGTGTAATATTGTAAACCGCTGCATTTCCTCTAAACAAGCTTGATAAAGCAGTTTCCAAAGATTCATTTGTGTTCAGGTGCAGGGTGTACTGCAGCCTTATGGGAATGAAAGGCATTTTTTTCCTAGTTCGAATGTGACCTGCTATTATAAGACAGAAATATATTAAGGTAGCTGTTAAATAAGTACCATACTGAACACAGGGATAAATAAATAAATTCCCTGGGTTATTTGCTACCTGGGTTGTTCTTACAGTGTCCTGTTACATCTTTACACTTAGTGCTTGGTGATGCTGTGAATAGCAGTCGGCGCTCATGTCACGAATGTTTAGATGTCGAGTGGAGAGTCAGTGAGTGCAGCGTGTTTCTCTAAAGTCTGGTTGACAAATTCACTTTTTACCTCTTTGCTGCTTTGCAGGAGACCAATTTAGAGCACAGCTGGAGTCCACTGTGTGAAAACAAGGGGCACTAAATGAAAGTCCACTGTAGGACAGCTGTCTTGTTCCTCAAAATTGTTTTGTATTTTCTCTTTGATGCCACAACATGATAAGAAATTAACCTTTTTTTTTTTTTATAAACATAATTTTCTCCCAACACGGTGTCAATGATATCCGTCTGGTCATGAACAAAATATATAATAATATCAATTGACTCCTAACTAGATGTAAGGGATTCAATTTGCTGCCTTGCTGTGTTACTGTTTACCTCACTGTTACCCCCATGATGCACAATGTGTGACATGTAACTCTACAGCACACATGATACAGATAAGATGATGTGATCCAACTCAGTATAAACAGCCTCAAGGATTTGTGATCTAAAGGATAGATACGTATTTATCGAGCACTTTAAGAGGAACACCATACTATCACTTTCCACTCAAACGGACTCAAATCTTTATTGCACAAGAAGTTGGAAACATTCCTTTAAGATTCTGCTTCATGTTGACATGAGTGCATCACATAATTTCTGCAGATTTGTCAGCAGCATATTTATGCTGCAAGCCACATCTCAAAGTGGTACTAAAGGGCCCAATGTGTGCCAGGAAAGCTTTCTCCTCACCATTATACCACCACTAACCTCTAACTTTTGACATGTTCTTTTTTACATGAATGCATAATGAAGGGGAAAAAAGACACCAAACATGGTGTTGTACTGACAAAATGTATTATATGTTGGAAAGGAAAAACCTGTACAATTGTCTACAGGACAGGAACCAGTTCACGACTTGTGGTTCCCTGTATCAACACCTGCCTTAGCTTCTCACGGGCCGCGCTCGGGTGTTATCAGGCTTGTCCTCTCAATCCCGTGTCTGTCTTGGAGCCTTGAATTGCTGCTCGATGGACATAGTTGAACACTTTATCTTTGTACACAGGCATTGGTGTTCCAACTTTAGGCCAGTCAAGACAAATCAGTTATTTCACTGCAGGACCAACACAGCAGGTCTGTCTGGAGGCTTTCAACTACACTGACATGGAAACGGAGCAAAATCAAAGGTTGTTGAATCTAATATAAGGCTGAATCTAATTATCAAATGGTCTTAATTATTTTTTTGGGTAGGCTTATTGCAGGGACATTTGGCAAAGGAAAGAAAGTAAACAAATAAAAGGCTGTTTGTACTAAAAATTCTATCAAGATGAACTTGAAAAGATCAGAACTTTTCTCTTTAAAGCTTCCTAGTGACATTTTGGAGCACCCATGGATTATTATTATTTTTGTCTCTTTTTACAGAAATCGCCCTGATTGTAAAATGTAAAAACTATTTCCGCGGTCATGCTGTGGGTGGGTGTGACGGGTGCTCTATACAGTACAAGCAGGGAAAAACAGGATACTATTTGAGGTAATGGGTACATTTTAGACCAACTGCACCACTCAGCACAATCCATAGAGAGCTGTAGAGGGTAGTGTGGCTTTTACAGTGTTTTTACAATACATGTAACCTAAAGCAGTGAATAAATGACTGTTAATGTTTAAAATGCACAACAGTAGAGCATATTTACTGCTTTTGCGTTCTTTAAATCCCGTTTATGTAAATGCTTTATATGATGCCATTTCTTTGCAGAGTTTGTTTGTTTAAAATGATTCCCAGATGAAACAGGAATTTTAATTGTGAGCAGTCACATTTAGTGATTTAAAAAAAAAAAAAAAAAACGACAAAGGGAAAAACTGAAGCTTTAGCCAGTCCAGAACTCATTAGATGGTCGATGCATAAAGCGATAGAGACTTTAATTCTTCTGCTGAGCCCGTCGGGGGACCTGGACCAGCCGTCACTACATCCTGCCAGTCCATCTCCTCTAATGATCAATAGCGGTGAACAGGAGGCAGCTGGAAACTCGCTTCTTAAAACTTCTGTAGTGTGCCAACTCATTTTGGTTGGCATGCCTCGGTTGCTCTTTAATCTTACCGGCCTTTGCTAAATCCTATTCATCATTGATAAAAATAAACTGTCAGCTGAGAAACCCGGAAGCTTGCACAATAAAAATGAGGACATTTTGGATACATCAGCAGCCAGAGTTTAAAACAATCACAAGACAATTTGGCCAAATTTATGCACATTTATACATATAATGATTGATTGCACAGTACACACTTTATGTAGGGATGTTTGATTGTTGATCTAAAATAAATAAATAAAAATAAGCCTGTGAATTTACTCTTTAGTTTTAGTATTAAACTGATAGAAAAAGTGATTTACTGTTTGCTACTAAGGGTGCATGATCAGCAGCTCATCTGTGTTTTTTCCTGTTATAACAGACATTATGTTGATGATGAAGGAATATTGTTGGCAGTCAATGTTTTGCATATTATTATTATTTCATCTGTTATATCATCTGTATGCAAAATGCAAACATTCTGTATATAAACATAAAACATGGGTGATAACGGTGCAGCAGTTCTCTTGGTCACCTTCCTGTTTCCAACTTCACAATCACTGTCTTTTGTGTTGCTGATGGTTTTGCCCCCGTGCACAGATTCATAAAGGATAAGATGAGATGAAACTTTATTGATCCCTGTGGGGACGTTCTGTCGCTGCAGCAGCAAAGAAATGGCTTTCAACAGAAAAAAGGAAACTGAATACAAGAACACAGCTAGAATAGCCTATAAAAACTAGCAAATAAAATGATATAAAATATATAGAAGTAAAGCTATACACAAAGAGTGTGGAGCCTTGAGGGTTATTTGAACGTATTCAGCCAGAAATTTTAATAGTAGACTGTTAAAGTGGGAAGTATTGGTGGAAAGAGATTGATTTCTAACCTGAATTAATTTATTTGCAGTCGTTGCAGATGTCTTGACTGCCTACATAAAAGCAGATTTGTTGATTAAGAAATAAAAGTTGCATATAAATGTGTGCTCACATTGTCAAATCAAATCCAGCTTTTCCTCCATATAAAAGGATTTTAATGAGCTTTCCTTTTGTCAGAATGAGCAGAAAAAAATGGCACATAAGTGGAAAGAAGTAAGAGAAATAAAAAAAGAAGAGGGTGAATGTGCACAATAAGAACAAGAGCTTAGCATCGCCCAACAAGCACTGAGCGCCTGTATTTGTTTATGTGCATGATTTAAAGCCTTCAGCCAGCGGGGACTTGGTGTATATTGATGTTTGGTTTAGTCTAGACGGGGAGGGTCATGATGGCTTTAGGCGTACAGCACTCTGTCACTCTCTCTGTATTCTGTCTTTTGTTTCTGAGAGTCAAACTCTGTCTGAACAACACACTGATGACTGAGTGCGTCTCCTAAACGGGGGCCTTTCTGGTCCTCACAGCTCCTCAGTTGTGGGGAGTTTGACACCATTCAGTGATCAAACTTTACACAGAAGAACAAACAAACCAAAAACCAATATAAACGCTACCTACTGCATAAAACTATTTTTAAGTGTTATCTAAATACCCACAGAAAGCAAAAAAGTTAATTTCACAGCGTTTTCATAATCTCAACATCTTCCATACTAAGGAAAGATAATGAAGTTTTTTTGTTTTTGTTTTACTGGATAATCTTTCTGTAATCATAATACAAAGTGCAGAACAAAACAAATTGATTTATTTTTCTTAGCTTTCTTTAGCTCACATAAAATCCAATGCTGTTCTTCAGTACAAACATAATGTCCTGTTTCCAAATGTAATTGTAAGATACACAACTCAGTTTTGGCTACAAGCGGGTTTCTGGCACACCGGTCCAATCACAGAGGTGGTGATGTTGATTTAAAATGCAAATTAATTGTCGTTACTTAAATACTTTACTTTGAACCATGTAAACTTTGCAGTTGATAAAAGCTGAATTAAGTGATTACTCCTGGTTCAACTCCTCTGAAAGTCAGACCAGTGTAGATGCAGATGGGACATTAACCATGCATCCACAGTGGAAAGTTGAGAGCAAGCGTTCATTTAAATTCACCCCGACATCTACATGCAGGGAGTAAACGGAGCAAAAGGCCACCTCGTGTTGTTTGGAAATAGCATCTGTGGAAGCCAGAGGTCATGAGTCCTATGTACCAAAAATGTGGTGAAAAATAGTGAGGGGAGGAGATTTTAACATCACATATCATTAGATCGTAATTAGTAATGTGGTCTTTAGGGACTACGCTTCCCATCTGCCTCAGTTTGACTTACCTCGTCCTTCACAAATTGCCTGTCATTGTAGTACTGCATGGATTCAAGAGCTTGTATTGTTATATTTGAAATATTCTCCAAAGCATAAAGCATATTACTGTGGAGAAGTGTTGCCAAAGGCTTCTGTGATCCAGATCCATTGAACAATCTCCAGCCTCGCCCTTGTAACCAATCGTTACGTAAATCTGGCTGATTTACTCATCTTGCATCAAGGCCTTAAGCTAGTATTAGCTGCTGGAGGATGTCGCTATGGCTTACTGCCGTGTTCCCAATACCTGCATTTGTTGAACCAAAGAGCTCCGTCCTTACTTTCAGAAATCAGTGCATCAGGTGTTCACGATCAAAAGGATGCAGGTGAAGGGTTGGGTGAAGCACAATGGAGCAGGAAGATGGAGGGTAAAGAGGAGCGGTTTGCTTTCGAGTCCTGTGTTAGCACTAGCTTGATTTCCAGAGTAATGCAATCAATAAAGCATTATAGCCAGAACATCTGTCCCAGAGTTGATGGTTAAAAAGAGTTTTGAAAAGTTTTTATTTATTTATGAGAGTTTATTTATGTAATGTATTGAAATATAGACGGAGTAGTTTCTGTTTACATGAAATTACATGAGAACAAAATTACATCTAATTACAAATATCTGTTAGAAATATCAACAGTAATTAAATATCATGTACGACGTCCAACTTTTTTTGGGGTCTCATATCCCATCTTTCTCTGTCTCCATGTTTCCTCTCCACCTCTTGACTTTATACACTATAAATTAAAAGCAAAAATGGCCAAAATATAAAATAAAAAATATGTGTTAATAAAACAATGTTCATGGCCCAGCATGCCAAATTTGGAAGCACTTCAGACATGATTTCCTTGTACAACCCAACTGATAAGATCTTCTGCAATGATTAGCCATCAAAATCAACAGAAAACCATTCAATCTGCAACTATAGTTTGATAATCAGTGAAGTCATTTTCTAAGCAAAAGGGGAAAAAAATGCTTTTTTTTTTTTTCTTTGTTCTATATAATGGTAAAACTCAGTGGGCCCACAACCGTCACAGTGTCTGCTCATGTTGAACAAAATGGACAGAGGAGTATCTAAAGGCTCATCACTGGCATTGTATTACCCAGAATTCCTTTTGCCTGTGTTATGCTCATCTCTCGCTCCTGATCCACATTTGGCATGGCTGGATGGTCATTTTGCCAGAGGAGAATTGGAAGGGATTGTGTGCAGACCTTCGGTATGTTCTCCCTTCAAGTCTCTGGATATTTCAGAGGAGTAGAGAACCAGCAAAGCAGCAGTCTAGAGAGAGAAGTAATTGCTTCCTGTTGATGAGATGAATTGACATTCGCTTGGCCACAGCGTTGTTTATTTCCCCGTCTGCCCTCTCCACCGAATACAGAAGCTAAATCAGGAGCGTGTGTGTGACTGAAATACACTGAATTTATATAATTAATATACAGGCGTGTGACTGTGCATGTTCCCAATTGTAGATGGATACAGATACAAGAATAGATACCCAAATACATGCAGGATTGTCCATCTAAAGTGAAGAAGAGCAGTTTCTCCTCAGCTAACACACTTTTTGATGGGTATCTCTTACCATCATGCTTCAGTGCGTCTGAGTGTTTCTTGCCTCCAGACGCAGTGAAGAGAAAAGAACACATCCTGCAGAACTGACAAGGTTTATTCTTTTTACTGTCAGAGATATTTGTAAAACAACTATTCTTTGGTGACGATTCTTTGAATATTAACAACGTGCACATCTTTTATTCTACACGGTGAAAGTTGAGCGCAGATGCAACCGAAATAGACTGACAGCTTCTCTGGGGTTTATGGATGTGGGTATTCATGTTGAGGCTGCAGGTTGACGGAGGAGGAGGAGGAGGTGGTGGGGTGGGTGTCTTCTGACAAGCATTTCTATAACATTACCTTCACAGTGTGGCATTCGTCAGCTTAGTGGCTCCCTGTGCCACCACTGCTGTCACTGCTGCTCGTGTTTTGCGGATTTACCGCAAAAAAAAAAAAAAAAAAAAATCATTAGCAGAAAGAAGCTGAAATGAAATGAATGTCTTTTTCTGCCTCATCAGTAAGATTCAAACTGAGCGTGAGTTACGTAAGCACTGCTAAATTTATCAATGCTCATTTTATGCAAAGCCTGAGCTCCCAGGCGCAGACTGTGTGATGTTCAGAATGTGAGGAAGGCTTTGTTTCCCTGCAAGCCATTTGATTTCTATTTTTGTGCCTGGAAAAAACAAGATTTTAAAAAGGTCATGCTAATTTTAGCGTTTTTTTTTTGAAGGGAAAGGGAGACAATGAAAGCAGACTTCAGTCAGTTTACAGCTGCGGTTGTGCCGAGGATTTACGGCCGAGAGTGAATGGCAGGCACATGGTACATCAACATATGGCGCTTTCTTCAGTGGCTTGTGAATGAAACTGACAGGAAGTGTGTTTTTCCGGCGTGTACCTTGAAGTGAAAAAGTGTTGAATACTGAAACTTCAGATCTTATGCAGGATCTCTGGAGACAAACTACTTTCCTGATTTTTAATAGGCTGCCTCTCTCTACTCTGTAAAACACACACACACATTTTTCGTATTACAATTCTGGCGACTTCACTGACAACCTTCATACCCTAATCGTAACCTAAACCTCCTGCTTTTTCCTAATTCCACACATTAATCCCCATCCTAACCTAAACTTAATCCTAATGCTGTTGGCAGGTTGTTTTCCAATTGACTTTTTTTTTATTTATTTGTCAGCCATTAGTTTTGATTTAATTTACTTAAAATAGAAAATACTTATAATAGCACTTTCATTTAACATAGGATTATATTTTATTTGCAGTGTAATAATTGATAATAAAATTTGAAAGATTTTGCTCTGTGAAATCTTGCAGCGAGGAATAATATGAGGACCTGTAAAGTGATGAGATCATCATCATTAGACAAACACGCAGTTTTTAATTTGTTGTGCTATTTAAAAAAAACAACAATTTGTTGGTAATGACATACTCAATAAAGACTGACAGATTTCTATAATGGCATGACAAAGTACCTGAATACATCTTTATTTGTCCTTTTTGTGTCATTTCACCTTTTTAAAAGCATTGTTTGGCCAAGTTACTGTTAATATTACTATACAAAATATACATATCTGCAATCAATTTTAGGTAATTTTGGAAGCAATGACATGATATAAATATGTTAACAAGTCACCTCCCAACACTGATACTCAAAAATATGAGAGTTTACACTTTATGGTTGTTTAAAATCTCCCTCTTCCATCGCGCGATATAAACCGTACATTAAATGTTACAGTTGTTAGACATGGTTGCATTGAAATCCCATTTGACCATAAAAAGAAACGTCTTCCACACGCTCCATTTCTGAAGCCTACATCCACTCTGATAGTACTATAGCCCAGTTTTTCATATGAAACTCCCTTGTTTCTCTTCAGCTCGGCTGATCTGTATATTTCATAGAAATCGGAGCATCACGGATCATTAAACATTTGCAACACAGTCAGCGTTCCCACGTTCAAAATGGAGGAGAGGAGCTGTGCTGCGATGATGATGATGATGATCAAACCTCTATGCTAGGGATATGTTTTTGCTACAGACTACACTGCCTGTTACCATGACAACAAACAGAAATTTCCCTCATACACTTCACCCAAGTGCTTTTCAACACTGAATCCATCCTCCGCTCCCTTTCCTCCTCGAAGTTACTCCCCGCTTCTCTGCTCCCAGCATCCTCGGGAGTTTGGGGAATACACTTCAATTGATCTGCTGCAGACGAACGGTCACGTGACTAATTCAGATGTCAGTGAGATCACTGCTTCTTCTCTCTTTCATGCGGTATCAATTTGAGAGTGAGCTATTCCGGTGGTGATTGAATTGATAATGTTAAAACAGAATGAATTATGCTGCCTTTCACGAACACGTTGAGGTGCTCGGTGCTGCACCCAGCTGTGGGACCGCTTCGGGCTATCAGGCTTCGCTGTCATGACTGTCGAGTGCAGAAAAGCTGCAAGCCAGGTGGAAAGGACACATTCAGTCAGTCACCTGTTTGGTTCCTTCTACTGCATGAGCAGAGAAAACACTTCAAACTGAAATAGCTTCTCCTCGACTTTACCTTGGAGACAGTGGTGATGATGGTGCGAAGATACACTTGCACACTGTGGGAGGCCCCGACACCGAGATACCAGAGCAGACCTGGGCCTGTTTTGGACACTCTGACCCTTGACTTCCTCTCACACCTTAAAGTGTCATAGATGGATGAAGATCTGTCAGAGGCTCTATTCTGGGTGAAGTGCAGGTCTGAGTGCCCGAGATTTGACATTTCAACAACGACTGGCACTTGCTGTCTGTTTAAAAAAATGTTAAACCGTGTTTAAAAAAAAATCTGTTACATAAAACACACAAGTTTAACACATCTGAGAAAATCTAACAAACTACAGTTTGTAAGAAAGCTGCTAGAAGTAAAACACATTTGGATTGAATTCACAACCTTATCAGATTAATAACACTGTTCCTCACAAACCAAACTGTGCAGAAAAAAAATTGAAACCTAACAAGCTGCTTAAGCCTCCTGACTTCAAGGAGCTGTTGGACTGGGAGATAAATCCAGTGGGGAAAAAAGACAGTGATGGTTTGGTGATTTGGGATTGCACTGCTCTTTCTGCAGAATTGATTTTTATACTGCAGTTTGCATTTAGTGGAGTTATTTATTTGTATATGTATCTATTGGTCTAACAGTGTCTATCCATCTGTGTCTCTGCACATCTGTTATCTCTGGCATGGCTAAATATTGTAGCAATACTTTAAAATGCTATATCTATCCTGACAACACATCTATCCAGTGTCATTGACTGTCAAATTTAATAAATTGAGAGTGAAAGGAGTATGCCAGGGGAGTAAGTCCAAGGTCAGCGTCACTAGATCTAAGTGCAGAAGCTGGTAAATGTTCCCCTGGGGAGGTCACTGGCCTGAGTCATGCTGTATTCATCTGGCAGAAGGCCTACTGACATTTTCTGGATATAAAAGAACGGTTTGTCTGTAGCAGCAAGCATAATTGTTGCTGACAACTTTTCCATTTGCAACTCCACGACAGGAGTGTTGTTTGTAAAGGAGCGAGCAGGTACCTTTTGGGATTTGGATGATTGGGTTTCAGGGGCCAGCAGTGGTTCAGTACGGCGGCGTTGGGTTTCCATGCAGCAGGGGGAAACGGCGAACGCCAAATTCACTGGCATGAATGTATGAGAGCAGACTCGGACCATGTGTCGAGATATTGTTCCCTGTCAGGTGTCATCTTACACCTCCTGAGTGATGAGGTCTCTTCCTGGAGGACAGAAGCCGAGACGCTGCTGCGGCAGCACTCAGACTTGTTTTCTTCTGTCTGTGAAGTATGTAACGCTTATTACTGAAACTTAAGTTTTTAAGTCAAGGCAAACAATATAATTTTTTTTTTTTACAAGTAGCCATTTCCTTGTAATAGAATAGAGGTGTGGAGTATTTTTTACATTGCTTTGCAAACTCTGGTCAGGTGGAGCTTCAATTATTAGTCAATCAATAGAAAATTATTTTGATAATGCAATAATAATTTAACTCTTTTTGCTGGTTGCAGCCTCTAAAATGTGATGATTTGTATATTTTTTTGTGACATACATGACGGTAAACATATTATCTTTGGATTTTGGACAGTTAATTAGACAAAACAAGATGTTTGAAGACTCGGTTCATGGACTTTAGTTAACTTTATATATCTTTATAACGGCATTTTATCTTCTGACATTTTATAGACAAAATGAGTATTCAATTTATCAAGAAAATAAATGTCGGATTAATAATATATACATAATAAATAAAATAATCATTAGTTGAAGCCCTACAGCCTGGGCTTTTTGCCACCAACTCCTGGATTGATGGTTAATGAACTCCAGAGCCTGAGGAAATCCACGGTATGCATTTACATTGTGGAGCACCAGTGTTACACACACCATCACTCACGGTCTAACAGCATTTACTCATAATAACTAATTCTATAACAACAGTGAAAGTGTGGAAACATTGTAGAACGCAGTAAATCCAGAAACAATGCAGGAGCACGCATAATAAAGATTTATCTCCACGAGTCTGTTGCCATGGTGAATATGGGGAGGTGGTCTCCAATGTAATATAATCCAGATTGGTTAAAAATTTAGTTTTAAACTACAAAATAATCATTACTACAAAATCAACATTGAAAGGACAACAGTGTATGTAAAGTGTCCCCCTAAAACAAAACATATTTACATAAATCAACAGGAGCAAAAAAAAAAAGAAAATGACACATTCTGCATCGCTGCAGTTTCGATTTGTTCACGATGGCGAAGCACTCACCTAAATGAGTTGTGGTTGATGTGTGCAGGTGCCTCTGTGATTGTGTAGAGTAAACCTTGTGTACCTTGTCTAGTTTTGTGGAGACAGCTGTAAAGGGGTGAGTTAATATATATATTTTTTTAGTTGAAAAATGTTGTTGTTAGGTTTAATATTTTTGAATGTTTGACCAGTGCAGGTTTTGTTGATTATGGATCCTTGCAGGACTTCACAGTGTGCAAAGCAGCAGCTGAGTGTCTGTCGCTGGCTTGATGGATGAACTGGTGTTTGTCCAAGAGTCAAGTAATTGCACCACTACGGACCCATTTTAAAATATTTAAACGGTGTGGAACATTAATGGCTCGGGCGTCAGGTTTCAAAAGCAACCACCGTAAAAGGCCACCGTAGATGAAAACGTTCTGTCACCGTGATACTCGGCCCCTGCTGACAGAGCTGATTCTGAGTGAGAGAGACGCAAGCCGTGAACATCAACATGCCCCAACGATTAAACCAACAGAACCGCTAGAAGCAAGGATGGAGATACGCTGAGCTGTTAGTGCTGGATGGCATTTTAACATTTGGTTTTTAACATGGCAAATTTCTGCCATTTTGATAATCTTGCTGCTTTTCTTCTTGAAAGTAGTGGTCAAGACATTTTATCCATCTTATTCAGAAATCACCATTTGACCAGAGGAGGGAAGTGAAGTTTATTGTTGTTGCATCTGATAAGAGATAAGAAAAAACACGCTTTAAAACACTTCTGTTTTCTGAATTTTTATTGAATATATTATATTTTTCTTTAATCAACATTGCACATATTCCATTTTCAATCACATCTCATATTGCTGTCTACAAAATGTTATGAATGTAGAAAATCCAGAAGTTGGAAGGTTTACCAAAAAAGAAAACAAAGAACAAAACAAAAAAAGTATAATTAAGGTCAGAAGTGACAAGCTCCAAAGGTACAGAGAGAGAGTGAAAGAGAAGGAGCACCCTCAGGAAAGGAATACAAACATACCTTGGGTTAAGATGCATTTTTCTCAAAACAAAGCATCATGCAGAATAAAAGCAAGGCTGGCCAAAACTCACATGGATATTTCTTAACACCTGAACTGTAGAAATATTTTACATGTTCATTTATAGTTTCTGTCAGTCGTCCTTTGCTGATTGATAATGATTTCCTTCCTTTGTTATAAGTGACAAGGCGCAATGGTAAATGAACATTAAGCATACACATATGTGAAGCAGTAATTTTAAGACAAACGCACAACATCATCCCAAAAAAGACAAATACGTAGTCGCTATAATTTCTCTCAACTCTTCCTGTGCGGCACGACTGGCTGCATCTGGCTAGTTTATGATGATGTAGATATACTGGATTATAACCACCATATAAATGCAACCATGGCCTTGGCTAATCAAACTGTACCAGCTTGCATAGACACCTGATATCGCCGTCCTATCAAATTCACACCTTAAACATAGTAAATTCTTAATTTTTGTGTCTTCGTTTGGGTACTTGATTCTATATTTTGCAGCTCTTGTGCCGTAAAGCTCATCAGCTACAGTGAAATGATCCATGGCTGAGGCTTTCGACAGCGTAGTTTGATAAATCGGAGGAATTTTGTGCAAAAGAAAAGGCCGTTTACACGCAGTTTGACAGTCAAAATGACACATTTTGTGACTCTCGGTTGACAAAAAAGAAAATCTGCCATGCCTGCACGTTTAATCTGTTGAATGTAACACGTCGAAAGATTTGCCAGGGTTACCAAGTGTCGCCATAGTAACTGGCTTATACAGGCTAAAGTACACAGCATCTAATCATCCATTTATATGCTCTGTGCATCCAATAAAGAGCCTGTGCATCTTCAAGATTGTCAGCAGGCTGTTAAATCTTACCAGTGGCCCTAAGAGCAGCGCAGCTAAAGGAAACACACAAATAAATAAACATATTCACACCTTTGACATAACACATATGCAGCAAAACAAAAACACAACCAAACATTTTCAATATTTGGTTGTTTTTGGCATTTACGCTGCATTTTTTTTTCCAAATGTACCGACAAAACTGGTGAATATGTTTCTGGATTTGCCTTTATTCCTTTATTTTATTTCTTTTTTTTTTCTTTTTTCATCTTAGCTAAAGAGCACTCAGTGCAGCCAATGAGAGCACTGCTGGAATCTGCCAATTAACACTTGAGCACATAATTAACCTTCCTGATTTAACATAGCATAGTCTGTCTGGTATCAGTATGAGCCAGAAAATGAAAGGTGCAAGTTAAGTTTGTGAGATGTTTAAATTTATAAAGGCTGTTATCATTTATAATCTCATAATCTCTGGATGTGTCATCTTCTGCTTATTACCAAATTTACAAGCTTTGACTTTCTGTTTCCCAGTGACATGTGGTAACCCTGTTATTAACTCTTTGTCTCCTACAGTTTCCTAAATACAGATGTGACCGAGTAAACACTGTAATCATAGATCACTAACACTGTTCTGCAGGAGGCAGATGGTTGGAAAAACAACCCAAAATCCAGTCAGTCATATAATATCCAGCATGAGCGCTAAACAAACGCAAACTGCGTCACTGTTGAGCAGTTTTGCTTTGCTCTTCATAAGCCACCTTGTTTATAAGGAGATTAAGACACAAAACGGGCTCCTGGTGTTATCTAACATTGTGGATGTTACAGTAAACACTCTAGTTTTTACCGTTGGACTAATGCATTACTTTTATGTATGTGTGTGTCGATGGTAAGTAATATCAAACTGAGCCGCGAGGCTCTAACACTGCTGCCTGGGTGCAATACCAAGATATCGGGCTTAGTTTCTTCTGCACTGTTGTTACAAAGATGTACAGCTATCAGAGAGAAAAATGCATTTAAAAATGACTTTTGCAAACAAATTCAATACATGAACTGTTGAGGATTTTACTGAGGAAACTGAGGTCATGTCATCTGTTTGGGGGGTTTTAGGAATCAGTAAAGAGTTTTAATTCTGCAGCTGAAACCTTTGTGAGTGTTTTACAAACACTAATTCCAGTATTTTTAGACACAATATGTTTACATCGGACTACTTTTAGGCCAGCAACACTGTTTTAATAATGCTGGTTACCTGGAAAATTAGTTTTCCAGAAAATCAATGAGTTAACCGAATAACTAAAAATATCTTTGTTGTCCAGTGAAAGCCGTTTAACGTCATGTTTTGTGAATTTTAGTTTTTCAGATATGTCTGAACCGGAAGCCATTAAACTGTCACAATGCTTAAAACGCAGCTGTTTTCTTATTTCATGAAACATGACACTTTCAGAGATAGTTTTCTGTCTGGGGGTTGTATTCGTGGACTGGCTGACATGAGCAATAGATGTTGATGTTTTAACTAGTTGCATTATCACCATATTCATCCTGACTACAGGCGAAAGCAGTGCTTTAACTCTGGCCTGCACTGCTTTACATTTGTGCTCAACTGGCTTGTTTTTAGAAGAAATCCTTTGTTATTGATTAGGGGAGACAGCCATCTTAAACCTAATCGTACCCTGTAATGCCTTAGAGAAGCCTCAAGCCTCTGAATGAGGTGATCTCCAACAGAAAAGCGTATTTCTCAAAGTACAGACGCTCAGATAGCCCTTCTCGACATGAAATCAATCCTTAACAAGAATTTCCTTTTTTAAATTTGATGTATCTTTTTGATGTTGATATATCTGAGAAAACCATGTTGGGTGAATCCCTTGTTCGGTCTCTGGCCAGTGGCTGTGAAATATTATAAACGTGGCTCCAGTGAGTTTTCCAGCTCAGAGGCATAATTAAAATATCCTCCTCTCACCTTGTTCTGAGTTTTATCCAATGTCCCCACACAGACTAACTGTTAACCTTCATAACAGCTTTTTAAAATCTACTCATTTTCTGTGCTGATTCATAACATTTATCACAAAAGTTATTACTTCAGGTAATTTTAACATCCATGTGAATATCTGGCAGTTCTAAGTCAAGGGAAATTGAATATTTTTTTATTCTCATATCACTCATGATATGACTTGGATGACCTGGACTATCCACGCGGATAACTCACATAAGGACAGATTATTTTTCCTGTACTTTTAAATCGGCTTAAAAATCCACCTTTTGTTACCGTTCTTGCATTATAGTACACTGACCTCCTCTGATCTCCTGATGGTAGCAGATTGAAGCGACTTGCTCTCGTGTCAGAGCAAGTGGGCATAATTGCAGCCTCAAACCAAATGAATGATTTTAATTAAGAGATTGAGGAAATGGGTTAGTGACTGTCCAGTTAAACAGATTTCTTTCAGTCTCCTTTGATGCTTGTTTGTTCTGCTTAATTGGATGTGGTGGCCTTGAGAATCAATTCTCTGGCCGGTTCTGTTCTTGTTCTCTCTGCTAACCCCGTGTACAAATTACTGTGTGGTGTAGTATCTCAATCTTGTGATGTTTTGTGATAATACCAAACTGTGCTTGAGCACAAAACTGGACAGATTAATTTGTCCTTCACGAATATATCAGTATTGTTGCAATACAGCTGTCGACCACCACAGGCTATCTGGGCTACAGTAGCTTTTTCTCCGATCTTTAAACACACTGTGAGCAACTATTCAGCCTGAAATCCTCGGCTTTTCCTGACTGTGCCCAAGTCGAGACTTGAGACCCAAACTGATGAGGCCTCTGCTGAGACTCAGGTTTGGAACAACTTGTGCTTGAGGCGAGTTACGTAATCTGACAAGATCAAGGCAATTAAGTCACTTAATAAAACATATTTCTACTCACAGGTTATATTTTCATTTAATTTACCACTAACTGTATATTCTGCCCTGCAACATTTGTTATTCCCAACTTACAGTGTTATTTTTCTGCACTTTACGATACATATCGATACATAAATGTAGGAACAAGGGAGCAACACGTGAGGTGTGGAATAAGCGTGTTAATACAAAACAGTTACACTCTAAATTGTAAGTAATTACGCTGTACGTTGCAGGCTGTAATCCTAAGTCATTACCCAGTTATCTCTTAAAGGAATAGTTCAACATTTTGGGAAATGTACTGATGGGACAGTTAACAGCCAGATTTATTTATCTTAGCAAGATCTTATTTCTTAAAATGTTGAACTAAACCTTTAACCTTAATGTTAAATTTGTCTGCTGTTTTGTAGTCGTGTCAGTCAATTAATGAATACCCTCATATTATTATATGATATTTTCTATCGTTGTGTGCTTATTCATTCTCAAAAGAAATTATGAAAATGTGGATACTTTTTGATTTGATGATGTCTTTATATTCATTTGAATTAGATTTAAATTACAATCGACTGTCTTTCAGTTATTTTAATGACCATTTTCTTTTGGGTGACATTTCTTTACTTTCCACATTACTTTAATAAAAATCAATAACTTTCCAGATTTGACAGTGGTCCCTACACTTTTACTGGAGTCTATGGATATTCCTGGTAAACCTGTTGGTATGCAGTAAAGAAAAAAATTATATTTACTCCCAATAAAAAAAAACTTCCTCCCCAAAGAGACTTTGCAAGTAAACTACTGACATCTATTTAAAAACTATTGTGGCTATTTTGTAGTTACACACTAAGGAAATATCTGGAACATTCAGTAAACAGCTTTTCTGAGGGACACTATCATTGAGGTAATTACATATACGAATTTCTGGGGAAAAAAGAGCAATAATTTGAACTTTGGATTTTCTTTAGGAGAAGAGGAAAAATACACTAAGACCAAGAACTCTAAATTCAAGCATTTTAAGTGCCATCATAGGTAACACAGAATGTGAAGGATGCTTTTCAGTGGAGAAAATGTGGAAAATAAAACAGTCTTTATGTAATTTAACATACTATTGCTAAGAAAGGGAAAAAAAAGGCATGTCGATGGACATTTAAACTTAATTTGATCTCGGGCAACTTCTTCTCTGAAAAAATGCACAAAAAACATCACATGTTTTCATGTTGTATGCCAAACAAATACAAAAAAATTTGGTGGATTTTAAAAGATAGTTGTGTTAAAAAAACTCAAGACAAATGGAGAATGTTGGAGCATCATTCACAAGATGGTTGTATCAGTGAGGACAAATGAAACACTATGATTAATGTAGATGGTCATAACAGTCAAAGAAAGTAAAAAGTCTCAGATTACTCTATCTGCAACACATCTTAGGACACACAAGTATAAACGTCTGATATTTACATTTTTTTTCCTATTCAGTGTGCATCTATATCACAACATTTTCCAGAAGTCCACAACATACAATAAATTCAGGGTTTCACCTTTGGTTATGTAATTATCAAGGCTAGGTTTAAAAAAATATAGAACACACGTCCATGTTACTTTGCATACAGTTAAATTCAAAGTGAAAACATATCAACAAAGCAGCTGGTCAGCTCTAAATTTGCATCTGAGAAAAAAACCTAAGGTATTTCATCTTTACGACAATGATTCTTGGCCGATGAAAGACCGGGGAGTTTCATCCGCTGTTTGTCTGTGATTAGAAAGTGAGTGCGGCAGATATTTATGATCTATGTGCCTGACATCTTTGCTTTAGTGTAAGTGGAAGTTAATGTAAGAGGATATTCTACTGATGTATATCAGTGTGTTGCATTGAGCCTGTCAATATATGTCATATATTTCTCTCCCAACCCTCTATACACTTTCTAAATGAGGATTTTCATGTGTTATGACACAATGTGAATTAAGGATTTGTCGCCAGCGTTTGAGTGAGCTACTCAGGCCAGCCTCGTTTGGTTGACAATATGAAACAAGATAAAAATAGATTAAGTCGTACTGCTGACTGCACATAAGCAGAAAGCAAACTCACCATTTACTAACCAATGACGCCTACGAAGCCGACCCAACTAAAACATTATGTCGACATTACGACCAGACATTGTTCTCTATCATATTAAAATATTCACATCTGTTCCTTACAAGACACTTTTTTTCACATGTAAAGAAAACACCATTGAGCTTGGATAAGTCTCTTAGTATCATCACTTCATACATCTGTATATGTGTAGTAATTAAGGCAATCATTTTGGGCCACGACTTACTCAATTCCCAACTCCATTCTCAACCCTCGAGAGTTCGTTTACTGACGTCATACGGGTAGTACGTGATCTCCACTTGTCCAAATGCAGAGTCCCGCCCAGTCGTTGTTGCTTTTTAGTGTCCGCTCCCACTCAAGATGACCGGTCACAATGTTTTGCTTGTTCTCTGCACTTTCCAGAGATGTGGGGTTACTCCCTCTCCCTGTAACTGGCAGCGCTGCAACACAGAGCAACAGGAAATAAGTGCAAATTTATCATCATTCTTAAGGACATGGTGCAATTTGCCCTAATGTCAAACTGATAGTGCATGTTTTCTTTTTCCACCCAGAGGTTGGGCCAAAAGTGTCCCATGTCCCCATTCAGATAATCACCACGGTCATTAACTTACAGCTTCTACAGAAACACTCAGAGGGGATAGAGCTGTACACAAGTTAATACTACTTAGAGTTTTTATTGGATAAAACATAATTTATCATTTACCCCATTAAGCCTTAAGGTTGTTAAAACCATCCTACTCCACATTGTCAGACAGTATCATATATTTTCTCAGCTTGTTCCAGCTCTTCATTTAGGTTTTATGGTGTTTACACTCAGTGAAATATCCAAACCACCAAAGACTCCATGTTTTTACGGCTTCACCGTTCCATCAAATACAAATAGATGCTTAAGTACTGAACACACTCTTCTCTGTTTGCTTTCGAGGAAAACACTTTATTAGATGACATCTGACTCTTGTCATAATGACCAGAACATAAATAAAAGCCAGATTTTATGTACAACTTGTTATATTTCCTCTAAAGGAAACTTCTGGGTTTTTTTCCACCTTCAAGTCAAAATCCAGGCCAACAAGCTTACATTAACTTGCAGAGCATGTCCATAAATGGCTGCCCATTCTGTAGCCTGTTGCTAAGGTTGTTTTATAGATTATTTGTGTTGTCAGCTCATTATTTTGTATCAGATTTCTACTTTAACTCAAATACATTTGTACATGTTTAAGTTCCCATTTTAAGTAAAGAACAAAGAGTAGTAAAATCCTAAAATCCTACTATAGTTTGTTTCATGGTATGTTGATGTAGCTTCCCACGCTCATTAGGAGGTGGGCCTTAAAGAGACAGGAGCTAAAATGGCCTGTTTCAGACATGGCTACTAATGAGTTAATTATGTTAATTATGAAAAATTTGCGATGTAAAAATATAGTGGAGTAAAGGCTTCCGGAGCAGAGCATGTAGTCATCCTAACTCTGTGTATGTTGTAATCCGAGCCTCTCTGTTCTTTATTTACATAACTGGTTGGTGCTTGTGAGTCCTCCGCTGTCCTCCCTGCTTCCATTTTCAAGATGGCGGCCGTGTCGCAAACTTTCTCAAATTACTGCCAAACAGTTCACTAAAATATGTTTCTGAAAACATTTGAGGTGAGAAATAGACAGTGCAGTAACATAACTTTATGGAGTAAACGACACACACATTTGTTTTGGTCTGAGATGCTGGTGCTAGTAAAACATTTAGTAGGGTGAAAGTCGTATATTGCATCTTTTTTTCAAAATAATGTTTCCGATCACAAATGTAAGTCATATGCAAGTAAATGCCACTAAGCATGATTTATCAGCGACGATAGAGGTCTGGCAATCAAGGTTTTGTGTTTTTAAAAAGCAACTTGAGGCAACCATCAAAGCTCCATAGGTGCCAAAGCATCTGTGCTCAAACGGCAAGTGTACAGATTTAAAAATTATTAAAATCTTTAAAATTAATTAATTGTCAAGAGCTAAAGTCTAACATCACAACAACCTACAGAAACAAAGGGAAAGACAGATTTGCAACTAACCATCAGCTACATGACAGAAATAAACAGCATAAAAGTGGTTGCTAATTGGTATTGAGCCTAGAATGAGCCTCCACTGCAACCGTCCTTGTTTGTAATGTTGACTTGGCACAAATTTGAATCCTTTGTTCATGTGTTTATGTTGCTTTGGCTACCCCCTGTAGGGAGAAAGATTTCACAAAATAACAGTTTTGTGTCATAGCTATTTGTGCTTATTAAGATGCAGACTATTACAGACAAGCGTCCTCTTTAAACAGAGCAGCTGTTGTATAATTCTCCACCTCAATAATTTGAGGATTTCCATAGTCTCTGAGGAGTTGGAGACATCCTGTATGCAATCATAGCTGCAGCAGGCACAAGGCAATTACAACAAACATACTGTGTTTTTATCCAATTCCCTTATTAAGACTTTATAGCGAAATCTGTACTTGTTTACATTACAGATTTTGTTTGTTTGAGCTACACAGGTGTTGTTTTCTGTGTTTGCACTTGAATACTTTCTGCTAGTAATGATAAGAGGACAAACATTTAATATTCATGTACTTATACATACAAAGGTGATTTCAGGAGAAATCTGAGAATATCCTTAATATTGTTCGGTGTTTGTGAGAAAAGAAAGTTGTTTACAATGCAGCACACTAGTGCTCTTATTTCTCATGTGTAGAGCTTAAATAAAGGCAACTCCTATGTGTAGAGCTTTAACCACGACTACATCATGCATCACAAAAACACACAGAATAAAAAGCTGCTGCCGCTTAATAACAGGTGACCCATGCTATGATCTCTGTCAGGGTTTATAGATATTACAGTAAACTGTATGAAGACATTAAAAAGATCTTTCTGTGATTTTATAAACAGCAACTTATGCTTAATTTCTTTCTAACGAGATGCTGTAAAATTAGAATGAATCATTTGTTGTTTTTGAAGACGATTCATGGAAAAAGACGGTTGCGCCAGCTGTCCGTAAATTTAAATCTAGTAAGTTATAGGATACTAAGTGGAGATTTACACACCATACAAACTGTGGTGCATTAGCAGGGTAAATGAATGGATTAATACCTCCTGCTAAAATCTATAATTAGTCAACCATGTCAGTTTTTTGAAGGTTTGGGTTATTCTACAGTGTTGTCAGGTTACCATTTGGCTTTTTTAAATCTGCACAAAATTTTACTTTTTGACATTTACCTAGATGTTGATGATTACGGACAGCCCACAGAGAGTTGTATCTTCAACTCTGAAGGTTCATTTTAGAATACACACACACACACACACACATACACATACACGTGCACTGCACTGCACGCTGGTTTCTCCCAAGAGACACAATAATCCAGTACCACAGCCTGTCCACCGCAATCCAGGAGACAGCTGTTTTACATTAGTCTTAGCAATAAACCATCAGCGATACAGGAGAATTATCTAGTAAGGGCTTATCAGAGATCTTATGATAGTAGATAATGGACCCGCCAAACATTACATGTTTGACTCTGTAGCAACAAAACACAATCTTGGAAAACAATAGAAACTAAAGCAGAGCACAAAGACTACACGTTCACAACACGCAGAGAAAAAGTACTTCATTCAGACTCAAACAGGAATACAAATGTGGAATATTCATTGTTTATCTCAAAGATCATGTACCTGGCTCACCCGCTGTGTGCACACCTAGATATTTTCACTTCTGAGGCCCAGTGGGAGGCAGGTCAGTTTTCAATGCCACATGCAGAAATCCATTCATCCCAAACATCCTGTCACTTTGGGGCACTGCCTGCTCAAGGCGAAGCCAGAAGCACCAGGTTAAACCTGTTCAGATCCGCAAACACCAGATACCCAGAAGCTCTCACTATTCACATTTCAAGGGCCCAGAAGCTCCTCTTTCCATGGGAATGGATTTAAAATCATTATGGATTTTTTTTTATGTGGAGGAAGATTTTTTTTTTTTACAGCCTAAAATAAAATTAACATAACTACAGGGGCTTGGGGTTGATACTGTTGATTATTCCCAATGACTCCACTTGATTTTTGCTCACTTGACTGTTTTCAGACACTCTTTGATTGTTGAAATACCAATTTAGACACCTTCTAATTAATTAAACCCATACGTATTCGTTCCTCACCGATGGAAAACATCATGTGACATTATGTTCACAAACCAGAACAGCAATGACAAGACAATATTATTGCAGTGTTTTTTTTTCTTTAATTGCTGGACTTACTGCTCTAATTACTAAGTTTACTTGTCAGGCACAGTAACTAGACACAGTGCAGACTGAGCTCTGTGCTTTACAATGTGATTAATGAAAAATAATATACAATGCACATAACTCACAGTGATAACATTAAAAACTGAGTGCTAGATCATTAAAGTAGGATTGACTTTTTATTTGCCATGTGGACGTTTCAGGCAAAGATGCTTAGTTTCTGATAAATCACGAATCAAAGTTTACTTATTGCTCCTTTCCAGTGAATATCTAAAAGTTATGAATGAGAACAAGAGCTCGATTAAGGATTAGAGGAAGGAAAAGAGTAAAGACCAACAGGTCACCTCTCTGACCTTCTGATGTTTGTTGGTGATTAAAATATCACTGCTGATCACGGTACATTTGTGATGAATTAATGGCCGCTGTAAATAGATGTACATAATGGTTATGCATACAAGCACAGCTGCTGCAATATTGTTGAACCTCAGTAATCCAACACAATCAATCTGTGAAATCGCACTACTTCTTTACCATTTCACCATCAGGTCTAAAGTCTGATGGAGATGGCAGAGGTATTTAAAACAGACGATAAAAGGCGTCTTCATCTATGAATGAATGAATGAATGAATTACTTTTCTTATTATTGTGCCACCACATGGGTTTAAAATACACAACAAATTTATTTAAAAACAGATGGCTGATACACATTTTTATACAAAGCGTTTCGTGTTAAATTCAACCCATATTTATAAAAAAATAAATCATAGGTCACGGTTCAGAAATGCATTCATCACCATCAATTTCCTCTATAAACAAATAGTGTAAAACCTGAAGGAGACTCTGCTCTCTGAAAGCATTATTATTTCTTAAGGAAGCTGTGTGTCCTTCAGGTTTAACACTATTTATTAAACGCAACCATGTCTATCTACAGCTTTATGAATTTGATGGGAAACATTATTGTCTTCGTGCAGAGTTTTATGCCTCTGGCCCCTGGAGGGACGTGTAAAGCAGAAAAGCTTTCCACATGGACTAAGCAGAAATGTTTGTACTTCAGACTGGAACAAACTCCTCAAAAGGGGCAAATAGGTGAGGACATTGGCAGTAAGTACTTTTACTGCTGAATCAAGCTGGGAAATGAGACATAACAGCTTCTCATTACTTGTTACCTTCACTGCTCATCAGCCCGGCTGCCTCCTGCTTCCCCCGGTAACTTTTCTACAAGGCAGTTAAAGAGCAGATCTGTTGTTATACAGGATTTATAATTTGAATCTAACAGCGCGTGATGCTTGATTTGTTAAACAGAAGAAATATGGTTTTGTGTAAAAGATACAGTGATGTATGTTTGAGTTGTTGATACCTTAATGGTGTCTGGAATCTGTTTGCTGTAGCTTCTTATTTATTGGTGCTACCATAGTTTAATTTATTATTCCAATATAACGATAGCTGGCATCTGGACATACAGCAAAGACAAAAACAACACATTACTAGCACATCCAGACATCAGGAATGGTGGATTAAACTATGAAAATAACACTCGGGTTGTAAAAAAAACAACAGGATGTTCCTCTCGGACAAACTGGTGCAATAAGGCAGAGCTCATGATTTTACTGTTATTTGTTTTCTGTTTTCAAATTCATATGCACACAGTTATTGAGTATGACACAAAAACAACTTAACTCTGACACCATTAAGAACTCTGTATCTGCTGCAAGTAGAAAACCGTCAACCCACTCGGCACCTTTTTAGTTTTATTCAAACTCAACGACATGATTATTATGACAGATTACACTTATATCCTCTCTGTGAATGAAGTGTTTTTGTTAACTTTAACTACCGTCATCAAAGCTCGAAGGGAAAAACTCTGCAGGCTAGTACCTGTAACATTTTATAAAGGAAACCTCAGTACGATCCAGGAAACAAAGACGTTTCTGGTCAAATCAGTTTTTTTTTGTACAGCCCAATATCACAAATCACACATCGATGGGCTTTACAATATATACATCATCATCTGTCCTTAGACCCTTGATTGAGGTGTAGAGAACCATGCCTCATTACCCGCTGGTGGTCAACAACAGTAAGATGCATGTTTACAGTCCCTTCAGGAAGTTTTGTAATCACAGGATGCAGTTTTTGCAACACTGACAGATCCCTGCAAAACCTGAACCTTGACAAATGCATAGTTTTACATGAAGGAATGATGCATGCATCACACTGCAGTTTCCACAAATCATTGTAATTATACAGCAATTACCAATTTCAATCACATGACTCACATCAACCAAATCGATGCACCAAAATCCTTTTAGAGGATTATCAGAAAAGCTGCCACTAAATTCAGGGGTTATGCTCCAAACCCACACAGAAAAATAAAATAAATAAAAATATTCCCGCAGGGGCTGACTTTAGGAGTGTGCACATGCACATGTAGCTTGGTGTCTGGCTTCCTGCTTGCTGACATTAATCCAAAGGCAGCAGGGATTTTCAGCCTCTTGCTGCTTCTTGCCTCACACCCCTGCAGGGCTCTCAGATCCACACTGACTCTCCCAGTCACACATACAAACATACGCAGATGAACACACAACAGATAATAAATATTCAGGCCAGGAACGGCACTACGTGCATCACAACGTACGCCGGGGACATAACACACACTGTGCTCATTTCAACCCTGCCACCGAGCTCTCTGTCAGCGTTTTTCTGTGGGGAAAAAAACAAAAACAAAACATGCACATCTGCTCAGCTGATGCTGTTCATTTAGGCAGACTTGTCCAGGTATGCGCTCTATGGTCCTATCGCTGCTCTCTCATCGGCTTGCACACTCCTCATTAAATGTGTTGGCTGCTGCATGACAAGCCAAGCCAAGCTTCAGGTGTTGCGCGTTTGTTTGTGTTTGTGTATGAGGGTGATAGGTGCTGTTTTGGTAAGCACATGTGCAACACACGGGTCACATTACACCATGACAGACTGTCATAGTGAATTAAAGGCAGCTCACAAATGGAGGGTCAAAAAACAGGTTTAATACCAAGATGCTCTCCAGGTGTATTGAATACAATAAAACCTCATCATTATTATTATTATTATTATTTCAAGCAACCACAATGTTTTACAATTGTCCAAATGTACTGCTCTGTCTTTGCGTTACATAACCAGTGTACAGTATATGTAGCATGATATCAGAAGCAGTTGAAAAGTAGGTTAGCGCCAATTACTTCCATGCCAGCAGCCAAATAATCTATAAGTTTAGATGTTTTTCCTTCTCTGTGACATTGATAACAAGAGACAGCAGCTCTTATCTAGCTTTTAGCCTCACAACTGACTGATGTAATTAAGGGTTTAGAGTCCAAAAATATCAAAGTTTGCACTCTTGGAAACACATCATGAGTGCTGAGATTAATAGGCTAGAAATGAGAGAAAGAGAAGAAAATGCAAATGCAGCTAAAATACAATATTAGCTGCACATACAGTACATTGTGCTAAAATGTTAAGGTGTATATTTGTAGCTGCATGGGACAAACTCCTTTTGTATTGCAATAACACCCCTGCATATTACTTGAAGTCTACTTTACAAAAGTTGAACATTGCTGCTTTCTCAAAGTTTGGAAATGTTTTCTGAGGCTTAACGTGACGCTGATGCATTATTTAAACGCGTCGCACTTTTGTCTGTTTATTCATTGCGTGTGTTGATTTTAACTGTGGTCGTGGTACATTAAGCACAATCTCATAATTTTTGTGAAGAGAAGCACGGAGCCGTTTACCCAAAACGAAAACTGTCATTATGTGCTCGTCCCCGTCAGTCGCTCTGTTCCACCTCCAAACCAGCCTCCTCTATCTCGTACCCCCCGCGAGGCATTTCTCACATGTGTGGTTCAACAGTGACTTAATGAAACGCCTACAATCACTTTCCAACAGCAGATGTAGATGCCTGCCAGTCGTGCTGCCAAGCATAAAAATGTGCACGTTGTTTCCCTTTTTATAATAGCACCTGCTGGCAATATATTCCCCAATTTACAAAGTAAATTACAAACTAAAACTCATTTCGCACAACTGACCCAGTATGATTGTGTTTTGGATTTTTGATTAAAGGCTTCAAAAAAAATGTGGTGCAGTAGATGGGTTCTAATCTCCTCCAAAAACTTTAAAACTACAGCTTACTTTTAATGATTTCAAATAATGAATGTAGAGTTTGAGCAAAATCTGCTTTTCTTTTGATTTATAAAGTTTAAAAATTGAAAAACAGGTTCACAGCTGTCGGGACAAATTTTCTGTCATACTTGAAAATCGCTTTCTTTGTAAACTTCACACAAGTGTGGTTGATATTTCAGATGTGAAAGACTGCATATGAAAAACAGACATTTATAACACTTTTCACATTAATTCACATGCAGTGTAGACACATGCAATTTATATTTCACGCTTGTATTTTTAGTAATATCTTACCATACAGTGATTTATGTAACTTACTGTTGTGGTGAGATTTCTGAATAGATGAAAATTTAAAAAGAAAAATCAGAAAAAAAGTCATGTTAAAAATATATATTTTTATCTCCTATTGTATTGATGATCTCTCAGATCCATCTTGCGACCCCTTCGGGAGGTCCCAACCCACAGGTTGAAAAACAACTTTGTCAGAATTTGATTGACCCTGAATTAGTTTGTTGCACTGGCCTCCGTTGCTGCTAAATTAAATCGCGCTGGAAAATTTGATTTGAAACTTTGAACAAAGGTTAAATTGTATTTTATCAGATTGGTGGTCAATACACCCGTAGCAAGTAATTAGTTTGTCAATTGCTGCTGAACAGCATCTGTTTCATCTGATCTGTCGGCTTTATCAGGCAGAGGCAAACATCCTGATCCTGACTGCAGGAACTTATCACCACAGTGTTACGCTGAAAAAAAAAAATACAATAAAATGCAAATATTTGAGCCGCTATGGTACATTTTTAAAAATCTTAACAAAGGCATCCAAGCAACTCCACCTAAACATATTTATTTCTCATTTTTCCTTCTGCTATCTGAAAACAATGTTTTTTCCCCCAGTTTTCCTCCTACTGTAGTTTAGCTGTCTCCATCACTGCCAACTCCTCCTGATGTAGACTACCATGATCCTCCTCCTATACACATGGAGTTGCCAGACGCCTACCTGGTTAAGTTTCCAAAGCTTCCTACAGTACCAAATGTGTTTGTTGGAGAGCCGGAGGAGTCGGAGTGACTGAGGCTGTGGGTCCAGTTATCTGTGGGAGTGGAAATCAGGCTAACATATGTGTGACTGGGACAGAATCATCTGTAGAGCATGTATGAATATTTCTGTCACAGAGTTTTACACATCTGACATCCCTGCAGTGGTGGACTAGTGATAAACCAGTGTGGTTGCCTTAACATGATTTGATTTTATGTCTGTATCCTCTGACACTGTTGCCCTCACTTAACCAACCTGTCTTGGCATCTTTCAAAGGTGTGGCTTTAAGAAACCAGAGGGCGGATTACTGCCCACTCATCTGTTCTGAGTCATTTTCAGACATTTTGAGAGGCAGCTGCTCAATTAAACTAAGAAAAAAAGGTTAAGAAGGGACAAAAGGACAAAGCGGCTTGAGCAACCATAGACAATTTACATTTACGACAAACATTCAGTTCAATGTGTAAAGATAAAATGGCCCATTTATAAGCCAAAAATAACAAAGTGTATTATCTAAAGAAACTCAACCCTTGAAGCCGCATCAGAAGTGAAGTGAAACATGTCAAAATACTCCAACACTCCACAGTTACTCCACAGTAAGTAGATGTGGAAATTATTAACCAACTTTTAAATGTTCTCCCCCCAAAAAACAACACATGTTCAGGTTCAAGTGATGAAGCCCTCCAACATCTGTAGGAATTATAACTCTAACTTTTCTGTCTGGAGCAAATTAGGAAGTCATGTGACATTGTAGAAGAAAGACATTGGGACAACAAACACAACAGACCGCTAATGTTGGCTTCTTTTAACCATGTCCTTGATAGTTCCCTTAATCAAGTGTTTATTACTGTAACCGTGACAACAAAGGTCCCCTAACCTTAACAAAGTTGAGGTCATTTTAACCCATATCACGATCATGAAAACATTTATTTGTTCATCAGAAAAAAGGTTGGAAGGTATCTTCTTGTAAATCAGGGCATCAGATCAGAAAACACTCGTGTGTGTGTTGTTCTTGAGGGACATCGTTTAATTTAGAGGACTTGTTAATTGCGATGCCGTTTTGTGGCTTTGCTTTGCTTTTGCTCTGTTAGTCTGCTCTACTGAATCTTCCCACGTCAGGCCCACAATACCGTGTCCTGTCAAACAGCAGAATTAATTTGTCCATCACATTTCCCCAAGTGACTCCTTTCTGCCCTAAATCACGCCTTCCACAGAAATCTTTATTTACTTTCTCATATGAGGAAATCTTAAAACTCCGAACTTCAAAGTGTCAATTTAAGGTAATAAGTTTCTCTTTCTATCCCTTCATTTGCTGCAAATGGAAAATGAAACCTGGAAATCCAATTCAGTCACACAGTCTGACTTCTTTTAAACATCTTGGGAGGAAACATGGAAACCACACTCTTTTTCTAGCAGAAATCAAAGCCCCTTCACAAGTCTTTCCCACAAGTGCTGGCTGTTTCCCAGATGGCCAACTTCTTACTGTCTCCTTTCCAACTGGCTACTTTTGAGCTTACATCTTGTATAAATGGACTACTGTTTCTGTCATACAGCTCATATCTATCCATCCTGTGCTGTTACAGGAAAAAATAGTAAGATTTCCTGTTTCCTCCCAGTTGAAAAACATTCATTTTCTACCTGCAAGCATTTTTTACGAATCTGAACATGAGTGCAGTGACTCACACTGACCGTGTTCACCTGTTTGCAGGGATGAATAATGAAGCAATAATCCACAGCAGTGACATTGAATCTGTTGTCGCTTAAAATAATAAACACACTGAACTAACCAGTCGCGTTTTGTTCAACCAACAGTCCAAAACTCAAAAACAAAATCAGATTACTATCATGTTTACAAAGCTAGTTTGTAAATATTAAGCATTTCTGCTTTACAAAGTGAATAAAACTATTATTATCAAAACAGTTAATTTCCTGTTGATCGACTGATTGATTAACTGACTCAAGTGCGTTGCGAATGACATGAAAGTTTAAGATTAGAAATCGGATGTGTATCACAAGATGCAGCAAAAATAAGTTTAGTTCAGCTTCAGTCTCAGCATCACAGTTTGTTTCCAACGTCTTAAATTCACCTCTCTGACTGACTTCTCCATAGCAACAGTGGTCGAGACTCATTAATGTGACATTTGAAACCGTCTGACATGCCAGACTGATTCGTGACATACAGTAAACCCACAGTATCATTACATTATTTGGGAGGCTTGTGTGTTTTATGTATTGAGTAACATTGAGGGTATCATTAAAAGAAAAAGTGCAGCTCCAGAGTTTTGAGCAGTACATCTAAAGTTAGAGCGCACTAAATGCATATTTTACATACATTTTGGTAACAGTAATACCAACTAACTTTATACACACATCACCATAATATATATTATATAATATATAACAACCTAATGCAGTTTTTGAGAGGAAAGAATTTCTCAGCAGTTCTGTCTGAAAACATTTTTGCACTTTGTCTGTTCAGTGTTGCTGTGTTGTGTGATTAACCATCGTGCTTTAATTCAGATTAGGATTCTTTGGTGGGAACTGGTCCTTGTGAGATTTGAGGACAGTCAATTATCCTGCAGTGTTTCCATCACACTCTCTCAATGTCAAACTGTCGGTTTCTAGCTTTTGTACACAGAGCACGTAGCATATTTGCACTTAAAATGTGCTTCTTTCATGAAATGGAGAGAGACACAGCTCCACACAAACACCTCAGTCTCTTTGAACTATTTAACCGTATATCTCTTTCAGCTCTCATTTCAAAAAGCCTTTTTGATTGAATGTAGTCTTTTTTTCCATCACAAGCCCACCTGATTATTTTACTACTTATTCCTCCTTTTTTACTGCACACTTTCTCGTTGCTACTCCATTGTACTCTGACTGAAACCGTCTCTGCATCAACATCAAGACAGACTATAATCTAATTAATTAATGCAATAATAAACAGTAACTCTGCTCATGTTGTTAAGGCCAGCTCTAACATTAGCTGCAGTCATTAGTCGAATGTGCGGCTAATTAGCTTATTACATAACTGATCTTTATTAGCCAACAGTACATATATTATTTTGTGGTGTTATTGGTGAGGTTTTTGTTTTAAAAAAGCCACATGTTTCTGTACAGTGTGGAAGCTGCTGCTGGATGTTAATATATCAGAGTTCATAGTAATGTTAGCGGCTCCGTCCTGCTGTGGTTCGGAAAAATTTCCACTCCAGCAACGGCAGCCAACCAGCTTACCCAGAAATTCTTCTTATTTATAGCATTGCGGTGTAGACACACTGTGCTTCGCCCCCATTCATTTCCTATGGGACATGAGGCAAGACATTCTTAATTGAAAGGTCAATTAAAGAAAAAAACTGGTTCCAGAAACAAACCACAAAAAATAAAACAAAACAAAACGTTAATTTGCTGTCCTCAAATGACAAAAGCATTGTAGATTTGGTGTTCTGGACCCACTAAAGACGGAGACAAAGGGACATTCATTTAGATATTACTATGGAGTTAAACATGACCCATTTTTTATTAGATTTGATTTTTATTTTAATCCCTATTGCAAGACACCAGCATTATTTGTTTACTTTTTTGCACATTTCTGATTGTGTCGGAGTATATATATATATAACTGTATATACGTCCACAGCAGTCAGGTCAGAAAGGGAAGAATTGCTTTCCGTTTAGTCAAAGCATCTGATTCAAACATTCGGACTTCATTAACGACTGAAAAGGTCTTTTTCTCTGTGCTCCAATATTGCTTGATTAGACACTTGAGATTAATTGCAGTAGTATAAAGGTAAGCGTGATTACTGCATTGATTATAGGCCAGTCATTAAACCTCATTCTGGACTCAAAAGTGAATCCTTCAGTGGAGAATTTCTGTTCAAGATGTATCTGTTTTATTAACTCAGTCAGCCGAATACTGAACAATGTTAAAATGTTAAAATAAAGACTTATTTTGTGCTAAAACATGCAGATAAAATATATATATATATATATATTTTTTTTTTTTTTGTCTTACTTCTCGCTATCTGCTTTCTGCATACAACGTCAGCTGTCAAACATTACACATGATCTGAAGCTGTTTTCAACTCAACACTCATCCAGACTCATCCATGTTAACATATATACAGTATACGTGTGAAAACCAACTGCAAACTAACAGCCGTCACTTCATCTCGCTGTAATCTTGTAGATGTCGTGTCTTTGAAGCATCTGATCTACATTTACTTACTAGTATATATTTACTAGTCCCAACCCAGCAAGGACTTTAAGTGAAATGCCAGAGTACAAAATTTGAAAGAATGAAACAAGGAGTAAATCCTCCAGTTCTACAAAAAACTATATGCACAACAACCCAAAACACATACGATGTACAGCATATTATTACATAAACACAGTTTGCAATAAGTACTGAAGTATCTGTTATATTTTTCTCCTGCACACTCTTCCCTCCTTATGTGGCGTTTACAGGCGAGTAGCTGCAGAAACAGTGTAGACCGAGACGACACGACAAGCACTGCATTTAAATAGACATGGTGTAACATTCACAGTATAATGCATAATTCAGCCCCGCGCTGTGGATTAAACCCTGCTCCCCAGCTGTTACAGAGAGCCTCTTAAAAAAAACCAGCATGTAGCAACACAGCCAAGACCCTGAACTGTTAGTGATATCATGAGGCTCCTTTCTGCTGTTTAGCAGCTGAGTTTCCCTCCATGTGCACCAGACTGAGTCACGTAAGAAAGTCACTCGTATATTATTACTTTTTTTTTTTTTTTTTTTGCCTTGTGCTCTGTTTGGAAAAAAACTTTGCTCTCCAAAACACACATTTTCCACACTAAGGGTGAGACATGGAAAGAATATAAAACAAAAAACACAGAATTAGAAAAAGTGCAAATGTTCACACACACGCACACACAGATGTTTTTTTTTTTTTTTTTTTTTTAAACACTCACATTTCACAA
Source organism: Pampus argenteus (assembly GCA_036937835.1). Lineage (NCBI taxonomy): Eukaryota > Metazoa > Chordata > Actinopteri > Scombriformes > Stromateidae > Pampus > Pampus argenteus. The sequence goes on from CM072862.1 coordinate 23,366,258, forward strand.
ACTCAAACACACATGGCCACACACTTGAGGATGGTGTTTTCCGTAGACAAATAGTCCCTATCAGAGATTTCCAGTCCTTGTTGCCATGACAATGATTACATTTACCACAAACACAGGTTTCTTTGTTATGACTTATGGTGCCCTACGCCCCTCATCCTCAGGGGAGCGTTTTCAACATAATGCATGTGAATGAGACCTTGGAAAAACATTACATGCAGCCAATTGATCAAGTTTGACGTACAGGGAGAGCACTTCAATAACAAAAGTGTATAAAATAAATGAAAAGTACAAACCTCTGCCAACTCCTCACAGTTTCATTTGAAGACTTCAAACTGTACCCGTCACTTACATTTGATGGGAAATTGATTTCCTGGCCTTGTGTATATTATATTTATTATATTTTAAATGGCTATTAGTTTGATATTAGAAATCTAATTAATTGTTCTGAGGAACAAAATAAATCATTATTGGTTGAACTGGACATCGAATATTAATGATAGATAGATTACATTACATATTATAAGATTATGGGCAAAACAAGATCCCATTAAGCAATATGACAATCAAAGGAATTCAGTGTTAATGATCCCACACATATTAAATCTTCTGTCTTAAATGGTCATTTCATTATTTTTAGCAAAATTCGTGACTATAAATATCAGATTCGACAGTTGATTTTGAGTGGTCAATGCTTTGTCTGTAACGTCACCTTTACGTCCTCGTTCTGATGGCATCAGATCGTTCATACGTGTCCACAAACATCCGTCCGCTGCTAAATTTGTTCCACGCCACCGCGTCTCCAAGAAATTACTTTCAAATATGACTAAATTTCAAGTAAAGTGTGAGGAAAAAGAAGTGAAATCCTACTACTGTTTGTTTACATAGCCTCAGCTGTCTATAATCTGCTGAGGGAAACGTCCAGAATAAGATGGCCAATCAGAACAGAGCGGGCTCATCAGGAGGCGGGCCTTAAAGAGACAGGAGTGAACTGAATGGCTACAGAAAGTATAAGATAAATAAGGAGTTTTTTAATTTTTTAACAGTAAATCATGCAAAGATATATGTGCAGAGTACAACCCCTTTAAAAATAGCTGTATTCAGTCTGCGTCATTAGTTAAGTCCAACTGTTACATTAAATATTGGTGCTGGAATGAAAAAAATCAACATAATTTTCAGTTGTGAATAATGTATTTTGTTGAAAAAGTCAGTTTTTAGAAATTATCGTGTTGGATGATACAGCAGATTTGTACACAGTTGCACAGTAGCAGCTACCAAGGTGGGGTCTTTCTGTAATAAATCTTGTCCCTGGCCCAGCAGGAAATGCTGTACCTATTTATAACCACAAACATGCAGTTTTTCAGCTGAGACACATGGGAAGCTTCCAATTAGCTCACAGGAAACCCACAGAGGCAAACACAGAGATAACTAATAAGACGTCTTTCCCCACATGCTGACACACTGCACCAGAAGAAGAAAAACACACTCTCGACGTGTCTAGTAAGATTTTAGTTTTACTTTGTAGAACTTTATTCTGACTGCGAGATGTTTTATGTTTCAAATATCTCTTTGATGTCGTGTACGGTCTGCTAAAAATGTCCCTCGAGAGTGTGTGATCTATATCTGTGTTATTCTTACACAGCCGCAGTACTTCGGTTAACTTGTGCTGTTTTTTATAAATGTGATATGTGATTTATAAAGTCAATTACATTAAAATTACATTAAAACTGAAAGATTTCAAGCACATAGAGTAATTTACTGATTTTTAAAAAAGGGCAATTTTGGACTTGGATACTCATTTTTCTGAAAGTCAACTTAAGTAACTTATTTATGTGTCATTTATTATTTTAATCTATTCATTCATTCATTCATTCTTTAATTCATTCACACTTATTGAATTACTTTTCAGCCATTCACACTTTCAGTTAAATGTCTGAATCTTCCTTTCATACACACCTGCTCACTCGCTCATTTATATTTATTTACATACTACTTCATTCTTTCATTCTGACTCTTTACCCATTCACTCTCTAAATTACTCACTTGTTATTACTCACACACTCATTCTCTCATTCCTTTTTTCTCACATTCATTCAATTCACAAGTTAGTCACTAACTGACTATTGTCTGATTCATGCATTCATTCATTTACTTTTTTCATACAAATATTCATTCATTATTTCCTTGAATCACAAACTTTCATTTATAGTCTCCTTCATTCTTTCATTCACTCCCTCACTCATTCATTTAGTGCATTTAGTCTATTACCAATGTATTCATCCATTCAATAACTGATTGATTGTTCACTCACTCACAGAGGAATCATGTATTTGTCTCTCTGTCTCGTGTTGAACTGTGGTGGGAGTTTACTGTTTAGTATCTACCAGTTACTAAAAAAAACATTTTCACTTCCTCACGTTTGGTGTCGTGTGTTACTAAAAGTGAACGTGTTACTGATCAAGTGCACATCACATGTAGAAAGTCTAACTCGAGTTGAACTCAAATGAACAATTACATTCAAATGACTTGAATTTTGGTGCAAAATGTGTCTCATAAACGCATCCAAGTAAGAAAGTGAAACATTATAGACATTAAAGGACAACAATGATCTGGTATTATTTGCATTATGATAGATTTTCTAAATGATAAAGAGGCATTTCATACGCTGTGCCTTTAAACGACTATAAAATGCAGTAATTGTAAGAATAGGAGCTGTCCTGAGATATAATAAAACCCAGGCTTGTGGAGACATTTGAAGGGTATAAAAAGATGAGGAATAATGGACTCGTATATTAAACTTTAACAACAGTCAAAATCATTCCTTCTCAATCAGGATGCTTAAATTAGACATTTTTCCTGAGTGTGCAGAAGATCTTCGCCCCACACAAAGAGATACTGTGGCTGCAGGGGGAAAAAAAATCAACAAATCAACCATTCGTTAACAGTAAAAAATTAAATGGGATTTTCCATCAGTGCTGAGGTAGCCGTTTGAATCTGCCAAGTGCAGAGTTCGTCTAACGAAGAGGCAGAAAAGCATGACTGCAGGAGTTGGCTGAAGGGAGAAAGGATTTACTGTTAGTGGCCTGAGAAGTAAAACAAAAATCCAAAAAGAGGACGTTGTGGTTTCTCTGCATAATCCAACAGACGTCAGTGAAAGCTTTCCAAAATAGCAGCATGGACAGAGCCCAAGGAAAATGAAATTGCAAAGTCCCCTTGAACATAAAGACTTTTCTCACCCTCAGAGGTACGAGAGAGGCCAAAACTGCACTGTGGTCTGCTGGGAGTAATATTTCCATATTCTGTTTTTAAGACATCTCATAACATACACTGCTATATATCCATCAGTGGAGGAAGAAGTACTTCGATCCTTTACTTAAAAGTATCAATACAGCAATGTGAAAATACTCCATTACAAGAAAAAGTCTTAAAAGAATAAAAGAAAGCATATAAGTATTAGCAGCAAAATATATGTAAAGTAAAAGAAATTATTTTGCCTGATATATATTCTGATATACTTTATTATTATTGTCATTATTATTATTATTATTTAGTGGGAAAATTCACATATTTGTTGGAGCTGTTAATACTCATACACATCTGAACTGGGACGTGACTACACACTGATTTATGTAAGACGTTGAAAGCAAAAATCCTTGGAAACCACAGATTTAATCTTTTACAGTGTGCTGTATTTTAAAAGCTTGTTATATTATCCATTGTGTCAAATCTTCATCTGAAAAGTAACTAAAGCTGTCAAATAAATGTAGAAAATACAATATTTCCCCCTGAAATGTGGTGAAGTCGAAGTTAAAGTAGCATCAAATGAAAAAACTCAAAATTGTGTTTAAGTACAGCATTTTCTGGCACTGAGATCCATGAGAGGATGACCAAATAAACGCAGAAAATGGTGTTATTAATCATAGGACAGTGAGACACTCACCCATTTATAAATTACATTATAACAACTAGACCTGATCCACAGAGGCTAATGCTGCAATTTATAGGTTATTAATTTGCATAAAGCACTGAAAATGAAAATAAAAAATATGCCGCAAAAGCCATAAAAACACAATAATTGGAGCCAAATTGGATTGAATAAGTGTTGAGATTCAAGGGGCAGAAAATGCATGATAACAAACGATCTGAATGAGACGTAAAGTAACATAAATTAAAACCGACCTTCTGCAGTACATGTAAGCAAAAGGAAAACAAAAACTGTCGAAGCCAGTGGGAGGCTCTGTGTGTGCGTGTGTGTGTGTGTGTGTGTGTGAGAGAGCGAGAGATATCAAAGAGGGAAGCAGGGAGTGATGGAGGGAAACAGTCAAGCAGTTTCGTTAATCACACAGGTCTCAAGCTTACATTCATCGGATATTTGCTGAGTACAGGAGTATTTATTTAAGCAAACGTAGCAGTCGAAGTGAATCTTCGGACATCTCGAGCTACAGTTGCTTTATGAATCTTTCTACCGTCCTCATTCTTCATCCTGATGTTGCTACACGATGAGGTTTCATATATACGTTTAATCCCGGACTGTAAAAACGGATCTGAGTGAATGAGACATATCTGATCTTGTGAAAATGCTGAGGAAATTAATCCATGCTTTTGTGTCGTCGTGACTAGATTATTATAACTCATGATACTCTTGTTTTTTTTAAGCCAAGGAGCTGCAGCTCGTCTGCAGATGGTTGAAAATCCTGCAGCCCGTCTTCTTTCTAAGACAAAGCACCACCGTTGGCGTCTCTCCACTGGCTGCCGGTGGAGCTAGAATATAACATTTTGGTTGTTGCTTATCAAACTCCGAGTAAATCTCTTCGTTTCTGATTCATTATAGTGATTTAAAGCCTCTCAGATCAATCCTGTCTCCTAGAAATTACATTCATACACAACAAAATTGCAACAGCAAATATGTTTTGCTAGAAACATAATGCTGGCTGAATTGTGTTTTCTCTCAGCATAATGGGAAAATGTTGGTAATTAACATAATGTTAATGTTTAGTTGTTCAGTATACTCTAGTATAAACTACAGTGATATTAAACTGTATTATGGGTATGTTTAGTCACTGGAAACATTGCAAAAAAGATCAGCAATGACTTGACGCATTAAAAGGTTTATTAACATTTTACCTCACTGGTAAACCCTTAACCAAAGTACTTTTGTTGCCTAAACAAACAACAACGCATGACTCAAGATAAAAAACAAAACAAACAAAACATTGCCTCTGGACGTAATTGGGAAAAACAATAGTTGTTTATGAATATAATTTTGCTCAGATCGACTCATCAGTGGCTGCTGGATGTTCCCAGAGCTCCGCTTAAGATGAAAGGAGAAGTTGCTTCTGTCGTGTATTTATTACTATCAAATTATCCTGTTCAACCAAAAACAAAATTTGAAATAAACGTCCTTGTAATCCCTCTTTTTTTTCTTTAAAAAAAAATCTGTTTTCTATCTTGTAAATTGTTATATTTCAATTCTGTTTTGTGACTATAAATCTTGTCGGTAGATATTTCAGTCATAATGATTAGTTTGGCTTTGAAAACGACTTTATAAAGAAGCTATTAGCTAGTTAGTAAACAGTAAGGTTCCTCTGTGTCTGTTCCACAGGATACGGGTCCATTAGTGGGGAGATGCAGGGTTTATATAGTGTGACAGAAAGACACGTTGAACAATTAGTCGATCGGTCTGATAATCGAATAAACATTTCATTAATTTATTTTAAACAAAAATGCCAAATGTTTGTTGCTTGTATGTGTCGCATATGATGTTAAAATGAATTTCTTTGGATTTCTGATCACAATGAGCTCAGAGAAATTATAAAATGTCAGAAATGCTAAAAGGTGCTGAGTATGAGATGAAAACGATTAATCAATCAGTAGATTAATGGATAATTTATTTTATCAGCCAGAAAAATATATAGGTTTTCTTTTAAATGATGAGTGATACGATGACTTCAGTGACAAGGTTAAGGCCTGTTATTTAGAAATACGATGAATGGATGGAGCACCAAAAGATGTTGTCACCTCATCCAATGTGTTTCCATCATCTGTTTCTGTTGCCTTTTGCTGTCTGGCAGCCTCACAGTTTGAAAATTCCTAAAACTTTCCACTGTTTGTCCTGTTTTTATATTGTGACTTTCCAGTTTAAAACAGGCACAGTGAAAGTTATTGTTTGTGGCAAACTGCACTCATCAGTCTCACCTCCAACCTCCTCCTCTCACTGTAATGCTCATCTGAGTACCCTTACATGCACATGAATAGGCACTACAGTGTTATGGTACACAATGACTCCTATACGCAATTACAAATCAAAGCATTTGTATGGATCGAGATGAATTGTGTGTGTGTGTGTGTGTCTTTGCAGAACATGAAACTGACTCATCTTCATGTAAGCGGGTCAAGACCCTGCGTGCTGATTGGTTGCGTACAGCATTCGCGCGCACTCGCAGTGAGATACACCCGAGGCCCTTTAAAGCGAGCATTAGTCACTCCACATAAAAACATCTAGTCACTCCAAAGCAGGAGAGCACAGAGAACGAGTGGGAGACAAGTTCTGGAGAGGTCTGGTCGAGGCAGCCATTTTCCAACAAAGTGCAAACGCTGCTCGGGCAGGACAAAAGCCGAGAAAGCTTTAATGTTAGCGAGAAGTTTACATAACAGTGATCGATACAGGAGGAGACGCCCCCCCCCCCTGATCGAGGCTCATCTAGGATTCATGTTTTCCACGTCCACGCCAGCCTCGTCTGACCACGGGGTGAAACTTGAGGTCGTCTGACTGTAATTGATGTTGACTGCACACGTGGCACTTATATAACTCCATATTACATATCAGCATTTAATAATAACGGTTGTCCGACTCTCATGAAATGAAGAATAACTCGGATAGAAAGAGCCACAACGGATAATACTGTGATTTGAATAATTTTTAAAAAAATCTGTTCTTTCTTTTCAGTAGCACCACCGGTGTGTAATATAATATAAGCTGCTGTTAAATGATAAAATGTAAGAAATCTAAACTAGCTTCAGAGGAAGAAGTAGAAGCAGAAGAGTAATTGTCACTATTGCTATATACTGTGCAGTGTACTATTGTAGGTGATGAAGAATCAATGTACTATTCAGTGCATTGTTTTTCCTTTATTTAACTGACTCATTTTGTAGAAAAGGTCGTAGCCATGTGAGTACAAAGACCATTAATTAAATATGTGGGAACATGCTCCTCTTGCTTCATTTCCTATGTTTGATGTGACAATACAAATCATTTTGCTGATAACCACTAAAAGTTTAACTTCACACCAGCTTGACTTTTTTAGCTTTTAGCTTAGGTTTAAGTCCAACTAGTTATACTTTATTTTTTTAATGTCAACATGTTGGTTTTGTATTATTAGAATGAAGAAAAAATGGTCAAAAACTAAAACAATGAGCTAAAAGAGAGTAAAAAGACATATTGGGTGACAATTCACTGCAAGTTGCACTTCAATACACATTACACATACTGTATAAGATAAAACTACATGATAATACTGTATGCATCAAACATAGACTGTAAAATCCAGTCAGAGTATAATCCAAACACCTTCTGCAGCTGCTGAAAGGTCAAATATATCATCTTTTTTTTTATTAACACTGATTTCTCTCATAGGGCTTTAAGTGTTTTGTTTCTGAAGTAATTTATTCGAATTGATCCAGTCTGATGTGCATAAGAACGTATGATCAAATACAAAATTTATTGTAGAATATTATGAAGCCTAATATAGCAGGACTACATGAATAATGTAATATGACTCATCATTAGTCAGAACTTTTCTAAAGCCTACTTCTCTTATTTGGGTTACATTATGTGTGCAGAGAGAGATGTTTTTTACACTTGTAATACGCCCACAGATTTAGTTTGTACATAACACTGTAGGCTGCTTCTTAGCATCTCTTCTCATTTAAAATGAGCGAGACGGGCTGAAATTTAAAATAATAAAAAATAATAATTAGTAACTGTACAAGAGTGTCTCATCATATCCAGACTGATGTAATGTGGACAATGACAGCATGTTAGTGTGAGGCACTGCCTGCCCCCTCGTCCCCGTGTCATCAGGTTTGGTTTGTCCTACACGAGTCCTTGTTGTGCAGGAAATGGGGAATTTATCTGTTGTCTAATCTAATCACGAGCAGCCTGAAGTGAAACTGTTTTAACAGCACACAGTTGGCATTTAATTGCAGTTCTGTTTTTTCTAGAAATTAGAAATATCTAAACCTAGTAAACAATGACGAACTAATGTCAGCATTGATATGACCAGAAACTGATATTCGACTCTGTTGAACGTCACATATGCAAGTTTTTATTTAAAAATGTCCGTATTTTTCTTTTCTAAAAGCCAGTTGCTTGTTTCCACATTGTTATAAGGTCAATATGTTCTCCAGTCGTTTCATAAATGTGACAAAAAGAGCAACAGCTTAAGATCAAGAGACAATCTAATTATGTTTTTTAACTTGTATTTAAAAAAGAATATTTTCACCGTGCTGACACAGTGCTGTTCACAAACATTATCTGCTGTTCTCTGCACTGTGTCAGCTGCCGTGGCCAATATCACAGCCAGGAAAGCTGCAGTGTTACATTTGACTGCTTTGCCATTTTCTTGTTATTTTTGGGGCGAGACTGTGAGTTAAATGAAAAAAAACGTACACTAAAACATGCATTGTGGGAGCTGATTATGTTAGAGAGGAAACCAACTTAAATACCTGACAATGACAAGTCCTCCAAATTAAATCATATATATATATTGTACAACTTCAGAGGGCTAAATGTTTACATTTTATAACAGTAACCCCAGCGCGTACGCATTGATGTCAAGTTCACCTTCCAGAGATTTTGCAGACACACACTGATGTGTGTTTCTTGATCCGATCAGCATCTTCGACCCCTCAAACGTTTACGGGACCGCTCACCGGCTCATCTTCATAAAGAGCGACAGAAAACTTTTTTTTTTATCGTTGAGTTTAATCAAATCTGAAGCTTATTCATAAAAAGCTGCAGCGCGGTGGCGTTTTAGGTCGCACTCCAGAAAATGAGGGGGGAAAAAATCCTCAACTGGATATGACAAATCTTTGAAATGCTTACCTTTCCCAATGCCATAACAAATCTGTAATCCTCTGTTGGCCCAGATTGTGTGAGTGTGACAGCAAACTTAATCAACGTTTTGACCACACATAGCTGTGCATGCAGCGCGGGTAAACTGACACAACAGTGTACCAGTTGCAAGTATTGATTTTTGTGATCTATTGGTTTATATTGGTTATAATTTTGGCAGCTTTTCTGTATTAAACACATCCAATAACTACTGTTTTAAATCAAAAACATCACATAAGTATTAATAAAGCAGCAGATTTTACTGTGTGGGGGCAGAAACCCGACACTGAGGCATATGTCTAATTAGCAAGACAATCTACACGTCTAGAATGAGGTAACACAATAAAGCCTGAGATACTGTCAGATTAATGCAGCCAATTGGAAAGCGGTGATACAGCGGAGGGTGCAAAGAATCAGGTTGCTATCCTTCAATAGAGGGACATTATGTAACCACTACACGGAAAGATGGTTTAAACTTACACTGACACTGTAATCCCAGGTGTGCTTTAATAACTGCTGTCCAACGTATTTACGTGGAAGATGGGAGGTGACGAACAGCGTTAAGTGCAGTTAGGATGTTACCTGGAACCAGTTAATTAGTCAGTGAAAGAGAAAGTTGACCAATTGAGCGTCTATTTTTTATTTTTTATTTTTTTTAAAGCAATTTCAGACAAAAGTAGACAAAAGCAGGATTTTTATTTATCGTTGATTGGATTTTTTTCCGGCTAAAAGGAAAAGTTGCTAGAAGATTTTGTTCTGTGCTGTAGCTAACGAGCTAATTAAATTAACGTTAGCTCCATGAGTTGAGTGAAAAACAACTTGTGAAAGGCGCCTTGCTTAATTACTACTGTAGGTAGTAAACTATTTAGCTGGACATGCTAACAAAACATTGCTTAATCTATTTTATGTGATTTTTAGTTTTGAGTTGTTGGTTTTGGGAAAAAAAAAACATCATTTTCCACACATTTTAAATATAATCTTTGTTCAAGGGGAGGAGTTTAGTAAATAGTCCATTGACCCAGTGAAACCAGCACTTGATAAATGTCAGTTATGTTATTTGTCATCTGGTTAAAAACACGGAAGTATTAAGAACTGGATACCAGACTCACGATGACCCCAGATTCATTTCTGTAAAAGTTGCACAGCGACATATGAAAATTATAGAAGAAGTGACCTGCATGTTACTTCCTGATTTGATCACTTGAAGGTGGATAAAATAGAGCTAGTAGACTTTCCAAATGTTATTGGAACAAATGGATAAAATTACTCACGCTTTTCCAGTTATTGTGTGCAAGGAAAATGCTTTTTGGGCCAATGTGCATCATGGACAATGTCAAATTGGCTCCACAGCCCAGGTCTCTTTCTGGGGAAGTAGTTAAAAGACTGTTATCTTTATCTTGCTGCTCTCTGCTTTTGGATCACTCTTTCTCTCAACTTTCTGTTGTTGTTCGGACAGCATCTCGGCACGAATCAGAACCAGCGGCTTCCTTAAATTGATCTCGATGAATCAATCCTGTACTCTTTAAACCATTTCTTAATGATTTTACAAAAAGTTAGCACAAGTTTGTCAACAATTATCGTAAAAAAAACTTGCATGATGACAACAGCTGGGATTGTCTGTTGTGTGTGTTGGCAGAGCAGCTAGCTGACAGCTCTTTATCAGGATTGATTAATGTATTGGCAAGACAGATCAATAGAGAGACATTCCAGGCTCATGAAATTTAACTGTGTTTTTTTTGTTTGTTTTTTTGCCGTTTTTCCTTTTCATGTTGCTTTGGTTACTTTAAAGGAGAAAGATTTTATCAGTGAAGCATGATGGCTCATCTATGAATGATTACATAAAACAACATATTTAAGATTGTTCTCTCAGGCATGCAGGCAGTATTATGTTGTTCCTGTTATTTTCTTTGATTAATGTTTTTTCCACGAAATTATATGGATATAAATATATATACATATATGGAAAATTTGGCCTGCTGGATCAGCGAATGAACAATGAGAACAAGAAAAACTTTCCTGGTGAAATAGGCCCTTGTGAATTGCCATAGTAGGAAAAAGTACAGGTCTTACTAATATTATGAACGATTATTTATATTGGCAATCATTTCCTGAGTAGTAGCTTTAACAGCCTGCTGTATTTGTGGCACATTTTTACACCTTGATTATTCTATTAAGTATTGGAGCACAGACGTTGCCCCGCTACCTTTAGTGGAAAACACACAACAGTCAGAATTTGCCATTGTGCATTCACATGGAAAAAATATGGAAAACATTATATATATATATAAAAATAAATAGTTGTTCAATTGCCTGTAAAAACAGATTCAGTAAGATTTATCACTTTATCCGACTACTCAGTGTTTGTCAGAGGGGTGGTACATTACATTAAAGGGGACGTATCATGCACATTTACAGGTCTGTGTTTTTATTCTGGGGCTCTACTGGAATATTTTGACATGATTTACAGTTCAAAAAACTATATTTTACTGTTCCTTTTTGTAGCTCCTCAGTTTAGCCTCTGTCTGAAACAGGCCGTTTTAGCTCCTGTCTCTTTAAGGTCCGCCTCCTGATGAGCCTACTCTGTTCTGATTGGTCAGCTCGTGGAAGCTTCCTCTTGCCACTTGTGGAACAACCTTAACAACAGCCTTAGCAACAAAGGCTACCAATGGATCAATAGATGGTCGTTTGTGGGCGTGTGCAAACAAAGTCTTACAGGGAGAATTTTTACATATATTCACCTCATGTTTTGGACCTTTAACCATGTTTAACAAGACAGACAGGTGTCTCCTAATGTAGCAAGAAAAGTATAAATACACCCTCAAAGTGCAAGCAGGGAGAAGACGGCAAGCTAGCAAACAATACAGGTTTCAATACGAGTTTATCAAACACAACCAGTGATGTCATTGCATACTCTTTTACTTTACATACTATACTTCACATTGAGAGGTCAAATATAACAAATCTGAGTCTAATTACAGTAACAACCTGAATTTATTAGTGATCTAACTCGTCTACCTTTATGTTCAGTTTTTGTTAAAGCCACATACTGAGATGTGTTTCTAATATTCACAATATAATTCAACAGCACCACAAATAACAGCTTTCAAAAGGACCCTAAAGTGGATTCCCCTGCTCTAAAAACTAAAAAGGTAGGATTTATCGCAAAACGGTTGTATGAGATTGTATTAATTATTAACTGGTGTCTCTCAGTTTCCCTTGAGGGTTGATTATGAGTATCAATATGTGTCTGTCTGCGTTACCTCTCGCCCAGTGTATGCTAGGACACGCTCCAGCCCCCTGTGACCCTCAGCAGGTATAAGCAGATGTAGAAGATGGATGCGTGTCTTGGCTGCAGGTTGGAGTCACTTTCTGAACAACTGAATGTGCCATTTGTCAGCAGGGTCAGTGACTTTGACCTACAGTATGGTTGTCAGCAAATTTGGCTTCTGTTATGCAGAGCAGGTTGTTAAAGTCTCAAAGAGAAACTGTCCCATAAACTAATGAGTGTGGGCTAATCAATATGATAACCACAATGCAAAATCTGAGTATTCCCGTTTTCATATGTGAACGATGACATAGCATTCTGTGTTGAAAGAGCTAAGACTTGATGTATTTCTATAAAAGTGAACATGATGTAGTGACTCAAGGCCTCTTCACAGTGTGTGATTTTTAGGAAGTCTGAGACAAAAGACAACAATGAGAGAAATGTAGTAAATCTTTGGTCAATCCAGGATTTATCCTCGATCGCTCTGTGAGACACACACATATATATATATATATATAAATAACCGATTTAGAGCTTTGGTGACAAAAGGCAGTCTGAAGAAAAATTACTCTCACAATCTGACTGCTTCTACGACCTGCGTCTACAGACAAACCAATCAAAATATAGGTTTGTGTGACTTTGCTGCATTTTGACGTGAGCTGATGTCTTTGACGTCTCTGCTTTCATAGCCTTTTTTTCCTATTTACATCATATTTGCTAAGATTCACCACACATTCAGCGCACAAGCTGACCTTCAAATAGATGCCGTACAGTCTGACACAGATCACGATTAAGATTATATCACAGGCATCTCACACAATGTGACATGCAGTAAACTTACATCATCATTGTTGTTGCTCACAACTGATATGCAAGTGGAGATGATGGCTTTGCCTTAAAGGGTCACAAGTGAAAAAAGGTTGAGAACTACTGTCATATTTGTTTTTGCTGAGTCCAGGAGAATAAAATTCAAGGATAAAGGCTGGAGGTCAAAATATCGCCAGGAAGCTCTCAGTATGTTCTTTACAGTACAGATGTGACTCTGACCTCTGAGTTCATGCCACATGAAAAGCTGAATCACTGTTGTTTGCACTGTGTGCTACAATGGAGCACCGTAAACATTTATTAACAAACAGTCTATCCTCAAAATAATAAGATTTTAGTTGTATCTCTTAGAGCTGCGACTAATAATTATTACAGAAAGAACAGAAAATCCTCACACTGAAAGAGCTGGAGCGAGCAAATGTTTGGTGTCTTAACTGGAAGTGACTCAAAACTATTAACTCTAACAAAACTGTTGATCAACTCGCCTCTTGTTATTATTACAAAACAGTCTTACATTACGTATTGCAAAATCACTCTCTTTCACCTGTCCTTCGACAGTCACGGAATACCTTTTGAGAAATAACCATAAATAACTCACTTTGTCACATGGACCAACCATATGGTCTAAATCTGCACTACAGACTCACCGTGCACGTGACAATAAGACGAAGAGTCAAAACCATTCAGCTCTGTTGTCTGTGGCTCAGGATGATACGGGCTGTTTTTTCACAGTCGCCTCAGCAGCTACAGGCCTAAGAATACGCCTGACCCACACACTGGTTGAAAAATGTTTTGGACTGCGTCTCTTGCCATAAGCCACATTATGTAAGTGCTAAGTGTGAGGTATCAAAAGGAGCTGGCTCTGTGACAGGCTGGTTCTGTGGGTGCAGTTGTTGAAAATATCTCATATGAATAGTTCCTCTGAGGATGTAAACACACACGGGCGAATTGCGCGGCTTTTGTGGCTGTTAAACCTGCACAAATAAGACAAAAACGAAACTGTAATTTGTGAAAAGCAGCTGGAAGGTGTGAAACGCACCCCTGACTGCGCTGCCAGGCAAATCACGTCTTGGCACTCGTTTGCTATTTGCATGTATTTAAATGAGGTAATATACATACATTTGGCGCAAAATTGGCTCACAGTTACATTGAAATCCTTAACGAGTTTGTGCTAACTGAAGCGCATCTTCTTTTCTTTCAGTCTGAAGGTGTGACTGGGATATTAAATCCCAAATGCCTCTGCACCTCGTTGGTGACGACTTGTAGCTCACGGCACGAAATTTAGATTTTTCTTTTTCTCTATTGCAAAACTTTATGGGCGTGTTTGTGTTGCAGCATCTTTAGCACAGTATCTTTTGTGAATCGGCCAGATAGCAGTTGCAAGTGATGCGCAATTCAAATGTTGCAATAAATTATTATTTGCTGATGCAGCGATTATGTGCTGAGTAATGCTGAGAAGCACTGATGGAGTCAGTGACAGGGAGCCACATGTTGGGTGCTTCAGATGGAGTTGTGATGCAGTCAAGACCCTGAGGTCATATTTGTAAGTACATGGTTTTGCTGCATTGTGTCATATACTGAAAACACTGTAAAGTACCGTCAAGTTACATTTAACTTCTCTAAGAGCAACAGTTAAAATGTTTTCTCAACTTTTTCTCCACAGCTGACACCGTTCAGTCCCAGAAGTATTTTTCATGGATTATATAGAAATACTGACAAAAAATGCTCTTGACTTAAATATTAATTTGGAAGTCAGTTAAATCACTTATATTATTAAAAGCTTATCTACTCCTCCTCTTAACTACTGGACACAAGATTCACTGTATTTGCACTGTTCAAGTTTCCACATAACACTTCTGCTTCAAACTCTGCACATACATCGTTCTTCACAGTGAAGTTCAAACATCGAAACTGAAGGATCAAGAAGCAAAAATCATTTTTGAGTGAAGGATGACTTTAACTTTAGCTTGACCATTAAATATCTAGGCTACAGAACACGGTCATTATTATGCATTTAAGACAGTTCATGGAAGCAGGAGAAACTTTGTGGCACTGTGACTTTATTTTCATGGTTGCATGAAAATAGCTTATGTTGTTAGCTTGTATACTACATCTGTAGAGTTTCAAGAAACTCCATATATGAACCACAAACCAGCAGCAGTCTGACCTGATGTCACCTCAGGTGAGGTAATTATGCTTTTGTAAATGATGTGGTGATGTTGTTGCACGTTAGACCAGAGTGTGGTATAGAAGTGGTGCAGAAGAAAAATGAACTTAACATGAACATCATTGGCTCATTCACATGAAACTGTCAGGATAAAAATCAGTGCCAAACAGTAGGCTACATACCTTGGAAGACATCCACACCGCGGAGAACCTCTGAGCTCGGAGATAATCATAGTCCTCTTGAGGAAAAGAAAATGTGCACGAAGTCCAGTGGACAGGAGAGGGAGTTGCTCGCTAACTCGCCCCCAAAGGAGTTTCCACAACAAAGTCATTTTTGCTATAGCTTTCCATCTGCGTCCGCGTAAAGGGATATTGTCATTTTGAGGTGACTTGAATTAAACTGGGGAAAGTGTTGTCGCTAAGTGTCCAAGCCTGTCCACACAAAACCTGGTGGTGGTGGGAGGGGAGTCATTTCTCCAGCCATATTTACCTCCAACTCCAATTCCTGTGCTTAGCTCTCATGGTGAGTCAAAACAGTAATTCTAGCCCTGGTTCATGTGATGACTGCTGAACGATGTGTCCTATCAATGAGCTGTTTGTTAATATTAAGAGTTGGAACGGTAACAAAACACTGTTATCTGTCTTAGGTTTTTCCCTTTCTTTGAGTCAATTTGTTTTTTGAGTGGCTGTGTATGAAAGGGGATGTTAATATTTTTAGGAAGTTAAGATTTTTCAGCTAAGTGGTCAGAGGATGACAAATTATTGCCATTTGCATGGCCTACAGTTTCTGTCTCTAAAATTAAAAAAAGAAATCTGCCAAACCCCTCAAATTCTACATTAGTGCAAACAAATGTTAACTTTATTGCATAACAGCAAAAAAACGATCATCCCTACCATTCCTATTATTGACAGATGAAACTCATAAAGTGCGAATGCATAGCCTGTCTTATCTCCAATTTGGATTTTTGTGTCAGATTAGGAAGCCCACACAGGTTGTATGAATTGCCAATATTGGTCATAACTGTTCCTATTGGTTCAACAGTGTGGAGAGGATGTAAGAGAAACTATTCAGAGATTGTAAGCAGCCATTTAACAAATGGTGTCCCGTGTGTGTGTGTGTGTGTGTGTGTGTGTGTGTGTGTGTGTGTGTGTGTGTGTGAGCTCTGACGCGTGCGTAAAACTCGTGTTAGGGTGACCACCTGCTGTTGGGCATAGATTATCTTTATAGGGCTTATTCTTCTTTAGGAAAAAACAAAACAAAGAAAAATGAAACTCTACTTGTAATCACACGTCAGTCTGAATGGATTTTGAGTTAGTACTGTTTTTCCTGCTTATGTCTGTGCCGTTTCCTTTACTGGGGCTCTTGTCCAGCCCGCAAAGCGATTCCGTCACCCCCTCCTCCATCTCCATGTACTCCGCTTTGTCACCCAACGAGGAGCCCGAGGGAGAGCCTTTGAATTTCCTTAGAAAGTCCGGGAAATACGGGCAGCCCGGCGGCATGCTCTCCACCACCGCTGTCTGGTCTTCGTTATCCGTCTCCCTGTGGTAAAAGTAGTTGAAGTTGGACACTATGACCGGCACCGGGAGCGCGATGGTTAACACGCCGGCGATCGCGCAGAGGGAACCGACAATCTTCCCACCGACAGTGATGGGTTTCATGTCTCCGTAGCCCACCGTGGTCATGGTCACCACCGCCCACCAGAAAGCGTCCGGGATGCTCGTGAACTGAGAGGTGGGCTCGTCCGCTTCGGCGAAATACACCGCGCTGGAGAAGAGGATGACACCTATGACCAGGAAGAAAATGAGGAGGGCCAGCTCCCTCATGCTGGCGCGCAGGGTATGACCCAGGATCTGCAGCCCCTTGGAGTGTCTGGACAGTTTGAAGATGCGAAACACCCTGACAAGGCGGATTATTCTCAGGATGGCGAAGCTCATCGCCTGCTGCCCGTTACCTTGGTGCTGCGCCAGGTCCGTGCCGAGAGTAATGAAATAAGGCAAAATGGATACAATGTCTATTGAGTTCATAATGTTTTTAAAGAAAGCCGGTTTGCTCGGACTCGCAAAGAAGCGGACTATAATCTCAAAGGAGAACCAGATGATGCACACCGTCTCCACGATGAAAAACGGGTCGTTGAAAGGAGTAAACCCGTGGTCAGGTTGAGTGGAGTTGTGTCGTGGCTGTAGGTACTCTTTTTCATCCCTGAACTCCGGCAGCGTCTCCAGGCAGAAAATGACAATAGAAATTACTATAACCAAGACGGACACGACCGCTATCCCCCTGGCAGGGCTGGAGCTCTCCGGATACTCGAAAAGCAGCCAAATTTGGCGCTTGAACTCGTCCTCAGGCAGAGGTTTCTCCTCCTCTTTGACAAAACCCTCATCCTCCCGAAACTTGAGTATCGCCTCCTCCCCGAGTTCATAAAACTTCACCTCCTCGGAGAAGATGTCAAACGGGACGTTGGCTGGTCTTTTCAACCGACCCCCTGACTGGTAATAGTAAAGAATGGCGTCAAAACTTGGTCGGTTCCGGTCGAAGAAGTATTCGTTCCTCAGCGGGTCGAAGTACCTGATTCGCTTGTCGGGGTCTCCCAGCAGGGTGTCCGGGAACTGAGTGAGAGTCTTGAGCTGAGTTTCAAACTTCAGACCCGACACGTTGATGACGACTCTCTCGCAGCAGCCGCACTCGTTGTAAACATTTTCGTATCCGGACTGTGGGCGTCTGTCAGTGATCGAGACGGTCTCCTCATCATCCATGTTACACAGAAAACTCGACCTCTTGCTTCCCCGGTCCCCCTCCTCCTCCCTCTCCTCCTCCTCCTCCTCTTCTTCTTCCTCAGCTCCCTCGGCCTCTTCCTCCTCTATCATGATGTCCTCCTCGGATCCGAGCAGCGCCAGCTCCGAGTGGCGCAGGTCCCCACCGAGAGTCGTCCGGCTGCGTCTCCACCGTCCGACGCCGCGCTGCTTTTTCCGCTCTCTGAGAACTCTCTGCTGCTGCTCGGGCTCCTGCTGGTGCTGTGGCGGCTGCGAGGAGGAGGAGGCGGAGGTGGAGGAGGAGGAGGAGGAGGGGCGCGAGGCGGTACCGCCGCTGCTGATGTTGGCGTTTGAGGAGGAGGCGGCGCGAGACTGATGCTGGCGGTTGTTAAGGAGATGAGCGCTCGAGGAGGAGGAGGAGGTGGAGGAGGAGGAGGAGGAGGAGGTAGACCCCCCAACGCCGCCTCCTCCTCCCTCCGCGCCGGATCCACCTTCAGCAGCGGCCGCAGCAGCCGCCGCAGCCGCTCTCGACTGGGCAGCCTGTCGCTCCCTCTCGCGCTCCCTCTCCCGTGCGCGAGCTTGGGCATATCCGTAAGGCAGGTGACTATTGCACCCGCCGTCCGCACCCACCATGGCAAACTCCATTTTAAGTCAATGAGCGGCTGGGTCCGTGAGCGCTACAGTAACCGTGGACGAAGGCCAGAGGATAAAAGTTGCTGCTCCGCGCGCGCAGAGAGACAATATGAGGCATCAAACGCTTCAACCAATCAGTGGTGAATACGAGTCAAAATAACAAACACACCTCAATTAGGTCCATGTTGCGTCCAGTCCATGTGGTTATTTACATGATAGGAGATACTGATCCCGGTTAGACGCAGGCCTCCGGTATTTTATGACATCATTACCATAACCAAAAAACGTGAAGGCCGGTTTCATAGCCTGTTACGCAGACGCGGTGTGTCAAACTTGCAGCGCCCGTTTATTTGTTCAGCATTATAAATCACCAAGTCAACAAGCGACACCAAAACAGTCTCCTTGGTTTCTCCGGAGCCCATCAGGTGGTTAATTTCTCCATGACCAGGGTTTGCGCCCAAATGCGTCTTTTGAGCCTCCATGGTCACTCCTGGTTGCCATTTTATGTGATGAGATTAAAGAAAGAAAGAAAGAAACAGGATCCTTGCTGTTATATTATGGAGCTCCGGTGAATGTGAATGACTTTATTCCTCTGATGCTCTGTGGAGAAAAAGAGAAAAGAAAACAGCAGTTGGCTTAGAAAAGAAAGATGTATTCATGTTGCTTTGGCGACGGTTTAATCCAGGATATTACGCATCGTTTGCAACGTGAAGCAGTAAAACTTAATCAGGATATGATTAGTATTATTATTATCATCATTATTAGTAGTATTGAGTAGAAGGATATGAATGTAGGATGATCGTTAATGAATGCATGGAAGACATTTATGTTTTGAACAGACATTACGCACGAAGTCTTCTCATTAAAATATCATCATTTCATTCTGATATTCATACTTACATCTGGAAAGGGGGGGGGGGGGGGTGAAATCGCCTCAGCCCCCCTACAAACAAATCTGCTGGAGGAGGAGAAGGAGGAGGAGAAGGAAGGCCAGGTGAGGATGCAGTTCTTCGCCTTTGCCCAAATTCCCGTCTTGATTTTGGGGGGTAATATCACTAATCCCGCTTCGTAATAAGCAACCAGCGATCATATCACCTACTATATACATCCGCGCTCTGACGCACTCTGAGGACACTTTTTTTTTTTTTTTTTTTTTTTGTCTGCGTCTCGACGTCTTGTCTCAATTCAACAGGATCTGTTGCCACTTCAGCCCCCGTTTCTGCTGCATCGCTCCTGGCAGCAATAATGATCATTCAAGGATGTAAAAGATAAAAAAAATAAAAACAGAAGAAGGAGACGCAGGTGTGAAAGCAGCGAGTTGGCGGTCAGTGGCATCTCCACACGGCGAAAACACGAGAGGGTGGGTAAAAGTTTACCTTCACGCAGGCGAAGGGAAATGGCCCCATGGTGGAGTGTGAGCATCACACATCTGTCTGCCTGCCGCTGTAGCCCTACCTATACTCCTGTATCCCTCCCTGTGTGTGTGTATGTGTGTGTGTGTGATGATGGAGAGCCTCGGTGAGAAAGTCGCCCATGTACCGCAGCGTGTGCAGGCGGTGCTCGGTCCTCCCCCAGTGGATACAGCCGGTCACTGCGCACCGTGCTGCAGTCTCACACCGGAGCCTCCTCTGCCCTTCAGCATCACTGCTGGGTGGCAACCTGTGTCCTCACCCTCCCAAAAAAAATTCTATTTACTGTCCATTCATTCCTAAAGTAGCATGCTTAATGAGCTTAATCGTTGTTGCACTTGCAGTTTTCAGTTAAATCCACCTGTTTTATGTCCTATTTTACAAATTATTCTAGGAAAACGTTGAAGCACACTTCTCTGTATCACACGAATCAGAAGATAATAACAATAAGATAAGAACCAAGAATATCTGCATAACGATTTTACTTGAACCTGCACAAATAAATAAAATCATCAGAAATATTAAATCCAGATCTCAATGGTCAGTGAATTTAAAGTAATACAGAAACCTGAGCCCACAAATGCATCTCTTTTAGTCATTTCTATGCACCTAAACACAGCAAACATAAATCTTCTTAACTCATCACACAACATGTCTTCAAACATCCTTTAACAGCAGTTTTGAATTTCATTTAGCATCAACATCCTGATATTTCAGCCTCTTCTTCTTGTGTGAATAAACAAGGAACGTATGAATATTTTAGTGTTGCTTCCACTCTTTTGCTGTTTGGTTAAATAATAAGGAAACCGAAAGGTAAATGGCACCCATTAAAAAATCATTAATTCTTTCATTCATTTATAACCCTTTTCTGTAACGGTGCAATCCTGGAATAGTTCAGTTGATCACTCCTAAAGCCAGAAAGAGGAAAACAACCCTTGAATGTCAGGACGTAAAGTCAGCAGTTGCATTATTAAGACATGAGACATTAGAGGTAAACATGTAAAATATCAATATCACCTTAAGACATGACGTGTGATCCAGTTACTACTTGTAAATATCCTTTTTTTGCTAGCGGCATACAAAATGTCACCGAGTGTTGTTGCAGAGGAACATTAATACTTCATCGTTGGGTAGTTTGGGATTTTTATCTGAAAGGCACAAAAACCGTGATCCAAATGCAAACAAAATATCATAATTCTGCAAACGTTGCAACAAAATCTTAGTTTCACAACCAGAGTTGGATAAGAGGCCGTATCTGAGAAAGTGTCACCCAACATCACCAACATATTCTAACTATACATCACCTGAACTGTCCTGATTTGTGAAGCTGAAGGACGACCACAGTCTCCATCTCAGTGTGTTACACAACAAGTCGTCTAACAAATGACTCTGCACAGGTGTTAATTAGTCAAACAATGCATTACTATTGAAAAAGCAATTAAGAATGCATTACCTTTTTTTTTTTGTTTAAGTAATGAGTATTGAAAACCCACAGACAAATCACTATAATGAATATTATGGTGATTTGTCATTAATGTATCCTCATTAGTGCATATTACCATACAGGTATAAGCCACAGCTTTATGATACTTAATGAAAAACAAGCTTGTTTTACATAACAACAGGAAGTAATATCATTTTTTAATAGCAACCAGGTATTTACAATATATTTTACCATAAAGATCCAGTACAACTGTCATGTAAAGAGGTTAAGTAATGCAGCATATTATAATGCATAATGCTGTAATATTGATTTTATCTTTCTTTTCTTTTTCTTTTTCTTTTTAGCTTGAGAAGCAAATTATTTTATGCAATTCTCCTTCTCCGAGCAGTCAAAGGTCCACTGTTGGGAGACCAGGTCCGCCGACGTTTAAAACCCAGACATTTCAGCACCTGCCAATGCAACTGTTGAGTCACTGTTATTGATCAACCATCCTATTGCCACCACAGATTTATTTGGATCATTTTGTGCTACAGGATAGTAAAGGTCTTATTCATTGCACCTTTGAAACCTCCCAGGTTTAATTCGATTGTGCTGATAATTGGTTTTTCTGCAGGTGTCACCGGAGGCCTGGCGCTGTTATACTCAGCAATCAGTAGCTGTAGCCCCATCCTGTCTGGTCCATTTGATTCAAACTATCCATTTGACTCAAAAACTCTAATTAGGACAATAGCAGCCTGTTATTCCAGACTCTATACAATATTCCTCTAAGGAATCATTCCCTAAAGTGCTTTTTAAACCTCTAGTTGTAATAATCCTGGAGGGATATTTTTGATTGGTTGTGCAGTCTCCTTTGAAAATGTATTATACAATCACTTCTTCTAAAACAATATGTAAAATCCAATGCAGAGGCGTACGCTTGCTGGCAGTACAAATATCACTTACTGGTTCTTTAGTGTCATCTATCTCTCTGTATCACACACACACACACACTCACATCATGCACACTCACCTCTTGCACTTCAATGAGCATCCACCTCAGTCAGCACCAGGGGGAGTTGTGAGGTCAGTAATAATAAGAGTGAGGATAGAAGGTGCTTTATGACAAACAAGTTTAGATGCACTTTAAACCGATGCCAGAGCTGCAAAAACAGGCGTCGAAATCCTGCTGCGTCTTATAGGATCACACAAAGAAAACCGACGTATGTTAAATTCAATGTACTCGCAAGTACTCTTTATATTAACAATACCTCATATTAATACTTGCATGTGAAATGTGTAATTTGCTGTGATTAACCTGCAGGAAACTTGTTTCAGCTTTTTGTTTTGGTTTCACCTTCACTGCTCTCATCAAGGATGTATTCTTTCTTTTATTTTTAGCACAAAAGCTCACCGCATGCTACGTGTCCGTTACCAAACTGCAGTCTGATAAAGTTAGCCACTAGCTTGTGAACACAGTGGAGCATTTAGCAGCTAAATTAGCCTTCAGGAGTCGGTGGAGACCAAACTAGAGTGAATATTGGAGTTATATTTAACTGTTTTCTAAGTTTTGCCTTCATGTGATATTATGTAAATGATGATATGAGTATCATGGTATTATAATGCTGATCTAATATAATGTTTGCAGTCTTTATCTTTCACTTTCAGTCAATACTGTGAATCTTTTAGTTTTATTTGTTATGATACATTGGTCTTCTTGAGATTTAGATTTATTTTTCAATAGATGAAAAAAAAAAGAAAATAATCATTCAGTTAAACAATTCAATTCACAATCATTTGGGTAATATGAATAAAAAATCAATATCACAGTATTATCACAGTGTTTTTGACAGACACAGACTGAAATATCTCCAACTATCGGTTAAACTTCTGAGATGAAATAACTTTACATATTCATAGATTATTGAATGTTTGATTAGAGAGAAAGAGAAGGATTTTAACCTGGTAATTGTACTGTTTTGTGAAAAAAAAACCAACCATATCACTCACATTACTGCTCCGAGCAGAGTATTTTTATATTTCTTACATGTCTACAAGAAAATTCTGTAAAAAAGATGACACAATATTATCACAAAACAACACTGAAAAAACGGTAAACTATCATTTTGGATTGTTTCACAGTCCTGCTTTAACATGGTCCACTAATGTTAGTAAAAAAAATACCAACAATACTAGTTGTGTTATTTTCAGTAGAATGAATGACTCAGCAAGTGACACAAAAAGTTTATTATAATACATTTAAAAGTCAAAGAAACATACGAACGTTTAGCAGATTAAGTAAAACGATGGACATGGAATGAGATTATCTGAAAATGAAAAGTTGAGACCAGCAGAAGAATCATAAGCAGTCGATACATCTGCTTCCTGCTCACAGCGACCGCCAGCACGACGGTCACCAAACAAAAGCTTGTCCTTGGTGCTGCTGTAGAGGCGTTTTTTTTTTTTTTTTCTTTTGATGGAAGAGAGGGTGAAAACGTGAATGTGTTCAGGGCCTTGGTGGTGAATGTCTTTGCATGTGACACGCTGATTTTTAAAGGAGTCTGTTTCTGTTGATGACTGTGATCACGCACCGGTACAGCAGCAGATGGAGCAGCAGAGGAGGCCAACGTGTGACTGAGTGGGGTTGTGGATGCCGTCGGTCCTGTTGTGGAAGTGTTTACGGTGTGTGTTGAGAGCCGAGAGGACTTTCGTTCCACAGCTCAAAACCAATGACCCATGACTCAAATCTGTGATGTCAACAAGCTTTACGGTTTATTGCTGTTTTATATGTGGTTTCATATAAAATGTATTTGAGCTTTTTTTTTTTTTTTTTTATAATAGTGCTTAGAGTTATGAGCCAGAAAATCAAACTGGGCACTGAAACCATCACCTCATCAATCATTCCCAAATTGATTCCCAGTGGACATTAATGTGACATTACAGTCCTTCTTATGGCTGTAAAAAGGAGACATACTGGTACATCCTCTGCTTGTTGTAAAGCGTCTTTTATATACTTTAATTCTTGGGAACGGCAGTGTTGGTCCGTCAGTCCACTACTTTTGGTCCAGACTGAAATATCTCACCAACTATCGAAATGGATGGTCATGAAATTTTGTGCAGACATTCGTGGTCCTTAGAGGATGAATCATAATGAGTCAAAAATATCACTAGTTTAAGCGAGAGGAAATAAATCACAAAAAAGTGTTTTATCTCATATTATTGATTTCAATCTCTTTGTGTTTTAAAGAGATTTCGCCTCTCTGAAACATACTCCTGGTTGCATTGGTGCTGGGTCCGAATTGAGCGTCTGTGTTCAGCTATACTGGTTTTTAAAGCTTCTCTAATGATATTCTCTGCTTATTAGCACACGCTAGCATGGTAACATGTTAAGGTGAACATGGTAAAACACCTGCTCAACATCAGCATGTTAGCGTTGTCATTGCGCGCATATTAACCTAAAGTCGGCCTCGCAGAGCTGCTGGTATGGCTGTCGACTCTCCTTCATACTTACTGCAGCACAAATTGGCTATTTTTAGGACCGTATCACTGACATGATCTTGAAAGTCTTAACTGCCCTTTACAGATTCCACATGAGTGTAAATAAGGTTGCTTATGTAATTAGCATATCAATAAAGTGGGTGCATTCAGCTCCATACTTATTAAATTAATTTTCAGTGCAGATGCGCTCCTTTTAAGAGGAATTACCAGAAAATGACTGATGATGCATTCTACTCTGAATATAAGATGAATTAACTATGAGTTAATTTCAGCTCAGACCTCCTAAAAGATGATTAGGATTAGAGGACGAGGGTGACACTCTGTAAAAGTCCTTATTAGGCCGGTCTGGCAGCAGGATGTTTGGGAACCTGAGTCCCTGGTGGCTGCAAGGGCAGACGGAGCAGCAGTTGGATGATCCGTGGCTGCAGCCCAAGTAGTTATATTGTACTGTCACTGCAAACTGTCCAGTCCACTGTGGTGCAGTGCTCACTTTTTACCGAATGCAGCAGAATACAGCATTTCAAAAAAAGAAACAGATAGCAGCAGGTTTGCAGGACATTACAGCTGTATGAACCATAACTAAATTTAATTCTTTACTTGAGTAGGTCTATCCTCTATTGTTTTATTCTTCTACTCTAACTACATTTTTAGATTGAAATATGCCGCATTTAATTGACACCTACAGGTTCTAGTTACTTAGCAGGATTTCAAATCAGTGATTTGTTCATTTACTTTCGAGACTTTTAGGTACACACTTGCAGTATTCGTAGTATTTGTGCAGACTGGCGTTACTGTTTTTACTTGATTAAGGGATCCCTGCAGTCTTAAAATATGATGCGTATGTTATTTTAAATCCTGGTGTTATTGGTGTTATCAAACAAAAACACAACATGGACGTATCTTTTTCTGTGGTACAATGAAACAGATTAATCTGCTGGCATCAGAATAATATGACAGATGATATAATCACATAAGAATACTGTATTTAAATCAGTTTGTTTGTGTTTTTTTTTTCTTTTGCTCAGTCGCATTTATCCTTAACTTTTATAAATGAATTTAAACTGATCTACCAATTAAATTTGCGAGTTAAAAACCTCATGAAAAGACAATAACACACCGGAAAAAGATAACGCTCTCTAAATCCTTGAAGATGGAACATCACTAACAAATTAGTGCTGCTTGTGTCAGTGTTTTCCATCTAACTGTGGGGGCAGATATATGTTTATAGTTCTCTCACTCATGTGATCTAAACCAGATTTCTGAAGATACCGACTTGCTCCTCCTCGTGTGTAGGAGGAAAGGCCTTGAGCCATGGGCCTTCCTTGATCTGTCATGGGAAAGAGACGGAGGATTTCACTTTTTAAGTCTTAACAGTTAGGAAAAATAGCAGCGATCCGAGGCTGAATAGATTAAAAGGATTTAGGAGCAGCCCTATTTAAGTCAGAGAGAGGCTGAGAGCTGTTACAGATGTTTAGAGATTAACAGGAGAAACTCGACGTGAAACTTCCAAAGCAGCAGATCTCTACAGGTACGTTGTTTCATAAAGATTAATGTAGAATACGTGCAAACTGCTTAAAAACATGTAATTATAATTATTTTGTATTAACATAATGGGAATATATATAGAGAGGCACCACCTGTGAAGAATGAGATTGTCTCATATTATTATTATATCTCATATTAAGGTTTTTTTGTTTAAATACCATCTTCATGTACCAGCTGTGTCTGTAGATATTTAATTTCAATGTTAATATTTTAAATGTTTATGTACCTGTATTGATAATGCAATAGCATCTTGAGATGTGAAGATGAAAAGGTGCATAAAGGAGTTAAAATATAATATATTTAAGACCCTTTAGAACAGCTGGTCTGATTTCTGATTTTTCTGCTGGTGTTGTCCTTTAAATAACACAGTGATGATAGTATATTAAGTTAAAGATGTTTGATTGGATCAATTATTTAGTTTGGACAGTCACAGTGAAGTAAATTTACAAAAACAGATTTCCAGCTGTTGGACACAAACCAGAGATAATTTAGTTTTGTTCATGTATCAGCAGAGGTGTTTCAAGCAGATGCAGATTTAAATATCTCCTGTTGATTTGTTGGTCAATGACATGATTCAGTATCTGATGCGATGCCTGATCCCCTCTTGTGGCAGGCGTCCGTGTTGCACCCGGCAGAGGATGCAGCTGGTTGTCATGGCAGCAGTGATGGCGCTGGCAGGGGCGCAGCAGCAGGGCTGCAGCCTCGACTGTCATCTAACGAACATCAGCATCCTCGTGGAGAGCTGTGGCATCACCGAGTCCATCTTTACCACCATATGTGAAGGACAGTGCTACCAGGAGGTAGAGTTACAAACCTGTTGATTATGAGACATCATGTGCATTTATTCTGCTTGAGCTCATATGCATGATATGTTGAGCTGTCGCGTCTAAAGATGTTAATGTGTATACAATAATATTATCAGTATAAGGTCAGTTTCCGTTTAATCAATTTAATTTAACCAACTGACCAAACAGAAAGTTGACAAATCCCTGGATTAAAGGATAAATCAGTAAATTTTTGACCAAGTTTATACGCTATTTAAATAATGATGTTGAGTAAAAAACTACTACTGGAACAAGAGCTGAGCTAAAAGGTTTTAGTTTAGCAAAGTTAAATCAGTGAACCTGCTTATTTTAACACGCCACGTTTACTTTTGTATTTTAAAGAAAATACCTTTAATCCAACATAAATAATTATTTGATTTTGTGGTTGTCAACTATTAATCCACATATTAAAAGAGCTGTAAATCAGTAAGTTACAGCAACAGTCTCCATTTGTTTGGGTTTTTTTTCCTGATTTTACTCCCTCCTTTTTATTATTTTTTTTGGGTATCACAAACACCTTCTCGCATAAGGAACTTAATGAATTGTTTATGTGACTCTCCTTCAGGATCCGGTTTACATCAGCCCTTACGGCAGAGAAGAGAGCGAGAAAGAGAAAAGCTGCAACGGCGACTGGTCCTACGAGGTGAAACACATTGAAGGCTGTCCGGTGGGAGTCACCTACCCTGTGGCCAGAAACTGCAAGTGTGCTGTATGTAACACAGGAAACGTGTACTGCGGGCGCTTTTCTGGAGACACACCCAGCTGTCTGTCCTTTTAAACACCCCTGTCGTCCCTCCTTATTGAATCATTGAATAAACAGGTATCACTGAAAGGCTTTTGGTTCATACATTGTTTTACATTTGTTCTTTTATCTTTAAATGCTCTAAAATGCAAAATAACACAGGTATTACAACACAAATATTAGTTAAATAATGCTGCAACAGTTTATTAAGATAATGATTTTTAAGGTCATTAGAGGCCAACTGAGAGATTAAATGTCCCACCAACATTTCCTCTTTTTCTTTCCCAACCAAGGTGACTGACCCCTAAAATGCAATAATCCTGCGATTCAGGTCATCCTATAAGAAAAAGAGCAGGTCTCGCCTCTTTTTTGACAGGTGGAAATGAAAATATAGAGCCTGCAGTGTATCCAAAAACTCCCCTTAAAGTATCTGCTGATCAGTGGATTCAGTAGGTTATATACAACATGTAGAAACAGCTCAGCAGGCAAAATCTTTGTCTGTATCAGATGTCTTAAAAATGCGGCACAGCCTTGTGATATAGAGTTTTTTCTCTGTTAATGTGTCTAACAGCTCATCAAGCTGCTGTATTATCTATATTTGCACCCAGAGTTTTTATATTAGTGGAAAAACAGATGACAGATGTTTAATATTGGCTTCAGTACACTGTTGGCAACACACCAGGTGCACCTGACAGGACCTCCAGGTAAACAAAGTGACCTGTTGTTGGCATTAACAGTGTGAAGGTGATAGAAGCATCATGTTATTAATTATTTTGCTAACATGTAGCTCTAAATATGTAGCAGAGGGAAAGTCAGGGAATCAATAAATTCTTTAGAAAACATCCTCTGGGCACCATGACAACGTGTCCAAATGTTGTTGTTGAAACGTTGCCATCGCCGCTAAAAACTTGCATTAAATGGTCATCAACTTATATCAGCCTGCCAATAGCGAAGGGTGCAGCAGTCAAAGCCAAAAATCCCCCAACAAGTAAGACAATTAATGAAATGATGAATGATAAAATATAATGGAGGGAGATAGAAAATGATTTTTATTTTTAAAGAAAACAGCACACTGAAGAAAGTCGAATCATCAGGTCAAAATAATTTAATTATAATACTTTTGTTTGTGACAAAATTCCCCCAAACTAACACATCAGTGTTTGTGTTTCACGCTAATTAACAAATATTAGCATGTAAATCATAGATGATATGACAAATATGACAAAAGGACTAAATAAATAACCTGCTGAATGAGACAAACAGGTTTTTTTAGATTCAGGGATAATTTCAAAGGATCTTAGAAAGTTTTACAAAAATAAAAATTCAACATTTTTATAAATCTTTATTTTATAATGTTGCTCTAATGCAGAAAAATCAATACATAGAGGAAACTTGTAATAATGGTAACTCTAATATGACTAATTGTTTAAGCTACTCAGTTTATTAAAGTAAGCTTGAATCGATGACACTAGAGTGAAATATTCGACAGCTTCATTGTTTCATCCTTGTTGTCAAACATCCAGAAGGAACTCGGACCTATTGACACTCATATATAACATAGATTTAGTTTCCAGTTCAATGTGAACACTGCAGGCTGGATAACTGCTGACAGATTCAGTCCGTTCAGGTCATCGGTGTCCTTTTCTAGTGGCTTGTTTTTTATCCAGCAGCTCCCTGGAGGTTTTGGGCTTTTTTTCCACTAATGACTGCCGCAGCCAATATTTAGATGGACATTTTATCAAGTTTATAGACGAGTCTGTCCCTCCGACTCCTCCGCTGCAGGGAGGAAATGGATACGCTCATGTAGTGGATGGCTTTGTGTCAGCCTATGATGAATTGTTGCTTGAGTTGAATTTTACTAAAACTAAAGACAATAGGTTTTATATATATACACAGTACACTTAAAATCACACAAAGCTCTGTGTGGGTACATGAATACATGTACTCAGAAAGAGTATTTTTTTGTTGAATTATGCTTTCCTGCATTTGTTTCATATTTTTTTCCTATGGTGTCCTGGTTTGGCAGCTTGAATTTAAATGGGGGAAAAAAAAGTTTAAAAGTCAGAGCTGATGCCGTCCACTGACAGAAGCAGTAAGTCATTCATTCCCAGAGCAACTGAGCTGCTTTGTGTTAGCAAATGTAATTACAGCCATTCTAGCCTGCCCTGTGAAGTTATGCAAACACGCTTCGTATGTTTACAACGGACACTGTTATTGTAACGTGTTAGGATGCTAACATTTGCTAACTATCCCACCCCAAAAGTACAGCTGAGTCTGATGGGAAAAGCAGTTTAGTGAGTATTTGGTCATGATGAATATTTGATAAATAAACATTTTGAGCAGATGTTGGCTTGGTGAATCACCAGAGTCATTATGATTTCATCCTCTGGAGTTAATTAACTCAATTTCACAGTAATCCGTCAAATAATTGTTGAGATATTTCAGTCTGGACCGACGACTCGACAAAAGACTCCAAAACTCACCACTTAAGAAGTTTAACTCAAACAACAAATGAACTGCTTAAATGAGTAAAATGTCCTGATATTACTCCTCACATTAGCACAGTAATAACTCATAAACTCAATATTCATACCAGCTGCCAGTACGGGAGAGTAGGTGTCATTATCTCTTCTAAAAGGCTGAATATCTGCAGCCAGTGTGGAAAATATTTGAACTTAAAGTTTGGAACAAAACTTCAGTCGCTTTGATGAATGACTTGTTTGCATCGACTCGCTCTCTGCTTTCATCAACTTACTTTTATAAATATTAATAAGCTTCATTTATTCATTTATATGTCGCTCATTTGAAAACGAGCCATAAAATGAATTATAAAGACAGCTGCGATGAAAACACAGCGAATGCAGCAGAACAGCGGCTACACGTGTATTGAAACACTGTTTTTATGATGTTATATTAAGTGATGACTAAAATGTAAATGCCTTAAAATGATAAATAGATCCACCGCTGCAGCCGCAGTTTTGACAGGTCAGTACTTTTCAATCCTCACCCTCGGTTTATTTTGACTAATGCTGCCGATGTTCCCTGAAAAATAAGCAGAGGATATGCAGGCAAAGCAACCCTGGACTGACATTTAACCTACAGCTCAGCTCAAGGACAGCAGGATGTGGGAAACAAATGAGACGTTACTGTCTGAGCAACTCTTTCTTTAGCCAGAGTGATGAACTGCTGTGTCATGCTGCCTTCAGCCATAAGCGGCGAGTCGTGAAAAGACAATCCTGTCCTGTCTCCAGTCGGTGATCATCACTGATTAACATTTTAAAGTGATATTAATTTACCACATGAATCACTGAGATGACTCTAAACAGATGCTAAGTAATATTTTCATTTCTTAAAAGGCCTATTAAACATATAGTAATAAATTATTTGTCTAAAATCGGTGGATATTCTCTGATCTAGAAACATCTGAATCAGCCTAGATCATAAAACTAGACTTTCTGATGCTTTCCAAACCTATTGCAGAGCATTTCTTCTTTTTTTTTTGGTATCTATTATGTCTAGTTTTGATATTAACTGTTGTTAAATTATCAAAATGGTCACACATATGGAGTTTCAACACTATAAAGACCAACATGTTTTCCTGTTTGTGTGACAGAAATAAGTCAGTCAGGGAAATCTGTGTTCATTCAGCTTATAATGGCTCAAAGATGCAGATTACTGAAGGTCAAACTATGGTTGAACGACAGATGTTACTTTATTATATAAAAAAAAGCTGTACCGTGTATGCAGGTCTCATTAATTAATATCACACTATTTTACTGACCAGATGTTAGTTGTCATTTTAAATCTAATGTGATTTCTTGTGTATTTTTTCCTCTTTCTGTACATAATTCAACAACTGCACCAGAAACTTGAGGTTCACTTATTCCCCACCTCTGCAGATATTAAGAGTGCCGCCACGTAGCATTATTAATATTGTTTATTAACATATATGTAAGTACATAAGAAACAGTTTTACTGGAGGATACAGAGAAACAAAATAAGAAATAAAAGGAATAAAATGGACATTTAAAATAAAGCAGCATACTCACATCGCTCTGCATGGCTCTGAACTATCTGCAGTAGCTTTGAAAAACCTGATCAGTGTAAACATTGACGAATCCTTGACATTGTTGAAAGATCCATCAGCTTGATTTGAGGAGGGTGTGTGTGTGTGTCGGGGGGAGGGGGCGGGCATGATTGAGCCTTTAAAGTCTGAGATTCACTGTTAATTAAACAGCAAACTTATTCCGGATGATTTCACCACCCTCCACCTCCACCTGCTCGTAAAGCCACTTCCTGTCGCAGCGGCACTCGACCCCGCACTTGCGTGAGCCGCAGTCGGGGCAGGGGTAGAAGCAGCCCATACAGTCCACATACAGACAGTCACACATGTCCTTGCCGTTGGACAGCAGTCGGCCTTTGTCGTTGTACACTCTGCTCTTGGCTCCCAGAGTCTGCCTGCACGACCGAGAAGGAAAGACTGACATTTACTGAGTGACCTGCTCACGCCGATCAAACGATTTCCTTTTTAAAAAGGATCATCACCTTTAAAAACGATCTCTGAATACATTAACGTCTTTTATGATTCAACGCCATCTGCGATGACAATTAATATTACAAAGCATTCAGTGAGCAGCTGTGGAAAACCTGGGGACAGTTTTGTCTTTCCCATCGTGATGAAACAATGGTCAAATCTACATTTAGATTTAATTAAGTGTGATTAACCGGCCCGGGGACTAATGGAAAGCCCAGCTGTTGTTGTCATGTGCTGCAATTACGATTTTTGGTGCACCAGCTTTATCTCACATCATCCAGGCTTTTAATTTTAACAAATTCTCTATATATAATCACATAATTAATAATTCAATTCTACCTGTTTAATGGTTTTTAACGAGGGAAGTCATGTTAATACTCAAAACATATGTAAAGTAAACCAATGCTGACAAAATTAATGTTTCTACAGTAAACATAATAGAGAAATGGAAACATTTTGACCCGACTATGATGACTAACATGGATCGAAACTTTGTCTATATGAATTAAAATCCTTGTGGGAGTTGTGGATTTGAATCCCCTTGTCTTCCTTTCTGTTGTTTCTTGTAGTAGTATTGGGTGTTTAATGTGTTTATATGATGTTTATCTTGTTAAATTATTCTTTTGAAATCTATTGTACCTGTGCTGGATGTAGCCGTGTTGTCGGCTTAAGAACATTGAAAATACACCACCGGTAAAATGTGACATAAATAATGACAGGAATTTTTTTTCTGTGTGCAAATCTTTTTGATGGGCTACGTGGTGAAAAGAGGAAACTCAGGCGTAAACTGTTCAGTAATTCGACCAATTCAGTGGAGCTACTGTGAGGAATGAAGAAACTTCACCGTGTCTCTCACCTGTCAGACGGTTGTTTTCCTCCACGGCCACCTCGTCCACCCTGAGACACAATTAAAAATAACAACATTTTATGTAAATGTCGATCAACATAAATTAAATGCCAACTATTCTGATTAATCATTAATCGTCAACGAATCATTCTTTGGCTCCGGCTTCCTAAATGTAAATATTTTCTGGTTTCTTTGGTCCTCTATGATGGTAACTTTAATATCTTTGGCTTGTGGACTGTTGGTCGGGACAAAACAAAATAAAACAAAGGTTGCATCTTGAACTTTGGGAAATGTTTAGTGACATTTTTTTTCACCATTTTAAAGACCAAATAACTAATTGACAGATTAAGTGATAAAGTAAAGAATCATTAGTGGCAGCCCTTACTATAACTATCATCACTGTATTATATTTATTGTTATAGTAGTAGCAATAAGAGCAGTGATTTTTAACTCACATCATCTACCTGTAACAGAAAACTCACCCTCATCCCGCCTCTCTTGTCTCTGCGCAGACCGCCTGCCTCCTTCACTCGGTCTCTGTCTGCTTGTGGTCCCATTTGATTTGGGACGGTGGTCTCCTTTGGTATCACGCCTCTTTTACGAAGTTCAATCTGTGAAATAGTTTACAGATATCCCTTGACTTAACAAGGTAAGACAGTAATGTGTATATAATATATATATATATAATGTTGTGAACCCAGACCTTAGATGAATCTTGCCCATGGTTGAAGATGGTGGGCACTGCGTCCTCCCTCAGGAACTGCTTGCCGTTGTAGTCTCTGAAGCAGTCCGGCCGGAAGTGCTCCGAGCAGAGGCAGGTGTTTGCGGTTGGGATGAAGTTTTTCATTCCCAGGCTGTGCACCCATTTGTTGGAAAGTTGAGGTTTGCTGAGCGGAAACCTGAAAAAAACGTGACTCTTTAAAAGCAACTGGACACAGTTATAGTATGGAGTACACTGGTTGTCTTAATGACAGCTCAACAAGCTCTCAAATCTACACATGAATCATTGAGTCTTTTTGAGTAGCTAACGTTAAACTTACCTATAAAATCTTATTTCCGACCCCTTGACAAACTTATTGTTGCAGCCTATAACCGCACAAATAACAGGCATCGTGTCTCTTTTTTTCACGAAACTGTGCGATAGTGCAGAAAAATGTGCATAAAACGTGCATGAAAGACAACAAACACAAACGCTATCCGTTTGTTTTCGTTTAGTTTCTTCTTCGCTGGATATATAAAATACATCCGCCGCAACTTCCTGTTTGGCTTTTTAAAAGTCCGCCCCCTAGCGGTGACTCAGATAACTGATACTCAGATAGATAGATACTTTTGATACTTCAACTACATTTTGTGAAGAAAGAAAACTGTAATACTTTTACTTACATAATACTTTTTACTGTTATTGTGGTAATACACAGAAGTTGTTTATACTTAAATAACATGATTAATTGCAAAATTGTGGTCATATGATATCCATTTCTAAATAAAAGGATAGAAACAACACACACAGATAACCTGGCAGCAGTTGTATTATTTGGTTCTAGTTTGGTTTATGTACAAATACATTCAATAAAAAGACAGTAATTACAGTACAGTAGTTAAAAGAAAGAAAAGGAAATAGATATGTTTGTCTGCAACCAACAGAAGGATCTTACCAAAAGGTTAAAGATGAATTTATTCTTTCTAACATTGAAACTCTTTTAGTTGTTTGATCTGTGGGAATATAATTAAGCTGTTTTGTGAGTCTGCTGTGTACACTGTACTTTAAACAGTTGATAATTGCCGTTCAAGTAATTTGAAACTTTCTAATCTAAGTCTCATCAGCTAAACTTCCAGTGATCTAACCTGGAGGACCGTGGCTCACGCTGATTTTCAGGAGTTTCAGCAGCTGCGGGAGAGTTGGGTGACATCTCCTCCGTTGGGTGACGCCCTTCTTCTTTCCAATCTCTCTGTCCTTTTCCCATTCGTCCTTTTAAAGATACTTTCTTCTTCTTTCTAGGTCAGCATCATGAAGTTCCTGATATCTCTCTTTGCTATTTCAGCTCCTTTTGATCTCATACTTGTTCCCTTAAACGCTTGAATCCTGGTAAACTTAGCTTGCCTGGTGAAATGAGGCTTGCTGATACATTTTTACTATGTGTAACATATAAAATGTCTGTAATAGCTGTTGTAATATGTGTAAGATTATCAGCATGTGGCCTAAACCATGCAAATGTCCTTCCTGTCATGAACCATGTCCATGTAGGCTGGCTGACAGGGTGGACAATGACAGGGGGGACATTTTTATTAAGGGACACATGAAAAATGTTCAATACTATTATGAAAATAGAATATACATGATCAAAATTACGTGTTTTATCGAGTAACTTGTTATGGAAATAAAACCATGTAAAAATAAAAATAAAAGTTTTGATTTAGTATCATTTAACCACTTGTTACACACACTGAAGTTAGCAGAGCCAAAATCACATACATCCAAAGGAAAAGAAAGGTATACAATGAAGGAAACACATTTTAAGAGACATATTGTTGTACTGATATGTATGTAAATCTTTGGTCACATATAACAAGACCTCAGAGTTGAATTATTCTGCTATTATTTGCATAATGACGGGTGTAGAGCACTCCAGTGTGAAGACTGGCACAGATAGTATTTCATCACTGTACTTGCATGAGGGACTCGTCGTGCTTCAGGCTGCTTCTGAGCTCCCTGCAAGCATCAAAATAGAAAACCCTCTCCTGGAAATCTGTGTTCAGGTCTGTTGTTGTCGTTTCACTGTCATTGTTTGATTGACACCTTCTTATCCTTCGTGATCGTCATCCACTGACATAAACGTCAGTCAGGAAGCATCCACTGCACTCCACTATAAGCACTGAACCCTGGCTTTTAAGGTCACTACAGACATTTCCTCGATGTTTCTTGAGGACAGTCACCTCTGCCTCTGCAAGGCATTGGCAATGAATTGCAACTTCTCGGGTTTTTTTTTGTTTTGTTTTTTGTCACGGTCAGAGGAAAAAGGAGGCGTATGACATGTGGCCAGTATACTCCGAGACGAACCTCTTATGGAAGTTCTTCATTTTATCAGTAATTCATTCGACTAACATCATCTCGAAGAAAGCAAATGATGTAACGTTCTTCCTAATCTCATTTCAACTGATGCAAATAACATCCACAGGATACTTTGCTCTCTATGGGCAGTCTGGGCTTTCAGAGCTTGTTCTTCTTAGGAATGCTTCCACTGACCACTTTTGCTGTCAACTGCTTCTCAATCAATATCCTGAATCAGGGATGTTTGGAAACCAAGAGCTCTTTTGATAGATTGAATTCACTATTTTACGTGCCAATAAAGCACTTTATTTCTTGGCCCTACGGTATCTCTCTTGTTATATTTCTCAGTTTTAGTTTTCTCTTTTTCTGTTCCCTACAGTAATTTGAATGCTTTCCCCTTGATGCTGTTGTTGCCTGAAACACAAAATATTTATGAGGATTTTGGCAAGTTAATTGTCAATATGTTATTTTATGGGGACATTTTGACTTTGACATAATAACAGATGACAATAGTGGCTCTGTAATAATAATAATAATAATAATAATAAAAATAAAAATAATAACATAATAAGTCCAGTCAGCCCCTATAAAGGGTCACAATATAAAACACAAACCACCTTTTGAACATTTTCTCTAATATTTGATTTTTTGGTGAAACATTGAATCACTTGAATATTTATTAAAATGAAACTAGTGTCCCAGACTACATTTTGTAAGAGGTCAAACGCTAAAACAGTATAGAAAACCACAGTTTTTACCTTTTTGCCTGCTGCCTGGGAGACTAAACCCTGGGCGGTAAACCCCCACGGGTTGGCTCTCAGCCTGATGAAACCTGTTTCCTGCCGCAGCCTGAGCGGCTCTGGCCCGCTGAATCACATGATAAAACTACGCTAGCTACGCCGAAGCTAACATGCTATCTGCGGTTGTCAAAGCCGCTGTCAACAGCCGCGAACAAACGGAGTAACCTCAACTAACAAGCAGCTGGAAACTCGTCAACTGTCCGGTAAGTTAACCAGTTTCGTCTCTTCTGAACGTGTTTATGTGCATCCGTAGCATGAAGTTAGCTAAAATTGCTAAGTTGAACTTGTTTAAAAAAGGGAGTTTCTTTCGTGTGTTAAGCTAACGTTAACGATATTGGCCTTGTTTGGATTGAGCATGAAGCTAATTCTCAACCTCTCAAATGTGTTAGAAACGTTAACGGTTTGTACCTTAAATCGTGTTTAACGTCAGCTAATGTTTACATGTTGAACTTGTAGCTGCCTTTGTTTGTTTGTTTGTTTGTTTGTTTGTTTACCAGTTATTGACAGAAAGACTTGGTGACTAACTAACTTGGCTAATGTTAATGCAGCTAATGCAGCAGGTCTGTGATCAAAACAAGCACCAGGAATGACCTCAAGCTTGTCTTAACTGTGACGCAAAACTTAAATGTGCTTTTTTCACGTGTTTATTTAAAAAATAAAATAAATAAATAAATGTAATGATACACACCAGTTAACCAACCAACAAAACCACCGACGCTAATTGTAAATTAGATCATTTAGCTTGATAAACAGGCTGTGACAGGTTGGTCTCACATTTTTTTGCCTTTTTTGTGTGTTTTTGTTTTGTTTGTGTGAATAAGATTATAATCTAAAAGCCCCTTGCAGTGTTTGGAAGAAGTACTCAGATAATTTACTTAAAAAAAGTACCAATACAACAATGTAAAAATACTCCATTACAAGTAAAAGTACTGCATGAAAGATCAAACTTAAGAAAAAAAAAGTACATAGATATTAGCAGCAAAATATAGTTAATGTATTAAAGTTCATATACTCATTTCATCCCTCTGATATATTATGACATCATTAGATGATTAATACTGAAGCAGCATGTTACTGAGGTGGAGATAGTTTGATTTAGAGGAGAGCTGCTGCCGCTGTCACCAACTCACCTGCTACACATTGTTTTTTTTTAGTAAGACCTCAAAAGCCATAAAGGTTGTAAACACACTGGTTTAATCTTTAACACTGTGTTGTATTTTAAAAGCTTCTTATATTATCCAGGCTTCTTATATTATCCAGGACACATTTGACACAGGAGGAGAAACCACAAATCAATATCAACACGTCCTGCCAACACTGAGGATCGTGAGTTTATATATATTTCTGGTTATTTTGAAGAACAAGTTGTTTGTATGCATTTGTTCAACAGATAATATGTAACTGGTAATTATAGCTGGCAGGTTTTATCTTTCTCGTTTTATGCACATTTTTCTGCACTATCGCACAGTTTCGTGAAAAAAAGAGACACGATGCCTGTTATTTGTGCGGTTATAGGCTGCAACAATAAGTTTGTCAAGGGGTCGGAAATAAGATTTTATAGGTAAGTTTAACGTTAGCTACTCAAAAAGACTCAATGATTCATGTGTAGATTTGAGAGCTTGTTGAGCTGTCATTAAGACAACCAGGTTTTATTTTGAAGAACAAGTTGTTTGTATGCATTTGTTCAACAGATAATATGTAACTGGTAATTATAGCTGGCAGGTCAAATGTTCAACTGAAAAGTAACTAAAGCCGTCAAATAATGAGTGGAAAGTACAGAGCTGAACGTCTGTGGTTCACCCACACAAGTGTTTTCATGTATCCTCCCTGATTAGCTGTGTGCAGGCGAGGCGATCAGCTGCACCTGCTGCCAGACTGGGATCTTTATCATTTTCTATTAGCTTGGTGACCTCACACATTTCCCAGCACAGCCCCACCTGACTTCAACCTGAGGAAGAGGTCCCTAGTCAGAAGAAGTGAAAAACATCTGGGAGTGTGTACAAAGCTTTGAAACACTGGATGCACTTCTTCTTCTTGTTCCATCTCCGTCTTCGTGGGAACTTGTTGTGTAGGCGTCGACCCCTGAAAGTCCTGAGTTTTGCTTTTACACCAACTAGTTGCTGAGTACGGTGGTTCGTTTTTTGCTTCACCAGAGTTAGTTACATCCGCTGGTGCTCTGTGACTCTCTGAAAGTTTCCCACTAACTATATTTGTTCGGTTTACTCCCAGGAAGGCGTTTTTCTGAACACATACGCGCTGCTTCTTGGTTGCTGATAGTGACGATAATCGGGACATTTATAGTGTCCAAAATAGACATAAATTTCCCTGTTGAGCTGCGGTTGGAAGTATATTAAAGCACTGAAAAGACTGAAATGTTGAAATCTATCGACTTGATTTGACGAATTTGGATGACCGAAGCTTCAGATAAACCTTACATTATGAAGGGATCTTAATGATCAGTATGAACAGCAAGAAAAACAATTTCAATGTTCATTCAGACACCTGAACGTTGCTCTAAGATGGATTTGAAAACTTGTGAATCATCCTTTAATATCAACTGTCAACAAGCTAAAACCATTGATTTTCGTTGCTTTTCCCATCATATGTATTCATCACATGCATATCATATGTGAATATTGTGTAATTAATAATCTGTGGCGATGAGAAAACTGTGATGCTGAATACAATCAGTTGGGTTTTTATTCAGCGCTTTATTGATTTTTAGTTGGCGCTTTCAATTCATTTGCAGCTGTCTATGAAGACATACACATGAACAAAGGTGACTGACTGATAAGACGCGGGGGACATTGGACCTGGACAGAGCGATCAGGTCGGGGATGACGTGAGATGACGGGCAGAGGAGGAAAGTTTTACAACCACAGATTGTTAATTCGCCCAATAAAACCTGCCAGCTATAATTACCAGTTACATATTATCTGTTGAACAAATGCATACAAACAACTTGTTCTTCAAAATAACCAGAAATATATATAAACTCACGATCCTCAGTGTTGGCAGGACGTGTTGATATTGATTTGTGGTTTCTCAATGTGTGAATATTAGACCTGTTTTCGAATCTTGATAACTCCATATTATAGTCATTTCTCTTTCAGAATCAATAATCGATGCATTGAATCTGGATATAATATTGGTTTATTGGGTATATTTTGATTAGGGAAAGGTTGGTTTATCTTTATGTTATGAGGCAATTTGCATAAAAAAAGGGTCGTTGAATTTTCAAACAGGAAAAGCCCGGAGAACCACAGCCCTCTGGGGATTTCAGAGCCATGCAAACGACCAATAGTAACCTCTTGTGTTCCCTCGTTCACCCTCCCTCCCCCCTTCCCTCCCTCTGTTTTCCCTCTTGTCTCCCATAGGGCATCGCAGAAAGAGACTCGTCTTCTTTTCTACTCCACTCTCTTCAAGGTATCAAGTCACTGAACTTCCACTCAATAAGTCACAGAGGTTTTGGCTCATCGGTTAAAGCAAGTCGTCTGTCAGCGGCAGGGGTTATCGGCAGACGAAGAGAAGATGAACAGGCGATAAATAAGACATCAACTTCAGAGGTAAGGTCAGTCCGGCACTGTGTGTGTCACAGATTGTGATCCAAGAGCAAATAAAAAAAAAAAAAAAAAGTATTGTAATTATACACAAAAATGTGTATTTTTATGTAGAAATATGTGGATACTTCTGTTGTTTTTAAGTGGGGAAAAAAAAAATATATAGGCTTTGTTTTTGTTGAATTTCACACGTTTTAAAGCACATGTGATGCTGCTGCATTAGTCATACTTTGCCTCAGTTTGTTATATTGTTATGCAACATTAAGTGAACACAGTTCATAACTCTGATTATGTATAAAGCAACACCTTCACATTTTTATGCCCACATTAGTGTCGCCTTCGTTACTGTGTGAAAGCTTTTATCTTTTATCTACAATACTGCTTTACTACTTTATTATGGTATTGGGAATATTATCGGTGGAAAATTACCTCCATCATAGCGGCTTCATGTTTGTTGTTGTTGGTTTTTTTTTTTGGTTTTTTTTTCTCCTGGTGAACAAAACCTGATCAAGTGTTGTGTAATTGGAGGCGACCGCGTGTCATCACAGGGGGGCGCTTTCATTTTCTTTTAACTGTTTAGTGTTGATCTTGACGTCAGCTGTATTTTAGTTTTAGAAATCGTTACCACGCCGACGCCTACCATCAGCTTTACAGAGCAGTTTCCATATTCCTATAAGTGGGTAAATATATCCCGTATTTTATAGACGACAAAGCTAATGTTTTTATTTTTTTATACTTAAGCACAGAAGCTCCACCTTTTTAAAAAAAAAAAAAAAATTTTTTAGGTTGTTTATGACGTGTCCACCTGCGAAACGTCGTTATAAGCGTCACACAAATCGTGATTGAATTGCACGGTTTTTTTTACTCTGTTGGCTTGTGGCGCAGATTGTGTGCAAATCTTGCGGAAGTGGTGGTCTTTTGTCTTTTAAGCACTAAACGGAAAATAAACAATAAACAAGAAGGTAAAAATGGGGTTTGGCGTGATTTACCTGAGATGATCGTTAGAGATTTTTTTTCCATCCCGAAGGATCTCTTTGCTTTATGTCGCCGGTTGTATTCGACCATTTTGGGCAGTGTCGCAAATCAACGAGCAGCAGATTTGATTTCCAGAAAATGTACTTTGTAGGAATCACAGTATAATAATGATAAAAAAAACAAATGGTTAATGTGCAGCTAAATTACTGCAACACTGTGAACAGATTTAAACTTTTGAAGAGATTTTTATAAGTTACAACTATTTTTTTTCTTGCTTTAGGCTGGCTATAAATAACCAAAAATCACGCACGTCTCTGCTGAATCAGTTTCCTGAAATGCATCCATACGTAGCACATGACATGACTTTCATTTCTTCTTTTTTTTTCTATCTTTTTTTTTTTTTTGTACGTACACTTATTGCTATCGGCAGGATCTGAGTTGCATACAAGACTTCTCATGTTTGAGATCTTTCTAAGAAATGCATTGTGCTGTTTGACAGATCATAATAATAATAATAATTATTATTATTATTTATGTTATTGATTTTTGTTTTTGAATATGTACACAGTCACACAATCTACCCACGGTGTTGACGACTTTAAATTGGCTTTTTGTTATTGGGTGAAGTGGAAATTCATTCAAGTTTAAATGGAGGAGAGTGACTGTAAATGCAGCCGGATGATGGTCGGAGTTTTACACTTTGAAGTGTAACACAGGAAGCGTCTGTCTGCCTTTTCTTTGTTCAAGATTAAAGGGGAACCAAGCCATCTGTTCTCTGGGTTTAAGGTTAGTCCAAGACTTGGCTGTAATGCAGGTGCACATGGTTGGCGGACCTACATTCAGACCTCTGTGTCAGCGAACGTCTCAATCGTCATCGTGATCACGTGATTGTTGTTTTTATTGCACAGGTACACGTTGATTTCGTAATGACAAGCTGCTGTGCAGAAGATGTCCACGCTGTCTGTGACTGATATCCCAGATGTTGGTCATGGTAAGAGGAACTACTTTTCTCACATGTGTGAGTGTATATATCCACTTCATTAGATCAAACTGGGCCGGTTCTTTGTTGTTTTATGCCACATAGTTTATATATTTTTCTTGGTAGTATCCAGTCTGGTCTTTTATAAATCTGTTATCATCTTTATTTATAATCCAAAGAGCTGTTTCTGCAGGAATTTTAAACTATACGCTTCACAAAACCAGTATGTATTGCTCTGGTGTTACGTTGTATATCGAAAACGATTGATGGTAGAAGTCTGTATTAAATGTGAATGTGTTCCCTCTGTCAGATGAGAGTAAGGTGTTTGACGGGGCCGCAGAGCTGCAGCTGGACTGCATGGTTGAGGAGAGCAGTGGAAGCGCCACAATGAAGCACGAAAGCCTGCTGTCGCTGGCTGACCTCTCTCAGCCGGACGACTTCCCCGTGCCCGCTCACAACGGCCCTTCACTGACGGAGATGAGCAGCCCTCTGCAGGGAGAACCGAATGATATTAAACTCGATCCGGCTGCGAGCGACACATCTGCGAGCGTAGGTGAGAGAAAGTGATGTACTTTTAAATGACATGTTTTCAAAGTGAAGTTGAATTGAACACAGCCTGTATGGAAAGTACAGTTTTTTTTTTTTCCCAGGGAGTGTCCAGTTACTGTGTCGTTTCTGTAGTATAATAATAATACTAATACTGCTTTTAGTCATCATCCCTGAAGGCGATGTTATGATTGTTAAGATGTGATGAAATAGATCGAATATGTGTGAGGCTTGTCTCTTCATGCATGTCCGTTTTGTGTAATTTGACTAGCGTCAACCAGTAGCTTTTCCTGCTAATCTCCTCTTAATGTCACATGTTTTTCCCACGTATTCTCGACTCTCTCGACTGTAGTTTGAACGTTTTCTTTTAAATCTCTTATCTTAGCTGCAGAACGAGGTTTTCAGATTCACATTTAGGTACGAGCTTATTAGGTACGCTGGAAAACTCCCATCACTAGTTTTACTCATATAAAAATAAAAATGAGTAGAATCAACACATCCCTGACACATTTTTTACAAAACTTGGATTAGATCAAACAGGTTTTTCTAATAAAATAGTAACTGTGTGGTTTTTCTGACTTCTGTGTGTAGATGGTCAGCCAGTAAAGAGGAAGAAGGGGCCCGCACCAAAGATGCTGGGTAATGAAGTGTGCAGCGTATGTGGTGACAAGGCCTCTGGTTTCCACTACAACGTGCTAAGCTGTGAGGGCTGCAAGGGCT
Source organism: Pampus argenteus (assembly GCA_036937835.1). NCBI lineage: Eukaryota > Metazoa > Chordata > Actinopteri > Scombriformes > Stromateidae > Pampus > Pampus argenteus. The sequence continues at coordinate 23,410,455 of CM072862.1, forward strand.
TCTTTCGTCGCAGTGTCATTAAAAGTGCTCAATACTCCTGCAAGAACAACAGCCGCTGCGAAATGGACATGTACATGCGCCGCAAGTGCCAGCAGTGCCGCCTGCGCAAGTGCCGGGAGGCGGGAATGCTGGAGCAGTGTGAGTTTCCGAAGGAATCGGAGCTCGAGGAAAAATTTAGATTCCACCCACATTTTGCAGAGTAAAACAAAATAAGGAGATCCTCTCAACTTGTCGACCCACAGGTGTGCTCTCTGAGGAGCAAATCAGACTGAAGAAGATGAAGAAGCAGCATGACGAGGAGACGGCCCGCACGTCCACCGTGGTCACCCCCACGCCTCCACAGGAAGCAGTCGCACTGGATCCACAGCAGCAGGAGATGATCGAGAAGCTGGTGGCTATGCAGAAGCAATGTAACAAGAGGTCTTTCCTCGACCGGCCGAAAGTAACGGTAAGTGAATGACCTGTGGTTATTTACTGGAAAACTGAAATATCAATATGAAACTTGACCGGGCTCTCAGTAAAAAAAAAGTGTGTGTGTCTGTGTGTGTGTGTGTGTGTGTGTGATCGTCCAACAGCCGTGGCCACAGAGTCAGGATTTACAGAACAGAGAAGTGCGTCAGCAGCGTTTCGCCCACTTCACTGAGTTAGCAATCATGTCGGTCCAGGAGATTGTGGATTTTGCTAAACAGCTTCCTGGATTCCTCGAGCTCACGAGAGAAGATCAGATCGCTCTGCTGAAGACGTCGACCATCGAGGTTTGTCACGGTTTTTCTTCACTGACTGTAGTTTTACTTTTGAAATGTTTAATCGCCCCTGTTGTGGAAATTTGATTATTTGCATAAAACTTCTTTTGAATATCTCTGCACATCAGTTTGGCTTCATATTAATATTCCTCTCACAAAGATGCATTTGTCTAACCTCAGATTATGCTGCTCGAGACGTCTCGGAGATACAACCCTGCCATCGACAGCATTACATTTCTGAAGGATTTCAGCTATAATAAGGAGGATTTTGCAAAAGCAGGTGGATTTGCTTAATTCTGTCTATCTAATGTTTATGCATATTATGAAAATGTGGTAATATTTTTGAAAAGACTTTGGCAGGTTATGCATGTTTTGTCTTTGCAGAGTTTTGCAGGTGTAAACTATCACCACATGCCACAATTCAGATATTAAATCCAAGATAGGAAACTAGTAAATGTACATTTTTATTTTTATTTTTTAATCTAAAGGCAAAAGCATGTGTTTGATATGAACTGCTTCTACTGTTGAGAACCTCATTTCCTAACTACAAAGTGAGTTTTTGTTTCCTTTGTCCCCATCTCCCCTTTCACCTCCTCAGGGCTTCAGTTTGAGTTCATTAACCCCATCTTTGAGTTTTCAAAAGGAATGAATGACCTGCAGCTGGATGAGGCCGAATATGCCCTTCTAATTGCAATCAACATATTCTCTGCAGGTCAGAATTCATAAAAATAGAAACCCTGCAGTAAACACGCTCCAACAAAGCTTTTACCACAAAGCATTATCTGATACACTGTTATAAAAGATATTAACACCAGCGTTTTGTGTGGTAAATACCGTTTAGATCGGCCAAATGTGCAGGATCACGATCTCGTGGAGAGGCTGCAGCAGCCGTATGTGGACGCTCTGCGCTCGTACATCATGATAAAGAGACCAAATGTAAGTGCCCAGAGGTTCACGTGACCTCTTCTCTTGTGACCGACGGTATGTCAGCATGACCTGGTTATTGTCATCACAACAAACACATTGGGTCAGGGCTGAGGTTACTTTTTTTTTTTTTAAATCTAAACCAACTAATCCTGTATTTTCCTCCTGTAACAAAGGTGCTCTTCAAATATTATTATATTAATTATGAGTCACTCGTAGACAAGTTACTGGAGTTATCATCAGTCCTCTTCTTTTCTTGGTAGTATTTTAAGAAAATGCTGTTTCCTCAGGATCACTTGATGTTCCCCCGTATGCTGATGAAGCTGGTGAGCCTTCGTACACTAAGCAGCGTCCACTCGGAGCAGGTTTTTGCCCTGCGCCTCCAGGACAAGAAGCTTCCCCCGCTTCTCTCCGAAATCTGGGACGTCAACGAGTGACTGCAAACCTGATGTCGCACTCCGTGGCTTTTTTTCGAAGCCTGAGACAGACATGGTATCCAGCAGGAACACTGACTCCTCTCTGCCCATCTGGTCATGGATTTGTTCAAGGGTTGAGTTGTTTTGTTTTTTTTTTGTGGGAGGAGAGCCTCATTGCCCTTTGCTCTCAAACAGACTGCTAAATAGTTTTTGTGTTCATAAGGAGAAACACGAACACCTAGTTTTCTTTGAGCCTTTGTTGTATCTTCCTATTGATGCTGACATGATTGTGGCAATATTAAATACCAGCATCAGCCTCTTTAGCCAGTATCTCTGATTAAATATCTGTTTTTGAAAGTCAATCTCTAGTTCAGTTTTAAACTCATCCTCTAACAACTTTTTAAATTTAGAAATCTCCGCGCAGGTTTTTAGCTGTTGCTGTCTCAAACGTCAGGATTGCAGTTGCACATTCGGTTGAAATAGTGATTTTTATATTTTGCAGTTGTGCAATAGGCGGATTGGAAACAGAGATGGGCTTGAGCAGATCCATATCTGCTGTTCACTTTATTGATGTTCAGATAAATGGTAGGCCATCTGGTTGGTGTTGTGCGTTGTGATATGGCAACTAAAAGTTTGTGTTTATTTTTGGAGTTAGTGCAGAAATCAAAAGATCGGTGTAGTTGCTCAGGTAAAGTAATGTGAAGTAGACCTCTGGGAATTAGAGGCGTCCTTAATTTCTATTAGATCGCTCATGTTTTCTTTTTTCAAGTACATAAGGGACCCTTTTGGTCATTTATAGATGCCCACAAATGTAAATTGTATATTTATTTTCACAAGAAAAATGTATAGAGCGCATGAAAAGTATCCACAACATTGTACAATCACATACTAACGCACAAGAAGGTAATAAATAGATAGAGCTGATGGTAGAGTGACACAGGGCTGGGTGACGTGACTAAATCTTCTTTTTTTTTTTTTTAAACTTCCTTGGAAAGGGGATGGTACATGTGTCATAAAATTCCATGTAAAGATGAAATTATGGTTTGTTTTTTTTTTTAAAAAGAGACAAAGAAGGAAATTAAGCTTAACATCTGTGACGCTGATTTCAAATTAATAAAATCCCAAAGTTGACAAAGTTGTATTTTTAAATATCAGAATTGAAAGGATTGCCCCCCCCCTGCTAACGTCTTCGTCGTACATTTATGTGAGATTGACTTCTACTTATTTCCTTACAAAGCAGTACAACTATTTTTCATAATGATTTTTTTTTTTTTTTTATCACGAGCATTTATAGATGTGAGAAATGTATAAAGGGGCGTACGTGTAGTCTCGGCAGGATATAAATAATTTGACAACCTTTTATTTTTTTTATAATATACTTCATGAATGATCCATTGGACTAAACTAAATTGATCTAAAGCCGTTATGTGAGTATTTTGCTTGACCAGATACTCGACTGGTCAGATTTTGGGAAACTAATTCACCAAAATCTATATTAACAGGAAGCATTGAACAACAGGAATGAGTAGAAACATTAAAACTGTAGTAAACTTTATTACTACAGGAGATCCAGATGTTAATATTCATGCTGTACTTCCCATGCTTTTCTCCTGTGCAGTCTTAAACTTGAAATGATGATAAACGAATGTAAATGCATCATTATTCAGTTTATTCCATCTTCATACTGGCATTTTTATTTTTTAGCGGGTTGCCGTTACTTCAAGACGGCTGTTCCAACCATTTCAGCTTTTCAAAGCACCAATTAATATCAGACATTACTGTGATACTTTCTATCATTTTCAGCTACAGTTTCTTTGTGGTTTTTAATTGACAGCACTTAACAGAGAACATGTGTGACAGATAAAACGGGACGTAAGTTCTTCACGTAAGCACATAAATACTGTACAAACACACACGGCTCACACACAGTAACACAGGCACAGGTGGTGTCCTTTTTCAGTTATATTAACAGGCGGGCCTGGTTTTCATTTGATATGAGATAATTCCTTTCAAAGATATTGGTGATTGGCTCTAATGTGTTTCAGTAATCTGAATGTTTAATGTTTTTTCTTATTATTTTCCACCAACATGTATGTATTTTTATTTTTTATTTTTTTTTCCCCACAGAGGCCATTTTGGCGTGTTACTAATATCATTAATGATGACTGAGCATCTATAAAAGAAGGAAGCTGAAACAGAAGCAGCTAAATTAAAATTCAGCCATCATCATTATTTTCATGTACACAGCTGTGTTAAAATGTCTTGTGTGGGGAATAAAAAGGTCTGTTGTTCATCCATCTGTCCATTACACAGGCACACGCGTGTGTCGTGTGTCTCTGAAACCCAGGCTTAACATAAAATCAAAGGACTACAGAGAGAAAAGGCGTTAATTGGCCAGTTAACTGCTAAGTTGTGCCAATTCAATTAATTGATAACATGTAAATTTGATTTTAAAGTTTTGTGGTGTTGGTCATTTATTTATATATAAATATATATATAAATTTAAATCAAGCAGTAGACTATAATCGACTGCTCCTCCCGGGTACATCAGCTTGTTTTTAGGTGAACTCTAGTTGGCTCTGATTTGAATGTATTTACTGCTTATCCCATAAAAAAAAAAAATGTAAATGTGCAAAAAAAAAATGCATTAATCTCCACCTACTGACAGGATGTTTTCCTTCCATGTTCTGTACTGTGTCAACAGTGGCATGTTGAATCTGTCGAGTCACCACAGAAACAATGGTTACCAAAGTGTTTTTCCACCTCAGGCAGATATGTTTTTTCTCTTCTGGTATTGGAAACATGTTTAATTAATACAAAAAAACAGTTTTTAGCTGTATTGTTTTGAAAGTTGCCTGAATTTAAAATCAACACTCAGTATAACATAACATATACATCTTCCTGATTCAGCAGGAGCAAGTAAACACATACATCAATGAAGAAGAAAAAAACACCTTTTCTGACCATGTATTGTATCGAGCCTTTTGCCTTTCCTCTAAAAATCGATCCACTTATTAATGACACACGTATTTAATATTGATTTTCTTACGTCCTTCTAACCCCCCGTGGTATTGTCTTTAATGATTTCCTTTATGACTGATGCACTAATATTATAATAAGCAGACAAGAGTGTGCAACATGTCATAATCATAGCAGTGATTTTTTTTAAGTGGGATATGCAACTAATGCAAATCTTTCTTTGCAACAACGTGAGGTTTTGTTGTTTTTTTTTTTGCTTTTCTGCTTGCTGAGGTTTCACTAACCGTAGCGTCTGTAATATTGGGCCGAGTTTTCCCAACATGCCACAATCCAATCCCAGGTCAATCCACAGAAGGAATTTGATGGAACTGAAATTATTATTATTATTATTATTATTATTATTAATTTCCATGCAATCAAACAAACAGGTACACAGTAAAGAAAAGCATCAGTGGTTTGCTTAATGTACATGTTTTGTTAATGCTGTAGGTATCAAAAGGTAATTGTGTTGTACATAAATTGTCATTTCTGATATTTTCTTTTAATTCCTCTTGTCTTCAAAGGGTGACACTGTAAACATTATTGATACATAGAAATGCAAAACTATTTTAATACTTGTAACTCATGAAGACCTTCTGTTTTGTATGTACAGTAAATTAAAGCTGTCGTGCTAATATGTTTGAGAATCACTTGTTTACCTGGTCAGACTTTAGACGTGCTGATGCTCAGAGACTCCAATCACACTGATTTAAAGACATTGGTGAATGTGAACTGAATATACTGAAGTTACGAGCTCAGAAATAAACAGGAAATTTCCCAGAGTATCGGTGATGTCATTAAATGTGACACCTTCCTGTTTTTTTTTCTTTATTTATTTGCTCGGCTAACTAGTGAATACATTTAATTTTGATACATATAGTAACCTATATAAGTGACTCCCATTGGATGTTCAGGCTATTGAACCAAATCTGCATTAAGACATTTACATTTATTAAGTGCGTATAAATGATTCAAGAATAGAGATGTTCATGGATGACGTTGGAAAGTTGTCCCTCTTTATCAGAGTTCACATTTAAGATCAACGGCAGATACAAAACTTTGGTTGTATCTGTTGTAAATCTTAACTAATAAATATTATCTATTTACCTGTTAAGTTTTCATATACAGATGAATTAGCTGACTGTATATAATGTAAGGCACTCTTCTTCTCTTCCCTTATTTCCTGTCTGCTTTTTCATTATCAGCTGGCTATTAAAGTCAAAAAAATGCCCAAAAACATATCCAAAAGAAATAATGAAAGCTCAGATATTGTTGTTAAATCTAACCATAATACCATTTAATCCTATATGGAACATTTTAATAAAAGATAAATCAGACATGCAGTGTACATACAATGTATATAACACACACACACATATAAAACCATAAAACATGTGGTATTAACTAAATGTGGAGGTGTTATATCAATAAATGATATAACTTGGAGCAACAGCGTGAATCTTTCAGCCACCAGAGGGCTGTCAAACAATCATCATATATTTAAGGGCGGCTCATTAAATTTTAGGGATTTAGAAGCCTCATTAAATTTGTGTAGTAAAGTCATGGATAAATATAATAATATATAAAGTATTGATGTTAATGTTACCAGGTTTTGCTTTCCTTTTTAACAGTTTTAATTGTCATGAATAGGTTTTTATAAAATATTTTGCTGTTATGACGACACTTTGTAATGTATGTCAGTTTTTTTTTTTTAAAGCTTATAGTGTTAATAAGAAAGATAATAATAATAATAATAACTTTGTTTTTCTTTTATATAATTTAAATTGAAATAAACTGTAGTTAAAACTGGGTGGGGGGGTCCTCATTAGGGCCCCAAAAGCTCTTTGTCCGGCCCTGTTAAACCATAAAAACACCGTAAAAACACCGAGAAGTGTTTTCTGTGATTATTGAGTAAAGTACTACTACTGCGGACATACTACCGGTCCGTGTAGGCAGCATTAATATACGGCTGTTTGCTTCCGTTATTTCGGGCTCTCAGTATGCGGAACTCCCTGCAACCCTGATGATGATGATGATGATGATGATGATGAAGAGGATGTTGTGAAGGCAGGTTGTAACTGACCGAGCCGCTCATCGAGCTCAGAGGCGGACACACATTTCATTTATTACGCTGCGAACCGGCCAGTCGGGAGTAATTTACCGGTTCAACTGTCGTCCGTTTTTTTGATGTATCCAATTTAAATAGATAATAAATAAAAAAAGCAATACGGTTTAATCTAAATTTAACACACCGCTGCCTCTCTTGCCTCTGTGACCGAGGAGGGCACCCACCACCCAGGCCGTCATCAGCAGCTGGCTTCGCAGCGACCGTTAGCGGCTAACCGGCTAATGTAAGCAGGTAAGGATGCTTATCTTCATAACATATGCGCTATTTAAACCCCAACCACCTGTTTTGGTGACACGTATTCTGCCCTGTTATCACTTTACCACCAGCTTGTTTGCTCTGACAAACTATTGTTCATGAGATAAATCGACTAAGCTACTGTTAGCAGCTAACAGCGCAGCGAGCTAACTAGCTAATCCATCCGTGACGTAGGAAACCGTGAAGCTAGCTGTCTGGAGGTGAGAGGATGCATCTGTGAGGTGAACATATAGGACGATATAAGGCCTGATATGTTGGTATAAATAATACAACTGATAACTAAAACCATTAGCTCCGTGGCTAGCTCTTTCACTTATGTGTTATAATGCTACTGTGAAGCTGCCTTCGTTGCTCTAATCTCCACAGTTAGCTTGTTGGATACACCCCGTAACTCCACTCGTTACCTCGGTTATATCATGACAGCTTCCCCCGTTAAAAAACCTCTGTGTCATTGTAACTCATCACCCATCACGTTGTGAAATGAGGTTGTATTATTTTACACTATGAGGGAGGAAAAATAACAAGCTTCCTACTGAGATATTTAACGTTACACCCACTAACGGTTAATGTCACGACTGATGAAAGTCACTTAATTTGAACGTAAACGGGTTGAAGCCCCCTGATGATGATGATGGAGGTAGTAAATACAAGATGGCAGTGACAACTAGCTACCAGTATCAGATGAATGAATGAATATCCCATCAACATAAATAACGAGTACATAAATAATACATAATGTATTTCTCATATCTAAAAATAAGATCATAAATACCAGAAAGCTTTATTTCTGATTGACACTCAAACATTGACAGCCATAGATGTTTCTGCATAGTGACAAGATAAATACCAACCTAATTGGCTGCATCCAATTTTTTTCATCATTATTGATTAATCTGTTTCTAATATCTGTCTTTAATTGATTTTTAGTTGTTTTGTCTATAAAATGTTTACTATCATAAAGCACTAAAGAAGCCAGAAAATATTCACATAGCAAAGAACTTAAATAATGACTCCCAATGATACTTGACGATTAATTTAATAGTTGGACACTAATCGATTCATCAACCAATCACTGCTCTTCTAATTAGTCCTGAAGTAAAATTTGACTTGAATGTCAAACAAACGTATAAAACCATTATGCTATTGTTTCAGACTGAATATTTTAATCTAAAAGTGATATTTTAATAAATAGATAGATAGATAGATAGATAGATATACTTTATTAATCCCAAAAACTGGGAAATCACAATCCCCCTCATGTTCGTGTGTCTCCAAACTTAAAACTGATTCAATACAGAAAGACTGAAACGTCGTCCACGTTGGAGGCCTGTGAATCATATCCGTCTCCTCTCTGCTTACATAACCAGCCGCCTGCAGACCACTCTGACCAGATTCATCTGTTGTGTTAACGTGCATCATTATCTTGCCTGAGATGAACATTACACACTGTTGTGGTGATGCTGCTGTTGTCCTGTGTCTTTGCTGGTTGAGTCTGCCTTCAGCTCTGCTGCTTCATAAATGTTGCCAGACCTGCATGTGGGTTCATTGTCTTGATGGTTTTGTGAGATAAAAAGGGTGTATGTATGTGTGTGTGTGTGTGTGTGTTTATAATATTTCAACACGTATATTGTATAACTGTAGTGGCTAAACTAGGTTTTAATGTGACACTGACATTGATTTATGCATTTTCTATTTCAGATCTAGTAAAATTTTGGTACCATACTTTAATTATTTTTTTATTCGTCATCAAGATTATTTCAGCATTGTCTCACATCTCAGTTAAATGGCAGCTCTATTCTTAGTTGGAGCCACTGGATTTAAAACATGGTGCACGTGATGCCCTCTGTGATAAAGTCACCCCTAATGTCTAATGGACGCAGCTGTGCCGTGGCTGCAGGGGTTAATGATGGCCTTTATATTAGCATGTGTGGCTGTAGTGTCCCACGCATGACTTAAATAAAGCCTGTTTCTCTGCACGGTTTATCTGTGTGTGACTGGTCTGGTTTTTATCAGATGAGTCCGTATTTCTGAAGCAGAAAATTCACGTGTGAATCGTTGTAAATCTCAATATTCACAAATGACATACATTTATATTAAATCATACATTTCATGAGTTATTAACCACATTAAAATATTATATTTTTAGTGTTAATATAGCCTAGGATTTGATTTCAATACAACTATTATCAGCCCTGATATAATAAAACTATTTTACTTAACAGTAAAATAAAGATAAACAATAACTTCATTTCACCTTCAATATAAAAACAAAGCAGTGGGTGTTGATGAACATGTTTTTTGTTTTTAGGGGTAAATTATTTCTTGTAATGTGATGTTTCCAGCTGAAGCTACTGACAAAGACATAAAGAGCAGCCAGACCACAGTGTCACCATGTCACCATGGACCGTCATGAAACAGGAAAACTTGTGCAAAATTTGCACAAATTCTGCCTGGATTGCGCCTTGTTCTTTTCTAGTAGAAAACATGTCTGACTCTTTTCATCCCCAGGTTACTCTCAGCTGTTTGAATCCAATGTGATAACAGATACCACAGTATAAATTATATTTCCATTTGCTTGTCAGTGCAGACACAACAGAGCCTTTTACTAGACACCGTCAAACAGCTCTGGGTTCACAGTGTTTGTGTTTCGGGGTGGAGTTTTCTCGTTGCACAGCCTCATGTGGCATATGTTGGTATTAGAGTAAATGCTGTTTGACAACATGACACTAGAGTTGCTGCTATGGGCTCTCAGCTTCACTGCGACTGATGAAATGTAATATAATGTACATCACATTTGGTTTTCAGCTGTCTGAAGCGTCAGCAGGTACCAGTCAGGTTTTAGAGTCAGGCGCTTATAATCAAAGAGCCGGGGCTCCTTTTTGTAGAGCCACCATTTTGTAAGGATATTCAACAGTCATGCTGTGAAAAACGTGTCGTGGAAGAGGCAGAGACGACTGTAATCATGATCAACCTGAATGCACTGCAGCCATAATGTTCTCTGAATATGAAAATATCCGCGTTTGATGTCGTCTGAGTCACTGTAATGTAAAACACAGTGGTATAACATTATGACAAGTACATGGAGCAGATTGAGACTGATTGTGACCTCTGACCTCTTCTTTATGCACTCTATACATTACTGTAGCTAATGACATGAAATATCTACGTTAATGTGGAAATAACAGCATTTCTGGGTATAATCTTAGGCTAAATCCTCCAGTGTTAAACCTAACAATGTTGTTCATGTCTACACATTTTGTTAAGCTTGCTGCAGTTACCTGTTAGTCCTTACGGCTGCGAAGGAAAGATTTGAAGGCCGCTTACTCCACCGAGGCCTCTAAGCAGCTTACTGTATCAGCAAACCTCCACTGAAAAGTCTTTATCCTGCAACAAAAACAACTAGCTCGAATGCTCACAACAACAACAAAAACTGGTAAAATGTGGAGATGCTGAAGTCAACTTGTTTTGTTTTTCTCTCGTTTTGTCTCATTCTCATCAGTTTCTGGTGGAGCCGATTGTTAATGTCTTTCTATTCCTGTAATCAAATGAAATAGAAATGCAAAAGTGACACTGTAGAGAGATTTCCAGTAAAACAACAATCAGAGATGAGATCAGGATCTTTACTGCAAAGTCAAGTTGAATTTTAGTAACGCATGCATCAAAGTCACAGTGTTTATTCATAATGCATCCACACTGTTTATCACTGGTTTGTTTATTTATTTGTGGCCACAGAAACACTAATTCATTTTGTTTGTCTTTGTGTTACAGGTCTGATTCATCTTTTTTTTCTTCTTTTTTTTCTATTATTTATTTATTTTTTTGAAGCATCATGAGTGACAACCAAGGAGCTGTGTTTCACCTTTACACCCGGACGTTCCCACTTGTAATGGAAAGCCTCCAGTGACTTAAGAAGGAACATATATCCTGGATGCCGTGACACACAGGGCGTGGTCAATCCAAGATGGAGAAAAAGAAACCGTGCCCTCGCCTTCTCGACTACTTGGTGGTGGTCGGAGCAAGGTGAGAACATAAGCTGTGTAGTGCTGCTGATGTCTGTTTAACATTGTCTTGACATTTTACCTGTAACATAGTAGTAGAGGGTTACAGCTGCTGTACTCATAAGGCTCTGTCAGTACTGTGTAAACAAATGCAAAAACTCACTCATTTCAATGACACCATAGCTCATAGCTTGTACTGTGTAGCATTATGCTAATGAGCTGTTTAATTCCTAAGCATTTAGATGGAGGACAACATTATGGTTGCCATTAAGAGACTTTCCAGAGCTGTTTTAATCAAGGCTCAAACGAGGCTAAACCTTTTTTTTTGTTCATTCATTCATTCATTCATTTATCAAGTCATTAAAAACACAACACTTCCAATTTGTTGCTTCTGATTTGTTCCAGCTGTTACTCCCATATGATGTAGCATGCACATTAAAGCATAATAGCTCATTGTTTGAAGCAGGGTAAAGGATGATTTACACGAACACAGAGAAATCAGAGAGCTGTCACGTCTGCCTCCGTTTCTCAGACGTAGACATTTAGTCTATGCAAAGAGGGCAGCACTGATGGATGACTGTGTATTACTTGTCACATAAATGTATTTAGCCTTGTCTGTGTTGCTTTAAAAACAGAACAAATGTCTGTCCATCCTCCTTCCAGGCAACCAAGCAGTGACAGTGTGGCTCAGACCCCACAGCTCCTCCGCCGCTACCCACTCGAAGACCATCACGACTTTCCGCTCCCGCCAGACGTGGTGTTCTTCTGCCAACCCGAAGGCTGCCTGAGTATACGCCAGCGTCGGGTTAGCCTCCGCGATGACTCCTCGTTCGTTTTCACTCTGACCGACAAGGACTCAGGAATCACTCGCTACGGCATCTGCGTCAACTTCTACCGCTCTTTTCAGCGAGGACATCACCGTACCCGTGGGGACAAGAGCAGCCACACAGAGGCGGCGGCACAAGAGACCACGAGTGAGGCGTCTGACAGCAGTAGCGGAGGCCCGGCCTCCACATTAGCTCCGCCTAACAATGCCGAGTCAGCGCCTCAGCCTGCTTCTGGAGAAGAAACCGGACCGCCAGTTTCTGAGCTAAATGCCGGGAAATCCCCGCAGCACAGACGAAGCGCTGCTAAGATGGCAGCCAGGAACCGCAACAGCACGCTGACCTCGCTGTGCATACTCAGCCACTACCCCTTCTTCTCCACATTTAGGGAATGCCTATATATCCTCAAGAGGCTGGTGGACTGCTGCAGTCAGAGGCTAACGCAGCGCGCCGGGCTCCCCCGAGCCACCCAGAGGTGAGGCCTTTAACAGAATCTTCTTGCTGACGTGATTTTTATCCACCCCCGCTTCAGATCAGACAGCGGTCTGATCCTAAAACTGGGTGTAAATGCATCAAGGAAACATTCAAGATATTGAAATCAGATTGTTCAAACTGCCTCTGGAGGTGGTTTGGACTCATTCGGACCCCCCATCCCATAGAATACTGTAGGAATGTCAACTTGGATCTCAAAATGAAATAAAATTAGCTGAGTAAATTCCTAGTACCAAGGGGATAAACATCGTTTATTCCCTCAACACTCCTGTATTGTAGAATGTAATTAACACTGCAGCCTTTAGCGGGTAAAGGGGACGTTTAGTCTTGTTAAAAGCAATAGTTCAGACAAATCTGTACATGCACAACTATAAATTCCTTTGAATTAATAAATGGTACAACTTGAAAACACAAAAAAATCTGGTAAATACATTACATTTATCCGCAGTAGATACAGTAGAAAAAAATAGCATAAACATGTTGCTTTCACAGCTTTTTCGGATGTTTTCTGTGATGCTTACTGCTTTCTGTCCTCCGCCTTCTGCTTCTCTTATTGTCCACCTGTCATGCGTGTGTTTGTGTTGAAGAATTAATACAGGAGCCTTTGTCCGTGGCTTCATGCAGTTTTTGCAGGCCATCTGCAGCCCGTGTCATGTTTCACAGTACGCTTTATGCCATCACACTCCACCTTAATGATAAATAACGGCACCCAAAATATCTACAGTGCGTTTCATCCGGTTTGTTTTAACTGAATTGTATTACATCAACTAGAGTTTAGTTGGATATGCTGAAATGTTGTTGGAGGACATGGGTGTTTTTTTAGACGTATTGTGTGTTGATTTTTCTTAATTAAAAACCAGATGTAGGTTAGATTCGTATTTTGGTTAAACTTGCATAAAATATTGTCTAATTGTTTTAATAGGACATTGTATCGTGATGTGGCAGTATTTGCAGTGCTCTTCGGGTGTTATTGTTGCCACGGGTGACACAATAGATTGCAATTTTGAAGTGACAAAGTGTTAATTAGGCTGCCACTTCACGCTCGGTTAGACGCAGTATGATTGTTGGTTTTCTCCCAAGGTGCACACGTTTCCTCCACAGTCATCTATTTATAGCTGTGGAACCAGTGCTGCTTTTTCTCCTTTATCACTACAAGGGATTGTAGGAATGTCTAAGGCACAGTTAATCTCATACTTTGTCTTGTAGCTTACGTGACGACCCTAAAAAAGCCACCCAACCCAGCGGCAGACCAGACCAGGCATGAGATTTTTTATTTCATTTATTTTTCTGGTATGGTTGGGTGAAATGCGGTGTGGCAATGACAGAGAAGGAGGAGAACCGTTGCATAATGGCTGCGAGTGCTTTGTGCTACGGCGCCGCTGACAGATTGAGGTCTCTGGCTGCCTTTGGGTAGCAGCTGCAGTTGGTGGGAGGGCTCCAAAGGACTAATGATTTGTCTCCCTCCTTGCCACACGTTCACACACTAAGTATACACTCTAGAAAGGCTTTAATGGCACCGTGTGTGTGTATGGAGTGGAGGGTTTTTACATCAATATTTCGGCAATTACCGAGGAGCATTTGCTCATCATATTAGTGAGAGTGACACTGGGTGTTTGCCTCATGGAAGCAGTTTACAGGAATAAAATGAGCAAATGATTTAATTAACCTCCAAATTACTGTTGACTGACATCAACACATGTTATTAGTAAAACTTAGCGTCATTATATTTAATAGAGAAACTGATAAAAGCTTTTTAAATTATAACTAAGGCCTTCATAAAGGGATCCATGTATATGACTATTTTATATAGTGTAAAGCTGAAATGATTAGTTGATTTATCAGTTTTTATACATTAATTGTAGCTCTTTATTTGTCTAAGAAATGTAAAGTGCACTGTTTAATGAGAGCTGACGTCTGACTGTACACCTGTTCATATCCTCTTCAGGGACACCATGTGGCGCGTGTTTACTGGGGCGCTGTCGGTGGAGGAGAAAGGCAGCCAGCTGCTGGCAGACCTGCGGGAGATCGAATCCTGGGTGTACCGGTTGCTGCGTTCCCCTGTGCCAGTGGCAGGTCAGAGGCGTGTGGATGTGGAAATGCTTCCCCACGAACTCAAACGACCTCTCACCTTTGCACTGCCCGACAACTCGCGCTTCTCCATGGTCGATTTCCCGCTGCACCTCCCCTTGGAGCTGCTGGGTGTGGATGCCTGTCTTCAGGTTCTCAGCTGCGTCCTGCTAGAGCACAAGGTAAGCACGCAGCTTATCAATGATTGCTGAGGCCTATCTCTGTTTTCCTTTACTGTTGTTTCTCTTAAAAACACAGGAAGAGAGAGTGTAGCTGTGTGTCTCCGCTTGGACACAAAGCTTGAGATCTCTTAGCTTAAGAGACCTTTTCTGTTGGATGTGGTTTCAGTGAAATGTGGATAGAGGACTTTTTTTTTTTTTAGATTGCACTCTTTAATTTACAATGACCCAACATTTCCCTGTGAGCAAGGACTTGGCGAAGGTGGCAAGGATAAAACTCCCCTTTAACGGGAAGTCAGCTCGACTTTGACTCAGCTCTCGGTCGGCGGCCATCAGCCTTCACCGACTGGGTCGAGAGAGAGAAAGAGACACATGCAGAGATGCACTACAATAACAGCTATAATAATAGAAATATGACTAATAAGAGGCAAAAACCACGATCTTCCTGCGAGACAAGAAAGCGTAAACCTCCAGGAGAAGATGCTAAGTTAACCCTTGGAGGGTCTTCCCATTATGTGCCCTTAATAGGTCCTAAGGACAAAACGTGGCTCCTTCCTAAAAACTGCTATAAAAATAATATATAATAATATTTTTTTCCACTTTAAACACGTCAGTCTTTTAGAACTACTTCAGCCTGAAATATACATATCAAATATTAATTATATTTTTTTGTTTTTAACCCTTTAAATGCCAGTATGTTTACATAACTCTGCTGTTTTTTTATTTAAAAAAACAAAAAAACTAAAATAATTTCCATAAAATACATTTCAATGACTAATGGCTAACTATTATTATTATTAGGCCCTAAGGTGGGTCAATGATTGGCAGCAACATTGATTTTGATGCATTGTTATTTTTCTTTGCAGTGTCATATTTTTAAAAAAACATCCATTCGTGTTCCTTAGGACAAAACGTGGCTCCTTCCTAAAAACTGCTATAAAAATAATATATAATAATATTTTTTTCCACTTTAAACACGTCAGTCTTTTAGAACTACTTCAGCCTGAAATATACATATCAAATATTAATTCTATTTTTTGGTTTTTAACCCTTTAAATGCCAGTATGTAGAGCAGAGACTGCATATTATTAGGCTGTGGTCCTTGCATGAGAATCTTCCACATTTGCAGCAGGTGCTGCCAACTTTTCTCTTCCTACAAAAATCGCACAGCCTCCTGCACTTCCTCATCCGGGCCACTCCTGCAGGCCCCGTTTGTGAGACATTGTGGCTCTGAAAATGGCCCGCCCGCTCTTCTCGCTCCACAGGCTGAGAGTGGATTCGTGGTTTTAACCGGTAAACACCGGCCAAAATAATCAGGCCCATGTACGCCTGCAGCTCCTCCATGTCCAGGTCTTGCCTGCCTGTGATCTCTCGTCTCCCGTGGAGGTTTGTTACTGCCAGGATATGCTGGATGATTTCGTCCGTCAGCAGGAGCGAAAAGCTCGTCATCAGGTCCCAGATGCGAGCCGCAGCATAACGCACATGTCCCAGGACAGGACCTCTGGCTGCGGGGATGTAGCGCAGCGTTTGGTTGTTTGTGGCAGACCACACAATCTTTCCATTTTTAGGTGCCCATCCCTCTGCTTCCACTTCAGGTTCTTGTTCTCCTTCAGACGAATCAGCTGAAGATGAGCTGGACTCCAGCTGCTCTGGTTCGACATCTGAGGCCTCCTCCGTGTCAGTCTCAGAGTCGGAGGATGAGGATCCATCCTCGCAGTCAGACTCCATAACTATTTCTAGCGCTTCTTTCGTAGTGTACACTTTTGCCATCTTGCCAAAATAACTATTCCTTCATTTCGGCTCATATTTATAACCACGGCTGCAATGCACCTGCACAAACAACCTGAACGAGAACCTAAACAAAGTCCAATTTTGTTTTCGTTCTCACTACTCATCTTTTTTATTATTGAATTAGTTCATAGCGCAGAGAGTGAATTTCAAAGAGAAAATACTTTTGAAGTTGCACACACACACACACACACACACACACACACTCACATGCACACACACACTCTCACATGCACACACACACACTTTTTTTTTTTACACACACCATTATCCAACATCAAAAGCACACACACTTCTTTCGCAGAAAACAGTAAAAAGTGTGAAACTTTGCTGCCAGCACTGAATGGGTTAAAAGTGGGCCACATGGACGACACATATAAAAACTACAAATTGAAAGCCAGTGGTCCAAAATGAAATCTTAACATAAAGGAATGCATTAATTTATGTTAGGATAAACGTGCGATCAAAAAATGTGTTTTTAATGGTTGTCAATGGGGCACGTTTTGCCGCTAGGAACTTTTAAGGATGGATTTCTGCTGCTAAGCCATTTTAGGCTTAATAAAGTACTGAGATTTCTATTCTAAAAGAAAATTAAAAATGAATATCTTTGACCAAATTTTAGCAATCTTCATTCAACACAGCCACATTTCTTAAAAAAAGAAAGAAAGAAAAAGAAAGAAAAAGCCACGAAATGTCCTAGGATGGCTCAAGGGTTAAACTCGTAACTCGAGCAACCACGAGTAAACCTGCAGTGGTCCAGTGGGATAACTGTGAAATATGAGTTATTTTAAGATATGACGGTGCCTGATCATGAAGGGCTTTGTATGTGAGGGGAAGGATTTTAAAGCCTGCTCTTGAAAAAGGAGCCTGCTTATAGCTCGCTGTATGACTGAGAGGAAAGACGCCTCTCTTCACGTCTCCGTGTCTCTTTATCTTTAACACCAGAAGTCGGATGTAACTGAATCCTTGTTTGGCTGCTGTAGTGTTCTGTTGCTGCTCTTAGTTTACTGTGATATTAATATTTTAATACTAGAGATGCAACTAATGTGTTCTTCTTTTCATTATTGATTAATTCGTCTATTCTTTTCTCAATCAAAAATAAATAATTTTGTCTGTAAAATGTTAGAAAATACTGAAGAATGTTTATTATTTCCATTTTAGAGTCAAAGGTGACTTTATATGTTTTTTTTAATAATATTTGCTATTTTTGCTTTAAAAAATGTCTGAAATGATTGTTTATTCAATTCTCATTCTCAGCTTGTGAAACCATCACATACCATCTTGTATTCATCCATTTTTAGGCTTTTGAAGACGAATTCAATACATGACTAAATTCAGTCAAGCTGCACTAAGTGCTGTCCGAAAGCTCTGAGAGTGACTTCCTTTCAAACACTCTGTGCAACCAAATTAATGTTTTATAAAAGCTCAATTTTTAATATTGCTGTTATGAATTCAAGGTAAAATGATGTTCAGACTTCTTGCCTTGGTGCTGGAACAAGCCTTTATTTGTCCGACTGCATGTCTATTTAAATGTGACTGTATGAACACCCACCATGTTTTAATGAATTACACATGAACATGAATGTTTGTAGTTATTACATCTCGTAACTGTATGCGTGTTGGTTTTTTCACTCATGTTTTTCGTGTTTCTTCACTTTTTTTCAGGTTATTCTTCAGTCCAGAGATTACAATGCTTTGTCTATGAGTGTAATGGCCTTTGTGGCCATGATCTACCCCCTGGAGTACATGTTCCCTGTCATCCCCTTACTGCCAACATGCATGGCCTCTGCTGAACAGGTAAAACACATCATTGGTTACAAACATATTTCAAATAATTTTATTTTATTTTTTTTCTTTTCTTCCTGTTTCTAAAGCATTTTTTGTTGGGTTTGGAGGTCGCAGCAGCAAAGTTTCCATCCATATTAAGTGGAAATCTTTACCAAATTTAAATAAAAATGGCAAAAGAAAATGCAAATGCAGCAGTTCCATCCACAACTGTTATGTGAAAATGGGATCCAGTCTGGCGCCATTAAATCTTTGCAAACCAACAAACATGCATGATGTAATTAAAAAGAGCATCAAACCTCAAACGATGGAAATATGGCATGTGTTTGTTTGTCTTTTGCAATTTCCATCGGTTCCACAGGAAACTTGGCGAGAGACAAGGGTATGACGTGCAGTAAAAGTTGCCCAGCTGGAATTGGATGTTGAACCATTAGGCTGCTGGCACCCACTAAGCATGATGGGGTTTTTTTGTTGACTGACTGTTCTGTTTTCTCCTCTGCACAGCTCCTTCTTGCCCCCACTCCCTACATTATAGGTGTGCCAGCGAGCTTTTTTCTCTACAAATCAGATTTCAAAATGCCAGATGATCTTTGGCTCGTGGACCTTGACAGCAGTAAGGTCTGTACATCAACACGGTGATCTAATCCACTTATCTTGTCTGTTTCTATGATGTCCAGGTTACATTGACAGATGAAGTCTAGTTAATATGATATACGAGGGACATGTTTGGATGTGAATGCGCTGTATTTTCCTATAAATAGATTTTAAAATAAAGTAGGAGTATTTTTATAATTCTGTATTTTTTTATGTGCAGGTTGTAGCACCCACCAATGCAGAGCATCTACCACCTCTTCCAGAGCCTGAAGCCGGTGAGCTGAAGAAACACCTGAAGCAGGTACTGTATATACTTTGTCTGAGTTTTGACCTGTTTCCGCTGCACTGAGTCAGTCAGGCCTCTGTAAAACCAGTGGGAATACTGGTACATATAAGACTGTCGATTGAGTTTACTCCTATATAAATGTAAAACTTCTCTTTCAGCTGTGTGAAGAGTAGGGGCTTCCTACTTCAGCAGAGGTGTATGTATTGTATTGACAGAGCGTGAGAGCATTGGAGATGGGTTTTGTAGTGCACTAACACAAACAAATGTGTTTTCTTTGTCTTTTTTTTTCCCCCCTCTGTTTTCTTTGCATGCTCTAGCTCTTGAAGGTAAAATCAGATCTTAGGCGCCTGCTGTCCCAGTAAAACCTTTAGTAATACTGGTAGTTGACCCCTCTTGACTTATTGAATTATCTAACATAATATCAGGATCTGGTTCTGATTCATGGAAACACCCCTCTCTTTATCCTTGCTTCCACACGAATAACATGTCCTAAATTCATTCACATCCTACAAACCTTTAGCAATTATGGAAACTTTGACTGCTTAGTGAAAACTTTTAATCAGTAATTCTGAAACTTTTGTAAAATGGGTCTGAATTGATTATAATTTCAACAATATGCTCTTTAAATGCCAGTGATAATTGAGATCATTGTATTGGTTTTCCACTCATTATGAGATGAGACCAACAGAGGACTTTAGTTACACCTCTGAATGAGATTCTAAATATATGATAATATGTTTAATATTGTCCTTTTATAAAAGAATAAGTGGTTTGCTGCTGGTAAGTATTCATCATAGTGTTTATATTAGTAACTTTAAATACATAACTTTTATAATCTTTTAACTTATCACTATTGTCTCATTAATTACAAGCTAATCACCACTTGTCACGCATGCTCTGTTGAAACTGTCCTGAGGTTTGTATCCTTGCACACACTCGTCTTGTTGAATACGCCTTGAATCAGAGCCGGTTCGGTTGCCGTGTGTGATTAGCAGCTCTTCCCCCCCCGTGTGCGGACGTGTGACTGCGAGGCTGGTGTGTAGGAGTGTGCAGAGCCTCAGTTTAGCAGTTGTATGTTTGGAAAGAAACACCCACACTATTCATATCTGTGAATGGAGAAAATGTCACTGAAGATGGGTTTTAAGTGAATATCTGAAGACTGTGATGCCAAAGCAAAATGCTTTTGATGTGAGAGTCACTGAAAATACTTGCACTCGAGACTAAAATAAATTGGCTCCCAACTAGCAACTGATGTATTTACGTTATTTATTTACAGAAATGGTGGTGGTGTTATTTCGATTCACCCAATTAGGAGTTACAGTTAAGGCTTTCGTTGTGCTGCGAGCGTGCAAGTATTTTATCTGTGTTTCTGAAAAGATCTGCCGTTTTGTATCTGTCATCACATTTCCATCGTAACCACTGGTTTATCCCAGTTGGGCACCATGGATGGCCTTCGTGTGTCTTTTTTAGTGGCTGGATTGTGTAGGTGAAGTTTTATTTTTTATTTTTTTTTGGTCACATTATTGCTTTGTCTTTGTCTCTCACTGTCTTTCATGTTGACCATAAAATGTCTGTCCTTTTCTCGTATTCCTCTTTCTCTTTCTTACTCTAATTTCCTCCTTCTTTACCCTCTGTTTCTCTTGCTCTACTGGCCGTTCATCACGTTTTTTTTTTCAATACAAACATAAAAATAATCTTTTCTTATCTCCTCTCTTCAGTAAATTTGTATATATTTGAAAGTAATCAAGACACCCCGGGCGTCTTTCATTGCACAAACAAATCAAAAATAACACGAAATGAGATCTATTTGCTGTCAGCAAAAACTGACAAAAAAAGGGAAGTACTGTTGAAAGGAGACAAAGGAAAGAAAGGGAAAGGGCCGTGTTTCTGACCCTTCCATCATGTGCTGTTCCAGTGTCAGTCACAAAGTTATCATCCCAGGCCTTCATGTGATTCTCCTCGCATCTCTCTTATCCCCTTCCTAGTGTCTGGTTAGGTTGACCGTGATCACCCAAAAGCAGATCTTCTCCTCTGAAAATAAGGTTACTCATTTCTCCTCCTGTGGAATGTGTAATGCCTCCTGCACGGATATCTTCTCTCTCACATTATTTTGCTTGTCACTACTACTTGTCTCTATTCTCAAAGACTTGAATAAAATGCATAACAGCGTCGCAGAATGTTGCGGACCAGTTTTTTTTTTTTAATAAGACTGCTTAGCTCTGGCTTGAGCATGACTGAATGTGCGTGCATCTATCTTGGCATCAGTGAGTGTTCCCGTAACCAAAACAAGATATGATGGAGCTAATCACCTTGACAAAGTTAGCATTCATCCAGACCCAGCAACTAAATGTTCCATTATGCTAAGCTAAACATTGATACTTGAGTTGGCAGCAGTTCCCTTAAAGCAAACCATGCATAGTGACTTACTTCCCTTGTGCTCCTCCTTTCCAAAATGACACACCCACCACAGGCATCAACATGTACAAACCTAACATCCTGGCTACTGTACATCATGAGAATAAATGTGAAATCGTGGAAGTGAAACCAGGGAAAGCCTGTGTTTGAACTCCATTATTTTGCAAGAGAAAACGGCCCAAATAAATTATTATTACCTCACATGAAACTCCTTTTTCACACTGCTGTGCAAAACAGATCCATAACAGAACGAGAGATGTACAGTAGATTCCTCTCAGCAAGAGATAATCCCTTTCTAGCAGGCCATCACTGAATTATTTTCCATCTTTTTTCATAGGCAAATTATTATACGATGTCCCCCGAAGTAAAAAAAATATTAAGTGTTGATGCCAATCGTGGGAGTGGTTCATCGCAGCGCTGTGTTCTTTCTCGCTCCCCTGCTTGGTTTTTAATTTGTGTCACCGCTACCTGTTCTAGGCCTTGGCTAGTATGAGTTTGAACACCCAACCCATTTTGAACCTGGAGAAGTTCCAGGAAGGTCAGGAGATGCCTCTGCTCCCACCTGGACGAGATAAAGCTTCACCATCCTCCACGGAGTTCAACCCCCTGATTTATGGCAACGATGTCGATTCTGTGGATGTAGCTACCAGGTAAGCCTCGTCTATTGCTACTGTCCGTTTGTCACGTTTCAAAGTGCATTTTATTTGTCAACATGAAAACGAAGAAAGATTAAGACAAATAACGTCTTTTTTTTGTTTTACAGGGTCGCCATGGTACGGTTCTTCAACTCGCCCAATGTTCTCCAGGGGTTCCAGATGCACACTCGCACCTTGCGTCTCTTCCCGCGCCCTGTGGTGGCTTTTCAGTCGACGTCTTTTCTCGCATCTCGGCCGCGACGCTCTTGCTTTGCAGATAAACTATCTCACACCCAGGCAGTGGAGTTCTACGGAGAGTGGGCACTCAATCCCACGAACCTCGCCTTTCAGAGGATACATAACAGTAAGACTCCATACAGGATTATAGTAGCCTTGTTTTTCCTCTGATTTTCTGTTACAGAAAGTGCATTATAACATGTAATGAGTGTTAACTGTACACTCTGCACACGTTTCAGATGTGTTTGATCCGTCCTTAATCGGCGACAAACCCAAGTGGTATGCTCACCAGCTACAGCCAGTCGTCTACCGGGTGTACGATGGAAGCTCCCAGCTGGTTGAGGCTATGGCTGGTCCTTTGGAGGACGAGGGCAACGAGTCCGACCCCACAGACAGGCAAGAGACAACCAGATCCTTCCCATCAGTTTGCCAAGCTGAGTTTATGGTTTAGTTTAGCACATATTTGGCAGCTTTTGGTAATGAGAAATGTAATTTTGTTGCAGTGGTAGTGACAGTGAGGCGTATGATGACTCCAGCTCGTCCTACTCCTCACTTGGAGACCTCGTGAGTGAGATGATCCAAGGAGACATCCAGGGAGACACGCCGAGTACGTTTTTTTACAGTGACTTACAGAGACTTCAGACTTTTTTCTGTTGTCACAAAATGCACGTTGACCACATTTTTACTAACGTCCTTCTTCTGTTGTATTTTACCTTGATGAATTAGGCTTAGAGCCGCCTACCCATGCTGCACTGGGAGATGCAAGTGAGGTCGAGTTTCAAGATTTCCAGCACTTAAGGGAAAGCCACGGATCAGACGGTCCACACAGCGGGGACGGACCTGCTGAACCTTCTGATGGACAGCCACTTCGCTCAAGCTCCAGCACGACTGCAAGCTCAAGTCCCAGCACAATCATCCAAGGAGTCAACCATGTGTGTGATTATTGTTATTAATGAAATGCCTCAAATTATATGTAGAAAATGTAGTTTTTTCCCCCCTCATTTCCTATTTAATTGAAGAAACTGAATATTTAATATTTTGATTTAATAATTTGGTTTTCATGAAGTGTTTTCAATCAGAAGAATGAATGTGACCCATCAGATTTTAATGCAGAATTAAATCTCATCTGGATTAAAATGTTGGGAAAGAGAATAACAGGAATAATAATTATTCACATTGAGGTAATCTGTATATATAATTAATGCTATTTATTTATTTTCAGGAGCAAGGGGAAGCACCTGAAATGGAGGCGTTAGCAAGTGCCGCCTTACAGAACCCCGCCTCAGGACTGGGCAGCCAGCCGTTCCTCAGAGCTACAGCTGATACCGGCCTGGTGGACCAGACCAACAAAAAACAAGAGTATGACAACCCGTACTTTGAGCCTCAATATGGCTTCCCCTCTGAGGATGACCCCGATGCAGAAGAACAAGTGGAGTCATACACCCCTCGATTCAACCAGAACCTCAATGGCAACAAGTGTGTTATTACTGTTCATCACTTGATAATGTGAATGCGTTTCCCATATTGTATGTGTGTTTTGTTACTGCGTCTGTGAAGCTCCGCTAATTTCCTCTGGTTGTTGTTCTAAAGGGTGCAGCGTCCTTTACGTCCCAGTAGTCTCAGGCTCCCCGGGGAGTCTGACGGGGAGGCAGATTCACGCAACAGCTCGCCAAACTCCACTATTTCCAACAACAGCAATGATGGATTTGGAGGACTCATGTCCTTTGCTAGTAAGAACATTTGAAGTTCATTCAACACACCCACTTTTTCTTGTACACTGTTGCATCTGTCATTGATGACACACCAACATTATATATTTATGATGCCTTTGTTTTTTGTTTTTTTTGCATGATTATTTAAATGTTCCCGTTTCTGATCATGTTAACTTTTTTCACTACAGGCAATCTTTACAAGAACCACGGCACCAGTTTCAGTCTGTCCAATCTTGCTCTTCCCAACAAAGCAGCGAGGGAGAAATCAACACCTTTCCCAAGTCTAAAAGGTACGACAGCACAGCACAAATCACCTCTTTTACCACCTGTCCAGGTTTCTTCTGGTGTTTCTGTCATCTTATTCTGTGTCCCAGTTGTTGCAGTTGTAAGTTTAATAAGAAACATGATTATGAAATGTGTTGATTAGGATATACAGGTAGGAAGACGTTAATGGATGACCCAATTCATTTTTTTTTTTTTTTTTTTTTATTGGCTTCATCATTGGTTGCAGTCATGTGCACTTTTATTAAGATATTTTTTTAATCCTACTTAATGATACTAAATTACACTTGAATCCCATGAGGTTAATACTCTTATTTATTTATAGTAAATTGGCAATAATTAAAATGGTTATAACTCGTAAACCATGCAGTGTCTTAAAAGAAAAGCCTTTTTTTTATTCAATATTGTTTAACTTCATTTCAATATACTTTTTTTTTTCTTTCTCTACCTTTTTGTTTTGTTTCCATTTCTTTTTCTAAATTATGTATAAAAGAATATTTAACTTTTGATATTGAGGAGGATATGGAGCAAGCAGGTTTGTAGAGATGTTTTTATAGCCTGACTTTCTTCCCTCTGGTCTGCCAAATGGATATGGCACTATTTTAAAGGAGAATATTGAGGATTGAAGTTTTTCTCTCAAGGAAAAATCCACTCAAAAACAGACATTGCATTTATTTTTTTTCAGCCTCTTATATAATTTGTTCTTTGTCTTAAGTGATGAGCAAGTTTTCCCCTATGCAGCTTATTTCTGGGGCTGTGTGGAGTAAACTAATATGAACTAATGTTTGTCCAGGTGTCTTTTTGCAAAATGATAAATGTCACAGCACAAACAAGTCTCTCATGCTTTGCCAAAGATAGACTTTAAGATAGAAGATATCAAATTATACTTTGGGGGTATATAGGGTTTTTTATACTTGTTTATTATTCAAAGATTACGAAGCCAGTAGGATTTCTGTTTAGGTTGGATTTTCACTTTAACAGAGAGAGAAAAACAGGTGAAGCATGGTAAATGAACTCAATAGCTCCACTCCATGTGGAATAGCTGCCATAGAAAATGTTGTGTTGCTTTGATTATGATGTGTTTTGTCTTTGTTGTTCAGATGACCCTGACAGCCCGGGTATGTTACGTCTGGTGTGATAGTTTTGTTTTAGACCCCCTGACTAGGCATTTCTCTATCCTTGAAGTGACCTATAACTATCCTCCACCCTGTTTCTCAGCCTAGGGGCTAAGATAGATACACCTGTAGTGTCATTCATGTATATCCATGCCTCCCCCTGTTCCTTTGCCATCCTCCTCTGTGTGACTGCTGGGAGTCTTTTTGATGATTTATTGTCAAAAATGTTTTCCTCTGTTACTGACAAACTGTTACTGGTGTGGCATCTGCACATCTTTACTACTGCAAGTAGGATGTACTTGCTTAATTAATGTGTTAATACAGATACATGTATGTCTTTTAATGACACTGACAGAAAGAGACGTCCTCAGTGAATGAACCTGACTCCTTACTTTCATGTGTGTGTGTGTGTGTTTTACCTTGCTTGCGTGTTTTGTAGTTCGCCATTGTGTTTCCTTCCCTTTTTAGAGGTCAGGCATTATTTTAAATATAAAGGTTTTCTAATGTCCTGTTATATGACTAATTGTCGTGATTACCTTTTTTTTGTTTATGTCTAATATTAGAATTAAGTCATGTACAAATTCAGAGAAAACACTTCAGCACCATCCATTGCTTTAGATTTACATTTTCTCAACTGTTCAGTGTTGCTCACATCAGGCTCTTCTGTATATGCAACAAAGTATGAGCTATGTGTAGCTCCTACTTGGTACTGTGTGTAAAATGTTGAATGTGTTGTCAAACACATTGCATTAGTCACCTTATCAAACACTTCCAGGGTTGTTGCCATCATCAGTACATGTTGTCTTTTTCTCTTCTCTGTCTGCCCTTTTCTCTTTGACTTTTGTTGTTTGTTGATTTTGTTATTATTTTTCTCTGTTTTTGGCGCCATGTTGTTGAGTGTGCATGTCTGTTGTGTTATGGGTCGATGTTCAGACTGGTTGTGTCTGGGCCGGTGTCCCTCTCTCTGTCCACCTTCTTTCGCGGCACTAATTCTGGGTTTTGTGTGCAGTATTTGGGCTAAATTCTCTAATGGAGATAATTACAGAGTCCGGCCCGGGGAGCGGAGAAGGTGGGTTCTGCCCTTTTTAATCGAGTGAGCTGCATGCTTCTCCAAGCCAGTCAACTACATCTCCCAGCATCCCCTTGTGTCTATCCTCATTTCAGTCACTGTGTGTGTCATCAAAGATTCAGTGGAGCATTGAGTCTGTTGTGTTATCATGCCGCCACTCATAGTGACTGTTGTCCTTCAGACTATTATTTCACTTCACTGTATGGTTGATTTTTATTTATTTAGTTAGAACGTCATCACAAGCATGTTTTTAAAGGACTTATGAGGGAAAAACTATGTCTACATCTAACATCAATAATCACAGGAATAAGTGAAACAATACATCATGCAACACGTAACCACAGGGAAGCAGCACAAGACACAGAAGAGGATGTTGAAGCGGTAGATTAATAATGACTAATCTACAAGCATCCATTGTTTGTCATTGTTATCTCGATCTTTATGCTTCCACAGAGTACAAATGGGGTTGGGCCCAATCAGGCTGTAATTGTGCTGTGCACAATAAACAGTGACTACAATAATATTGTATGAATTGTGAATCTTAGTGGGTGAAATTCTTTATTTCTTTTTTTTTTATCATCAGAAAACTAATTTCAAAGCAATATATAGGAACAGTTTAGAAATGTGCTTTGACTTATACTGTAGGATCTGTTGGTGGAAGTGATGTTTGTCTCTTATGTTATAGTGATGGAGCCATTTTACTCTTCTCACTGTTAGCTGTGTAGATACTGTCATTAGTTAGTTAATAACAGTCAATACATGGAGGAGGAGGGTCAGAATAGACTGTGTATTGATTATTATAATAAGAAGCTTCCATTATCAGGACTGCATCATGTGAATAGTTTGCTATGCGTCTAGTTGGCCGAACATAACATGGGCAGAGCTGATGAAATTCAGTAACAGGAATGCTTGGACGTCTCACCTCAAAACTGTAATTATTGTCAGACAGATATTTGGTGCTTGTATTTTTTAATAGATTAAATCCTCCTTTTTAGTAAACTGCACCTTCTTGCGTCCTGAGCAATACAACGAAGTGTGAAGTCAATCGGATGAACGGTTGTTAAGAAAATCAGGCCAACAGACTTGCACTCCTTCCATTTGATTCGGATATTTTCCATGTATTTTGTCATTTAATGACTGTAATTATGAGTGACTGTATCCAAGTTCAACCTGGTGAAGTCAGTTCAGGCTGAAATCCAAACAATGTTGGCAGACTTGCTCTTCATATGCTGGCGATCTTTCAGATCTGCTCTTTTGTTTTGCGTGTTTGCAAAGTTAACAACACTTTCTAACCTGTCAGTCTGCTGACCTGATTGTGCAGTTGCATTCAAGTTTTTGCTGGCTTACTTGTCACATCTTCCTTGTTACTCAGGTTGACAAATCATTTGACTCCTAAGGCTAAGAACCAATAAGAAAAGCTGCAGCCTCTAAGCATACTACATTGATAAAACCTCCGGGCTCTTTTAACAGCTGCAAGAAGCCACAGTTGAAAGCTGCAGCCTGGCTGAGACCTGCAGGCCATTCTGCAATAAAATACTGATGAAGGCCAAGAGACAGAGACACCATTGGAGATATTTCTGTTTGTTACTGACAAACTTTTCCACTTAGCCTGTGATATATACGTAACCCATGCTGAAAGAAAGAAATCCATAAACTATCCCCGCTCTCTGTCTCCTGTAATGTTTATTATAGTCATAAAGTGCCTTTTGTGTTTTATGCGTCTTTTGTCTCTCTAGGACAATTTGGTTTTTGTACAAAAACCTGCTTGTGCAATCCAAGTATCAGTGTTGTGAATCAAAACCAATTTCTTGTCCCCATGAGACTTCAGCAATAATAAACAATAGATCCCAGCTGTCACAGAAAACTGACAATAAGACAGCCTGTAATGACAGATGTCAGATCACTCCTCCGCCCCCACCATCTCCATGCCTTAGAAACAAATTCATCAACTAACAAAATGGACAAACTGTGAGTTGGATTGCAGCTTCTCTAGTGAACACACACTGATAAATGTGTCTCAGTTGAAGTTTGTGAGTGAGAAATTTTTAGTGTTTGAAGTTGGGTTTTACTTTTATGAAATTATGTGAAATGATCTGCCCCTCCAGCTCTGTCAGCACTCTCTCTGTGACATTTTATGACTTTCATGGTCGAGAATAATAACAGCAAAAGGGATGAAGGTGAAAAAAATTCACATATAAGGATTTTATGTTGGCGTTAACGAGGGGAAAGCCTGAGATGGTGGAAATGGTTAATTAATGACCTGCCTCATTAGATGAGTGAGAAGATAGTTTTGAGTTTCTTTTAATAATGTTGATGATAAAAAGTCAATTGATTGATTGACCCAACCCCTACACACGGTCCACTTACAGAAGCACCGTGTGGCAATTAATTAAAACGAGTCGGCTTGTGACCTTAAAGTGTAGCTTACTTTATCTTGTCATTCCCTCATCTCTTTTTCTTTTGTGCATGAAATCACTGACGTAGTCGCTGTGTAGAGTCTCCTCAGTCTGACCTCACATCTTTCTGCTGCTAATGTGTGATGCCACCACCAAGAGCACCATTTAGACTCCTCTGTGTGTGTGCGTGTGTGTGTGCGCGTGTGTGTACCATGTCCCTGTTTGATTTGTCCTTCACCTCTCTTGTTGTAATAATAGACTCTAGCAGCTCCAGTATTTTGTGTGTTCAGCACTAGATAAACGACAGTAGAGTCCAGGTGTTTGTTCTCCTCATAAAGTGATGCCAACTTCCTTCTTTTCTATATGATGTGGTAACTAACTGAAACTAGGTTAAAAGTTGTTTCCTTTTCTGGTTTACAGTGAGCAAGTGCCTCTGTGTGTGTCCAGTCTACTTATACCGTTTTATACCGAGTGCTTTTCTGTCTAGTGTGCTAATAGTGTGCAGTTTGTGTTTTGTTGTTTTTGGTTATCTTGCTCTGTGGTGGTCAGAGACCTCATTGTTTTGGCTCCTCCACCAGGCGCACGTGCACCCCGGGCACTTGTGGACCAGAAGTCTTCTGTAATCAAGCACAGTCCAACAGTGAAGAGAGAGTCGCCCTCTCCTCAGGGTCGTGTCAATAACACAAGGTAAAATATTCTTTCAAAATGTACAATTTCTGTCTTGCATATATTGTCAAAGTTATCCGACTTTATTCTATGTGATATTCAACGTGTCTGTATTATTCTGATACAGTGAGAACCAGCAGTTCTTAAAGGAAGTGGTGCAGAGTGTCCTGGACGGACAGGGAGTCGGCTGGCTCAACATGAAAAAAGTGCGCCGCCTGCTGGAGAACGAGCAGCTTCGCGTCTTTGTGCTCAGTAAGCTGAACAGAGCCATACAGTCGGAGGAAGATGCCAGACAGGAGATCATACGTGATGTGGTGAGATGATCGTTCTTCATCTTACTTTTCATCTTTACAGGCACGACACAGATGCTCTGCTGTCTGTAATTTCTGTATGCTTTGCAGCATCTCAGTTGTAAATTATTGATAAGCAAGATTAAGAAAACGTGATCATAATCCAGTGAACTCACACCAAGAATTTATGTCTTTTCTTACATCTTAATATAAGAAAATTTGACCTGTAGTGTTGCTTCTATTTTTCTGCCTAATGGAAATAATAAACCTTGTTTCCAGGAGGTGAGCAGAAAGGTGTACAAAGGCATGCTGGACATTTTGAAGTGCACAGTTTCCAGCCTGGAGCACTCCTACACTAATGCAGGCCTTGGAGGAATGGCTAGTGTTTTCAGCCTATTGGAAATAGCCCGCACACATTATCAAACCAAAGGTACGTTTCCGACATTTACCTCAGGGATGCAAACACTAAATGCTGGTTTGTGTTGTTTATATACAAAATAGATTTTCATAAATTTTGTCAGCTCATTTTTTTCAAAGCTTTTTTTGCTTTTTTCAAAGCAATCGGCAACGGGCTTGGGCTACTAACACTTGTCCATGTCTTTGTACGGTGTTTGTATTAAGCTTTAAGCTGCATGCTGGAGGTTAACCCACTCAAACATAAACTGTAATTGTAAAAATAAAAATAAATAATTGATCTCCTTACTGTTTTTCCTCCTTTTGTCTAACAACCGTGCTCCTCTCAGCTTTGAACCTTTTTCTCTTTCTGTAATTCTGATAAACTCTTGTCTTTGGCCCCTTAATTTTGGTAACTTGGTAGACCCAGAAAAACGCAAGCGAAGCCCCACAGACAGTGCTGGCAGCCCAGGGAGTAAAGAGAGTCCTTCTGGTCGTATGGAGACTGCCAGACCTCAGGGCCTTCTGAATGTTCCTCACCTGCAGCTGCCGCACCACACAGTGGGCAAAGGAGCCCGCCATTTTGATACCCGGAGTCTGAACGAGGAGAACTTTATTGCCTCGATTGGTGTGTACACCACTCCAGCCCCCGGTTGCATGTGCACTGTGAGATCCCTTACCCCGCCCCCTACAAGCTCATCAACCTCAGAACCAGTCCCCACCCCTCCTCCAGCCGTCTCCAAGAAAGTCCCCGACAGTTTCTTACAGGTTACAGTATTCCACACACTTTGACTCAAACGCTGCCACTGGATAAACATTTTTGTTTTTAAAAAAAACTTCAAATACTGCTGTTTCTATGGCTTTTGATGATTTCAAAAATGTAATATTGGATGAAAATTAAAATCTAAATTCAGAATTTGGCCCTGTAAGCATGAAGAAGTCTTGAAAAGTGTCTGGAATATTACCCTGTGGACCAGCCTGGACTGCGTGTGAATGTCTCCCCTTCCTTTAACATCCGTCCCCCCCTGTTTGTCTCCTCTCTGGAGTCCTGTTGTCAGCCTCTTAGCACCTTGAATGCATGTCTTTGTTTTTGTCTTCCAATACTTAAATCTGCAGTAGTGGACGAGGGAAACCAGAGTTATCGATAGTAAAAATCGGTGTCTGTGCCTTTACTGCAG
Source organism: Pampus argenteus (assembly GCA_036937835.1). Lineage (NCBI taxonomy): Eukaryota > Metazoa > Chordata > Actinopteri > Scombriformes > Stromateidae > Pampus > Pampus argenteus. The sequence goes on from CM072862.1 coordinate 23,442,340, forward strand.
GTTTCTGCGAGGCGTGCTGTAGAAAATAGCAGCTCCCTTTGCTCTAAGCATGGAGGGTGGAAGCATCACTCCCCAGTAAACAGTCCCAGTACAGAGACTAATTTCACTGCAGCAAGTGGTTTTGTTTCTATTGGTCGCCAAAGAACCAACCTTTGAAAATCCTTCTACCACTTAATTATCTGAGAGTTATTCTGGGTCTGTATACGGGGGACACTTTCAGTCAGCCACCCTGACACCTCTCCTACCCGCACCCCTTCTCTTCCTGTTAGAAGTTGCACCTTCAATTCTACAGAATGCTGTGAGACTTGCATCCCGGCTTCTGCAACTGCTCCATTTCACCTGCTGGCTAGTCGGCCTCTCAAACTCATCCCATGCTCTTTTCCAAATAAACCATCTCTTGCTCACCTTTGCTCTGGAGAGCCAGACAACTGAGATCTATGAACACTGGCCTGTGGTCGTTTTTGACGTCACTGTGTGGCTCTCCAGGGCTTTGGGCCAGGAGCTTTGGGTGTGTTGTAATGTTCCCGTAGTAGCTGTCACACACAATGAATCCAGCTTGACAAGACAGTACTTTTATTTTACATTTTGTCCAGATTTAAACACAGCTACATGCAAACATTACAAAACGCCTTCATCTGGTAGTGTCAGACTTCAAAATGCTTTCTTTGTTTTGTTTTGATTTCAGTGCTCATCCACCATACATGCCTTTTCAACCTGCTCTCTGACTCTCTCTCTGTCTTTCTCTCCTTGCTTGCAATGCATCTTGGGTAGAATTGTGGAGCAAGCACCAGGATAAGCAAAAAGCTATGGAAAAACCACAGAGTAAGAGACTTTTCACACACCAAAAAAAGAAATAAGAAAATAAGATAAGGGTGTTAAGCTGTTGACCTTTTTTTACCCCCTTTCTCCACCTTTTCAAACTCAAGTGTTTTTTTTACATCAACTTATGCAAAGGACTGTGCCTAAATAAGCATGTAAAATGGATAACCAGAAGAAATGTAGCCATAAGAGTCTTGGTGTGCGATGTGTAAGATCAGGACTGATAAATTGGATGGATTAAATACTACAGATCATGAAACTGTAGATGTAGATCAGGGTTATTTTTATTCATTGGTTTAAGTGGGAAGTGGAGAGGTAGGTATCTACCAACTACACGGCACTTTGTGACATGCAGCAGCGTCGGCATCCTCCATTGGTTATTAAATTGCCTGTATTTGCTTTATGACAACTAGAGTCATATGTGAGTATTTCTCACAGATTAACGGTTGTGAGAATTTACACACTCTCTCAATTAGTTCTGGAAAAAAACTTATTTAGTTTTATGAATCCAGAGATGGAAACCAATCTTGACTTGGTATCTTCTTTTTCCCTACACACAGCAGTTTATTTGGCGTTACGGTTGCTAGTTTTATTATTATTATTATTATTATTATTATCATACAGTATCTAATGATAATTTATGCATTTTATTACAACATTGGGTTTTATTTGCATCGTTCGGTTCGTCTATTTCAGTGGTTTGACTCGTTGTGCTCAGATCTCAGTATTTAATCTAATGATAAAGTAATTGCTGTGTGTAGTAACGTCTCACAACGTTGGATGCAGAACCTACTGTAGAAACCAGCATGTGCAAACCTTTCACATGTAGTTCAGACTGTATGTTGTAAATATAAAAGCAGAAATGCTCTTTCAGGTGGATATCTTGCACAAAATCTGTCTGTAATTTGGTTCTTGACACCAAAATATATATATGGGACCTTTTCTGCTGTAGTCACTGGCTTAAGCTCTAGCAGTGTATAATTGTGTTTTCCGGTTTGTTTGTTTTTTTCCCCCTCGAGACCATGCATCGAGATGAACAGAAATGAATTCCTGCTGCCCTGTCCTGCTCTTTTAACTGTTATTTTTTCCAGTTTCAAGTGGCTTGCTGTAAGTTTACAGCAAATATTCTACAGTTGCTTGATTTTTAAAAAATTGTCTGCAAGTATTAAATGTCACAAAGAACTGAGATAAAAAAGAAGCGTAAGGATCAACTTTCCACCGTGAAGGTGATAATATCAGACAAAAATGACACAAATCACACTTGAAACAGAAACTGTCTCCTTTACCGTCCATCAGTTTGTGTGCATGCCTAACTGCCTGTTGTCTGTTGGTTGTATTTTGTGTAACTTGGGCCACATTTTGCAGCATTGACTGAGAATTAATGTCACGCTCTTGCAGTTTTGTTTTCATTTGTAATTTTTCCCCTGTTGTATCGCTCTCTGCTTGCCCCTTTGTCACTTCTCTTTCTGGTCTTTTAAAAAATAACCTTAAAGACTACTTAACTATGAAATACGGTTTCTTACTGTGTATAATAGTCACCCTGTGTAGTATTTTTAGCCAGAAACAGTTGAAAACTCTGAAGTCTTAAATGATTTCATTGCTGAAATTAAGAAGTGTTAAACATTTTGCTTCATCGCAAGTGTAATGCATCGTATAAATAGAGGCTTTGGCACTTTAGATGGACGTAGTGTCAGTGTTGCTGTGCTGTGGTGGCTTCGAGTCAGGCGACTCACAGTAAGGTAAGCAAGTGTTGACAAAATGTTCATGAAAACTGGCTGAAAGTTGTGTCTGTCCCTCAGGGTCTGATGGTGCAAAGCAGCAGCGCCCCCAGGTGGCTGATGCAGAGGAGAAGAAATCACAGATCAGTGCTGATAGTGGCCTCAGCGTCACATCCGGATCTCAGGTTTGTTATGTTAAAAACCTGGTGATTCCCAAGTTATTCCCGTTTTTGTGTGCTAAACAAACAAACAAACAAAAAACACTAATGTCACAGTTGGTTGCACACACAGCCTCCAGGCATGAAACTGTTTATGTGTCTACACTAACTAATGTTTCAACCTTTTGGCCTTCACCGGGGTTTGTTGGAAGCTGCAGGGTGTGAGTCAGGGTGTGCCACTTATTTATTTTTGTTTTCTCTTTGACTTTGTAGAAGAGCGACACAGAGTCTGTAACGAGCTCAGAGCCGCCGATCCTGACGAGAAGCACCAGCCAGGACTCAGAGGCCAGCACAGTGGTAGGGCACGGCCAACTCTGAGCGCAAGCACCTTGTTTTTAGTTACTCCACCTACATACTTAACAACATTCACTGTAGCTTCCAGGATGACGTACTGTTGTCCATGTTTAGCATATTGTTAGTGTATATTGTGTTGCACAAATCCCTCTGCTTTTGCAAAAGCTGTATTTTTAGCAAACCTTTCATCATTTTTATTTATTTATTTATTTATTTATTTCCACATCTGGATTTTTCTTTTCTTTAGATAAGCAATAGCTCTGGAGAGACTCTGGGAGCCGACAGTGACCTGAGCAGCACAGCGGGCGATGGGAGAATCGCTCCTCATTTAACACAGTCCAGAGGAACTCTTTCTGACAGCGAGATTGAAACCAACCCAGCCACCAGTGCAGTGTTTGTAAGTTCAAGACTAACTACGCAGATTGAGGATTTTTTAGTTTTGCACTTTTATCTTCATTTGAGTAAGTTTGGTGTAGTAAGTACTGAGGTGTTGCCTGTTGCCCAGACGGAGGTCTCCAAGTCAGTTAGACTCCTCTGTAACAAAATACATGAGACGGTTCCCATGAGCTCTAAAAGAAATGGAAAATAGTAGAATATTTTTCCGTTCCCAGGAAACACCTGAAAGTAAGGGGCGTGGGGGTTAATGTCCTGGAAATCGGTTTGTGTTTTAGTTGCCAAGAATAAACTGATGCCATCTGCCAGCAGTAGAAACTATGTGGTGTGTTATAGCATCTTAACACTGTGAACGCAACTCAGGTCTGGAAAACTGAGCACCTCACACTGCGATTAAAGCGGAGGGAAAACTGTTGCTCCAAATATATGAAACTCTATTGGATACAGCTAACACACATTGGTGCTTTGTCCTGTCTCCACAGGGAAAGACTCACACACTGAAACCAGGTGCGAAAGATCATTTACCTGCTATGGCAAAGGGACCGCCTCCCCAACCCATGGAGGACATCAGCATGAGGATCTACCTTTGTGAAGGACTGCTGGGTGTGTTGTGGTTTGCATACTCCTTATTAAAATCACGTCAAACGGGGAAAAATGCATGTTTAAAAAAAAAAAAAATGGGATCATGAGGGGCTTCTTCCAGTAAGAACAAAGTGTAAATGTTGTTTAAACAGAAAAAAAATCTCATCACCACTTTATTACTCATTTGTTTTATCTTGATAAATATATTTTTGAAAGATAATAGAAGGCTTTATAAATTAAGTAGTAAATGAGTCTCGTTTGTCCTCGGTTTCGTTCCCATGGTGTGTTCTCAGCTCGCTCTGCTCTTGTTTTTGCCATTAAAACTCTTCGCCTCTTCGCCTAACCCACTCCTGCTCTCGCTGCTTCTCTTCCCTGCTGCTGCTGCTGCTCCTCCTGGGAAATTCTTCCAGGCCGTGATAAGAGCTCCGTTTGGGATCAACTAGAGGATGCTGCCATGGAAACCTTTTCTCTAAGTAGGGCTAATCTCATGCCTTTGCCCCTTTTTTCCTGTGTGTAGGGTTTATCTATTGTTCACCAAGGCTAGCTGTGTGTTTTAATCTTTGATGTGGGTTCTTCCTGTCCGTCAGTGAAAAGTTTATCATGAGATCGAGGTGGGAACTATAAGGGAAAGGCAGCCTCTTTTTCTCTTCTAACTTCTAACATGTATTCAGTTTCTGCTCTCACCTGCCTCGGCACTCTTTCTGTCCAACTTTTCCCTGTTGACCTAAAAGCTTAACATTTCATGGGATTGCATACTGGATGAGTGCACGTTGCCTTCAAGTGCTGTCAAAAATTGAATTATGAGTTGAGCAGAGTCTCAAGTCACCATCTGGTAAATGAGAAATGTCAAGATTTCCAGTGAGTATAAAGGGAAACACGAAGCTGCATCTGCTACTGATATTAAAAGAGGAATATCGTGTCCCTCCTTCTTATCCTTAAAATAACAGGTTGTTTCTTTAATCTGTGTAGTTGCTATACATTTATCGTTTTCCCAGTATATAAGTTAGACTTGAAGTCAGCATCAGATACTTATATGAAAATACAACGTTGATTGTTAGAAAAAGCTTAAAAAAATTGACTGTTGTAACTGAGTGGGTTGTGGTGTTGACGTCATTTGTACATGTTCAGCTACATGTGTGATGTCTTGACGTGTTCAGGTAAGGAGCGCTCCACGCTGTGGGACCAGCTGCAGTTCTGGGAGGACGCCTATTTAGATGCCGTCATGTTGGAGCGTGAGGGCATGGGGATGGACCAAGGACCTCAGGAGATGATCGAAAGGTTCGACATGGCTGACGTTTAATGTGTTTTACAGTCTGATTTTTAGATATACGTTAAACCCAAAGTTCAGGTTCTTCTCTTTTATGTAGCTTTAACTATTCCAAAGTTGTTGAGAGAACGTTGTGATCCTGCTTTATGAAATATTAACACTTGTTTTGTCACAGATACCTGTCGCTGGGAGACCATGACCGCAAGCGTCTGGAGGACGATGAGGACAGACTTCTGGCTACGCTGCTGCACAATATGATTGCATACATGTTAATGATGAAAGTATGGAGCCCTGTTTGTCATTATAAACAAAATAAAAACAACTTAATGCCATGTTTGACATTTTTACCAGCATCACCATGTTTAATATTTCTCTTTTTTTTTTTTTTTTTTTTTTGTTAGGTGAGCAAAAATGACGTCCGGAAGAAAGTGAGACGTTTAATGGGGAAATCCCACATCGGCCTCACATACAGCCAAGAGATCAATGAGTTGCTGGACAAACTGACCCAAATGGTGAATGTTTCTTTTTTTTATATTCAGCCATTTCCCATCTCCTGTACATATTTGTAAGGTATTTATTTATTTATTTATTTATTTTTATTAGAATGGCCGCGAGCTGTCCATCAGGCCCAGTGGAAGCCGTCACATCAAGAAGCAAACATTTGTTGTACACGCAGGCACCGACACCACAGGAGACATATTTTTCATGGAGGTAGACTAGTGTGTTTGATCCTAATATTACAAAAAGGACCTTTTTATATAAAAACAGCTGCAACCATAACATCTCACCGACATCTCAGGTGTGCGACGACTGCATAGTCCTGCGCAGCAACATCGGCACAGTTTACGAGCGCTGGTGGTACGAAAAGCTCATCAACATGACCTACTGCCCCAAGACCAAGGTGCTGTGCCTCTGGAGACGCAACGGCCAGGAGACACAGCTCAACAAGTTTTATACCAAAAAGGTCTGCGTCTGTCTCAGTTGGACTTTGTTGTTTGGTTTTGAAGAACATCATTAATTCATATATATGTTTTCTCTTTGCGTTTTAGTGTCGTGAACTCTACTACTGTGTTAAAGACAGTATGGAAAGAGCTGCAGCAAGACAGCAAAGCATCAAACCAGGTATCTGCTCAAGATCATTCAGTGTATCAGAAAATTAATCTTTAGTATTTTTACAGCAGCTGTGTAACTTCATTTTTGTTCATTTCTATGATCTGATTCCGTTCAGATTAATAACTAAAAGGGTTTCTTGAGTATCTCAAACAGCTCTGAACTCATGTGTGGTTTCCTCAGGTCCTGAGCTGGGCGGAGAGTTTCCCGTCCAGGACATGAAAACCGGTGAAGGAGGACTGCTGCAGGTCACGCTGGAAGGAATCAACCTGAAATTCATGCACAGCCAGGTAAGAGGCCAGTAGCAGCGCAGAGAAGTGCTTCTCATCTCACCACAGGGGCATGAAAACAGAAAGCACTCATCATGGTTCATCCCCTTCTGTCCACCTCTCTGCTTGCCTCTGTATCATTTCCTTTTCATCTTGTGACCGTCTTCCTCTACTGTCATTCAAAATAAATCAAAATGTTAGCGAGAACAACATGTTTGATTGGCATTTCCTCATCATCCCGTAGCTGATGGTTTCCCCTTAGAGGAAGAGTTCCTGTGTGTGCTTTTGCTTTTTTGGATTTGCTTTTTTCTTTTCTTTTTTTCAGTTTCTGTTTGTGTTCGTTTGTTTTTGTTCTTTTTTTGTGCGCGTGTGTGTCCGTATGCATGCAATTTAAAAAAAAAAAAAAAAAAAAGTAATAATTTAATCAATAAAAAAGTAACGCATCCTTCCACACACGTTTCTTTTGACATTTGTGGTGCTCAAACCTCATGTTCATTTACTGTGTGGGAGGAAATGAAGTGTTAATGTGTGTGTGTGTGTGTGTGTGTGTGTTGTGCATCAGTGGTAAGACGGATGACCTTGAGCAACGACTTTTCATTAATAATTGGCTATTTAATAGCAACTTTCACATTTGAGTTTGGACCCTTGAACATCGTCATGTGTTGTCTTCACACGTCTTCACGCAGTTAACGATAGTCGAGGTTCGTTTCTTTTTTCTTTGAGGTTCATTAAAACACGAAAACTTTAATAATATCAGACGTCCTACAGCTTTAAACGTGATTCCTCAACAACACTTTTAAATAAAGGGTTGGTTCACCCAAATTCCCCCAAATCTGTTACTTTTGCTTTTATTTGTTCAGGTTTTATTTGTTTCTGAGAGATTCAATTTTATCTGAGGTGTATTCAGCAGCATCATGTATTTCTAAATCTAATTAAATCCTAGTTTCTAATAATAATAATAGTGATTATTACTAATAATTCAGTCCTCACTGTGGACACTTTCCACAGAGGAAACCTACATTAAAGGTGTCCTACAGTCAGATTTTCATTGACTAACACTCACGGTCCTTCCTCTTCAACACCACGGCTAACAACAAGCTCCGTCCTTGATGGCGGATAAGCTGAAGTTACCAGATCAATCGCCCCCCGTGTCCAGCCAGCTGTCAATCAAACGCATCCACAGTCAATCAAACGCATCCTTTTCTAGATATAATTTTCCATTGCTTTGAGTGTGAGCACCACAAATGAAAGCCTGTTCACCTCCGCTGCTTTTAGGCTGCGGCAGAAATCTCAGAAAGATCTCAAAACCTGCGCTGATGAAACCAAAACCTGTAACTTGTAATTTGGTGGAACCGGCTGTTAAACCTGGACGTTGCTACACAGGGTTGCTGTTTTTTTACTGCCTCGCTGCGTCTGATTTTACGACTTCAGGCTGTTTTTGGCTCTATTTAGTGCTTTATATTGCAAGGCGTAAAGTGCTTGTTTGAATACAATTAAACCGCATTTCTAGAATAATCAACTTTGTCACAGTTGTTAGATTGTGAGTATTTGTAGACCGGCGTCCTCGCGGGATAGTTTTACGGTTTCTGCAGGAGCTTGAGTTAAAAAGTTAAAGGGTGGGGTCCCTGGGCGGGTCCCTGGGCGGCTCCGCAGCCAGGTGATGACGCCCTACATCGTAGCGGGAGTTAACTGTCCTTCAGCGACTGCCCTCATTTATCTGTTCTGCTGTGTAAGCAAGTGGTGTTGGTGCCAGCGCTTGTTGCTGGAGGAGGAGGCATGGAGGGCTCTTGGGGACTGAGATGTTTTAAAGTCCAGGAAATCAAAGGTGAATCCAGCTCTCAACACTCTAGTCAAACCTCTAGTCCTCTTATTTATTTATTCTTTTATTATTATTATTATTATTTTTCTTTCTTTTTTTTTTAAATCCTGGGCTGATTCTCTTGTGACGGGTTTTCATATTGGCTCTGCTAACCTCTCAGCTTAGATTTTTTTGATTTGAATCCGTACGAGGCTCCTGTGGATAGCGCCCTCTCGGAGTGTCGTCGAGTGTTTGTGCTCTTCTGTCCGATAATAATCCAAACCATTTCTCTCCCATGCTCTCTCCCCCTGCAAGGAGCGGAAGGTACACAACCTCTGCTGTGTTTGCTTATTAGCAGTTAAACCTCATTGGGTTCCTGTTTGTTTTTCTCTATCTTTTCTTTTCTTTTCTTTTTTTTCTTACTGTTGTAGCTGTATGGCAAATCTAATTTTGTGTCCTTGTCTACATTTTTATATGGAAATTCCATGTATGCATCATATGGGCCATATTGCATCTCGTAGCATAAAAAGAAATGTGTTTATTCTACAACTTTTGCTGTTTACAAATACAAATACACAATTTCTCCAGTTGTAACACACTTTATTGATGAATTAGTTTTGAGCTTTTGAGCAGACTTGATGCATTTCTCCTCATTTAACCGTCGCCCATGTATGCGTATGATCATGGAAACTTCTCATAGTGTGCTTTTGTTTTTCTTTTCCGTTAGCTGTTAAAAGCTTGCATTCCATGTTGTAGTTGTTTTATTTTACCTTTCATACTGAATAAAACAAGTTAAACATGGTTAATTTTTTTTGTTTGTTTTAAATATGAAGTGTTTACTTTCATCCAGTGTTGTTGAGTTAATAATGTTCTGTCTTGTTTTGTTTGTTTTTTTTGTTTGTTTTTAGGTTTTCATAGAGCTGAGTCACATTAAAAAGTGCAATACAGTGAAGGGAGTCTTTGTCCTGGAGGAATTTGGTAATTACACCATCTATTGATTCTCGGCCTGTACTCGGCACGGCAGTAACTCAGCTTCATGGCAAATGTATCGACCAGAGCTAATAAGGGTTCACTAAATTGGAAAGTTGCTCTCCTGGAGGAGACGCTGATGAGGATGAATTTTCTTTCAGTCACATGCTGCTGAAGTTTATAGCTAAAAAAACATTTCATTTTGTTGATAAGAAGGAAGAGAACTTAATAATAAAGACAAAAAAAATCAGTCTGTTCAGTGTGAGAAACAGAAACAGTATTTTGTAATAAGAGTAAATCTATAAAATGCCATTTTAGATCCATATGCTGCGTACGTGTCATAAAAAAATGATCGTAATCACAAGATTCTGCTTTTTAAAAAGAGCCGGTATATACGACTTGGGACAAATATGGACGTCTCCACATTTACTGAATATGATGTCATATTGTCAATAAATGTATTATATATTTAACTCACTCGGGTCGATCTGTACTCATACAGATGTTTTATTTTTTCCCTGTGAGTTGTAATCCTCCTAATATTTCCTGTTTCTACCGGCCATGTTGGTAAATATCACGACAGATTTATTACGTTTTTTATTTTTTTTAATATAGTCATTAAATCACCAAAAACAACAAATAAAATCTGTGCCACACAGCTCCATATTGAGGATTAATGTTACTTCATTACACTCCTGCTGTCGTCGGTTAAAACTACAGATCCCAGCTGCATTTCTCAAACATATTTATTCCCCATTTTTAAAGATTTATGTCTTCAGGAGGAACTAAAAGTATTTGTGGCTACAAGTCATTAAGTATTTATTGCCACATTGTTTGTTTTGGACTTTACAGACGGTAATAAAAATATAGAATAACACCAGCCTGATATTATAAGAGCACGATTACAAAGACCATAAATATAAGTCATAAAGTCGGTCACATATTTTACAAAAGCCTATCAAAATAAAAAAGTTTTAAAGCAGCCGAGATTCACAGCCAACAGTATCTAGAGCCTAAAATGTACCTTTATTTAAAAGTAAGAGAGATAAAATTATAAATTTTTTAAAAGAAATTCATTACATGTCTTCATTGTTATAAAGTGAGACTTGATTCTTGGCGTTTTGAGATATTCAGATGAGTCTATTGAGGTAACGGGAGCAGTGACAGGTTGTATTGGTGCCAGGCTGGGTTACTGTCGTGTCTCTGTGCTGCTTTTTGTAATGTTGCCCTCATCTTTGCCACTATGAAAACCTTCATTCTCCAGCAGGTAAAGTGTTGTCACCTTTCTCCTTTTCTTATTCAAACCGATTCTGTGCAGAATATTTTCCTCAGTCGATCCTTCCACTGATTGATTTGTTTTTTTTTCCGTACCATCAGTTTTCCTCTGCTTCCGTCATCACTTGCTTTTTCATTTTTTCCGGACATCACCTCAGACTCCATCTCTCATGTTGTCATCATTCAGTCTGCCTCAGTATCTCAGCAAGTGGAGATCTTGGTGGCACTGTTTTTATTTTTTATTTATTTATTTATGTTTTGAGGTGGTGGGCAGAGAGATTTAACATTTCCAAGCCCCTTCATGTGTCTCAGCCTCCTCACCTCTGCTATGGGTTCACAGTTACTAATGAAAAGTCCGTCTGTCCTGTGGACAGCGACGTGGTCCCGGGCCAAAGCTGCTTTTCTGTGATGTCTTTAAACGGAGGGGGTCGGGGAGGGGGAGTCGTCCTTTTTTTATTCTTGTGTTTTTTTATTTTTCATATTTGAAACTTGACAACCTGTTTAGACTCTTGTTAAAGAAAAAAACAAAGAAAAAAAAGACATTTGTGTTTTCATTTGTCCATTTCTGTGGGCCATGGACGTCCTCACCAGCAGTCACCTGTTTCTAACATTTAATACTTTATCATATAAAGAGTTTAGAGCTGCAACAGTAAAATAATCTGCAAGTCTAAAAAAAGATTTAATACTTTTCTGTGAACTGATTATATCTTTTTAGTTTTAGATTGTTAGTCAGACAGCACAAGACATTTTAAAGATAATATTTTAATTTTATGACATTAATTGAAAATAATTGATAGATTAAAAGGTAACAAAAGTAATCGTTACTTGTAGTTTTGATTTTTTTAATTTTTTTTTTTTAATGTATAGATTTAATAGCTGAGTTTGGTCACTGCTGAAGTCAACAGCTGACTGCTGCGGTCGACTCCTCTTGGTCCACATCACATTTTACACTTTGTTGAAATTTCACCCCCTAAAAAACCCCCAAAGCTCTCAAACATTAACCGAATCAAGTTCCTGCTGCCTTTGAATTCTTTGTTTTGTTTCTTGCATCGGCGTAGTTCCTGAAACTAAAGAAGTGGTGATCCACAAGTACAAGACCCCCATGGTGAGTCCTCACAGCTTCTCTTCAGAGTCAATGCTTCTTACACGAGTCACCAGGTGTGAAGTTTGGCCCTATGGTCACCTTTACACAGCATGTAATAAGAGAGCACGGCACCGCAGTGATCGGCCTTTAGTTCAGTTTAGACTTAGTCTGTGTTGAGACTGAAGAAAATAAAAAAATGATTGTGCTTCAGCTGCTGTAATGTTAATGCATCCTTTTAAACCAGAATTCCTTTTTTATTATTCAAATGTTTTTCTTGAATGTTAAAGACATAAATCTGCAAACAAAAATCCTTAAATTGGATCCATGTTTCCTTTTCTTAGACTGACATGAGAATCTTTTATAGCTTTGCTCACATCAGGAGCCGCTGTCTTCTTCCTCATGCTTATTTTTTATCCTTCCTCCTCTGCAGGCACATCAGATCTGTTACTCAGTCCTCTGCCTTTTCTCCTACGTGGCGGCAGTGAAGGGGAAGGAGGCGGAAGGAAAACCCAAGATCCTGTCACCGAGACCTCTTCCTAGCTAGTCCACACCCGGCTCCCCTCTCTCCTCCTCTCCGTCCTCAGTGTGCCTCGACTTGAAATGTCATCTCAGCTCTAAAACCACAGACTCCTGACAATCCCTAACTTTATTCTAAGCACACAAACCCTGCTCCCGTCCCCCTTGTGTATATACAATCCCTACCGTGAGACCCCTTTTTAGACGCTGTCGTGTAGATGTGTTGAACTTCGGTCCGTGATGTCGTGTAAATACATTAAATCCCTCATCGCTGTCGTCCTGATGATCATAACCACTCGCTTAAATGTTTGCCTGCTCCTTAACTCGAGGAGAAGTGACTCCCCTTCAATCTCCTCTCTCTCTGTGTGAACGTCTTCTATTGTTCCCCCAACCAAAACCCAACCGTTCCTTAACGAGAGGAGACGTGTGAGGGACAGGAGTGCATGCAGGTCCCGTGCACACATTATTCACTACAGAGTAGACACTCCTCTCGCCCAAAACCTCTTCCTCCTCGTCTCCGTACGACTGTGCCAGTTATTCTGTGCTATGTGGTTACTGTAAAGGTCCAGTCTGTCCAAGTTGAAACTGGTGAAACATCCAGAGAACCTCTCGTAGTGCAAAAACCGCTCCTGTACACTGCAGCAGAGCATGTAAACGCTTCTTTTAGCAGGTGTTTGAACCCTAAAGTAATGTGAGTGTTCGCAGCCCGCCAGGCTGAATTACTGTTCTAGTTCTACTGTAAAATCTCTCGTCTGTGTTCTGCTGTTATCGACATGCATGTTACTATGAGGATGAAAAATAAATATTATATATATATATTTCTATATATAGTATTTATTTAATATATACATATATTTACTGTACATTTCTCTGAAAAACAAAAACTAAAAAAAAATGTTACAAATTGTTTGATTTGCTAGATGTGCAATACAAAGTAGTTAGCCATTGCCAGAGCCAGTTTTCAGCTTTTTTGTTGACTGGCCTTCACAGGGTGAAGAATGTAAGAAAGGACTTTTTCTTTTTCTATAGAGCATATTGTTTAAAGTGAATACGACGACTCAAGTGTGACACGACTGTTTTAAAGTTCGTCTTTTTTTAAAGCGGTAAAACGACGGCGAATCACACGGCGGCGGCAAACTTTGCGTTGCATTCGGGCCACGCCCCAACACCCCCCCACTTCCCTCCCTCGCTAATCAGTGATGTCACACCAGGTGTTTTCAAACAGCAGCAGGTGGAGGTGAACGTTGTTTTCATCTTTTCGACCCGTGTTAACATGTTTATTTTTTATGCACATCGCCGTGTTCACATTATATCGTCAAGACTGCGAAGAAGGAACCGAGACGTCGAACAAACGGCTGAAAAATTGGCTCCAATATCTGATCAATTAAATTTAACAAGGACTGTTGGCTCCAAATACATAATACAGCATCTAGTATAGGAGCTAGTGTCGTCACACTTTCTGCAACTTGTTTCTATTAATGTATTTAACGTCTTTAAAAACAGGTCAATTATTTCACAGATAAACTGTCACATTTTTTATGGCCTTCGTCAGAAAACTAATAAATCTAATCTAACAAATCTTAAAGACTGAACAACAGTAATAACGACAACATTCACTCGTAGAAAGTGTGACATCTAAACCAACCACCTGTTACTTTCATAACCAGTTTATCATGATTTATTACAATTTGATTAAAAAATATCAGACTAATCTGAATCTGAAGTTATTCAGAATGTTTATGTGTGAGACTGATATTTAATTGTTGGTTTAATTTAACGATGAGCTCCGTCTCACTCCTTACAGTTGTCGTAAACGGTTCATAAAAACCCCTAAAACACTTGCTTTTACATCACTGATCGAGCTGTGAACAAAGTTGTAAAACCCTCCGAACCCGCAGCCGCAGTTTTCTGTCCTGTGATTGGTCGTGGATTTACCCTTCAGACATGTTGAAGCCTACAGATGTCGTTTACCTGCTCATCAAGTCTTAATGTTGTTTCTGTTTTCCGTGATAGTAAAAGAACTGTTGAATCTGGTCCTGTTGCTGACCTGTTAGGTTTCACAGTGAGCGTGTGTGTGTGGGTGGGTTTGTGTGTGTGTGTTCATGTAGTGAACTGTATTCTCCAGATCAGCAATATATCGGTACAGCTATATCACTGGAAGATGTTTTATTTTGACATGCTTGTATTTTTAGGTAATTTAACTGTGCAAAAGGAAATACGCTATGAATAACGCTGCACATGACGTGTGTAAATACGACAGAGGTCAGTCTGAAGCGTGTCTGAGTTTGGTTTGGGAACGAGACGCAGCTCTTTCTGCTTCAGTGAAAAGGATGTTTTGTTTTTTTAACTGGATTATTACAACCATCTCTGTCATTGTACTCGCGGCTGCTGTAACGAGAGGGAATAAATGAAATGAGATGCCAGGTGTATTCCAGTATTTGAGAAAAAAAAAAAAAAAGGTATTTATAGAATATGTACAGCTTTGGCGATATAATAAAGTTGTCCCAAATGAAGCTCATTGTTCTTTTTATGAATAATACAATTTAATTTAAATGTGCATTATACACTAACAGGTAGAAGATGAAGACATTTGGAGCTTGGGAGATTTATTTTAGGTTTAAGACTGATGAAGGGAATAAAAAGCACAATACAGAGGATGAAACATCAATCAGACCCGCTGCTGGGAAGCAAATCTCTGAAGGCAAAACTTACAGTACATCTTTAGTCTTTAGAAGTGTTAGTTTCATAAAAAAGCCTGAAATAAATAAATGTCATGAGATTAGTGTAGAAATATGAATCTAAAAGCAAAAATCTATATACACCAATAGTAAGCAAAAAAAAAAAACATGCTCAAATGCTCTTTGGATGAACTGACCCTTTTAGTACAGTACAGCTAACAGTATGTTGTTGCCTGTTTTAAAGCAACTTGAAAGTCGAGGAGGTCACATCTTTTGTGTAGGCACAGTTATGCAGCAGAGACAGTCAAAAGTATAAAATAACATGGTATTATAATAATACACTGTGAAAAAGGACAAGATATAAAATATATTTTGTAAGAAAATCATGTGTCCAAAAGCCCTTTAAAGTTGAATGTAAAACATGTCCTTAAAATGCTACTGAACATCTTGTTATACTGTCACCTGACACCTTGCCCACTGTAATTTCAGCTTTTTATAAACCACCTGATATCATTTAGCTATATTTCATTTCTGGACTGAGCTGCGGAGGATCCGGAGGCGAGACATGACTTCGTCCCAGTCCAGGTAGGCGCCCTCGAGGTGTCGCAGAGTGTCCACTCTGCTAACGTAGCTCTTCCGGCCGTGCAGCAGACGCCAGTTATCAAAGGTCACTATGTCGCCTGCAATACAACAACACCCAGAGATCAGATACAAGAGGAAGACTTCATGTGATTTTTACTTTCATTATCTTATTATTATCAGTTGATGTTATTTGCCTCCTTCACAGAGAGGTCGGGGTCAGCTACAGCTTCAGGTAGTAGTTGAAAGGCCTCAATGTGAGTCGAACCGCGTACATGCTTTCTGATTTATTATCCTTATGAAATGTGACAATCTTTAAATTAGTAGAGTTGAACGATGCTCTACGATGAGTCCTGAACACTTAGCTGGCTGTTAGTTTGATAACTTCTGTCTGTTTCCTGGAAGCAGCATGTTTCTTTGTCCTTTATTTATTTATTTCTTGGCCAACGTTATCTATGACTGCACGTTCTCTTACTCCAAGCAGTCGGATGACACGCCGTCCGAACGGCTTTATTTTAAGCGTCCTCAAGGACACGTCATCACGATGGATGTTTGCTGTTGCTGAAACGCCGTCTCCCTGCTAATAACAGCATCCTGCTACAATTTAATGTCCTTAACGTCTCATACGATGTGATTACCCCTCCTCCTTGTGTCGCTTGACGCTGCAGCCTCTTTGCTGAGCAGTGATTATTTAAAGGGGGTCACACCAGATTTGGGTAATTTGATTTGGTCTACAGTGACAGAGGTGACGTCATCATGACCTTGATGCCGAGCGTGCTCCTTCCTTTGAGAGCTGAAAGAAATGAATGTGTTTACACACACACTGACCTGGCTTCATGTGGTAGGTGACCACGTTCTCTGGCCGGTTCATGATATTCACGTAGGCGTTCAGTGCTCTGTAGAAGGACTGAACCTGCTGCACAGGGAGGTCCAGCACTGAGTCTCTGGTGGCGTTGTTGTAGTTGATCCTCACCACTCGACCCTCAGCGTCAACGCTGGTCAGAGAGAGAAGGTCAAGCCGTGAGATGGTTATGATACTGCGTTTAATAATCAAACGGTTCAGTTCCAGTTCGTCAAAGGTGAAGATCTGCAGTTTTTCTCCCTTTTTTTTTACATTTTTGTAAATGTTTTTGCATTAATCTTTAATTCTATAAAATTATATTTGGGCTTTGCACTGTTGTGAAGATAAAACATCATCTTGTCACGTGCATCTTTCAGTATTTCATTCCACTTTCTTGTGAAGGCTTAATAATAGCGAGCAGCAGATGGCAGTGTCCCCCTTTAAATCTCTACTCAGCCCTGAATGATTTATTTATTTATTTATTTTAATGTCATTTCACATTTGCATTGTGTGAATCCTCCCTACACAGAGAGAGGTTAAACATGTCTGTGATCTGACGCCGCGGCTCCACTCACTCGATGATGCGTTTCTTGGACTGCAGCATGAAGTCGCAGTAGTCCGTCCCCGTGTCGGTGAAGTCCACCTGGAGTGAGGTGAGGGTGTCGAAAGCCTCGGGGTCTTCTCTCTGCAGCTGCTCGGCCATGTGAAAGCCGTCCACCACCTCGCTCTCCCCTCCTTCCGCAGCCGGCTGGATGCATTGCAGAAACTGCACCTACACACATGTCGCACAAATGCTCGTTTTTTAAAAGTCAAAACACCGGCAGTTGAAAAACATATAAAAAAAGGCTGCACATAAATTTGTAAGCGATACCATATCTGTTTAGCACGGTTTAATCCTCTAAATAGACCATATAAATCGTATTTTACTCACTCCAGGTGCAAAGTGTAAAGCAGGATAGTCTGTATGGAGACTGAGCTTGCCTGAAGTGTAGGCCACGTTGTTTGCCATGTATTTGTCCTGGACCTGCCACGTGTGCCTGAGGACACGGATATCACAAGTTAATAAACGCTGCAGTAAGTTTGGCTTTAGAAGATGAGCAGCGACAGACAAACAAACAACAAGCTGTGTGGAAAGAAAAAGGACAAGATGAGATGAACTTTTGCAGCGATGCCTTATGAATGCTTAGACTGTGGCTTCTGAAGAAGGTACTTCATTGACATGCAGCTAATGAGGTAACGTTATCCTCCATGTTCCGTTTACGTGCCTCGTTTAGATGCCTGACTCGTAAAAACGGTTGCGTTTTGGGTTTTTTTTTGTGTGTGCAGCCTCTTTACTTCCAGAAGTGTGAGCTCATCCGCTGGCAGTGGAAAAGCTTTACGCTCCAAACCTCTGTTCAGACTGAGTGCACCAGGTAATTCCTCTGGCTTAAAAAACAGAAAAGGAGGAATGCTTTTAGGTTGTTTTCTCCCCACCATCTCTGTCTTCAAGTAATCAGCACTGCAATAAGTCAAAGTGATGATCTCTGGTGTGATGAAAGGGCCAACAGACTCTCTAAGCTCCTCCGTGTGGAACTGAAATGAATCAAAGCTACAGATAACTGAACTGTGCACACGGTTTCCTAAAGATTGATGTAAACTGAGCATCTTTTACCAAAATATCTAGCTGCTTTTGGTGATGTAGAGCGGCCTGGCAGGACGGGTGAAGGTCACAGAGTCTCACCCGTAGAATGTCAGCCTGAGATAACCAATCCTCTCAGCGAGTTTGGCCACATGACCTTGCTCTGCCGGAGCTCCCTTCAGGTAGACGATGCCGACTCGACGCAGGTCCAGGAGCCACGCCAGCGCGGCCTTATCCTCGCGGAGGACTTCCTGGTAGTCGGCCGTGGGAATACGCAGTTTGCTGTCCCAGTAATAACGCTCTGAAACGAGAAAGAGGACGAGGAGGTAAAGTCAGTTAACCGTAGCGGGGATTTTCCATATGTACAACGGTTTCTTTTTTTTTTTCTGACAAGTCATAAGTCATTTCTGCAGCGGCTCACATGAAGCTTTTCCACCCACCAGCGAGTCTCTGTCCTGTCACGAAGCTGCTCTGTTGAACAAACAAAAGCTGCACAACAAAAGCAGAATATGTACTTCTAACTTTCATCAGATGTTATATATTTTCTCCCCATTGTCTCTTAATACTCTGCATGTTTGTTTCATCCAGCACAGGACATTGGCAGGTTCATGCAGAGGGATAAATGATGAGCACATATGGACACCATTCAGAAAGCTTGAATTCACAAAGATGTTTTTTTAACAGAGAAACCTGCGTCAACGTCATAGCAAGGTTTGGCACATGTGATAAAAATGAACTAGAAGTTTCCATAACACATCGGTACCTTTACAACATGGTTTCCTTTCAGGTGGCTTAAAAAAAAAGTGCTGTGGACACTTTCCCAAAAAAATATGTCTTAGAAATAAAAACTAAATGTAAAACCTGTATTAGAAGTGACAGTATGACCAATTTTGTTTGGGTTTTTTCTTGTGACTTATAGGTCTATTATTGGACGACGTCTTATTAAAACCCATTTCATTTGAAAAACTTTGCAGCTTGCAATAGTCTGCACACTTCAAGATGAATAGCTCACTGAGAAAAAGCTGCATGTCTCTGTCAGACACACAGAAGTGGAAAAAATCCTCTCCACCCAGCTGGCTCCACTCCTTTTTCCACAGAGCCTCTCTCTAGCGACTTCCACAAAAACAGCTGTTAAGTACATTTGTGGGAGGAGGAAGGTTTAACTGAGGAGATTGTGTACCTGTCTGATGTTTGTTGCTCCTCCTCGTGTCTCTTTTTCAGTACCCACCGACTCCCAAACGGCGTTCCAACTGGCCGCGTCACAAACAAATTACAAGGCCAAAGCCTGCAGGAGACGGACACACAGCAAGGCGAGCTCGCTGAACTTCACGGATAATTCATCACCATCTAAAACTGTGTCGAAAATCTCTGAAACTAAACGTGACTGTTCACTTTGAAGGTCAGAAAGATTTACACTTTAAACTGGTGACGTGGATTTTTTTGTTGTTTTTTTTTCTCCAAAAGGCGGCGAGGCACATAACGAGATGCAACGTCAGCCTCGCAGACCTCCCTCCAGGCTGTTGTCACAAACAATCAGTTTCTGGCTGCACGGTGCAAAGGGTCAGAAACTCCCCGCTTGTTAAAACTTGTCTAGAGGGCGGAGGGAAACAAAGGCTAAAAGACTGAGAAACTGGGGCAAAGGTCAAGCCTGAATGTTACAATTACTCCTGTGAAACCGGACCTGGATGTGTCCTACATGTGCTGCAGTGATTCATAGTTTGCGTATACATCAGCTGTGCAGTCCTGGCTGCGCTTCAGCTTCAGTCTTATTTTGAAAAACCATACGTCATACCTACTGCTGCTGTCGAGATGAGAACTTTAACTGTAATCACAAATCTTATTCTAGATATGAAGGATCACGAGGAAGAATAACGAACTCAACTATGAGTTTAATGAAATATGACAGGTGTCGCTCATATTGAAGCAGCAACAGTTCGCTTTTTAAAGTCTTTTAACTCATTGTTTTAGTTTTCTGAATGCTGCGGAGAGCTTAAAGAGTGACACGAGTGGCGATTGACGCCGATGTTACGGCATGAAGACGAACTCAAAGGTTGCAGAGAGCCGCTGAAGGTAAAGCCAACGATGTTGAGACGACATGCTCTCACGTTGGCTTCGGTGCCCTGCGGCAGTAAAGACTGATGTTCTGCTTTTATTGGTGTGTAATGCTCAAACACCTTCTTATTCACCGGAGGATAATTCGCCGCCCTGTTTTATTTTCTTCTGAAAAGGGCCAACGCGAGCCAATGAGAAATCGACCTCGCCGTCTCTTGCGTCGTTTCCAGCTGTCGTTAACGGAGATGCATACAACGTCAGGAGATGCATGTTTAAGTATTTGTGTGTGTGTGTGTGTGAAACAAAACACAGCGAGGGAAGCATCAAACTGAGACGGCCTGGAGTTTCTGACGTCTGGTTTTCACAGGAAGGAGTGTGTGTGTGTGTCTGTCTGTGCTTGAAGCGACTCTTCTGACAGGCTGACAAGATAGTATATGTGAATAATCCCCCCCCCTGCCCTGTTTCCCCCTCAGTCGTGGTCTGCTACAGTGGCTTTTCCAGATGAGGAAACCTGAAGCCGCGGCTCCTGTGGCTGTCAGGCAGCTCATGGCAGTTTGGCTCCCTCCCCTCACTGTGCTCTGTTTAAGCTTAGAGGGCTGCGTCGCTCTGCTCTGCAGCTGGGAGCGTCTTCACAGCTCTGCTTCATTCACTGCGGTTATCCAGAGAGCTTTGTTTTGTCTTGGTTACGTTTTTATCACAGAGCTCAGATCAGCTCGCTGCAAAGGGACATCTGTGGGCTGCACACTGGAGGGCTCGCAGCCAAATGGGCACAAACTCGATAAATTTAACTCAAGCTTTTATTCAAGACAAAAAACACCTTTTAGAGATTTGACTGAATACAACTGTAACTTTAGGTGTCTTATTTTAACTCCAATGCAGAAACCTAAAAGTACTAAACCATTGTTTTGTCTCTGCTAATACCCGTATAAATGAATACAGATTATTACAGACTATTATGTAAAGCAGGTTTTCCTCCCACAACTCATCTTGAGTACAGCTGTACAAAATGTGCTAATGAAAAAAATCTGCTTTACTGTAAGACGTAGCGTCACCATACCACCATGTTCATCACTGTTAATCCACAACACAACCCTCTAAACTCAATTAGCTCGACAACTTACTGCAGAGCTACTGAATTAGTTTTTAAATTCATATTTTAAAACAAGGAACAATAGCACCGCATTCGGTGACCAATGAAGACTTTTCAGATGATTTCTTTCTGAACTTGGATCTATATTTTGCCACCCAGTTATATTTCAGCCAAATGTCAACACGTATATGTTTGTGTTTTCATAGTGTACCTCAAATGTCTGTCTGTGTGCATCCATGCAGCGCCGCCCCTCCACTCGATTCGACAAACACACATTTATTTATGAAGCAGACCTGGATGACAGAGCAGCCAGCCTCAGCGTTCCCAGTTTGGAGGAGACAGAGTGAGCAGTGTTTTCTCACTGGAGAGCTTCAGGACCCCCTCAACCCCCACCGTACTCTAATCCAAACTCAACTCTTTCTCTCTCAGCAGATTTAGCTTCCCAAAAAACTCAACTGAGCCTTGCGGTAGTTTGTCAAATTAGATCCAATTTGCCAACTTATACTCAATGATTTCATTATTATTTGAAGCGCCAAGCAGGAGGTCTGGCTCGCCAGCAAAAAGGAAAAACCCCCAGTTCTAATAATCACCAGCTTTGCATGCAGACTGATGTAAAGGTGTAGAAATATCAAAAAGAGTTGACAATGAACGGAGATTTAACCCAAATACGCTTGATCCATGAAGGAATTAGAGGATTACACTGACGAACTGCGGGGGTGGAAAATAGTAACATTTGTTGAAAGTAAGGCCACGTTTCTCAGGAAAGAGACGAGTGATGTGTGGAACATTTAGCTGACCGCCATAAAAAACACACGCAGCTGTCTATTATAGCACACCGAGTTATAATACAGGCTAATTTTCATGCTATAGATCTGGATTCCACAAATTCCTTTCAGGTTGATAACACAACATGTTCACGTGTACGAGAGCACGTGTGTGGAAAGTCAGTTCTGCCAAAGCTGTAAATTGCGTGTGAAGTGATGGTCAGTACAAGCTTTTCCATTGATGGACCTCCACCGCTATGTTTCCAAAGAGCCTTTTCGTTCGACTGAAGAATGATGACACAGGAGACTAAATTCAGACCAGATGGTGAAGAGGAAACGCCGGCCGGACAGCGAAATGACAAATCAGCTGCTACTTGCTTTATTATTGAATCAGTCAGCAGACTTAATGGAGAAAAGTCTAAACTCAGCAGAGTCTGTTTAGGAGAGCCGTGGACCAATCAGTCAATAAGAATAACTCTGATCCAAATGTATTACTAATTGATGTGAAGCCTATATAGAAAAAACAAAAACAAACCAAGAAATGGGTCAATAAAATACCGCCAAACTTTCTCTATATAGGAAATAACTCATAAATTAATAAAAGGTTTAAATATAAGCAGATGTAAAAAGACAAAATTCAGAACTTTATATGTAAAAGGGTAAAGAAAATGAGAGATGAAATGTGAATAAAGAGTCTTATTAAGACGTATTAAGCAAACGTAATGCTAAAACGTTTCAATTTAAAAACATTATGTTTAAAGATGTCATTTTTTCGTTCCCGTCTGTTCTTAATATTATCGAAAACATACTCAGATGTTCACCCGTTACCGTTTATACTACACTGGGTTTGTGCATGTGGAAATGGCCTGTGGTTAACCAGTTTCAGGTTGACTTGGACATCCACAAATAGTCCAAAAGGACCCTCATGAACATGCGAAGACATCTCACTTGGATGTGGAAATTACAATTTGAGCTTTAGGGTTTGGAGCAGAAAAGTTGCTGCAAAAAAATGTTTTCATCCTGCATTTCAAAAAAAAAAATCAAAAGGCTAGTTCTATGGTTCGACATCCTAAAGATTGTATAGTCATATACTCGTGGCTTTTGTCACATTTGACAGCTAAAGATCTGCATAATGTGAAAACTGATAAAGATCAGATAGTTGAGGTAAAGACGTGATGAAATGCCAAGGCTTCTTTGACAGGCACTTTTTTTTATTAAAGTTTTGGATGTGACTATTGACTGGAGGCGTTCTTGGCGGGCTGGAGGAGGATGTAATAGGGACAGCTGTTAATAACGCACGTTTAATGCCGTCCTGTTTTCTGTCGCTCAGACTCGAGAACTTTTTCTATAATAAATTTGATAACATGTTGGGTTTTTTTGGATGTTTCCTAATCTTTTAAATGACTCGTGACTTTTTGTGTTTATAGACTGAATAGATAATAGTAATAATAGAATAAATAGACATTTCTATACTGAAGGCACAATAAAAGTGGCCGATTACAGCGGCGTCCTAATTCAGAGGATTGATCCTATGAAAGAACGGAGGGATGGGACTAAATCTTCACCTGGAAAATGCCCTCAATTCCCCTCGACTATTATCTGTAATGTTTCACTGACAAGAATGGATTATGAGATACTGAGGATTGGATGAATTTGGAGGAGCACTGGGACAGGAAATAGGACGTGCCTGTTATGATGTATTCAGTCTAGAAATTAGGATTTAAGAGGATCCAGGTCCTGCATTGGGACATTGGCTTATGTTTCCAGTCCTCATTGGATAATTGGTCAGCCATTTTGTGGTTTGTATGCGGTATTACTCATTGTATTAAAACCCAGATGAAGGACATGTGTTGAAAAATGTTGTCTGAATAAGTTCTGCAGTTATCTTTCACATATTTTGTAAGTGATGCGGTTCCTTAACACGGTCCTTGAGGCATTTTATTTAAAACAATCCCAACGACCATAGCAGGCTGCATCTGATCATGACCTCATTAAGACCAAAGCATCAATCTAACAAGGAAATAACTGAATAAATATCATATACTACATACTTTAAATGGTATTTCACATGTTTAAAAGTTAGCCAACTTTATTTTTGTTCTGCTACTAAAATATACAGTTATCAATCAATTGGATTATAGGAAACAGAATTTTAATTTATTTTATTTTTGCTCTATTTATGCACATGTTAACCTATCATTCAACTGTTGTTTCTTCGATATGAGAAACCGCATCAAACTTTGACCAGCAGAGCAGAAATAAATGTGAAGGGTGGTGTACTGTGTACTTACCACTCTGAGCACAACTCAACACAGTCATCCGGAGTGATCACAGCAAATCACTCAACTTGTTATGAAACTGACGTACCATTACACCTTGTTCAGGGTGAGCAATTTAAACAGTTTGCTGAATTGGAAAATAGTTGTAAGGTCATATTGGAAAAGAAGGATTGTGTCTTCACACTAGAAATGTGTTGCTGTGTTTGGGCATATTTTTACTATTTTACCTGCATCATATTCGTCTTTTAAAAATGCCAGTGACATGAAATTATCCACGATTCCCACCCCGACTAAATAAACATGACAAGCGCAAAATGGGAGGCCTAAGATAATGACATGGTTCAAATATTAAAAGCATCTGGCAGCCGTTTGAGTAAATCACTGACAGACTTATCACCAAAAACGAAGAGTCATTACAGATAAGGATGCGAGTGACACAAGCCTTTGATGTTCCCGAGAGCAACTCAGCATTGTCATTCTCCTCCGAGTGATATATATAAAAAGTCAAAGTGTAAATACCAGCAGGAAAATAAATGGCTTGTGTGGATTTCAAAAGGTCCTAAACACAATAATGAATGAGATGTAATACTTGTTGTGACAATTACAGAGATTTTGATAAAAACACGAATAAATCCGACAGCATGCTTGTCACATAGTAGTTGGCTTGATAAATATGGGTTTTATGGCAACCCATCCAGTAGTTGTGGACACATTTCTCTCTCAACCACAAATGTGAACTTGCTGTCAGGGTATCACCAAAGTCATTAGTATTATGTGTTATGGCAATGAATTCAATAGATGTTGAAATATTTCATTCTGGACCAAAGTGGTGGTCCAACCAACCAATCAGACCACACAGTACATTAAAAAAGTACAGCTCAGGCTGCGGCAATGTCAGTGGTTTTCAAATTATTATCCCAGTATTGGACAAACTGAATGTTTTGATCTGATGGAGTCGCTAGATGACAAGTTAAGGGATCGGCGGAGTCATAACAATTTGTCCTGAAGGCTGGCAGAGATGTCTGTACCAGATTTCATGACAGGCCGTCAAAGAGTCGTTGCAAAACCAGTCATGCAAAACCAGAAATGTCAACCTCAAGTTGGCCCGGTCTAGCGATTGCCAAAAACAGTAAGATTCATCCTATTGGGGCCATGAATGTGTGGTTTAAATTCAAAAACATAGTGTCCAAACAATAACAACTGCATACTGAGGTATTGGAGATTAGGTAATAGCATCTAACAACAGTAAGACAACATCCCCAAAAGAGTTAATTTAAACTAAAAACGTACATATTCGACAGGACCCAGAGTGTTTCCGTGAGAGCTCCTCAGGCAGTTTGAATTTAAACTCCTGGTTACATGTACAGGCTCAGGGATTTGTTCGTTCCCAAGGAAGGAAATACTGACATCTGTAAGCTGTGTTTGGTAAGAACATACGGACCTTTCCTTGACCCTCACTCTAAATCAGTTTTCCATATGGCCGAAGTCTGAATGAGACTCTGGCATACAGACGGCAGACTGTAAGGTCCGCTACCCAACGCTGTTTCACATGTAGACCGTACCTCAGTTCAGTTTAGTCTAGATTAGATGTGCAAGAACAATAAACTGGAGGTGCTGACAAATCACATGTCCATCAAATACGCTGCAGGAAACAAGATCTACCTGAAGAACTACTTGAAACAGTCATTATACATGGAAACACACTGATATAGTAGTCCCATATATTTGGGATGCTATAATACATATGCAGATTAAAAAAGTTGCTGTTAATATATTCAGTAAACATGAATAGTCTCAACAATAATAACTGCTGCTGCAACAACATATGGCGGTTTGAGTTGCATAACTCCATAGTAACGGCAAAGCAGAGGAAAAAAAACATTACTCTAAGACATGAAATCAGAGGTTCGGTACAAGCTGAATAATATCCCCAAAGCTCCAATTATCATATTGACTTCACAGTATCCTGTGTGCAGTGCACTTTCACTGGAGAGAGAGCATTTTAACAGGCGAACTTGGGCTTGTAAAATCGAGGTGCACTGCATGAAAAAGGAACCTGAGCTTCTGTGGACTGTTTCAGTGAGTAAGCGTCATGGAGGAGGTGTTCACCATCCATCTTTCTGGTATTTTTCAGTGCAAGGAATTTCAGATTGGCGTTCAGGAGGAAATAATTAAACCCTGTGTGTGTGTGTGTATGTGTGTGTATTATGCTTTGGTGTATGAGCTTAGCAGTATCTTCCTGGCTCTGAGCTGAGCAGTTGAAAAAGGAACATCTGCACTACAAAAATGACTATCTATCTGTATAATGTAGTGAAGGGGGATCTGTTTACACTTCAACATGAATGGAAAGGCTCTGCATAACACACACATAACCCTAATCAGTCTGGAACAGAGACAGAGCAGGAGCCGCTCAGCCCTGTAGGTCCTTCAGGACCACGTGTGTGTGTGTGTGTGTGTGTACACAATCTGACTACAGTCCATCCCCCGCTCCAGTGAAGTGCCGCTACCTTGTTCCACTGCTGAACTTTTCTCCTCTGCTGTCTGGCAGACTGTAAAGCGTATTGGACCATTGTAAATGTACTGTAAAATTAGTTCTCCTTCCAGTCTTTCAAAAAAAAAAAACCCCTCCATCCTTAACAACCCTGTTATGTTCCTGATGGAAAAGAAATGTGCGGAAAGAAGAGTTTAAGTCAGCAAAGGTTAGCAGAGAAAATACACTCATTTTCTCTTTAACAGCTACACGCTCGCATCTGAGAGCTTTAGCTTAATTACATAATGTGAAGTGAAGAAGCATTTTGTTCACGACCATTTAGTTCTGTTGCCATACGCCAAAGTGTGCTATTGCATTTGAATTCCACATTTTTCAATTAAAAACATCAATTAAGGGGGAAAAAAATGATAGATGAAGAGCGTGATTATGGTCAAACCAGGGTGAAATTAATTTCCACTGACTTTTGACAAACTCAGCTTTCATTAACCGACAACAGGAATTAGACAGAAATGTGCTAAAGTAAAATCTTTATACTGACTGACTTCAAAACAGACATGCAGGAAAGTACACAAAGTACACACTTTCCAATGTGGTTACAGTGGAAGGAAAATATGAAAATGAGATCATCTTAATTTGTTACCATACTTGAGTGTTTGATAGAAAGGGTGAAAATGAAAAGAAAGGGGAAAAATGTTTTTTATTATTATTAATATTATGTTATGTCTGAAATATGACTCTTAGGGATTTAGATGTTGTTGGATGATAAAGTTGTTCATGCCAGGTGTGATTCATGCTAAGCCACATCAGGACCGCCTGCATGCTACTTGTGTGCAAACACGTAACGCTCCCTGACAGGCAAGCGCGCATTGTCATTCTTAGATATGTTAGATATGAGTTATGAAAAATGCAGCAATACATGACAGTCAGTTTTTTTTAACCATCCTGTAAATTCAAAGACAGCCACATTATGATTAATGGCCTCTTTTGAAAACCAGAAGTCTTTACAGTAACAACAGAGTAATTAGAAAGTAATCAGAGTTTTCAGACCAGCGCAGTTCAATTTATACTTGCTTTTCTTGTCTGCAGTATGTATGCATTATGTGTTTTATTTATTCCTGATGCACATGAAACATTTCTGTGCAAACTACAGATTGGTTGCAGTAGCTCAGTGCCAGTTCATTACAAACAACTTTAAAATGCAAAGACTGATTGATTAACATGTAAATGACTCACCATTGAGGAAGAGCTCTTCTTGCATTGCCCGTCTTGCAGTATGAGAGAAACACCGTTTCTTGAGCCACTCTGCATCAAACACACTAGTGTGCTGGTCGGGCCACACAATGGACACCTGGGGAGGAGAGGCAGGAGCAGTCACAAGATTAAAAAAAAAAAGCTTAACTTAACCCTGCTGGACAACATGTTTTGTTTTTGTGATTAATCATCTACTGAAAGTGTAAAGTCTCAAAAAACAGTAAGAGAAAAACTTCTTTGACAGGAAATGAGGTCAAATACCTCCTGTTTTAAATGAATACATGATTTTGATTTTCATATCATTGCAATTGTCTTTAAAGGTAAGGAAAGCAGCACTCTCTTAAATGCAGATTGATTTGTTGATATGATACTTGTGTTGGCTTTTGACCAATGCCTCCATCTTCTCTGTACTTCTGTCCTACAGCCAGAGGAAAGCTTTCCTCTTGTGCTATCTTTGCTTTGCAACATGACTTTAAATCTATTAGGACCTGATCTTAGTCTTATTACACTAAGTATTTACTGATACAAAGTCCAGTTCGATACTTAAATGTGCATCTAACATGCTGAAGTAACTAGTGTGGCCTACTTAATTTGTAACCCGGACAGATAATAGGTTTCAAATAAATCCAAGTAACCATTTTCTAATTTATCCCCTAATCTGCTTAGTGAAAAGGAAGACTTCAAGTTATTGCACCTAAAATGTTAATTACCATTTAGTGGATTCTGAAACTGTGTAAGGGTACAAGCTGTATGTAAGGGGTCTTAATGGTGAATGTATTGGGCATTTACACTGCCAATTTGGGTATGTGTTTAAACATTTATCATCTTCTCTTAGTATAAAACATTCACACCTTTTGTATGAAAACAGAAAAGCACATGCTGGGTTGAAGTCAGTGGCCTACCTTGTTGTCATTAGTGACCTCCACAACATCGACTCCTGTGTCGATGTCAAGATCGGACATCAGCAGTTTCCGGGCCTGAGCAGACTGCAGCGTACACAGTGGACACTGGCAGTTGTCTCTCAGCCAGATGAACGGGTACAGGCTTTGGCCGCCATCCTCCCACTCCACCTCCACCAGCTTTTCCTCATCCAGGGCCCGGACGTTCCTCATTGAGTGGCGAGCCACAGGAAGGGAGGCTGACCCAAGTGTCTGCTGCCCACGAAGCTGCACTAAAGTCAGACAAGTGGGGGGTGGATTTGCAGGCTGCCCGGCTCTACGACAAGCCCTCAGAGCCCGGCAGGTCATGGCAGAGGTGCTCCTCTGCAGGGCCGGCAGAGCAACGCGTGAAAACGTACTCAACCACATTTCTGAATGGAGCCAACTCTGTAGTTAATGACAAAGTAAAGCAATAGGATTAAACAATGGGCAGATGGAGAAATACGCACCATCACCTTTCAGTTGATGAGGGTTGGACAGTAAATCAAAGTTACTGAAGTTACTTTATTATTAACTTCCATTTAATTTGAACAACCTTTTTAAATTATAACGTGATGATAATTATGATAATTGATGTGTATTTAAAATAACATTAAAATAACAGGTTTAGCCGGTTACACACCGTAATTTCCACAGACATTTTAAATGCAAATGCTGAAGGTCCTTGTTTTAAGCAAACATTGGAGAAGACTGAATGATACCATGTTTAGTGTTTTTGCATTAAAAAATATACTTTAATAGTTAATCTAATTAAATTGTTAAAAAAGTTGCTGATTAATTTTCTATCGGCTGGCGACTAATAATTAAGTCTTGTCTTAAAACAACCATCAGGTGTCCAAATTCACATGTTCGTGTTGGTTTGAGTGCATCTTTGTCTATCTACCTCTTTGTGTAAATATTTATTTGCCTACTTATATATACACATTATCCCAGTTTTAAATGGAGAAATTCAAAAAACCTTGCACTAAGTCCTATCATAAACCTAAACTTAAAAACTACACTATTTTACTGTTGTAGCTGCTGGATGTAAAGCAACTTTAGTCTAGTGGTTTTCAACATAAGGGTCAAGCCCCTACAAAAGGGTCACCAGATAAATCTGAGGGGTCGAGAGATGGGGGGGGTCAATGTAGTGGAGTAAAAAGTACAATATTTCCCTCTGACATGCAGTAAAGTGTAAATATGAAGTAGCATCAAATGGTAAATAAAGCTAACCGTTAACGTTGTTAACATTAGCTGCTAAACTTAGCTCTAAGTTTAGCAGCTAATGTAGCAAGTAGCAAACAAGCTAAATGCAACATGTAAACAAACACACACGCGCACAGATGTTGTTAGCATTGTAGCTTCCGTTACAGTGCTAACAAGCCGACCTGCTTCCCGTCTATACCTGTTGTTATGTTTTAAAGTTTATGTATTAAAGTGCCACCAAAAAACAAACAAACATTAATTACGACACAGTTAGCTTGTTTCCGACCGTTACCTGCTATATTTGGATGAGTCCTTGTTCTCTTCTTCGCTTCTTCGTCAACACTAATGTCGGCTGTCAGTGAGCGAGAGTAGGTTGACCGGAGGCTGAACATGATGACATAATCAATGTAAGTGTATGAACCGGAACCAACAGCGGGGCGTTTTCACAAACAGTAGTGATATACCACACTAGTCCTGGGTTATAATGTTCATACGGTCTTAACTGTTAGCTGTAAGTCCTGAAATGAAATACCCTACTTAACTGAAAGTACACGAGTATTAGGAGCGACATGTAAACGTGAAAGTTTGTAGTTTTCATGTAGTTTCATCCATTTCACTGTATATATTATTATACTGAAGCATCGTTATAGCAGCGTTTTACTGTTGTAGCTTCTCAATTTATTTTATTTTGAAATATTGAATCAGAAGTTTAGAGGGGAAAATCACAATGTGTATTTTAAAAGCTTATTATATTATATTATATTATATCCATTGTGTCAAATACAGTCAAATACTCAAGTAAAGTACAAGTACCTCAAAATTTTACAGTACTTGAGTTAGCAAGTTAGTAACCTAATCAATTAATTGATAATCAGATAACAGGAAATGAATGAAAAGTGATTAATAATCATTTTAGTCAAACTTTTCTGACGCCCAGCTTCTAAAATGCTGCTTTTATTTGTCGTATATGATAGTAGATTGAATATCTTTGGATCAAGTTTTAGATAAAACCAGACTTTGAAGGTGATTTTATGACATATTTATCGACCATATAATATTATAATAACAACGAAGCGGCTCCAAACTACACAGTACACTTTAAATCTTCATAATTCAACTTTACATTCACACCTTTGTTTACTATCAGCCTCCTTTGCAGGTGCCAGTGCCCAGAAGGTGTTCAGTATTCGTCTTCACATCAACCGGCACCTGCTAACATGTGAGTTTTTGGGTTTTTTTGGGTTTTTTTTACAATTATTAGTCCAGAATCTCACACGTTCACCCAATTTATAACATGACAGACTCATGTTCGGGTTATAGGGTGAAAATCACAACCTTTGTCATGTAATGAACATCGTGACACTTATTCAAGCACACAGGTGACTATCATGGGACAGTACAGACAGTACCTAACTAAAAAAATAAATGTTAACCTTGAGAAATATATCTGACAGTAGAAACATTATTATTATTATGGTTAAATATACAAGGATTATTTAAAAATGTTCATGTAAGATGACATAAAGATGACACATTTGGGGCCAATAAAATGCAATAAAATAATACAGTTAAATATAGAACAATGCATTTCCACAAAGGATGATAGTTTGGGCATGATTATAATGACAGTACGATGGTTGTTATTATATATGCGCATGTTTCTTCTACACAATCAGTTTACGTTAATGAGAACAGGGCTAAAGGTTTCTAGGTTGTTCAGCTGTATATTTATTATTATTCATCATGTAATTAGTGGGTTTAAAGTATCTATTGACTGTGTGTAACCACAATATAAACTTTCTTACTGCACTTTACAATGTTACATAATTTTCCTTCATTTTCTAAATACAGTATGTAGATATTTTACCTCTGTAGAGATATGAGGACATTTTAATGCCTCCCTCAACCCTATTCACTGTCTTAAAAGGTTTAAGTATAACATAAAAATGTTCCTTTTGAGCAGAAAACAGGAAGAAAAACACCATCAACACACACACACACACCCTTACATCTCTGTTCCTCATAAATACCAACAAGCAGCTTCTTCCTTTAAAAGCACTCATAATTAGAGGGTCACTGCATGTGTGTTTAATTCACGGCACAGCCTAAATAGAGAGGAACGTTGTAATCGTGAAGCACATGCTGTCCCAGTGGTTATAGTGCTGCTGCTGCTGCCTTATTTTAGGCTCTGTTATGTACCACAAAGCAGCAGTTCCCAAAGTGTTCCCCAGTACCATAAGGAACGGTTTAATCTCAGTTTTACATCACTAACCACTAATGAGACCAGAAGTGTTTTGCTCAATTACAACATATTTTCTTATATCATGTTCTTGTGCATCATCATCAACAACAACAACAACAACAACAACATCATGTGTACTTCAAACACAAACTCTTTATTTGAGAAAGACACAACACAATCCGTCGAGAATGTTTTCCACACAGATTTAGTGTTTGACACCGAAGTCCACGAGTGCTGCCTGCAGTCTTATCCGTCGAAGTATTACACCTCACCAAATATCTTACAAGAATAGATAAATGCTGCTCTATTTCAAAACTTTATATAAAACAATGAATACATTTTAAGGTGTTCTGTAATAAAGATATTGGCACTCACAGTATTTACTTACTTCCAATAATACACTGTACAAGGTTATACTGCCTGTACAAACTTTTTTTGAGCCATGTCACAACCTTTAGCACCAGAACAGTGGAGAACTGTGCAAAGTCTACTAGCCTCTATATAAAGCAAAAAAAAACACAAACAGGAAGGTATCCATGTGTAAACAATCTTTGATATTCTGGATACATTCATCTAGAGAATAATGGTTGCTCATGTTTAGTGCTTTCAATCAGGCTACTAGATGAAATCCATCATGTCGTGAAGAGTTTTCCAAAAAAACCAAAAACAAAAACAACGAAGTCCTTTAGTCCTCAAGTGAATCTGCGTCTCCAAAACTCACTCTTTGCTTTTGACTGGATACTTCCGATACTCACTTCTGATTGGCTGACCCATGTTTGAAGCCATTGTTTTACAGACACACACACACACACATAGACACACACACACATCCACTATATTTGCAATATTGTTTTGCATCAATTAAGTACTTTGTTGACTTTCTACCTATTAGGCCCAAAACAGACATTTCTATCTATTTTTAAATCATTAACAATTTCTCAATTGATTATTTTCCAAAGAATTAAAAAAAAAATCACAATATATTGATATTGTGATATTAAATTACACATCCTGTGATCGAAGATATTTACCATACCGCCCACCCTTATTATTAGTCTCTGAGATCTTAAGACTTTTTTTAAAGGGTTGATTCATCCAAATTCCAAAAGAGCATTTCTTACTTACCTACGAGTGTAGACAGTACAACATCCTTTATTTCCACTACTAATGAGTACTATCAACAAAATACATTTAACCTCCATTGTGTTGTGTCCACATATTAATGTGTATGCTGTATTCTGTGTGGTAGCTGGTAAAAGTAAATCTAATTTTAACAACTTTATACCCCGTTGGGTAGCTTAATCCATCATAAATAGACATGTTTAAATGTTGTTTTTTTGTCAGAAATCTGTATTTTGTGTGTCAGCAATAAATGTGGTGAGGTAAAAAGTACATTGGCCTCCAAATGCAATTAAGCTGATGTCTATAGCACCATAAAATGTAAATACTTATGTAAAGTAGTAAAACTGTTCCAGTACAGTACTTGAGTAGATGTAAGTAAAGCTGCTGTTGCTCTTGACTTAAATACAATTGTTTATTTGTAGCTTAGTTGAACCAACCCTTTAAAGAAATTATGTGTATCCCTGATATGAATGTTCATAATTCCCTCCCTTGCCTCAGCCTCATGGTCAGGCTGCACCAAAACAACAACAACAACAAAACAAAACAGAAATAAAATAGCACTGTACTGAGATGTATAGGGACTACTTTCTCTCAGAACTTCATGTATTCGTTCTTCAGTCTGCTCAGCCTCGTGCCGTGGCTGCGGATGATCAAAGACAGGAGCTCGTGCTTGTCCTTCAGTCCCAGAGAAATGTCCAACGTCTCCTTCAGGACGTCCCGCGTGTGCACAATCATGTTGAGAAAGTCGTCGCCGAGCCGGTGGTCCTCCTTCAGCTCACTCTCCTGGCTCTGCTTGAATTTCACCTCCAGCTCCAGGAGAGACTTCTCGGAGTTAGTGAACGCCTCACCTATCTGCGTCGTCTCCCTCCGCAGGTATTTACCGTAACTGTCCTCTCCGTCCAGGTCGTACGAGATGCTTTTCCCGATCCCCTCCAGCACCCTGGCCGAGTCCTCAATCTGCCTCTTGATGATGGTGAAATCGTCCCGTATGACACTGTAGTGGTCCTCGTCGAGACCACACTTTCTATTGTCGGTCATTTTAAAAAGCATTTGACATTTTTCCGGGTCGTCGTTTTCCTCGTAATCGCCGTCAGGCACAAAATAATGATGAAAAGTGCCGTTAGACATTTCCGGCTGTAAAGGTCCACTGAAAAAAGCTCCACATCTCGGCATTGATAACAACCCGGCACACAGCAGCAAGTGAAGAAAAGCCATGATGCTTACACACACACACACACACACACACTATCACACTTTTCTTTAATAACGGTTATTTCAGCAAAACTGTCAGTCTGATTGATATTTACTCCCAATCCGACGTGGAAACATTTCAAACAGGTTTAAACGTCCGAGCTGCGCAGTGGGTTTTTTTTTTCTCCTCTTCGTCCAAACAGATTTAAAAAAAAAAAAAAAAGCTGCGTGTAAATGTACCAACAGCCTGTCTCCGTCCTTTAATGGAGTCCGTCAGCCTCCATCACTGTTATAAAACAAGAACAAACAGTGTATGAAAGTTTGTTTAGTCACCTCTCCGTCTCTCTCTGTCTGACTTCTCCTGGTGCCGCAAACGCAACATCTGGATGTCTCAAGTGCCTCTCTCCGGTTTTTGGCTAATAATACTCTGCTACTCTCAAATTACAACCCCTCCGTCACTTAAAGGCTGCATCCAGACAGCAAGGCCAAGCTGTTAAAGGCTCAATGAAATCACTGAAAACTTAAAATTACTAGACTATTGAGTATTTTATACACCAGTGACCACTATGAAAACACAATTTTTTAAATACTAGATGACACTATTGCAAAATCAGTGGTTTGAAGTTTATAAATTATGATATTTTTGTGTTTGGGGATTATAATATTATTGTGTATAATTGTTTGTAAGGTGTTTCTAATAGCTTTTTTCTCTCTTAAATATGACAAAATATCCATGACTATACTCCATGAAAAATGACCATAGATGCCTCTCTGGCACATTGTCAACAATAATTAATAATTTCATTCATTAAATTTCTTCTTTTTTTATTATAGGACTGTGGTGTTAGTTTACATTACACAATATAATCTAGTATAAAATTGGAGGATGACTGTTGTTCACAGTGCGTTAGGCTAAAATGATGACATATATTTAGTAAAAAGTTGGGTTTTATTTTTCGTGACACCGATATAAACAGTTTAAACATGTCTAATAATAATATTTAAACTGGCAAAATACTTAAATTGTCTGCTAGTCTGCAAATAATCAGTTTTTTTATTCAAGTCTACTGCAATCAACTGTAAATGTTATCTAAAATCAGACTTATTTCTCCCTCTGTATATGTATATATATATATATATATACATATATATATATATATATATATATATGGCAGCGCATAGACGAGCTGAATCCAGGAAATGTAAAAACATTCAAACGGGGCTTTAACATAGTGACCACCTGTTCTTTAGTCGCCAGCTGGTATCAGATGACAAGTTCAGTTTAGTTCAAAGGAAACAGAAATACATGTGATTGTCACCTGTTGAGTAATAAGAGCTGTTTAACAAAGATAGTACAACAATAATAATAATAATAATAATAATATTGTTGATTATACTGTTGGGAAAGGAAATACATTCAGTATTGAAACAGTGGGAACAATTGTTTTATTTTTCAATATGTTAATCCAAGAAATGTCATTCAAATGAAACGATAGAAGCTTTTTACCAGTAAGCTTAAAATGTTAGACGCAAAAAACAAAACAAAAAAAAACCATCCCTAAGGAGGAATAATTTATTACATATCAAGAACTAACATGTTAAGCGTGATCTAATTTGCTGAACCCACAATTCCACTCATGTGTGTGCGTGTCTTTCCAGTGGAAACAGCAGACGTTACACCTCACCGTATACCTCTGCGGCGTCCTACTCTCATTTTTCCACTTGCATGAGCGATTGTTTGTGGTTATGACTTGTATTGCTTGAGAGGAAAAAGTTGCAAAACATTGTTAAAAAGTTGGTTTATACACTTTCAGATGTGTCTTATTAAATAAAAATATCCTATTAGTATAATACAAAAAAGAAAAGAAAAAGGAAAGTGATGACGTATGTTACATAAGACTTATATAAAGCAACGTCTGCAATGTGCATCAGTGTGATTCGACATTGTGTCTTAAGGTTTCTGGTGTGTCCTCTACTCCAACAGTAATAAGATGTACTTTTATTAGAAACCTACTATGTTAACTCCAGGTGAAAAGCAAATATATTGTCAAAGCCCGGAGCAGGAAAAGTTTGGAAAAGTTCCTGTTCTGCTGTGACATTATTATTTTGCACAAAGAATTTAAATGTGGTGTCAGACAAAAAAAAAAGAAAAGAAAAGAAAATGGAAAATTAAGTAATGTAATAGTTTTAGGGTGTGTCGCACTGTTTTGATTCGAAGCGGCACCATTACATTTACATGACATATTTTTGAGGAGGAGAAGAACTCCACCTCCTCAAACATGGCAGTCTCATAAAAAAAGGAGTTGTTAGTGACCTCCTTTTTTTTTTTTTGCACCACAGCTGGAACAAAAAAAAAAAAAAATATATATATACCGTATATATATATATATATCATTTGTCTGCTGTGTGGCCTGCTGAAGCAGCATTTTTTTTTTATCATTATAATTTCATTTAACAACTTAATTTGTCCTTTAACTTTGAGCTGAATTGACACAGTTGGGATTAAGTCCCAGCTTCCAAAATCTTTGAGTTTAACTCAAAGTGATTCTGCAATTATGGTCAAAGAGTGCCTCCTGTAGTTGTGGAAAAGAGTTTATTTATTTAAAATTTAGGGACCAACTTTGAGACTAATTTATACACTTAACATATACACGTATTGTGTTATATATTAAATATAACATGATGGGGAGGTAATAGTAAGGTTTCCTTGGTCTATGCTCAGAATAGAAAGGTTGGTAAAAGCAAACACGTGCAAATTGTTGCAGACAGGCATGTAAAAGCTGGTGTGTTAGTGTTTGTGAGCAGGTGTGCATACAGAGTGACTGACTGGGTAGGTTGAGGAGCAGGTGTGTTGGCAGGTGATGATCAGGTGACTGAGAAATGCTATTGGTCTGAACAGGCAGGAAATGACAGGGTCTGAAATAAACTGACAGGTTATAACTGGCAGACAGATGCTAGTTTTGTATGAGTATGTTTTTGTTGACACTGTCAACTCTATGGGTTTTTTTTTTTTTTAATTTTTTGGCTTACGGTAGTTTGTTATAAAACTGTGGCTTTGTAAAATTATTTGTACATTTTAAGATTTACAAACATTATTGCAGGTACTAGATATTAGGCTGCACGAAAAAATGAAATATAGAAACCAGTTTGAGCAAATGAATCATGTAAATGTGTTTCACGAAGCTGTTTTTGACAAAGCAGGAAAACCTGGAATTACTGACATTAATAATGGCTGCATCCCATTTAGATGAGCCAGCTCCAGGGCATAATGCCAGATACCGTGTATTCCCACTCACTGACACGTTTTACTGGGACGATTAATGAAACGGAGCCGTCATTAATGTTATTATTTACATCTGCGCTTTTCCTGCTTTGGCTAGTCAAAATATCCGACATGAAAAGGGTTTATTCGCTGTCATAATTAAACCATTATACCTGATCTTAATTTTGCTTCATCATAAAACTTCATCATAAGTTTCCATTTACATTTTTACCGTGTCCAGTGGTGCGACAGAAAATCTGGCCATGCTTACTAGTCTCACCCAATTACACATAAAACTATAAAAATGTTTTTGGCTGTACGTCTTTTCTGTGGGTCCTTATGTCATGGTTTTATTTCAAATGAGGTCCAGACACTTTACCAACGGCTTACTCACAGCCCTCTGGTAATCTTATACACATCTCCAAGCCTAATAAACCATGACCCAACATGCAGTGACTGTGGGATGGTGGCATTGACATCATGCATCATGTGGACTTTGTAAGAGTCTGTTCGTGCAGCAACTCAGACCCTGTAAAATTTCAACACAGACAACAGAGTTTCCAAGTTGTTTTATTCCAGTCAGCGGGTCTTTTGTATTCAGATTGCAGGGCCAAGGAGGATTTAGATAATACTGCAGGGAGACAGTGAGTGCGGCAGATGTCTAAAGCATGGCCTTGTCTGAGCAGCCTCAAAATGTGTATCTGTAAATTCAAATGCCCGTTGTATCTGTAAAGCTGATGGTCCGATCATTTATTTTTTGCATAAAACTGTCTTCTCATCTCTGGTAAGACAGAGCTAATGCGTGCGATGTTCTCTCATCTCGCAGCTGTAATACATTTTTTTTCCCGTCCTGTTTGTTTGTTGTTTAGCCTTTTTTAATGTGAGTGCAGCTAACATCATTTTTGGACCTTCTCCAACTTGCCAGACTTTTTTAAGTGCAATAGACAACTCAAAGAGATGCAGAGAGACAGGCAATAGTTTTCTGCTGTCCACAACAGGATATGCAGCAGAGTCTTCCTGCTCAGCTAAACTACAAACACACCCTGGCAGAGCTACGTACGTCGCAACAGGAGTGCTCTGCTAGTTGTGTGGCTCTTGGGATGGTAGTGTTAGTGTGTCCAGAATGAAATACCTCTTGAATTCTGATGCAGACATTCATCGTCTCTAGAGGATGAATCCTACTGATTTTTTCCATTTTTTGGTTTTTGAGTGAAATGTCTTGACAGCAAGTGGACGGATTGTCAAATTTGGTGCACACTTTCCCCCATCGGGATGGATCATAATAACATCAACTAAATTTGTCTACGATGAACAAACACCTGCACAGATACACGGCAATCCCATCTTCTGTGTAATTCTTTCATATTTTTACACAACATATTTATGCAAAATAGTCCCTGTAATTTTGCACACGCAGCATGCATGTTTAAAGCTTTAACCTTTTTACTATTGTAACTTCCATTTGCGTTGTCCCTAATTTATTCTATCCTTGTTTATTCTTTTATTCCTTTCCTTTTTCTATAATTTCCTGCTCCAACAATCCAGGCTCCCAGCATGCCCTCCGACTCTTAATGAAGTTATTTCTTCCCAGCCTGAGATAATGGCCCAAGAACAAATCCATTTGTCTGCTCACTCAGTTTCTGCGTCATTATAAAAGACATTTCAGAATTGCTGGTAATTCAGTTTTACTTTATATTATTCACTATATGTGATGTGTTCTTTTTGACTATATATATGAACCTATATCCTATAAGTGCTGATGTTAATGCATCTTTTCACTTGGGTTGCTGATTGCAAGATTAAGTTTAACTGTCTCTGTCTATGAATTACTGTCTGAGAGGGAAGTCCAGGAACAAAGGATTATGTTAAAAGTGAAGCTAAAGTTACATTTACATCAACCCCTCAGTTAGTTCAGCTTAAAAAAACTCTTAGTATGATGCAATTTATATAAACTCACATAAAATGCTTTGAATTTTTTTTTTTTTTTTTTTTTTTTTAAGTCCTGAGGTCTGGATCCACAGAAATATTTAACTATCCTCCAGGTGCAACCTCTGAGGCATTTTATAAATCAAAATGATTGTTTTATATTGCTTTTTATTATTTTTTATATTTAAAAAAAATCCAAATATCTCATAATAATAACAGCCATTATTCTCTATGTCAGATGTTTGGATTTTTAATTTGAAAACGGAAAAACAGTTTGTGCTTTAGTCTGAGAGTTTCCAAATTTTTGTCTGTTTCAAATCACGCTCTTCTTCCCCATGGCTACTGGCATGAACCAGCTGTTGTTATTCAGACTTGCTCATATCCTTCGACTCACTGTGTGAAATAAAGATGGTTCTGACTAACACACAGCAAAACACTTGTGTTGGCACCGTGTCCGTACACATGGATGGCTTTGATTGATCTTTGAGAAGCAGGGAATACTTCACCACAGTGAACCTCATGTGAACTCGCCTTCACGCCAGAAAAGAACTGGATTTAGGTGTGTGTTGTTTCTGCAGAGACCATTAAAAATAAAATGCATTCAGATTTCAACCTTTTCAGAGGAAATTGAAGTTTCTGTTAGTTGCTCTTTCTTTCCAAATGCCATATAACATTCATTGGCAAGCCCTCAGATGCCAAAAATGATTCACCACAAATAAAATAGGAATGAAACACAGTCGTTGAACTCATTTATATGCTCTTTAGAAGCACTGACTTCAGTTTGAACATGCACGCACAGTTTCTGATCAGATTAAGTCTTTAATTTTTAGCCAGAGTTGGGGGACGGTTGCTTACGTGGCTTAAACTTATGTGGCTAAATTTAAAAATGTGAGGGAAATAAATACAGAAACTGAATTATAAGTTGGTTTTATGTTGTTGTTGTTGTTTTTAAACTATATTTTATCTTCTAATAATCAATCAGCTACAAGCTATGATAAGCCAAACTTGTGATTTACTATTCAAAAAGAACTAGTCAGCAAACCAGCACTGAAGTCAGCCACAGATGTAGTAGTATGAATGCAAACGGCTAAACTGCATAGACTGTGTATAAATATGTACGCAGCGAGGTGTGAAGCTGAAGCTTATAGTTGGTGCCATCTTTTCCGTTTAGAGCCAGGATCTATTGTTGTCTTTCATCTGGAAACACACGCTGCTACCTCGAAGCTAACGCTAACTTACCGGGAACATTGAGCCGCGCGCGCGTGGGGATTAACATTAGCTACTTTAGCTAAATTATTCTAACAGGACATGTATCGTAATCAAGTAACATTAAAACCTATTGAAATATTGTAATAGTATTATAATATTGCGATACTGTGATGATACTCATGGCGAGTCGAGGAGCCAGGAAGAGAGATTTAGCGAGTGAGACCATTATGACCTGTTGGTCATGATGACCTAGTGTTTCTAGAGAGAAACTGATGCTTTTTATGTGGGAGTCAGTTGGAGCCTGTATCTAAAGGCTGTCTGTCATACTTCTGCGTTGGTTTCTGCCTTAAGCTGTGGTAGTTCACTGTCACTGTCTCATATCAAACGTTATTTGTAACATCTACTTGAAATCTGTTCCAAAGAAACCATCTGAAACATTGCAGATATTGTGTTAATGAAGGATACTTGAGCTCCTCTGATGTCAAACCAAAAAGGTTAAGACCCACTGAGCCATATATAACACACACACACACACACACACACGAGTCACAATGCGATGTGAGAATTATTTTTTCTTCATAATGTTCAGGCGGGAATTGCTTTGACAAGTGTTTGACAAGCAGTGTCTGCAGCTTGCAATAAATGATGTTGTGCTTTAACAACCATGAAATCTTTATCTCGGGATGATCGGGGTGATATGATGATGTCTTTTTTTTTTTTTTTTTTTTTTTCAACTTTCACATTGCTTGTCACACTAACACTTTCTTATAGGCCAAGTCCAGAAACAAATTGAAAGCCAATTACCAAGCATAACATATAATTTACACCTTATCTCCAGTTACATTACTTACAGTTATTACAAAATAATTAATAACATTTGCATTTTCATTACATACCAACCCGCTCTTCAGCGGAGCAGCAGTTTTATCTGTGGGGTGCAGTGGGGTTGTTTTGCTTGTGATGTATGAAACGCAGAAAATATATCAAGACTAAAATTAACTGGGGAGCAAACTGAAAGGAAAACCGGATGCTTGTCGAAGGCATACTGTAGTATAAATTTAATAAGACCAGCGCATTTTACAAACACAAATCTACTTTATTAACAAAGCCATGGAGGAAATATCAGACATTTAAAAGAAAAAACTCCCACAAAGCTCTTTATTAAGACACTGTGAAGCTCAGATACGGTCGAAGCACTCCTGCATCACTCCTCTGAGTGGTCAGTGACATAATGTCCCGTGTACTCCATCCAATAGTGACTTCAACAGTTTAACTACACAGTTACAGCTATAAAAGACACAACGGTGACTGAAGAGACTTTTGAAGTTGAATCGCGAGCAGCTTTGAGATTAATCTCTGGTAGCTAAATGGATGTCTTTATTTTTTAATAACGTCCTGTTTATCGAAATGATTTTTGTGAAGGGAACTCGCTGAAGAATATATATATATATATACACTGTGATTCTTATTGCAAATATAAGAAATATGGAAAACGCAGACAAATGTGTTTCCAAGAATAAATCGGCGGTAATGTTATGTGCAGAATGAAAGCATAATTTATATATGCTAAAGGGACTAAAACATATACCATTAGTGATACAGACAATGTTTCTCAAAGCATTAGAGACCCGAGATGTGACCTTTTTCCATCTCACAAACGCAGCTTTAACAGGAAAACTATAATCATAAAATGATAATGTGTTGCATATGCTGTCAGGGGTGGCGTCATTCGGTACATGTCTCATTCAGTAGATAATGACTTCAGGGACTTTGTGGCATTTGAACTTGGGAAGGATAAATAACGCACTACTTCATTCATAACACACAGGATATTTGGAAAAATAAACATGCACAGCAGCCAGTTAAGTCTGCACAACTCAGTTTTACAATGCAGTTCTGTTGAAAACAATTACCAGTGAGTCTCAAGAGCCTGGTTGTGGTTTTCCGTGCACCAGCGTGGCTGGCAAGGGTCTAACTTTACAAAAAAACAAACACTTAAGTAAGTTGTTTTGAAGTCAGTGTTGTGGTGGTGAATTGACACAAGGCACCTGGTGACGCTGGTGTTATTGGTGATGCAGTGTTAAAAACTAGAACTAACTTTAATATAAGTGTTAAAAAGTAGGTGTGATATAACAAAAAAAAAAAAAAAACAATGGTAGCTAATGAGGAACAGTTGTCTCCATTGACAAAACCCAACAACAGAGGATATGGTGAAAAACAATACATAGAGCCATCATCACTGGTGTCATAGTACAGCTGCTGCTGCTGTAAATGTTTCATATGTGTTAGTTTCACCTTCATCTACCATGTTGGCTTCAAACTTCAAGAGGATATACACATTTAGCCCACTAGAGGAGATACTTTGGTATGGCTGTATATCTGGTGGCCAGTGGTTATGCTCCAGAAAGTCATTTTCAAGGTGCTGGTTACATAACTGTGAGCATTATTTATCACCCCAAAGGTCGGATATACACTCTGTTATTGTAAGCGTAGGCCGATAATCTGGAAAGCTTTCCCATTTTTACAGTTTGACACAAAATACTTGCTGAAATATGTTTCATACATTTTTTAAAAATTCCTGCACTGGCAGATAACACAGAATACAGTATGTGCTCTTCCTTTCCTTGCCAATGTGTGAGACGCTACAAAGCATCTCAACAGCAGTCTACCCAAGAGCATATCCTCAAGAAGCCTCAAAATCA
Organism: Pampus argenteus; assembly: GCA_036937835.1. NCBI lineage: Eukaryota > Metazoa > Chordata > Actinopteri > Scombriformes > Stromateidae > Pampus > Pampus argenteus. Next base: position 23,486,072 of record CM072862.1, read on the forward strand.
TTTTAAAACGTGGCGGCATGTTGACAGAACTAGCGAAGGTTCACGGTGTACATGATTATATATATATATATATTTTGCCTGATAAACTTTCAGTTGTTTGTCAGATGTTTGACCTTGTAAGAGTCTGGTTCATCTTTGCAGTGAATGAATCTAACTTGATTTTCTCAGGCTCTGCCGAGGTAGCTCAAAATCTCATTTTAACACTTTTTTATTTATTCATATTCAGTCATAGTGTACTTACATGATAAATTTGTGTTGGATCAAATTACAGCAAACTAACTGACACCGGGCTAGAAAGTAGAGCTCTAGGCACAATATAACTAAGCTGCTGTGTGCGCTGCGTGTGGGCGTTCGAAGACAACAGAGTACATAGATAATGCAAAGAGAGTAGGAGGAAGGAGCCTGAGGTCAACAGGGGGCAACAGCTCATTATTACCACAGCACTGTGTGTATTTATTAGTATAACTATATTCTCACAGTCAATTAAAAAAAAAAATACAGATTTAACACTGCAAAATGGTGCTTAATATATAAATGTATATATATAATAGGTTTAATGTTGTCCTACAGTGCAACTTCAAGAAAACACATGCAAATAGACTAATTACAACATTGACACTGCAGTGCACGAAGCTTTCAGGGCCACAGTAAAAAATCTGTAAATTATAGTTAAAAATGAAACTGTACTACTGACTCACTGGATTCCCCCAGTATATTTCTCACCAAATGTGCAAAGAACAGAGAAAAAGAAACCTAAAAACTAAGAAAGAGAAACTGTAAGAAGTCTACTTTATAAAGCTGTTGAGATACCAAGTGGGAGTTTGCAGTAGCAAAGACCGCAGAGTTTGGGATATTCCTGTTTCAAATTAGAAAAAAAATGGGGGAAAAAATGCAAAAAAACCACATAGTAGTGTTGTGTCATCTGTAAAACAATGGCCAAGGTTGGACATTTGTTTTTTTAAAGTGGTTTGGACTACACAGTGCACAGTGGAAAAATAAATGGGGCTCTACTTATATAATGAAGAGGCAGACTATTTAACCACAATGTCAGACAGGATCTATACACTCATACTCATTAATCTGAAACACTCACATTGTTCACGGCGGAGAAGAAGAAAGAAATCTGAATTATTTTAACTGAGAGATGATTCATTTGACCACAGGGAATCAGTCTGGCAGCATGTTGGGAGGATTGATACGGGCCATCGCATCACTTGGCCTCAAACGGAAATGACTCATTCATATACATATTGCATCTCAAATTGTGTGTAAATCACACGCTGTGATGGGGACAGGCGTGGAAATCTCCAAAGCTACAGTATGTCCAGGCTGGCAGGAATAAATCCAAGCTTTTATTGATGCTTGGCATTAAAAAAGACACGCATGGATATTTTTTTAGATCAGCCCCATTCAAACCACATTCATAGACGGCTGAAAGTAAATTCCCATCAAAATAGAGGTGTGGCTCAGTTTGGAGTTTAAAATGTCAAAGTTGAAAGTTGTCAAATCCAGAGTGCAGAATTGTGACGGCGGCATGAAACATGACTGATGTGACAGAGGAGTTAACAACCACAACTAAACACCGTGACCTAAAAGTGTAGGAGGTTACATCTGTATTTCTCGTCTAGCCTGCAGCATTCTGCTTTGCTTTTGTTTATTAGAATACTGTGCACGCCCATGCGGTTACCATAGCAACCCAATATCATTTAATTAAATTTGAAAATGGATGCAATCACTTACAAATGGGAGAAAGCTCTAAACGTTAGAATTGATCTTGGTAAAAATCAGATTTGCCTGCCATTTGTAGTTAAACATCCACAGATGTGCCGTGTTTAAAAACTCACTTTTGGTGTTTCAGTCATAATTATTTCTCAGTGAAATTGTTTTCTTCAGACCAAAGAGCTTGAAGTAATAATAGATTTCTACACAGATCGATAGAGTTGTTTTTTTTTTAATTTTTTTATTTCTTTTCACTGAGATCAATGTTTTCAGGAAAGCCCCTGATCATATTCACACCTAGAATCTGTTTACTATGTCCTTAAGTCTAGCGATATAACCAATTAGTTATATTAATATGCTATAACATACATTACTGCAAGTCAGGTGGATATGTCTGTAGTAGTAAGGTGCAGGATTATCAATGGATGTTAAACAGAATTAAACATACAATTATAAATGATAATAACTCACACTGGTTTCGAAAAGACTATCAACAGATGAATCTGAAGTCTAACAGATGTGATGGATAACGTAATAGATAAAAAGAGGACACTGAGGACACAGAGGACACTGAGGACACTGAGGACACAGAGGACACTGAGGACCGTCATTGTGCAGACTGATGGCAGCTGCCAGGAATAACTTCCTGTAGCGTTCTTTGTCACAGCAGAGCTCTGTGCTCCGCTGTGTAAAATAGCATTGTCCGCAATAGTTTACCCAAACTTTTGATGAGTAATCTATTAATGTTGTCTGCTGTTGTTGTTGTTGTTGTTGTTTTTGTTACGTTGTCTAGTCCACTGGCTGGTGTTTTTTTTTTTTGGAATTGTCTGAGGTAGATATGAATTATTGTTGTGTTATTGTGTAAAAGAAAGGTGGCTCCAACAGTTGTCTCAGCAGTTTTGTTTTATCAGATCTCTCTCAGCTCCCTCTAACATGTCTTCGCAATATATAGACAATTCATTTCCAGCACAAACTTCAAAAACAACGCTCCAGATCAATAAGACCCCCTCCTCTCCCCTCCTCCTCTAAATTGCCCACCATTGGCAGAGCCTGCATCAGGCATCGCTGTGGGAAGGAACTAGTTGGTATTTTTAACCTTTTGAACCATACATGAGGTTATTTCTTCTACTTGAACTTGATCTGCTCCGACTGTAAAGGTTACTCCTACACTTCATGTTGCCTGATAAATGTGTCTCTTCACTTTTATCAACTAAGTTGTCTCTTTTTAACATCCTGTTATGTATGATTCTCTTATAAATATTTATCCTCGTCCACATGCAGCTGTTATACGACTGTGAGGGTAAAGGTTAGGCTGATCCCAAGACAAACTGAGATACGTCTCACGCAATGACTTCTGAACCGACTCGGGTGATGATATAATAACACTAATAACTGTTAATTGTCGGGTTAATTGTATTAGACATGTATATATTTGCCTCTGGATTCAAAGGAATCGTTGTTTAGCAAGTATTAGTCGAAGGAAAGCAAGAGTCACGTTATAATGCTGAAAGTCCTGAAACAAACCACGGCTGCCCTTTAATGAAGCTTATACTTTTATTGCCACGGCGCAGGGGTCTGCAGCATGTAATTACACAAGAGCACTTATTAGCCCCAGGAAAAGGTCACAGACGGCGGGGGTCTGTGCGAGGAGCTTCAACTTAACTCTGACTAGTTAACTTCTGCATGAGAAAGTGCACTTCCATTGCTAATTGGCACGACTCCCGAAATCACACCAAAGAAGACAGTAAAGTCTAATTTTATTTTATTTTTTATTTTCCTTTTTCTTTGCATTTGTTTGCATTTGTTTGGTTTACAGCATGCAAAAAGGATTAATTGTTCTTCTGTGGCTGACTGAACACCTATTTACCACCTCCGGAGATGATTTATAAAATAGTTTTGAAGTCTTAAAGAGAAATGGTTTTACACCAGGTGCGAGTGGATATTTGCAGTAGTTACTAATGAAACAATGAAGCTACTGAAACAGCTTGATTTATACTGTGTATATACTGCTTAAGCTTAAACGTCCAAGCAAACACAGCACAATGGATTTGTTGAGTGCTGCTTGAAACTTCGCCACACGGTCACTTATTTTAGCTCAGTGTGTGCACATGCTTTCCACATGCTGTAAGCAGATGTGGTAGTTGGCAAGACAGCTGAACCAGTGCGGTAATCTTTGGATCATGCTGCTACATGAATGGTGGCTGGGGCCCCTGTGAGTATCCTGACTGTCTGTCTGGATGCCAGGCCGCGAGGAATGAGCCCATCCCTGCAAATGTCTGCCTCTGAACCAAACCATTAATGCCCACGTTGTGCTCGACTGTGGCTGTATGACAGAGTCCCTCTTTTCCTGAATGGTATCCTTGTCTAATTTTCCTTTTTACCAATTTATTCGCAGGTCTGGGAGGATCCCGGACCTAATTGGATTCAGGGTGGCAATATGTTTGACGCAACTGACCATTTAATTAAGCCGTATGCCTTTCAAGCTTTGTGTTTTTGGTGCATATGTAGATAACAATGATGATAGAGCAGATTAACCACTTTTCTTTTGATTACAGACCGAAGTAGACAAAAGCAGGCTTCTTTTTTTGTTAGCTGTCAATTTAGCTCGCTGAAAATAACAACTCTCGCTAACAGATTTTATTAGGTGTAGCTAGCCATAGCTAATTAAGCTAACTTTATTGTACTAGCTCCATGTGTCAGTTGCACAGACGGTGTTTAGCTGACTTTTATTGTTTACAGCTGGCGCGCTTTAAGAAACCATCTAGTAAAAAAGGATCTTAAATATGCACTTGATGGCTACATACTGTATATTGTGCTAACAGACTTTAGCTTAAGCTAACGGGTCCTTGCAGCAAAACTCAGCACCTTTACCTGTTGCTGTAGATAAAGAATAATTGTTATTGTACTGCAGCTAGTTAGCATTGTTATTTCCTTCCAACGTAAACCTGTTTGGATGTCATTCACTTTATTGTATTTTAAGTATTTTATTATAATTGCAAGTAGTATGCTAGCTAGTCATATATGATATGTTTGTAGGCCTAAAAAAACGGCACTGTGATCCAAAATCTGGCCGTGCTGGTTGTAAAGTTATGACTGACAGTATATCGGGAGGGTTTTAGTGAACACTTTTCTATCTTCACAGGGAAAAAGTTGCCTAAATTTCTCAGGATATAGATCTGTCTAGGTCAATAAAACTTAAAAATACTGATTTAAACATCTGTAATACGGCTCTCCAGAGTTTTCTCACAACACAACATTCACAACGTGCCCACAGTTTCTATTAAACTCATATTTATTGGATGGTCATTCAGTCATTTCATTTTATTTTAGGCTTCGTTCCTCGTTCTCCATATTGTTTTATGTTTTTTTTTGCCTGTTTAGGTTTTTATATGTTGAGACTTGTTTTATTGATATTGTGTTTTTTTTGTTTCACATTTCTGTTTTATTTAAGGGTGGTGACTCCCCCAAATTGTATAGAACAAAAGGTTGTAAATGCTCCTTGATAGTCCTTGATTGTCAAAAGTCATTTTAGTGATACACTGCACAACTCAATGATGTGGCCTATGACTACCAAGGTAGTCATAAAAAGAGCATATGAGGTAAGTATTGTGGTTTTGGTGCCATGAAACAAAGCTTTTCCAATTCTGTTCTCCCGCAATGAATTAGATGAGGTGCTGAATACGCAACTCTTTCCATGGGTCACCAAAAAGAGTGAATAACTCCAGATACTCAAATGAAATTGTGCCCTGGAGACATTTCCTGGACACATTAGGTTAAAGCTGGGTATGTCAAAAGGACATTTACGGGGAATGAGCTCATCAGTGGGCAAATATACTTTGAAGTTAACGTTGAGGTATTGTATAGGAAGATCAAAGATTGTGACGAGGTTAGCCAGGGGCCTTTTTGCTGTAAATCTACCAAAAACTGGCAATGGCTTCAATCTTTTCTGGCTTGTAACACCTATTAAATTCTAAAAACTTCCAGAAATCATGAACATGTTTCCCTAAAAGGGCAACGATTGCTGGAAGGCAGACAGGTTTCTCCTTAATACCCAAAGCAGTAGATTTCACTGCACTGAACTATCATTACAATATGATTAGAATATATTATAGGATCATTTAAATAAACACATTGAAATACATATTTACATACCATCTAAAGCAAGGTTTTCTACCCGTTCCAGATGGTGAACCATATGGTGCAAGACCTTCTGTCTAGATTCCCTACAAAAAGATGTGCATGTGCAGCAATCACGCCAATTATGCATCACTTCAAATCAATTTCAATCAAATACCAGAATAAATAGCACTATTTTTTACCTGTCTTTAATCCAAACGGATGTGAAAAGGTTTTCCGCTCTGTAGATTTTTTTTTGCTCTTGATGCTTTGTACTTTTCAAATAGTCATGTTGGGTGTGTTTAGCCAAGATAAACAGCCCATTCTCTCAGGGAAAAAGGGCCTCACACTGACAAAAAAGTAGGACGAGGCTCTTCAGATGCAACAGGGATCAATTTATATTACATGTGCAAAAGGTGACAAAAGTGAGGAAACGTGACACGAAATGTAAAACCATCATCAGGACAACTTACATGTAATTCTAGATACTTATAAAAGGCTAAAAGGGCCGTCAGTAATAAGGTGGCGGTGGCTTTCTGCAAACTAAACTGCAGTGCAATCAAGAAATGCAAAACAGTCTCTACATATTAATTTTTCTGAATACTCTTAGGAAAGAGAAACCGGTTCCTACTTGAGTTTAAATCTTTTGTTGATCAAGGACCTCCTCCTAAGTGAACCGTTTCCAGCACAGATTGGACAACCCGAGTTTCCAAGGAATGTCAAAAGAACAATGAAATGAAATCATCGGATCCCTCGGTGTATCTTTAAAAAAACTGTTTTTTTTTTCCATGGGTCCTGTGCTCTAATGCCTCTGATGTGTTTTCCCAATTTCTGTGCCTGCTTCCTTTATCTGTGCCGCTGTCTGTCTGTGTGTGTGTGTGTGTGTGTGTGTGTGAGTCTGGATTTCGGGGCAGCAGTTGTTTTAGTTCACGACTGGGTGATGATATCATCGATGTGGAAGTCCACAGTGTCTCTGCTTTGTGCCAGTGAAGAGCAGCAGTGTCATATTGAAGCAGGCAGAAGCACAAACACCAATTAATAAAATCCCACTTTTTTTTTTTTTTGGGTTCATATTCCATTTCAGTTTCACAACTGAGCAAAGCAAAGGTTTTATTTCATTTATTTTTAAAATTTTGCAACTTAGGAACTGTAGAAATGATCTAATGAATACAGAATATATATAAACTCTTCTTCAGAAGTTTATGGCACCTTTCCAAACGTTCTTGACCCACGATGAGTTTGATACGATGACGCACATTTATGCACTTTTAGCTCACAGCACATCACGCTGCTGACATCCTGTTCCACCTTATGTCAAATGTGTTTATTGGGTTGGAATCTGGGACTTTGCAGGTCAGTGGATTAAACTAAATTCACTGTAATGTTGCTGGAGTTATTTAGAGATTCATGCACGCCTGTCAAGAAGCATGAAGCAGAGACGTTGCTACATAAAGTTTGTCAGTCCTTTATCTTTCGACACAGGACACCTCTACAACACACTCTACCACATATTAAGCTACTGTGTACAAGTATAGGGCATGCTCTTTTTGATATCTATACCTTTTTTGAAAATGTCAGTGACTCCAACTCAAGCTTTTTCAGACGATATTCAAACGACTGAACAACTCAGCAAGCCATATTGATAAGATCAATCTATCATTATCAGGCATCTATAGCCTATGACACAGGCAAAGGTGTTGGTTGATGCTGACATCTAGTGGTAAAGAATGCATCAGCACCATCTTATCACTGCTGAAGGGTAAACAATAATTGAAATTATTAAATAAATAAATACAAAATTAACACGATGGATGACAAAAGTGTGATGTACTATGTTTTCCTACTGTCCTTGAAGTACTCATGCAACAGAAACGACTGAAAATTGCTTTTAAAGAATCAGCGACTTTTGTTTATCTCTTGAGTTGAGATGCAAAGTCAACACTTTGAATTATTTATCTTTTATTTATTTTTATGTTGTTTTTTTAGTGTTTCAGTTCCTCAAGAAAATACAACATCATTTATTTGACACTTGTGTGTGCCAGCCAACAATGATTCAATTACCTAAACATTGCAAACTATACATTTTATACTAAAATAGAACCAGATAAACATGTCACAATGAAATATGATTGGCTATATGGATATATGACTATTGTATCGAAGCTATTGTAGCACACAGTATTTGATAGATTTGATTCTAAAAGCAAAACCTCGTTTCTTGACAAATAAAATATCAAAGATGTTGTTTTTTGTTTTCCAAGTTTATGTTCAGAATCTGTTCAATGTTCATGATCTTTAAAGACATTAAAAGGTTGTAATCACTGTGCCATAACTACTGAGCAGATGGTAAATATAAACGAGTAGTTATTTGTTCCTTAAACCTGGACTTGGTCCTCAAAAGAAACATTCTTGGCTCAACTTTCCATTTGTCACATGGTAATGATTTAAAATCGGCTTGTTCCTGTGTGATATGTTGCTGTATCCTGATGTTTTCAGCCTTTCTTCTGTCACATCGAAACCATAAAAGTGACAGAAAAACCACTTTCAATTATTCACTTTAATTTGAAAGTCAGCGGTTGGGTTTTTAGATGGTGACAACTCAATAATTTTGAAAATATCTTTTAACTGTCGTGGATGTCATCTTGATAATTTCTCTTTGTGAATTAGGGTTTTAAAACGTGTTTTCCAACATCAGTCAGAAAACCCCGCCCCCTCCCAACCCAAAACTATTCAGCTGATAAATTGACCGAAGCTTTTAAAAGTAATTCAACGCCATTATGTTTGCTGTCCTCTGCTTATCAGCGTTTCAAAGACTTTGGAAGGGATAAACAAACATCACATAATAATCCTCTGTCACTCAGTGTCTGAGTTGACTCATGATGCACATGTCAGTCCATCATACAAAAGCGTGTTTTTGTTTTAGGCTGTTTGTGGTTTAGGTTTTCAATAACAAAACTGTTGGAATATTTAGTCATCGCCTTGGTATTTGTTGTTTATACTACTGTAAACATGCGGACGCTGCTTAACAGCGCCTTGATGTCTGCGGTATCAAAAGCTGTAGTTTCTACACATGAGACTTTTATTTTTGTTTTGTTTTGTTTTGTTTTTTTATTTCTTTGTCCAAATGAGCTTTGCATCCAAGTTAGATTCCTGTAACACACACACACACACACACACACACATACACACAAACACACATACACACACACAATCATAATGTAAATAAAATTGGGTTTATTTGTCTTTACTACAAACAAATGGAAAATGTGAACAGAAACATTAGTTGTAACATACGGAGATCTTAAATACAACATATAGGTACTGTTACTAAAACATATAGTAATATATATATATATATATATGTGTGTATATATATGTCCTTTGGCTATATGCAGAGACCTTGCTGTTGGCCGTACCCCAGTTAAGCTGTTTACACCTTCGACACCCTGCTGTAACTCAGAGTCTCTCAGCATCCGTTAATAAACCAGATTATTCTTGTACCACCTGAGGTGTTCACCTGCCTACAGACGCTTCACCAGGAGAGATGATGAAAAACATGTAGCCGTTGACTTCATAATTTCACTGAGGAGTAGATTTTAAACCTAAAAGAAATTATTACGAGCTCGTTCTAGTTCTTGTCCACGATGTCGTCTGGCTGATAAACAAATGCACCTTTAATGCTGTGAGAGGTTTCGATCACATAAAGGAAAATGAATTTGAAAAAGAAGATATTTCTATGTCACAATAATCCTGATGGACCTGAGAAGATTTATCATAAATTAATGATAACATAAATGCATTTTGAGCCTGAAGAAGGCCATGACGCTGACTACAGTATAACCAAGTGTCATTTTGTAATGAAGACAATGCCAACCAGTCAGGGGTAAACAAATAGGAAATGTTAGAGTGTATTAGTGTGTATCTAAGGGTTAAAACCTAAAAGATATCAGGGTAGAGTCATTCAGCTTTCTCTCCTGCCTGCTGGGTCTCACTGGTTTCTGCCAGACACACACCTGAAGAAGATAATTCAGCTCTGACAGTGAATGACTGTATCCTGACCAAACAGAAAGCCACCTTCACACACACACACACACACACACACACACACACACACACACACACACACACACACACAAATCACATGCTTTTTGTGGATTTTAAGAAGGTATCATTAATGCTTTTCGTGAGCTCGCAGGAACATATCGGTCGTATAGAGATCACAGTAATCACAGCCCACAGAAAAGGCTCAAAGTGCAGGAAAACATTTATTTCCATGACTCACTTGCAGCAACGTTCTTTAGTTCTTTAGTTAATTGACAAACTCTTTTAGAACCGAACACCTTCTGAAAGTCAGACTGAATCTGTATGCAGGGATGTGCGCCGCAGCTGTTGTTCAAATGTCACAGGCATGTTATGAGATACCCTGAGCGTGATGACTTGTCGTTACCTCAGATTAATTGTGTCTTCGCGAAGCAATTTACTGCAAAATTTCATTTTCATTGACTCGCTGAATAATAAAAAAAAATAATAAAAAAAAACCTTCTAAGAAAAACTACACAGGAATTAACTTGGAGAAATTATGCACTTTTTTATGATCAACTGAGGAAATAAGCAAGAGCGTGCACAGTTTGGGGTTTTTCATTACGCCTCTCCAAAGACTTTTTCTGTTCAGCCACAAAATCTTTAGCATGCAGGGAAAAAAAAAAACACTCATCAAATCTAATGTTTATCCGGAGCATCTGAGAGCTTCAATTTGGAGAACTTACTGGAAAAAAAGAAAAATCCCTTCAATTCATCACATGAAACTTTAATTACAAATTATCTCTCTGAAATTGAAAAGTATATCACGAGAGATGTAAACTGCTTGTAAAAACATGAAAACATGCGTCTTATGAAAATATGTATAAACATCGTTCCTTCTTGAAACCACAGAGAGACGTGTTTTTTTTCTTCTCTGTCTGTATGCATCTACTCAGAGTGAATTAACCTTAAATACTATAATGGCACAAAAGATGCTTTGAATGGTTCATGTAAGTGCGGCGCCATTATGTTATTTTGCTTGTTACATGTTCCATCTCTCAGCCGCTTCCTAAATTGACTCTGATAAAGCCAACAGGGCCTCAGATCTCTGAGAAAGCTCATCCATGTCCACATATTTAGACTTATTTTCTTCGGTATCTTTTCTTCAATCCTCCTGATGATATTTCACAGGAAAGTTAATAAAATGTTATAAAATATATCATACATTTCTGGACATATTGTGGTGATTTTTATTGCTAAGCCTAAAACAAAATAGGCAAAATGTCATAATACATTATCTCTTATCTCATTGTCTCTTAACCTTTTTGTTATGTGCAGTCTGTGTGATTCTCCCATCAAATGCATGAGCTACAACGCAAAAACTGCCTTTTTCTATCTGGCATCAAACAGAATTTATGCAAAAACATGTATGAATGAATTAATGATGTCTATATTCTTTCTTTTAGAAGCGCAGGAACATAAATAAAGATTACATACAGTATGCATGCATGCATGAATGAATGTATGAATGAGTGACGGGGAAATATATTCTCCATCATCGTTATTTCATTCATTCTACATGGTTGTGTTTGCTTTAAATAAACACGGCTCCCAACTGAACATATTTACAGACATGCATCTAAAGTTATTGACAGCATGATAAAAGCTGATTGAATCGTCTCAATGTGCAGAGAGGGATAAAAACACAGAACCCCGTGGCTATAAAGGGAAAGAGGCGATGATAATGTAAAAGTCATGAAAGGCAAATTCTAATATAAAAAGACATTTCATATGTGTTGATATTAATACTGTGCATTATACATTTAAAGAGCTGCTCCAGACATGTTTTAAGAAATATAAAAAAAAGACTCAAACAATGGAAACCTCATTTCCAGGGTTCGAGGACTCACGACTGCAGCAGTACACCCGTCTATATTAATTATAATATTAAACAGTCAAAGTTCCACAACTTCAAGTTAACGTATCGTATGTGTCAAACATTCCCTGTACTCTGATTGAAACGTTTAAATCCTTTAAAAACCTTTGCCTCCTCTCGACATCTTGATTGTTCAAACAACAATGCAACACGTTCCCTTTTGCACACAGCTTTTCTATTGGTTGGTGGGTTTTTGAGCCGGACAATTTCACGAGCACACAGAAGCGGCCTGAGATTCGAGGAGAAGTGATGAAGTTTGATTGCAGGGAAATCTGTGCAAGCAACAATATATCTTGAGTGCAAGCGTACGGTTTGAGCAGAAGCAGAGCGAATCTGAGTGAAAGAAGGGGCTGTGGCATGGTTTGAAGGAAAGCATTATAACATCTGAAATCAATAAATCATGCTTTTAAATTGAAAGACCATGCTTGAATAAAGATATATATATACATATATATTGTGTTTACAGTCTCCTTTATGTTTTTCTATGATGCTGAAGTTTCTACGATGTGCTGCATGTTAATGTGTATCCCCATCATTATCTATATCCTGATGATGACGTCAAACGGCAGCTCCTTTAAAGTTTCCACACATCAGTAAACACAGAATCAGTATTAATACATGGACCGGTTATGCTGTTATGAACCTCTTCATAATGTATTTATCCAGTTTCTTTTGTTTTGCCCAGAAATTTAAAGCATCTTTGTTCTTTGTTTGAGATTTAGACTCTTATTCATGTCCCTGATGAGGCTACATGATCCCATCAGCTTCAAACAGTGGCGAGCCGTGTGAGGTGCCAGCGACAGGCTGTCGGAGAGGACAGTGAGCCACTGTAAAAGCTCTTTTATGGCTGTATCAACAGTTGACCTCCAAACAAGGATATCTTTACTGCACTACTTTAAATAAATGTCATTTGGTTGTGTTCACAAAGTATGTGTCTACTGCACAAGCAGTAAACTTGATTAATCTTTCCTTTCTTTCAAATGTGTTGTGTATAATGTCAATAAAATTCAGTAAATATTATATTATTTATTTAAACACTGTCTTATTTTTCTCCCTTGTTTTAGACAGATTGATTTCTTAACTTTGGAGAAGGAGATTTAAGCATGTACAACGCCTCCTTGTTCGAAGCACAAACACCTTTGAGTGCCACTTCACCGTCCACTCGAATCGTTTTAGCCGAAACGTGACTCAGTTACCAGAGAAATGCAACAAAAACAATCCTGTGTGAGTTCACAAAGTCACACGTCACTCGGGTAGCCTGATATAGACCAGAGACAAAGGCGTGGATGAAACTCGAGCTTGCCTCCCTCCTTTTTTTTTTTTGTTGCCATGACGACAGCAGCCGTTTCCAGTGCCACGGTGAGAAAAAAGAAAAGAGAAAAAAAAGAAAAGAGGACCTCAGAGGACCTATTGCAAAAAAAAGCTCCACCCACTGGGGGAATTCACAAATCTAACCTGGCAACCGGGCAATCTGGCAACTGAAAATCAATACAATCAAGTTATATCAATTTAGGGAAACGAGATGGTTACACATTGACCCCCCCTATCTCCAAATGTCCACAAACCTCTTCCTCTTAACTTGTTCTCTAATTCATTTCCATCCCTCTCCTGAGTGGCCTTTTCACTGTGTGCAACTGGATGCAGTTCAGGGTGTGTTGCTATTGCTGGCAGGTGTAGGAGCAGGTTGAACAGGTTGTTCCCTGAAGTGCTACTCTGTTGGGCCCTCCTCCCTGCCTCTCTCTCCAGGCTGATTGCTGATTCACTCTCACATGTTGGCAGCTCACTGAAGAGATTTTGTTGCCGCTGCACCTGTTCTCATCTGATATAGCGTAAGAATAAGGTAAGGATTTACTGAGGAAGGGTTTACTTCTTTTGTCCTTTGTAATGTTTTTAAGTTAAACTAATAAAAAACTTGTTTTCAAAGAGAGATTTTAGATTATAATCTATTATTTTATGATCAGTTTTACATGTGGCGGCTATGATATGAGTCGGTTAAACATAAAATGTGTAAAATGTCTATACATATATAAATGTACGTACTGTTGGAACTTACATTCCCATAACCAGAGGGGGATACTGTATTATATGTACATACAATAGCTTTTTAAGCTTTACAGTAAACTCGTATGTAAAAACGCACAATGAACTTTAAACTTGGCATCAGTGGTGGAAGAAGAAGTAGAGTAAAAATATCCATATAAAGGCATTCGATTACATAGTAAAAGCACTCATCACACATGGTCAGTGTTGATTTATGATTAGATAATTATATCATAATTAGTGATACAAGTTGCAAATAAACTAAATGTTGTAATTGATTGAGATGAAGCTAATTTGAAGTGCGTGACATACTATTTGTGTATTTTAATTTATAGAAAATGCAAGGTTAAAAAAAAGTATTACTGTAAGTAGCATAAAATACCTCAAAATTGTACTTTGGCATTTTCAACCACTGCTTGGGATATTTTTGGTCATGACGCAGTAAACGTGACATAAATTGCATTGTCATAAGATTATAAATGAATTGACTGATTCACAGCCTGAATGTCAAGTAGTTAGTGTCAGTAATTACAAGTGGGTTGAAATAGTTCTGAGAGCGGATATGTGTGACTGTTTTTTGAGTCTACGTGTGTGTGTGTGTGTGTGTGTGTTCATATGAGAGTTTGTGTAAAGTCACAGCTCACAGGGCCGTTGAGGCGATAGCTGCTACAGACTCTGACAACAGCAGCAGAGTGCGAAGGGCAAACATCTCTCGTTGGTTGGACGCTGACGGCTAAATAATCTCTCAGAAGACTCTCTGCAGCAATTTATTATAAAAACAGGTGAAAAGAGTTGGTCCACAATGCCCACACTTATTTTTTAATTATGAACTGGCTGTGGGTGTACACACAAACACAGGTTTAAAATTGAATAGCTTAGTCACACCATACAAACAGACAATAGTGGCAACATTTAGCCTTGCGGATCTAAAATCGAGAAGAATGACCTGAAACATTGTTGAGTTCAAGTCTTCCCTGCTGACGTGTCGACACAGAGCTGCTTGTTATGGTTTTAACTCAATAATTAGACCCCCATCCTCCACAGATTGTAGATTTTGGGATTCACACTTCAATATGCTGTGTTAGACAAAAGTAAAAATAAAAACAACTTTTATTTATGTGTGACTGAAAATGTAATAAATTAGCAAACAGCACTTACATTTGCACCAATTGTAATAGTAATAATAATATATACCGTATATATAAAAAAGTGAAATAACATGAGAACAAGGAGAGACTTTGCATTTTGGCAGTTGCCATCTTGGATTTTTAAAAGGCAGAAGTAGCGCTAGCTGCTGCTAGCTTGGTTAGCACAACGCATTTATTACATTTATTGTCTATAGCTTGTGAAAAACATGCTTAAAACAAAATGTATTTTACCAGAAAAACTGAACAGCTGATTCCAAAACGTTATATTTAACTTTCATGAACTGGAAACATGCTGTAATAGTGTAAAACAGCGACAGCTAAGCTCATAATCTGGGGTTACGTTATGTAACGCACATAGCTTTGCTAGCAAACAGGCCGTAAACATTTATTTATTCGTATATAACGTTTATAGGAAGGGTCTATAGGAATTGACACATTTTTGGAGCCAGCCTCAAGTGGCCATATGAGGAACTGCAGTTTTTGGCACCGCTGTATCGGCTTCCTCGGGACATAAACTGTCTTTTATATTTAGCAGTCATTAGCAGCTAAGTCAAAACCTGAACTTTTGACTTGAGAGCGCTGAAGATGTCATTTTTCAGACAGGTTCATATTCATATATGACCTATACATGTAAGTGAACCGGCCAGTTTATTCCTGTTTACTGATTTGCAGTATTTATTACAGTACTTCTAAATTGTTCATCCCGTCCCCGCGTCTCGGCGAAGTGAACTATTTTCTTTAATGATGCCCCCGTCTTAGTTTCATATCATCATCGAACTTTAGCAGTTTGATTGATCCTGTGTTCCCCCAGCGGGCAGCACCATCAGCAACACACTGGTTTTCCCATTTATTTCACACAGAGCAGAGCAAATACAGAAACACGGGCTTGTATACGACGTGTGGATGATAATCAAGCTTGTTGAGAAACAGACCACAGATGAACATGCCCGGCTCATTAGTCAACCAACACAATACATGTCTCTACAAACAATGGTGGTTTCATCTTTTGTTAATGGCGAGAAGTGAATTCAGAGTCAGAAATCCTAATATGTATAGATATAAATATTTTGGGTAATACTTTATAGTGAAGGTACATAGATTATCAAAAATTGTGCGATATGAATACATTTTGATCGATTGATTGATTCATGTAATATCTCATGAACATATCACGCATCTCATGCATCAGGAATGTAGAAAAATCACCAGTATCTCATGCTTTTAATGCAGGAACAGCATGTTAATTAACATGACAACTACGGTATTTCAATCATCATCAATTCTGCGTTATTAACGATGTTCATGTCTTCATGTAGTCAAAGTCTGCAGTAAAATGGACAGAGTAAAAACCAGACCAGTCACGCAGTCGTGCACACAGCGCAGTATGTATTCTGTCTTTGCCCAAAAAAATATATTAAGGTAATGACTTTGAATTACATGAATTAATTAAAGCTTTTTCATGCATGAAGTCAAGCATTAATTCATGATTATTTATATGCCCCTATCATAAAGCGTCACCACTTTTTGATTGCATAGAGGAAGTGATTCAACCGTTCATTGATGTCAACGGATTCATAAGAAAAAATATGATATTTTCAATCATGTTTTATAACGGGCAAAACCAGAAATGTAATAGGATGGCTGGAGGCCATAACATTATACACCGTGGCGTCTCTTGTACTGATCATCAGAATCAGTTCAGAACAAAGCAACAGATCAACAAAGTCAATCGCAGTGAAAGAGCCCTGTGGGGAATAACTGGAGCTGCAGTCATTGGTGTATTGAAGCCGAAAGGGAGAACACATAGCTCACAGGCGCCCCCGTCTAAACTCATGTTGTCACAAAGTCACTGATCTCACTGCAGATTGTGTTGAAGTGTGTTAACTTGCTGTGTAACAATGCAGGGATGACTCCATCAACCGGCTCCTAAAGTAGCAGCCAGGGATCATGTCATGTTTCGTGATGCTGTGGCCCATGTTCACTGCACCACCGTCAAGTGAGCGTTCTGCGAAAGTCGAGGGGAGGTTGTGGGACAGGGATTCGTTGTTCAAGGATTTTCGTTATGACTTGTGTCAGTGCAGCTGACCTGCGCTGTTTTTTCCCCCGCTTCTGGTAGGAATGTGAACAGACAGGGATGTCTTTATGCACACTGAGTCTTTGAGTGTGGTCAGGGAGAGTCTGTGACAAACACAAGGTTAACACCCGGGGCTCCTTCCTGAGGATATTTCTCCTGAGCGGATGATGAATGGACTCTTCAGTCAATGAAAAGAAACCAAAGAGATAATTGTTCAACCTTTTTTTAATTCGAAGTTGGGATGCATTTATATACACACACTCCAATCTCTTTACAGTTTGAAAAATTACAAGGCAGAGACTTGTAATTATTATATTCATATATATAATAACTATATGTTGACATTGTCACTGTGGGAACACATTCACAGCGGATGCCTTGTGATTAAAGCAAAATATTTACATTTAATATGCTTGGCAAATACAGCTCATCTCATCAACTAGCTGCTTATTCCAAGCTGTTTTATATCATAGTTACAGCATACTGTTAGTATTGCAATAATTGGATATTATAAGAACTGTTGCTGATATAAATGTGTTATATAAATGTACACTGTGTTGCTCTCAACCATATCACATGACATGACATGAGGCACCCTGCCTGGTAGCTTGCCGCCATCGGTACCATTGAACCGTAAACGCTCAAAACGATAAAGTTGTATCATAGGAAATAAGAAATCGAGGTGAAATCCTTCTATTGCTGTGTGTTTACATGTAAACTAACTAAATGAACCTTAACTGGAGGCTGAAATCAAGAATGAACCTAATGAACATAGAAAATATACTAATCAATACAATGAGATGACAATTTTTGTTATTTTAATTTGTTGGGAATATGATATGATCATCGTTGTTGATGAATATAGACCCTGGCATTTTTTATGACATCAATGCATTGTATTTATTTTATTTTAAGAGATGAAATAATGCTTCTATGTTCTCGCTGTTGTGTTTCAGAGTGTAAAACCAAAGGAGGGGAAATGAGGCTGCATTTAAAAATCACAGCAGGCGTCCTTCTGCTTGTTCAGGCCGTTCACCTGGCAGCGCTCCAAAATTCAACGGACTCCCCGGGGCGTACGATTGATAAAAGCTGGCTCCGTGATTTAGCCATGAATATAGCTAAAGGTCAAGTCAACGAAGAGGAAACAGAATATGATCAGGTAGCTGATGGGACTGGTATGGAGTCAACTAATGATTACAGCAATGGGATAGCATCTGGCTCCATGGCAATATATAGAGAGAATGAAAATGAAACCAGTCAAGAGAAGACGGCAAGTGAAACATCCAATGACCTGACTGTTGTCACGACCGCTGAGCCTCCCACATCCCCGAATGTTACGGCCAAACAACCCGAACTGACGACTGCGTCTACAGATCTCACAAACTCAAGTCAAACCAACATGACAGAAGAGGAGGAGGAATTTAATAACTCTACGACGACGCTTCAAAACTTTCCAGATTTGTCCAATCGCACTCTTCTTAATCACACTCATTATCAGGCGACGACCGTGGCTCCGGAGAGGAATGCTACTCAGGAAGTCACAAAAAAATCCGGTGAAGATACAGGGTTAACCAACAGCACCGGATCCACCAACACAACCACGACTGTTACAACCACAGCGGCGCCAGAGATAAACAAGACACCTACTACATCTTCAACTACACCTGTGTTCCCTGCTGAGACTACAGAAACCATCCCCGAGTCTACGACTACCACTTCTCCAAATACACCTGAGAAAACCAACCTGACAGACAAAGATGCGTCCTCAGGGAGCAACTCAGAAAGAGGTACTGGTACAGTTTCAGGTGTCAGAGTATCTGGTGCACATTTCTGTGTCCAGAAAACGGCGTTGTGTGTCTTTCTAGCATCATGACATCACTTTGTAGACAGATACGAGGAGGGGAAGGAAAAAGCATTTGTGTGAAACTCCAAGTCTTTCAGGCTTCCTTGTGTTGAGGTTTGATGGATAACAATAAGGCAACAAAATGCACACGAAATCCTTAGAAACTTAGTTTAAAAGTAACACTACACTCATTACTCAAGAGCGCATATATCACTGGTGTTTAGCACTTTGCTTTTTCCGCCCTTTCCCTGACCCACATTTGCCTGCATCTATTTTCCCACTGGCAGAGGACAAATGCCTCTTCTTTCAATGGAAAAGGTTGAGGGTTAGAGTTTCAGGTGCTATCGATGTGCCTACTATGAGTGCAGGGGTCTATTACAACCACCTTCTCAGCAGAACAATGAAACCCTGTTTTAGTGGGATAAAAACCTGAAAGAGGCGGTCAGGGACTGAGGTCAAAGATACTTGCGCTGCCTCTGTGCAGGGGCGTGAGACTAGTCTTTGGTGTCGACCGCAAGATCAAGGAGATATGATTGGAAGAGACTGTTTGTCATAGGCTAGGTAGAAAGAGTTTGGATTAAAATAAAACTTACATCACATGTGACAAGATGTGACAGAAGGACATAACACTAACAGATGATGACAATAACAGTCGTGAAACTGCGGGCAACACAGACAGAAAACCCCCCCCCGACTCCACGGTTATGATGACACATAAACATATTGTAACATACGTGTCTCCAAGGCAACTTTACTTTTACCGACATCGCACAGATGCTCCCGAGACTGAGGCAACATGCACTTTATGTCATGTCATCAAACCATAAAACAAGAGTCTACAGATACGTAGCAGCACTGTGAGGCAGTGCTACATGCTAATATGTTACACAACGCTGAAAAGCAACTTAGTTTGAAAGTGACACCTTCTTATAGCATGCTAACATTTGGTAACCCTGTGTTTATAAAGCGTGCTATACAAATAAAGTGGATTGGATTGAACATTTGTTAGCACTAAACATAAAGTATATAGAAGTATCAATACTTTTACAGGTAAACTGAAGCATTAAACACTATCATATTTTGACCTGATGATAATTGACATGATAAATTAGACTTTTATCTTGAAAAATGTTAAAATTCCAAGACAAAAACAAAAAAACATGAAATAATTTTAATCATAATACATTTTCTACATTTCAAAATATTTAGTTAAAAAAAGTAATAAATAATTAAAATGTTTTAAAGCAACACAATTTGAAACACATATTTCCACTTGTATTTTATTATAATTTTCAAATACCTTCAAATGAAAAGTATGCAGGTAGAGTTATGATAAAACAACAGGAATGGAAATACACTTTATGTGTTTTTGTTTCATTGTGCTCCAGGTTAGAGGTAAATTGATCCATTAGTAGATAAACAGAGACACTGAATTATTTATTTGTGATTCCACATCAAATACGAACACAGCGTTTCTTTGTCAAAGGCTCTTAATGTTCAACACTTCTGTCTCTTTTTTTTCACTGCTGTTGCCTCAAACACAAACAGAGAGAGAGAGAAAATTTTTTTTAACAATTTCAACAATTTGTTTTGACTTTGTAAAGTATGAACTTTTTGTGATTTGTTTGAAATATTATAACAGGTTAGGATAGGCCAGAGTAAATACTTGTTGCACGGAGATTCACACATGTCATTCGAACACGTATGCATGCAGTTAACAGCATAGAAACTATGTTTAGTCACATTTCACCTTATTTACATGAGGAACGCATGCCTGATGCCTTAAAATATTCAAATGTATTCAAGAAATGATTTCGGCATGTTAATTGCATTAATCATTGCCACGTAAATTAGACAAATATGCACAGCTGACTAATTAGGGAGTATATCTAGTGCTTCCACTGGAAACACACTTTCAAAAACACATTTTAGCCATAATTATCTGACAATTAACCCTGAAAGACAACAGTTGATATGAATAATTTTGTGGTTGACAAATTATTTCATTACTCTCTCCCACCTCCTCATCCCTTCATGGCTCCAATAAAGGTTTGGCATCGGATTCCCATAGGAGTAAAAAGAAAGGAGCGTGGGGTGCGGTGCTGGGAACGGCGGTGGCTGTGGTCTGTGTGGGACTGGTGGCCTACATCATCCTGAAAAAGAAACAGCAGAAGGGTTTCTCACACAGGAAACTGGTCGAGGAGTTCCCTTCAGATCCAGGTATGTTGGACATTTGTAATTATGTGATGTTATTTGTGAATGCATGGTCTATGAATAAATAAATAATCTGCAATGTGGTTGGTAGATTATCAACTCAAGAAGTAAAGTTAAAGTGATACTGTGACAAATATGATGCTTCATATTATCGCTCATTCGCTTTCTTGTTAAGAGTCAAAATGACAAGATTGATGCCACTTTCACGTAGTTAGTTTAGTATAATATTTCATCTGGAAATGCAGTTTTCAGCCACCAGCAGTGACTCATTAGTGTCATATTATTGTGCGTATGGTGTGCTGATGCTGTATGTATAACTATAACTAACTAGTATTATAAGGATATATTTTTGTTTTTCTTGGGTTACGTGGGTACTTTGCCTCTCTCTACATGCACACATCCAACAAATTTGTAATTAAAAACAAACATTAAAGTGCTGCCATAATGCACCATTTACTGCACTCTAATGAGTGAATTACTACCCCCTGTTGGATTGTATGTGTACTGCATGCATCTGATTGTAAACATCAGGTTTTTCAGGTAAAAAAAATATCACACTTCTCATATGGGGGGGTAATCAAATATAATACATTTGGCATTATAGAGTTAATTTGCATGTGTTGTTTCTTTGCACCAGTATACAGCGCTGTGTCTTTAATCAGCTGTAGTGCATTGCACACCCTAAATATCAAAATGCAAATATCAAGCTCTTCCCGTTTAAATACCAAATGGTGCGGTGCCTTATTCTTCAACACCAAGAGGCTTGTAAGCTACAGTTGCGATTGTAAGTTTGTTTGCATTTATCTCTACACCCCTGTTGACTCAGCCGTCAATCAGACATGAAAACCAACACACCCACTCGGAGGCTTGAAGGCTAATGGAGCATTTCTGATAAACACACAAAGAACCTTAATGTGTACTTTTATATTAATGATACATTTGGAAATTTTCACATTATTTCTGATTTGACAGGGAGATGACTAATCGTCATTTCAGTTGGATTTTAACCATGATTCATTCACAAATGCCAACGACACAACCTACAATACACATACAATACATACACGTGAAATCCATTTTATTTATACAGTATAGACACACATTATATACAGTAAAATTAAGCCCTATTTATCATATAGGATTTTTTTTTTTCTGCAGCTTTATATCTGCTGTTTGCAACCCTGTCTGCGTACCGAAGTTGTTATTTTGTGGATAAGTGTTATTTACTTCTTCAGTGTGCCCACTTATCTTCAATCTACCTTGTTTACTCTTACTTCAGTCAGATGTAGTGATTTTCTACATTTCCCAAAATTACCTCAACCAGTGAGAACCTGTTGCATTATAGGGGAGAGGACAATAATGATTGGACAGGGATAATGGTAGCTCATTCACACAGAGAGCCGTGTCCGACAGATTTCTTTGAATGTTGATTTCAAATGCGGGCTGAAGACTTAAGATTAAGGTAAAATATGTCAACATGTTATTACGTTATCTATTTTTTTTTTGGCAAAAGTCAGATTAAAGATCTACACGCTGCACACGGAGATCTTCATCAGACGTTATCAAACAGTCACCGCAAGCATGATTGAAAATCGACCTACTCTAAACCAATCAGCTTTTTTTTGATCCAGAGCCTGTAGATACGTTTTTTGGATGTGTGTCCTATACTTTTCAATTGTCTGTGTTTGACCATGTTATTTGTAGTAATGTTGGATTATGACAGTGGTAAAAGTTTAGGATGATGCTAAACAAATAATAAACAACCTTAGCAACAAAGACTATGGAACGGACGGCTATTTGCAGGCTTGTAGAGCGTTGCAAACAGAGTTTAAGGCTTTTGATTTATTTAAATTATACATTTTTTTCACCTTCAACTCATGTTTTGGAACTTTGACCGCGTATAACATAGACGTCTGACATTATAACAGTAAAGAAATGAAAGAAAATCATGTTCTTTTTAAAATCAAGAGCTACATGATCAAACGGTTAACGCTGAGTTGTCTAATTTCCAGTTCTTAGATTACACAACCACGAGCCTTTGGACTTGAACTTGCGTGGTTCAGCCTATTACAACCCAGGACTCCAGGAAGACATCATCCAAATGGACAACTTTCCAGGGAACAATAGAAACTGAAAAGACTCCAGGACCAAAGTCATGCACTCCCTTGAAAGAAGATCTGCAATTACCGGCTTACTGGCATTTGATAGACAACATCTGTTGTGGAGTTTTGTACATAAGACTGTCTAAATATGACATTTGTGGATGAAAAATTTGGTTGTCAGTCACCGCAAATTATAGCTCAATGGGATTCTGCATTGTGTGTGAAAAAAAAATGTATTGCATTAAAATGAGAGGGATCCCTGAAGGCAATCTATCTGAAATATACCGCAACAGCCAAAATTAACTGTCAGCCATCTATGTTTGTTGCCAAAGGGAATTTAATGAAGTCTTTTCCTAATGAAGAATATGCATAGCAGTCAATGGAGGATGATGAATTTATATTTGTTATAATATTTGTTTATATTTTTATTGTATATTTCTTTTCAAAAATCTTCTAGTTCTAGTTAAAACAGAAGCAAAAAAATGAACTTATAATCAGACCATAATAAGATAAATAAACCCAACGTGACTGTTGTACTGCAGCATAAATAACAGATGACACACAGTTGAAGCCCTTTGAAGCCCTTTGAACAAAAATCTGAAGCCATTGTGAACAATAACACTATCCATACCCAAAAACAACCTGCTGTTGTGGCTTGTGGGAGGCAATGAAAAGTTAAATTTGTACTGTGAGTTCAGCTTTTTCCACAACCTGCAGGCACACAGCCAGAGTCGAAGAACTGAACCGAACCAAAGACGGAGGTGGTGGGAGGCTGACTGCTGTTTTGTTATTCATGGAGGGAGAGGGGGGGTATTTGGTCTTAGTAGCAACATCTATATCATCATAATATACTGCTTCTGACCTCCAGGTGTCCAAACTGAGATTAAAGTTTCTTGTAGCGACAGTGAACACCTCAGAGAGTTACATAGCATTTACCTGCTGCAGACCTAGAACAAAATTAGAGCATATCGAATTATTATTATTATTACTTTTAAAACTTTATTTTTTTGTATTGTTATTCTCTTTGACTTGGAGTGAAAAGCAAGAAAAGTTTCCCTTATGTGACTGATACATGTTTGTCGGGTAAGAAGAGAATATGCAAGAATCTTTCTTCTGTGTACATAAAGCTTTTTTTTATATATATATACATATAATGGAATCTAACAATATTTTCTAATTACAAATTTCATCTTTCTTTTCTATATTATATGAAAAAAAACTAAAATACATTCAGATACATCTCCCTCAAGCCTTTGCACTCATCATTACCTGCCTGCCCTCGATCAACATGCGCCCTGATTATGATTGACATGTGTCACAGCGTGGCCCAAATAGCCAACAAAAACTTGGCAAAGATGATTTCTTCCTCGTGGTTAGACGGTTCGATGGCAAACGATGGCAGGTCTGCTTCCATTAATCAACGCACAGAGAGCGTTTTTGCCTGACTGAGAGTTTGGAGTTTGGTGTTGCAGTTTTAAAGGATCGCAGTGATTACTGCAGTAATCTTGCATGGCAGACAGATAATGGGAGACTTCTGCATTGCTTACCACTGCCTGGAAAATGTAAAAGAACTTGATGATGCTTTAATAAACAACCAACACCCCCCCCCACCAAAGACTTTGTCTCTTAATATTAGAAGAGTATCTCAATATTTAGATTAAACATTTACATAAAGGTAATACTAAACAGAAATGTTTTTTTTTAATTTATTAAAGAGACAGAAACAAACACAAATCAAATTCAATTTATTTAATGTCAACAACATATTTAGATAAGCAAGCGTTTCTTTCGAATTCGTCTCTCTGTGGAGAGATTGTGCCTGTTTTAATTAAGCAAAATAATTTCCGATGCCAATGTTTGGCAGGGCGCTGAAATCAATTAACTGATGCCAAGTCCTAAAGAATGTAAATATTTCATGGGGGGGGGGAGGGGTTATAGACAGGTTAATTTACACTTTCAGCTGGGCCCAATTAATTCAAATGAAATTAAATGATTGCGATCTGAAAGTGAGGCCATGTCAAATGTATTATTGGCTAAATTCAAATTCATTTTCTTCAAGCTAACTCTAAGCCTAGCCTGCAGTAACCTGAGTCACAGTAAGTCTATTTATCAGATGAGACTGTACACCAAGATATATGGTCAACGCTGCTGGTCAGTCGTTTGAATTGACGTGATTACCGCGGTAATACCGTGGCGGCAGCGCGGGGGGGCGTAAAATAATTTATCCAGGATTAATTGCAGTGTGTACCGACAACCACCAGGTGGCACAGGTGAGTAGATACAAAGTAGTCCATACAAAATGCTAACGGTTACAAACTTACAAACGAGGAGACGACGACATTCGTATCAAACTTTGACTTGAGGGTACGATCTCTCAACGTTAGCTTGTAAGCTAAACTCTGTGGCTACTCCTCGACGGTGACGAAATAACCGGAACTCTGTTATACAAACTCAATAGGCCTATTTTCTTTTTTTTTATACGGATCAGGAACAAAAGTTCACACTTTGGTGACAAAACCGCTTGCCACAGAAAAGCTCCTTTCTTTCAGAGAAAGGTTGACAACAGTGAAAACTGCATTTAAGGATGACTGGACTGAGAAGCATGTGTTTATTTAGCCCGAAGGAGGAAGCGAGAGACAACTGTATATGACACCACTACAACACCGCAAACACAAGCTGTTGAAATCGTCACATCAAGCCTCAAGCCAACATTTTAACAATGAATACAGTGAAAACGTCTGCAGCAGACTCATTAAACAACACCAGTGTCTCTGCCGGGATCGCACAAACTCTCTTCAAACTCAATTTTTAAGGATCTGATTACACAGTGAAGGTGTCACTTCTCCCATTAATACAGAAATGCTGTTAATATATGGAGTTCTGAAATATAATATAATATAATACAACCTTACTGGATCTTTGATGCAATGTAAAAATATCTGGGACTTGAATTTGAGAAGATATTGATTTGATTTGACTAACTCAGACTGCTGGGGCCTCATATTATCTTCAGATAAATATGAAATACATAAAGCGAGATAAACCTGTTTCAGAGTTCATGTGAACACAGTGACTATTGTGAACGTGTCCTTTAACAAGATATTTACATGCTATGCAGCCACACCCCGTGCAGTCATTCACTCCTCTGTTGTATTTTGTAAATATGCAGAAAGGGAGCGTATACAGTTCTTATAGTACTTGTACTGAATATGATACT